>OY288279.1:82109919-82737419 GCA_958450335.1 Hibiscus tridactylites
ATTCATGCTTAGCTTGTTGTATCCGTTGAGGGAAGGGTGGTGGGGGTCGATAATCAGCAATGCGTCCTTCCCACTGCATACGAATCTGAGGACGATAATCTTCCTTTTTCTCCTCTGTCGCTTCTGCTGTCGTGACAGGCTCATCGGCAGCAGTCTGTTTGTCACCTGTCGGGGCAGCTTCCTCGGTAGGTTTATTCAAAGCAGGGTCCTGTTCTGTTTCAACTTCTTTTTCCGGCCCTGGTACTTTTTCCCACTCCTAGTAGTAATCGCCTTACATTGCTCATGTGGGGGCGGTTTAGCATTTTCAGTATTGCTAGGAAAACCTCCATTCTGCCTCGGTTTAATATGCTGCGACACCTGACCCATTTGTGTCTCTAAAGATTTCAAGGTGGCCTCATGGTTTGTCATTCTCATCTTAGTTTCATCCATAAAATTTTCCGTCTTCTTGACAAACTGATTAATATTATCCATATATGTGCTAGTCTGAGACATAAAGGTGGCCAGAGTCTGCTCCAATACACTACCCGTGGCAGGTGGTGGCTGCTGTTGTTGCTGAGGCGGCAGGTTCTGCGACTGCAGTTGCTGTCGTGTCAACAATCTAGGACCCCCCTGATTCTGATTATATGCTTGCGGATTCAGGGCATTGTTAGGATTACTCCAGGAAAATTTGGGATCCTTCCTCCAATTAGGGTTGTAGTTGTTGGAATTGTAGTTCGGCTTGTAATTTCCAACATATTTGCCCTCTTCTATATTTATAGGGCACTCTTCACTACTATGATTTCCTTCACAAGTAGCACAAATTTCCTCGACAGCAAACCCTCGTACTTCCTCTTCACTCAATAAGTGTTTCATGGCTTTAGTGAGAAATGCTACCTGAGATTTCATAGTGCTGTCGGCCTCATAATCCTTGACAGCAAGTACCCGTTTACCCCCTCTTCTAGCTGTCGGAAACTGCTCCTCATTCTTGGCTAGATTTTTTAGAACTTGCAATGCCTCGTCCGGATCTTTATCCAATAATAGTCCATTTGCTGCAGAATCAATGCGAATGCGAGTTTGTAAGTTAGCAGCATTATAAAACTTAGTTACCAGATTCCAGACGGGGAATCCATGCATTGGGCAGTTCCGAAGAAGAGTAGTAAATCTGTCCCAGGCCTCGTGCATCGGCTCGTCATCTTCCTGTTGAAAAGTAGCAATTTCGTTACGTAATCGCTCAGATAAATGTGAAGGATTAAAACGAGATAAAAATTCACGAGTTAGATCTGCCCAAGTCATAATAGAACCCGGTGTAAGTTTATTCCACCAAGTTTTAGCTCTGTCCCTCAATGAATGGGGAATAACCGAAGCCTCAGTATCTCCGGACTAACTCCTGGCAGCCTAAACGAACCACAAATCTCCTGGAACGTTTTGAGATGCTCCCTAGCATCTTCTGTCGCAGAACCACTAAACTGCCCGGCGTTGTTGATCATACTAAACATAACAGGTTTAAGCTCGAAGTTGTCAACATCAATATCCGGCAGCGTGGTCTCCAGCTCTACATGATCGTTCAGCATGTAGTCACGACATGATCGTCGTCCACCTGCTGCGGGCGGGTCGCCGACAGGCGGTATGTCTCCTCCAGCAGGCTGGTTACGGGCCATCTGCTCTAGCTGTTCTTCAAGGTATTCGTTCCTGTCTAAAAGGTGGCGAATCTGTTTCTTGAGATTGAATGATCGTTCGATTTCTGGATCTAACTTATACTCAGGATCTTCGCCTCTTTTCGATCTGCGCATAAACAAAAGAACCTTGTGAAAAGCAAGAGTTGAAAACACAAAATAAAAATTAAAGAAAAACTAAAAACAAAAACAAAAATAAAAATAAAAATAAAAGCAAAAAGTGCAATAAAAGAAAGATGTAGTTATGTTGCCAATCCCCGGCAACGGCGCCAAAAACTTGTTGCGTGTAAAATAGTCTATCGCAATGGTAGTGCAAGTGTACACGACGCAAGTAGTAAAGTGATACGAAGTATCGGATATCGTCTCCACAGGGATTGGGCTAATGACTTCACCTTGATTTACTGCACGAAGTAAAGGAAATATTTTAGAAAGTTGTCACGAATAATAAAGTAAAAACGTAAATAAAAAGATTGAATTACAAGATAGAGAGAATGGGCCGGTATTGAATTGCTCGGTAGTGCAAGTATTGAATTGCTTAGGATCTCCAGTTCTGTCGTCGCTCCCGTCGCCGACAGCACCTGTCGCGGCGTCTGTCCGTTAGTTGTCGCGGCAGCAGACACTAACTCAGTACTTCAAGCTTGGCAAGAATCCCAGATCTGCCTTGCCCTATCCCTAGGCACAAGTCTGCCGATGAACACGTCTTTGATGATACCTCCCGGCGTGAATCGAAGGGTGAACACCGATGTGTATGAATTCTTCCTTAGCCACTTAACCTCGCCTTATCCCTAAGCACGAGATGGTTACTATAAACTAGAGAACGCGCTTTTATCTCTTTCGTATACTTAACTCTCCCGATGCTAAGTAAATAGATAACCTCACAATGCTCTCCCGATGCTCTTGCAAGACATTAAAACCAAGATAAAAGAACTTGAAGTTTATTTTATTGAACTTAAAAAATCCTAAAACAAAGCAACCCTTGCAACTACTTTACAAAACAACCCGTAGCCTTAGGGGAAATTAGAACATGTCGGTGACGGGTGGACGGCAGGGTTTCGGTTTTTGGTTGTGGAGTAATCGGTTATGCCCTAGGTTTAATCTATGCCCTTTATATAAGCTTTGGGCTCAAGTTATCTAAGGTAACAAGGATTACAACTTTAATTAAAAGTAAGATTCTAATAAAGACTAAATCTCTAAAGACTCCTACTTTCCAGCCGCATCCTTGCTTTTAGGGATTTCCTCTCCTTTGAGCTTTGGCTTGACATATCTTTTGATCCGGGGCTTGGAAAAATATTCGGCTTCCACACGACAGACGAACAGATTTTTCTCTATCTATCGAGGTCCACTTCACTTTTCCTCTTCGTAAATCTGCTGTCACCATGCTGTCACGACAGGTCCATGACAGGTTCGTCTTCTTCAGCTGCTTGTCCAGTTCAGCTTTCCTGCTTATCTGCCCTGCGCCTGCCTTCATCGTCAACCATGGCAGCTTCCTGCAAAATACACCATCTTTTAGTAGAATACGTGCTTTTTATATAATTGTGATGTTTTATTGAAAACTAACCTAAATGCAATGCAATGATGCTTGAATGCAGCAGAAATATGGGTTAAAAAGGGTGTAAATAATAGAACTTTTACACACTCAACAGTTACTTAAGCACTAGTGGACGTATCTAGAATTAGTATATAGTGATGATGTGTAATTCTTCTCTTAGATAAGTGAAACTTTCTAAGATTATGGTGAACTCATACCACACAACTAACTCCTTCATTCGCTGAAGTTCTTTAAGTTTCAACAAAAGTATATATACGAAAGTATATATATAGCCCTCTTTCCTCAAGATTCTAGTAAGTGTACTAGAAAAACAATCCAACGTTTTTCATAGAAGGTGGCTAGTCCTTCTCACTTACGTATGTTATTTCATCATGTTTATCTCAACATAAACCACACGAATCTGAGCGATGAAATAATAAAGAGCTTTTACAACAGCTCACCCTCACAATAAATAAGGTGAATTTCTTCAAGTTCATCTTAAATGAACCACCCAAACTCTGGGATAAACAATCATTAAGAATAAATACTCAACCTATTTAATCGATGAATCCAATATGTCCGTCTCAAATAGGATCACCCAAACTCTTGGGATTGAATTCTGTAGAAATATATGTTTTGATATAATAATTGAAAAATATTTTGGACTTAATTGAAAAGAATTTAAAATATTCTCTAAGTCAAAAACAACATGAAAATAAGTTTGAGGATGTTTAAAAAGGTTTTTGCAATGTTTGAAATGTTTTTAAGTAGCCGAACCAGTGCTTTTAAGGTACCCGTTTCGATACAGGGGCAATCTGTATCGATACGTTTCTAAACTGCCAAAACGCGTACCAAAACAGGGCTTGCCCGTTTCGATACGAAGGGTTTCTGTTTCGAAACACCCCAGTGATGTTTCGATACACCTAACGGTTAAAACCTCCCAAATGGTCATATTTTCTCAATGGTTATTTAAATGCAGCTCAACGATCATTCGTACCGAAACAATTTATAACCGTTTCGATACTTCTCAAGAATATTTCGATACGACCAGAAGCGTTTCGATACGGGGTGCTGCATCAGGCTTCAACGGCTAGTTCTGAAGAATGACGTTTCGATACGGCCTCTCGTGTTCTGATACGAACAACTCTAGAACTGCAATTAATGAGGGAAATAAAAGCTTCAACGGCTCCAAGTCAATCCCAACGGTCCTCAACGGCTAAAAACTCAATTGGGAGTATAAAAGGGACCTCCAAGCATAAAGGAAAGACAAATGCTTCAATTGTCAACAATATTATGATGAGAGAGTGTCTTTAGAGCATAATTGTACATTTCTTGTATAGACAACACTTGTGAGCTATACATTGTCAAATTTGCTCAAGTGTTTAGGATTTGGGTGCAGGCTTAACTTTGTAAACAAATACCTATTAGAGGGATTTCGTGTTTACTTTGAATTCTCTTTGTATAAGAGTGTCTTGGTTAATCTTTGGGTAGAAAGATTAACCAGATTGTAAAGGTTGCCTCCTTAGCCTCGAAAATGGGAAAAATTCTTAGTGAATTGGTGAAATCCTTGGTGGGAAGCTAAGGTAGTGGATGTAGGCTTTGGTTAGAAAGCCGAACCACTGTAAATCTCTTGTTAATTTTTCTTATCTTTTACCACCACCATAAACACCCAAAAATTAACTTTCTCCACCACTTGGCAATCCATAATGGTTGAAGGAAATCGAGCCTAACAAATTCATTAAGAGTTTAAGAAAACTCATCCTCTCTAGCGACAAGTTCATCTAGTCCTTTGTGATAGGACCACTCACTCAACACTTGTTTATGAACTTATTTAGAGTAGATATTCATCCAAAGTCGATAAATTCATCAAGTCTTTCTCACTAAGACCACCCAAAGCATGGGCTGTGAATTTATTAAGAGTAATAAAACTCAACCTGGACATGTACATTGTTCGTCATAGGGATATGTAGTAAAAAATGTACACTATGAGTACTCACCATGGTTTCGTTTGACCACATTGACTTATATAACTAAGTTGAGTATCCACTATGAATTCCTCAACCATTGGGCTTTAAACCCATCTCCCTTGACGAATCTAGAACCAACTTCTGACTTTAACCTTTGGTAGGTGGCTGAACTAGGTTCCTCTCTGACTTTAATAATCATTTTAAGACACCCCACGTTGTTAACATTTTTAAGATAGAAATAAATCCATAAGTGTTTTGGACAACGTGTAAATAAATACTCAATCGTACTAGAATAAAGTTTGTTATGAGTTTTAACCATAAAATTCTGTTTTAACAAACTTAAATCTTGTTTACACATAATTATGTTTCTAAAGTTTTGAAAAGTTACTAATCATTAATATTAGTATGCACAATCTCAAACGATTATGAAATTTCTTTTGTCTCATTCAAAGAGAATTTAAACTTTTTCCTAATTAAAAAAAATTAGGAATACTATGCAAATATTTATGAGGATTTTTCAAATTTTCTAACAAGAGATAAATTATCTCAAGTTTATTACTAGAGATTTCAACAAAACTCCCAAGATAGACCATCTCTTTTCTTTCCTCTATTCTTGAAAAAATAGATTGCTACAAAACGAGGCGTTAGCACTAACTGAAAAATTATAAAATAATTAAACCAAACCAATTCGTGTCGTGGTATTAACAACTGCCTTAGAAGCGAATTCGCTCCGATGTGTGTAATCGTTACAATGGACGAATCCCCCCCCTGAGGTTAGCACAGCTCTCTAAATTTTGTACACCCGAAAGAGGGAGTAAACTTTGATGGTACCGCTCTTCTCTCAACTCAAAAACAAAACTCAAGGTAGGTTTATGAAAACCAATGAGAGTGTTTCTAAAGCAAACACTTGCTTTTGGATATATCAAATGAGTAAAATTGCCCACTATTTACAGGCTAAATAGTGAGGAAAATTTGTCATTTTCATAATAAATTATTATTTTTATAATTAGCTCATTAAAATTGAAATTTTATTTTCAGTTTAATCCTTAAAATTATTATATTTTACAATTAAGTCCCATAAAATTATTATTTTTATAATTAGGTCCTAAAATTAATATTTTTCTATAGATCGAGTCGGGTCAGGTTCAAGGTATTTATTTTCTGTTTGAATTCGAGTGAGCCAAAAATTCGACATGTGCTCCTCCATTCAAAAAAACAATAATCATTTTAAAATAATTTAATAGAAACTTTATCATAGAACTGTTTAAAAACCAACAAATAAAGGCCGAATTCCAATCAAATGAATAGTAAAAAATGGTAGGGTCCAGCCCATAAAAGTAAAATTTTTTAACTCTTTCCTCCCTCCTCGTGCGGCAGTGCCCCGATTTTGTACATCACTAAAATTAAAAAATGCGCGCCTTTTTTATCTAGTAATTTTGATGTTACCTTTTTTTCATTCAATGTTTCAAGCCTTGAGCAGGAAAAATGCTGATTCCCTCCATTAATAAAATATTCCCAAACTAAGGCTATTTCTTTCCTAATTCAACCCACCAAAATTCCCACCATGAAAACTAAAACTTCAAAAATCATGCGAAAAAAATCCCAATTCAGCTTTGAAGTTTGAATCCAACTCCCCTCCAAAATCCACCATTATTTATGTCTCTCCTCTTCTCCACCATTCCACCACTCACTTCGCCGCCGCTGCCTCCTCCTCCGCCTCATAGTCAAAACTCAAATTGTTGTTCTTTCCCTTAGTGAAAATGACAACAAGGAGAACATCCCTCCTTTCTCCTCCAAAAACCCTGCATTTGTTCTCACAAAGCCTTCATCCCCCAGCAACAAAAGAAGAAGATTGAGAATACCCCTCCAAGACATTACCAATCTCCTTCTTCCCCAAGTCTGTTCAACTCATGTTCAATCCGATACAACCCAAGCTTTGGTTTCTCAGGCTAAGTGTCGGAAAAGGAGAGCTGAAAGTGAGATTGGATCGGTTTGCAAGAAGACATGTTTGGTGTATAAATGTGGGAACTTCCGATAGCTCAAACATTAGATTCATGTATTATTAGGGTGGTTAAAAATTTTCAACTACTCAATCTGCTTGATTGAGGGTTCAGTTTAGTTTATTTTCCTTGTACGAGTTATTGTCTCTAAATTATATACATTATACATAGATGTGCCATAACATGTCTCAAAATTGAAATCTAGGTTGAAACATTTCGTGTGTTTGGTTTTGTGGTGGTAGAATTGATTTTAAATCATTGTGATTATGGTGCACGCTAATGTCATTCCAATCGCAAGAGACAGCCACCACCTCTGGTTTTATTGGTCTTGATAACTACTACTGGCTGGTGCTCGGACTGGAGCTCTGGTCACATCTAGCAACGTCGACAATGTTAATTGATTTTTTCACTCAGTCCGTCAGTCGTGAAAGTAGTTTTATTCAAAATATAAAAGCAATACAAGGAAGGGTTGAGTAGGAATCCGGTTACTGAGTCCACCATGTACGCATACCCGTTTTTGAAATTTTACTGGTTCAAGGGCGAACCAAAAAATTAGGCCCTAATAATAAATATTAATTTTAAAAGTAGGCCCCTAATAACAAGTATTAGAGAAAAAAATAGTCCCCTAATAACAAGTATTAGAGAAAAAAATTGTCCCTTAATAATAAATATTAAAAATGAATTTTAAAAGTATGTCTCTAATAACAAACATTAGAAAAATAAATAAAGTTTAAGAGTAGGCCCCTAATAATATATATTGGGAAAAATAGGCCCTTAATAATAATTATTGAAAAAACTGGACCCCTTATAACAAATATTGAGAAAATTTAAATTTTGAAAGTAGACCCCTAATAACAAATGTTAGAAAAAATTGAGTCCTAATAATAAGGGTTAAATAAATGAATTTTAAGCATACACCCCTAATAATAAATATTAAAAAAATTAGATCTTAATATCGAATATTATAAAAAAATAGGCCCCGAGTGAGCGTACTTCCTCCTCATTCCCAGAGATGGCATTGTACACAAGAAACGCAAAGCCCCAAAAAATAGCATAAGATAAACAAACAAAACAACAATAGTTATGAAACAACATGAGTAGATCAGATTACGTTACCACCGTGCTGAAAGAAAGAAAAATAACCCATAACGAGCTCATTGGCTAAGTTATTCACTTCTCTAAACAAAACCAAAATCATTTATCACTTCTCCTTTCTTACGTATAGGTGTAGGAAGGTTTTTAATTAGGCTCTCAATTTCTGTTTAGACTTTATAATTTTCTAATACTCTCTCCGTCTCACTAAACTGTCATATGTTGGTCAAAATTTTTTAACTTTGACTATAATTTATTTAAAATTTTTAAATAGTTAAAATTTATAAAATATATATTTAAAACTACTTGATTCAAGGTTTTTAAAATATTTTTTTATAATTTTATCAATAATAAATTTTAAATTAAAAGAAGTCAAACTTAAAAAGGTTTGACTCAAATATGACAGTTTAGTGGGACAAAGAGAGTAATAAATTATATATTTGCTGAGAAAAAACAAAATAAAACAAAACCAAAATTATCTGCTTTTTTACCTATTCATGAGTCAATACTAACAAATTAAATCCTAAAAACTAAACTCCAACCCTAAACACAAAACCAAGAGCAGAGCAAAAAATTTAGTTTGGAGCATCAAAATTTAAAATTTTTATAAAGGAATTCTTTCTAAATAGACGAGAATAGATAATTGATGTCAATTTCCATTTAAAGGGTGTCAATATTTTTAGGGGTGTCAATATTCATTAAATTTTATGTTAATTTTATATTTTAATATTATTTTATATTAAAATTATAAAAAAAATCTCCTAAATTTTTGGTGTCATGTGACACCCCTTGTATATGGGTGGCTCCGCCATGCACTAAATCTAAACTACATATCTATTTTTTTAATGTTGGGCATAAATAAGGGTATATAAAGGATAGAGGATTTCTAATTTGATGGAAAAAATATTTTTCTCTCTTGTTACATCTTTTCATGCCCCAATACTAACAAATTAAATTCTAAGTTATAACTATGCATTTTTAATCCTAAATCTTAAACTCTAAACCATAAAACATACACATATCAAATTCCCTAAACATAATATTAAACCCCAACCCTAAACTTAATTTTTTAGTATAGGAACATAAATAAGACACCAAAAAGTACCAAATGATTTTCAATAATACAATGCGAGTGAAAAGGATAATGTACTCGTTAAAATACTTCTCTTTCGTTGCAAGAAATCCGAATCCGACAATGATTCGTTCGCAAATTGTGACGATTCCGTTGGTGGATTTTTCCGAGGTCGACCCTGTCCTCTATTCACCAATGGCTCCTCGTTCTCTCCTGCTATTGCAATCCCCCGGGACATGCGAATAATCTCCGATAACTGCCTTACTCGGCGTTGTCGACCCTTATAATCAACTATCGCTGCAACTCCAGCCCTATTTATTTCGGACTGAGGCCCAAATGCATCCTCATACCCGGCTGCACATCCCACATCTTTCTCGCACTCACTCATGTCAATGCTTTGTTGTTCCACGATCACCCTATCCACCAGTCCAATGTCCTCATCCGCTACACCCGACATATGTAAAATCCGTAATTGTGGGTACATATGTAAAATGTATGTTGCTATTATAAAGTATGGCACAAAAATAAAGTGATCAATTGAGTTAAGCGTGTCATAGGTATTAAAATGTCATGGAAATAAAAGTGTAGATACCATAAGATATATTTATAATTCAATGAGGGGCAGAGTTATAAATATTTAATAGTTTGATTTAATAATCAACTATATAAAGAGGTGGTGGTCCCCAAGAAATAGGTTAACTTGTTTTTCTCTCCTTCCCCGTCAGAGAGTTTTACTTCAAGAGATAACCTATCTTCTTGGAAGATCAATACCAAAGTTTTGGGATTTCCACATCAAGATTCAAGATTTTCAATCTATCAATGAATTCAGGTACGCTTCCGCATTCAGTTTATTGTTCTTAATGATTTGACATGAAAGATCTTGGGTTTTAGGTTTCATATTAATTTATGATTTGATTCTAACAAGTGGCATTAGAGCCTCGTCATGTTGGATCATTAAGAATCAATTATTTTCTAATATTTTTTTTCTGAATTGATTCGTTAATAAGGTTTTAGGGTTTTGCATCCATTATTCTTGTTTCGGCTTTAGGGTATACTGAATATATAATTGCAATTAGAAATTATTGCAGTCTTGATTTATGCGATGGTTAAATACGTGTATTTTATTTTAATCGATATTCGATTAATTACCGCAAAAGGCTAATGTTTGTTTAGGTTAATAAAGTTTTTTTTCCTGCACATGCCTACCGATGCTATAATGTTTAAAAGCGTTATTAAGTTTTATTTAGCTTTGCTAGTATGCCCAACTAGCAGTCGAAACCAAAATTTCGGCTATGTTTTAGTTTAGAAATTTAATGCTTGCATGTTTTGTTTCGGTTTCGTGTTGGTTTTAGACACGGTGGTTAGATTTTCGCCGAACATATATTTGCCTTTTAATTCATGTTGGGATAAAAGTTAATTAGGTTTTGATACAATTTTCTTTAATTATGATTGATTTATGGTATTGTGTTTTAATCTACACGGACAAAGAAATTTAAAGTTTTTGGTAATTGAGATTTTAAAGAGAACAAATATTGACTTTTTGTCATAAGTTAAGTTTTGGCTTTTACCTAGTAGCAGTAAGAGCTTTGTAACTTGGTTTCATTTTATGTATGGATTAATTAGGAGCTTCAGTTTACAGAATATATATTTGTTCCATTGTAATCGAATCTCGTTGCTTAAGTGTTGGTTAATTGTTTCGGTTTGATTAAAATTTCAATTCTAACTATTAGGTTATTATGAATATTTTTAAGGTTTTATGTGATCATTATATGAATTATTCATTTGTATGATACTTATGATTTTGACTTTTAGTTAAAGTTTGATTGTTTGAAATTCTATTTTAATTTCGGCAAATACATACTTAAGGAATTTTTTTAAAGAAATAGTCAAGGATTTAGGTTTTTCGATTTCTGATAGCCCCATTCAGACAACCTTATTTTAGGTTATTTCAAAAAATTCAAGTGTTACCAGAAATTTCAGTTTTGACTGTTACAAAATTTTAAATTTGGATATCGGTATATTTATTGTATATATTTTAAAATAATTTAATTGAAACATTAAGTCACCAAAGTGACCTCTATTGTGGAAATTATTTTATTTTAAAATATAGAAAGTTTTGTGCATGTAAGTCGGATTATGTTAGTATTAATCGGCCCAAAGGACGGTTAATAATTAACATTATTACATGTGCAACTGTGGTAATAAACATGTGATAATTATTCAGTTTTATATGTCAGCAATAAATCGGCCCAAATGAAGATTTCTTTTTGACATGTTCTTATTATCAATGTTTGATTACTATACCAAGATATCACTTGCAAGTTAATGTTTTGTCCAACGATGAAATATTAATGGAGTGTTCGATATCTTAATATGAGGTTTACCTTTATTCAAATTTATTATTAATTTGGTTATCTTTTACTTTAATTGAAAGATAAAAAAAAATTAAGAATTTTTTTTAAATAAATAAATTCATATTTTGGCTTCGGACATCTAATATTTTAATAGATTAGTTGAAACATAATGTCACCAAAGTGACCGCTTTTGTGTAGATTAGTTTATTTAAAATATTAAGATGATTATGGTTTTTGTAATTCATGCGTTTATTAATTGGCCCAAAGGAAAGTTAATATTTGGCAGAATTACAACGACAACTGTGGCGATAAATATGTGACAATTATAAGGTATTTTATGTGAGCAATACGTTAGTCCAAAGATTAGCCTATTGTTTGACATAGTTTATTGTCAATGTTTGACCGCTTACAGTTAATATTACTGTCCAAAGACTTGATATTAACGTTGTGCTTGGTATCTTGAGGGGAACTAACCATTATTTTGAATTTATTTGTTTACTTATGAATATTTATGTGAGCTTGTTTTAATTTTATTTATTTATTTATTTTTGTTCTATATTTAGTTAATTTATCATTTCTTGTCACAATATCTGTTAAATACATTCTAAACTCATGTTTAGTGAAACTAATTTCAAGGAATAAGAAAAGACACTTACATATAGTATTTGGTTGTATGAGCATAGACTTTGCAGTAAGGAAAGAACATTTTGCACCTCTCACTGCAGTAAGCACCTATAAAAAATATTTTGAGAGGTGAAATCGTTCGAATCGCGTGAGTCTAATGATCATGTAACACCCGGGTTTAGGGGTCGGGTGAAAATAATATTTTTATATTATTTTGGGATCGGGTTTATAATTAAAATAATCCTTTACGTTTCGGGTTTCATGAAATGGGACCAAATTGATTTAATTGCAAATTGAAGAGCTTTTTAAAGAATAAGGGGATAGCCATTCATTAATGGCCTTTTGGTAATTTACCCACTTTTCAATTTAAATCCCCCTTTTTCACAAATAAACACTATTCACTCTCTTCTTCACCCATTTCCAACGTGAAACAAGAGTTCTCTTCCCTTCATCACTATTCCATCAAAAAGGTCATCCATTTCAACTCCTTTTTGAAAGGTAACAACGTTTTTGACTTCCTCTCAACTCTCTCTCTTTAAAAGTACCATTTATTTTCATTTTCATTAAAGTTTTGAAATTGGGGTTTTTAAGAGATTTGATTAAAAATGGTGTCTTTGTGTAGCTAAACTTAATATTTTGATTTAGTATGGTTAGTTATGGAATATAGGAGCCATATGGTTCAACATATGTGAATTTTGAATGATTTGGAGTAATTTCCGAAATTGGGTAAAAATGGGATTTTTGGAGGGTTTTGGGTGAGTTTTGGGGGTTGTTTTAGGTGGAAATTGATAGCCCATTGGTAGTACTATGGTTAGGGGTTGATTTGGGAATGTTTGTGGGTGCTATGGATGTTGGAAAGATGGTTTTTGGACATGGTTTAGGGGCTGTCCGAAATTGCTAAAAGTGGGGTTTGGTCATGGCTTGCAACTTTGTGAATTGTATTTGAATTGTGTTCCGGGTTGGTCTTTTGATGTTGGGCTGATTTGGAATTGTTTGAAATGTGTTTGAGGTTGTTTGGAAGCGGGAATTCGTGTTGGAAGAGCTTCGGGAAGAAATCCGGAAATTTGAGGGAGGTTGCTAGCTTGGCTTGGAGCTTGGATGTTTAGGTGAGTGGTTAAATACTTTTAAATGGTTTTCAAGTGTTGGTTCAAGCATGTGAACTAGGTTGGGATTGGTAGACCCACCTAGAGTTGGGATTAGGGTGGTGGCCTAATCCCAAACTTTAGTTAGAGACCTTGGTTGATCTTTAAAGTGTTGAATTATGCCTCATGTTTAATCATGCTCACGGTGGCTATGCTTATGTTGTTATACATGTATGTGGAGGCATGGCTTAATGCATTGTTACGTGCATGTTGATGATAAATGTGATAGAGATATACATGTGTATGAAATATGATGTGATAATTGTGTTGTTGAGATGCATGTAGTGTTGACATGTGTAATGATATTATGAGGTGTTTGTATGATCCGGGGATCATGGTGAGTACATGCTAGACATTGAAATGTGGCTTGTGCATGACGGTAAGTCATGGTGAGTACGTGCTAAGCACGGAAGTGTTATGAATTGATATTATGAATGATTAATGAAATGTGTAGTATTGGCACTAGTATGCTTGGGTACAAATGATCGATCATTAGGATGTTAGTGTGTACACATGAGTCAAAAGTCGCGCGTGGCCTTGGTGGCGTTGAGTCACCAAGGAGGAGTACGGGTTCGCCCGAAATTGTATTTATATTAGTCGATGATGAGTGGAATCCCATCGACGGGGCGTGAGGATGAGTGGAATCCCCTCCGCATGAAATGAGGCGTGAGGATGAGTGGAATCCCCTCCGCGTGAACGGTGATGAGTGGAATCCCACCGTCAGGTAATGGTTGAGTTGTTGGATGTGAGTTCCAACGGTTATCCGCGTATTCGAGTCATAGCTAGGTGCCAATACAGATTGTCGTTTATATTGCCAATTTGTGGTTAATTTGTGAGCCAATGTGTTTTGGGAGGTGTTGCTAACATGGTTTAATATATGTGATTTCATATGTTGTGGATTTGAACATGTTGAGCATGACATGATATTGAATATATGCTCATGCATCGTCTAATTATGGCTCGTGTAGATCGGAGGTAAGATCATGCATTTTATCTTGGTTGTGGTTTGTGCTTGGACCCTGCATTGTCGAAGGTTTGTTTTATGAGCTTACCCTCACTAAGCTTTTATGCCTACGCTCTCTTTTGTTCGACAATGCAGATCAATGGTTTGTGGGTGGCAAGGGCAAGGAAAGGACTCCAAGTGTTGCTTACGGTTAGCTCAAGTGTGATAGTTAAATTTAAAGATTGTAATAGTAAAGCAATGGGATAGGTGTCGTGTTATGATGCTTTTGGAATATATGGTTGTTGTTGTTGATGTTTAGGAGCATGTTAGACTCCTCATATGTGTTTGTTAATTTGGCTTTTATGATGTATGCCTTGCTTGAAATCATGTTAGTATTTTGCTATCTAGAATTGCCTAAGTGTTGGATATGTTGAGCTTAATATCTATAATGACATGTGTGGATGTGTGGCTTGTGATGTTGTGCTTTGATGTTTAGTCTTGCTATGATGTTGCTCAAGCATGCTTGAATGTTGGGTTGCCTTAAGTTTCATTGTTAGTGAGTTGTTATAGGTTGTGGAGGTGTTTTGGGGCATTCTTGTGCCTCAAAACAGCCCAGGAAAGTCTGCAGACAGGGGGTGTTTCGGAACGGGTCCCCGTGTTTCGAAACGGCCCCTGTGTATATGGCCCGCCGTTTCGAAACGGATGAGGGTCGTTCCGGAACGTTTTCGCCACTAGAATTTTGAGAAATTGGCGAGATGAAGCCGTTCCGAAACGGGCCTCTGAGGTTCCGAAACGGTCAAATCTCGTTGACTACAAGATATTGACCGTCAAGGGCGTTCCGATACGGGTCTCCCCTGTTTCGGAACGGTCCCCTTGTGGTTGACCCAGGCCCGTTGACTAGGTCAGGGCGTTTCGGAACACCCTATAGGTGTTTCGAAACGGCCTGCTGTAATGAAGTAAAATGGACTGTTTATGTTTGTTTGGTCGGTGAATGTTGCGTTGTTTGTTTCTCCCGCTGCAGTGCTTCACATAGGAACTATAAATGCATCTAGATAAGATTAAAGTCAAAAGAAATTTTCTGGGTCGTTAACCGAGGGGAAGCCTTAACGGGTTTCGCTTCGGTTTTCCCCGTGTGGCCCACTTGGACCGGTCAACCGGCCAGACCGGGACGAGGGGGTTACATTTGTTGGTATCAGAGCCTAAGGTTTCTGAGACCTTGGGCAGGTAAGTGAGGTAAGTTTAAGTTTTGAATTGATATGCACGGTGTCTGCTTGCTCTGTAAGTATGACTGTTCGTATGACAAGTATGTTGATTGTTCGTTTATAAGCATGTTGATTGTTATACGCGTATGCTGTGATGTATGATCGTTTGATTGAGGATGTATGTTGTTTGATCGCATGCATATGTTTACTTGTTTGGCAAGTAAGCCTTGTTATACACTTGGTTGAGCATGTATGTGTGTTGATTTGTTTGAAACGTGTTTAGTAGAGTCCCATTGCTTCTATTACATCGGAAAAAGGATTTTAAGTGAGGGAAATCATACTTGAGCCACTTGGACCTTTCCTTTGCTAACCCAACTTGTATGTTAAATTGTTGATTGATTTATTGCTTTTAGTAAGCTTAGGGCCAGTGTGTGGGCCGTGAATCGGTAAGTGGAAGTTGTGGTTTTGAAAATGTGGATGATGTGGAGGAAGTTCTTTGCTATAGTTAGGGGAGTATGGTTGTACTGGAGTTGAGGTACAATTTGTTGCTCGAGTCCGCGTGCATGTGAGTTGATTCTTGTTGGTGAAGGGACGATTTGACCGATTCTGATATTAGTTGGTGAAAAGAAGCGAAGACCTATGAGTGGGAGTCAGGGTGGTATTTATGTCATAGTAGGTAAGCCCTTAGTACAATTCTGAGTTTGTCTCTTCCGATTGGTTCTGAGTCCGTACTTCCGTATGTTGTTAACAAGCATGCAAGTTTGAATATACATGGCGAAGTGTTAAAGGTAGGCGTGAGTACCTTGGTTCTTTTAACAAGATCAAGGTAGGGGTCTCGTGTGAGTAATCTGAATTTCAGAAGTGTTAGTGGTGACCGTTGGGGTTCAGCCTATGGTTTCGATGCAAGACAGCCGATTAGTATCCGTGAATGGGAACCGATTTATGTGTTTGGGGCCAGTGTGCGGTTGGGGTGGTTTTCTAGCATGGTTGCATGTGTGTGCTCAGAACTGCGTTTTTGAAGTTTTGAAATGCTCTACGAGCAGTCTAGAAGAGTCAGATTTTGTTGAAGAATCGGTCTGAAAACAAGAGGACCGAACACTATCAGTTGTGTACTTGTGAAGTTGCCATCTCTGCAGATTTGTCCGTTTGTGTGAGCATGTAAAGAAATTAGATATCTTTGTTGAGACTTTAGAAGTAGGGACACATGTGACTAGCCTTTTGGGAGATAGTAGTGATCAGAAAGATGTACAGAAGATGTTTGTTGGTGGTTCAAAGTTACTAGTTTCTAGTAGATGTGAAGTGATTGTCTTTCTGTAGTTTCGGTGTGCCTTTTTCCAAGGCTCGGCTTGAAAAGTAAATAGTTAGTGTATACGTTGAGACAAAAAAAAGAGAGTTGACTTGAAGTTACAAGATTTATGTGTGACTGTAGTGGTAGGTGAGAAGGTGAACTTCTTGTTGAATGTTGATCCAGATTTAGAGGTCAAAGATTGATTGAGTTTAGTTGACAGGCTTGCTTAGTAATTGTGATGAATTTGATTTTGAATGAAGACTAGACCGCATAATGTTAGGATAGTTTGTGTTTTCTTTCCCTAGAAGTATTTGGAAGAATTGCCGGTTTACCTCTTGTTAGAGGAGAAGAGTTTGTTATTGAGACCGTCTTCGAGTTTACTCCTGTTTTGATTGCTCCATATCTGATGATTTCCGGAAGAATTGAGAATGTTGAAGAATCAACTTCGAGATTTGTTAGACCTTAGACTCATTAGGCCTAGTGCATCATCTCAGAATTCTACAGTGTAATTGGTGGAGAGGGAAGAGTGACAGTACGAGGATGTATTTAGATTTCAGATAGTTGAAACAAGTGACAGTGAATGATTAACATCCGTTTTTGAGTGTCAGTGATTAGTTGGTCAGTAGTGTGTGCTTCAGTCTTTCGAAGATTAATTTGAGATCCGTTTACTACCAGTTGAAAGTGAGAAAATTTGAAGTACCGAAGACAACTTTTGAGGCAGGATGTGACCGTTTTGAGTTCCGAGTTATGCTATTTTGTTGGACTAGTGTGTTGGTTACTTTTATAGAGATGTTGAACAGAATATTTTCCTAAGCTTCATGATCAGTTTGTAGTAGTCCTCATAGATGATACACGAGTATATTCAAGTACCGAAGAAGACCATGACAGGCTTTAGAGTTAGTATTGTAGATTCTATTAGAGAATCAGTTGTATGCCAAGTTGAGCCAACGTGAACTCCGAGTTAATGAAGATGTCCTCCTAGGACATGTAGATCAGCTAAGTGTGCTAGAGTAAATCCTTAGTAGGCAAAAGAAGATAAGAGTTGGAAGAAATCGAAGACTGTGACAGATATCTATAGTTCCTAGGTCTAGCCTTGTTACTCTCAGAGAATTGTAAATAGTGTTTGAAGATAGTTGCTCCATTGATAGATTGCTACAGAAGAATGTTCAGTTGTGTGGTTAGATGCGAGACAACAAGCCCCTGAGGAACTGAAAGAGACCTTGAAGAGAGCTTCGACCTTGAATCAACTTACGTCAGAAAAAGAGTTGTGAACCACAGTGATGTGTTACATGTAGAGTTAGGTAGTGTGCTTATGCAAGACAGAAGATTGAAGCTTGTACATCAAGATAGTTGAAAGACTGTGAGAAGAGTTATCCGTTATGAGACATAGAGTTAATTACAGTTATATTTGCTTCGAAGACTTAGAGACAAAGCTTGTGTAGTAAGAAATACGCAGTGTACATGTACGAATCATTAGAGTTTGAAATATTTGAAGACTTGGGAATGGTTAGAACTTGAACATCATAAGTGTTAGTAATGCTTGAAGGCTATAATATCAAGAGTGAGTACCATCCGAAGATAGCCTCCGTAGTGACCGATGATCCTAGTTGTAATTGTTGTTAGATTAGTAGTTGAGCTACGAGTTGCAATTGCCGAATTCCGTATATCAAATGATAGTGGTTTTGTGGCCGAGTTTCGGGTTGAGGCTACTTGAGTCAGAATGTGTGAAAATGAACAGTTGCAAGACAGATTCTTGGCACCTCACGTGCGAGGCAGAGTAGAAGGAAGACCTTCAGAATACGGTTTCAGAGATGATAGAGTTTTGCATTTCAGAGACAGAATAGTTGTACAGATTGACATAGTGTTTTGAAACGTATTGTTTTGGTCGAAGCACACGGTAGTTCATTTGTATTGCATCTGAGTGGTATGAAGACGTATTGTGGGTTGAAGATGAATACTTCGGGATTGAGATGACGTGAGATGTGGTTCAGTATGAGGGTAAGTGTATATTTTGTCAGCATGTCAAGATTGAACGCCATTTTTCTTCTAGTTTGTTACATCCGTGGAAGGTTCTTAATGGAAGTGAGTAATAGAGATTCGAGATTTCAACTAGATTATTTTTGAAGACGTTTGTATATTGTTTGGTTACCTGTTGAAGTCGGATGGTCAGTTAGAGAAAGTTATGAGTCATGTGTTCAAACAGTGTTGTACGAGATTGTGAATCGGGCTAGTATAGTTGTTTATTTGGTTGCGGTTACCTCCAGAGTTAGAAAGGGGTTGGTGATATGATTTGTGTATCTATGATTCGGGACTGTGAGTCAGATCTGTTCTGTGCTATGTCTGTAGAAGAGATTGAGTTGAGTTTAGAATTGACATGCCTCGAAAGAACCGTTGAGATCTTAACATCAGATATCTTTTGTTGCGTGATAAGTCTATCGGTTGGTTAGTATGTTGTGGTGAGAAAGGAAGTGGGTAAGAGCGGATTTTGTGGAAACTTCTGTCCGATAAATTTTGGGGACGAAATTTCCTTAAGTGGGGGAGAGTTGTAACACCCGAGTTTAGGGGTCGGGTGAAAATAATATTTTTATATTATTTTGGGATCGGGTTTATAATTAAAATAATCCTTTACGTTTCGGGTTTCATGAAATGGGACCAAATTGATTTAATTGCAAATTGAAGAGCTTTTTAAAGAATAAGGGGATAGCCATTCATTAATGGCCTTTTGGTAATTTACCCACTTTTCAATTTAAATCCCCCTTTTTCACAAATAAACACTATTCACTCTCTTCTTCACCCATTTCCAACGTGAAACAAGAGTTCTCTTCCCTTCATCACTATTCCATCAAAAAAGTCATCCATTTCAACTCCTTTTTGAAAGGTAACAACGTTTTTGACTTCCTCTCAACTCTCTCTCTTTAAAAGTACCATTTATTTTCATTTTCATTAAAGTTTTGAAATTGGGGTTTTTAAGAGATTTGATTAAAAATGGTGTCTTTGTGTAGCTAAACTTAATATTTTGATTTAGTATGGTTAGTTATGGAATATAGGAGCCATATGGTTCAACATATGTGAATTTTGAATGATTTGGAGTAATTTCCGAAATTGGGTAAAAATGGGATTTTTGGAGGGTTTTGGGTGAGTTTTGGGGGTTGTTTTAGGTGGAAATTGATAGCCCATTGGTAGTACTATGGTTAGGGGTTGATTTGGGAATGTTTGTGGGTGCTATGGATGTTGGAAAGATGGTTTTTGGACATGGTTTAGGGGCTGTCCGAAATTGCTAAAAGTGGGGTTTGGTCATGGCTTGCAACTTTGTGAATTGTATTTGAATTGTGTTCCGGGTTGGTCTTTTGATGTTGGGCTGATTTGGAATTGTTTGAAATGTGTTTGAGGTTGTTTGGAAGCGGGAATTCGTGTTGGAAGAGCTTCGGGAAGAAATCCGGAAATTTGAGGGAGGTTGCTAGCTTGGCTTGGAGCTTGGATGTTTAGGTGAGTGGTTAAATACTTTTAAATGGTTTTCAAGTGTTGGTTCAAGCATGTGAACTAGGTTGGGATTGGTAGACCCACCTAGAGTTGGGATTAGGGTGGTGGCCTAATCCCAAACTTTAGTTAGAGACCTTGGTTGATCTTTAAAGTGTTGAATTATGCCTCATGTTTAATCATGCTCACGGTGGCTATGCTTATGTTGTTATACATGTATGTGGAGGCATGGCTTAATGCATTGTTACGTGCATGTTGATGATAAATGTGATAGAGATATACATGTGTATGAAATATGATGTGATAATTGTGTTGTTGAGATGCATGTAGTGTTGACATGTGTAATGATATTATGAGGTGTTTGTATGATCCGGGGATCATGGTGAGTACATGCTAGACATGGAAATGTGGCTTGTGCATGACGGTAAGTCATGGTGAGTACGTGCTAAGCACGGAAGTGTTATGAATTGATATTATGAATGATTAATGAAATGTGTAGTATTGGCACTAGTATGCTTGGGTACAAATGATCGATCATTAGGATGTTAGTGTGTACACATGAGTCAAAAGTCGCGCGTGGCCTTGGTGGCGTTGAGTCACCAAGGAGGAGTACGGGTTCGCCCGAAATTGTATTTATATTAGTCGATGATGAGTGGAATCCCATCGACGGGGCGTGAGGATGAGTGGAATCCCCTCCGCATGAAATGAGGCGTGAGGATGAGTGGAATCCCCTCCGCGTGAACGGTGATGAGTGGAATCCCACCGTCAGGTAATGGTTGAGTTGTTGGATGTGAGTTCCAACGGTTATCCGCGTATTCGAGTCATAGCTAGGTGCCAATACAGATTGTCGTTTATATTGCCAATTTGTGGTTAATTTGTGAGCCAATGTGTTTTGGGAGGTGTTGCTAACATGGTTTAATATATGTGATTTCATATGTTGTGGATTTGAACATGTTGAGCATGACATGATATTGAATATATGCTCATGCATCGTCTAATTATGGCTCGTGTAGATCGGAGGTAAGATCATGCATTTTATCTTGGTTGTGGTTTGTGCTTGGACCCTGCATTGTCGAAGGTTTGTTTTATGAGCTTACCCTCACTAAGCTTTTATGCCTACGCTCTCTTTTGTTCGACAATGCAGATCAATGGTTTGTGGGTGGCAAGGGCAAGGAAAGGACTCCAAGTGTTGCTTACGGTTAGCTCAAGTGTGATAGTTAAATTTAAAGATTGTAATAGTAAAGCAATGGGATAGGTGTCGTGTTATGATGCTTTTGGAATATATGGTTGTTGTTGTTGATGTTTAGGAGCATGTTAGACTCCTCATATGTGTTTGTTAATTTGGCTTTTATGATGTATGCCTTGCTTGAAATCATGTTAGTATTTTGCTATCTAGAATTGCCTAAGTGTTGGATATGTTGAGCTTAATATCTATAATGACATGTGTGGATGTGTGGCTTGTGATGTTGTGCTTTGATGTTTAGTCTTGCTATGATGTTGCTCAAGCATGCTTGAATGTTGGGTTGCCTTAAGTTTCATTGTTAGTGAGTTGTTATAGGTTGTGGAGGTGTTTTGGGGCATTCTTGTGCCTCAAAACAGCCCAGGAAAGTCTGCAGACAGGGGGTGTTTCGGAACGGGTCCCCGTGTTTCGAAACGGCCCCTGTGTATATGGCCCGCCGTTTCGAAACGGATGAGGGTCGTTCCGGAACGTTTTCGCCACTAGAATTTTGAGAAATTGGCGAGATGAAGCCGTTCCGAAACGGGCCTCTGAGGTTCCGAAACGGTCAAATCTCGTTGACTACAAGATATTGACCGTCAAGGGCGTTCCGATACGGGTCTCCCCTGTTTCGGAACGGTCCCCTTGTGGTTGACCCAGGCCCGTTGACTAGGTCAGGGCGTTTCGGAACACCCTATAGGTGTTTCGAAACGGCCTGCTGTAATGAAGTAAAATGGACTGTTTATGTTTGTTTGGTCGGTGAATGTTGCGTTGTTTGTTTCTCCCGCTGCAGTGCTTCACATAGGAACTATAAATGCATCTAGATAAGATTAAAGTCAAAAGAAATTTTCTGGGTCGTTAACCGAGGGGAAGCCTTAACGGGTTTCGCTTCGGTTTTCCCCGTGTGGCCCACTTGGACCGGTCAACCGGCCAGACCGGGACGAGGGGGTTACATTTGTTGGTATCAGAGCCTAAGGTTTCTGAGACCTTGGGCAGGTAAGTGAGGTAAGTTTAAGTTTTGAATTGATATGCACGGTGTCTGCTTGCTCTGTAAGTATGACTGTTTGTATGACAAGTATGTTGATTGTTCGTTTATAAGCATGTTGATTGTTATACGCGTATGCTGTGATGTATGATCGTTTGATTGAGGATGTATGTTGTTTGATCGCATGCATATGTTTACTTGTTTGGCAAGTAAGCCTTGTTATACACTTGGTTGAGCATGTATGTGTGTTGATTTGTTTGAAACGTGTTTAGTAGAGTCCCATTGCTTCTATTACATCGGAAAAAGGATTTTAAGTGAGGGAAATCATACTTGAGCCACTTGGACCTTTCCTTTGCTAACCCAACTTGTATGTTAAATTGTTGATTGATTTATTGCTTTTAGTAAGCTTAGGGCCAGTGTGTGGGCCGTGAATCGGTAAGTGGAAGTTGTGGTTTTGAAAATGTGGATGATGTGGAGGAAGTTCTTTGCTATAGTTAGGGGAGTATGGTTGTACTGGAGTTGAGGTACAATTTGTTGCTCGAGTCCGCGTGCATGTGAGTTGATTCTTGTTGGTGAAGGGACGATTTGACCGATTCTGATATTAGTTGGTGAAAAGAAGCGAAGACCTATGAGTGGGAGTCAGGGTGGTATTTATGTCATAGTAGGTAAGCCCTTAGTACAATTCTGAGTTTGTCTCTTCCGATTGGTTCTGAGTCCGTACTTCCGTATGTTGTTAACAAGCATGCAAGTTTGAATATACATGGCGAAGTGTTAAAGGTAGGCGTGAGTACCTTGGTTCTTTTAACAAGATCAAGGTAGGGGTCTCGTGTGAGTAATCTGAATTTCAGAAGTGTTAGTGGTGACCGTTGGGGTTCAGCCTATGGTTTCGATGCAAGACAGCCGATTAGTATCCGTGAATGGGAACCGATTTATGTGTTTGGGGCCAGTGTGCGGTTGGGGTGGTTTTCTAGCATGGTTGCATGTGTGTGCTCAGAACTGCGTTTTTGAAGTTTTGAAATGCTCTACGAGCAGTCTAGAAGAGTCAGATTTTGTTGAAGAATCGGTCTGAAAACAAGAGGACCGAACACTATAAGTTGTGTACTTGTGAAGTTGCCATCTCTGCAGATTTGTCCGTTTGTGTGAGCATGTAAAGAAATTAGATATCTTTGTTGAGACTTTAGAAGTAGGGACACATGTGACTAGCCTTTTGGGAGATAGTAGTGATCAGAAAGATGTACAGAAGATGTTTGTTGGTGGTTCAAAGTTACTAGTTTCTAGTAGATGTGAAGTGATTGTCTTTCTGTAGTTTCGGTGTGCCTTTTTCCAAGGCTCGGCTTGAAAAGTAAATAGTTAGTGTATACGTTGAGACAAAAAAAAAGAGAGTTGACTTGAAGTTACAAGATTTATGTGTGACTGTAGTGGTAGGTGAGAAGGTGAACTTCTTGTTGAATGTTGATCCAGATTTAGAGGTCAAAGATTGATTGAGTTTAGTTGACAGGCTTGCTTAGTAATTGTGATGAATTTGATTTTGAATGAAGACTAGACCGCATAATGTTAGGATAGTTTGTGTTTTCTTTCCCTAGAAGTATTTGGAAGAATTGCCGGTTTACCTCTTGTTAGAGGAGAAGAGTTTGTTATTGAGACCGTCTTCGAGTTTACTCCTGTTTTGATTGCTCCATATCTGATGATTTCCGGAAGAATTGAGAATGTTGAAGAATCAACTTCGAGATTTGTTAGACCTTAGACTCATTAGGCCTAGTGCATCATCTCAGAATTCTACAGTGTAATTGGTGGAGAGGGAAAAGTGACAGTACGAGGATGTATTTAGTTGACAGTACGAGATATACATTTGTATGAAATATGATGTGATAATTGTGTTGTTGAGATGCATGTAGTGTTGACATGTGTAATGATATTATGAGGTGTTTGTATGATCCGGGGATCATGGTGAGTACATGCTAGACATGGAAATGTGGCTTGTGCATGACGGTAAGTCATGGTGAGTACGTGCTAAGCACGGAAGTGTTATGAATTGATATTATGAATGATTAATGAAATGTGTAGTATTGGCACTAGTATGCTTGGGTACAAATGATCGATCATTAGGATGTTAGTGTGTACACATGAGTCAAAAGTCGCGCGTTGCCTTGGTGGCGTTGAGTCACCAAGGAGGAGTACGGGTTCGCCCGGAAATTGTATTTATATTAGTCGATGATGAGTGGAATCTCATCGACGGGGCGTGAGGATGAGTGGAATCCCCTCCGCGTGAAATGAGGCGTGAGGATGAGTGGAATCCCCTCCGCGTGAACGGTGATGAGTGGAATCCCACCGTCAGGTAATGGTTGAGTTGTTGGATGTGAGTTCCAACGGTTATCCGCGTATTCGAGTCATAGCTAGGTGCCAATACAAATTGTCGTTTATATTGCCAATTTGTGGTTAATTTGTGAGCCAATGTGTTTTGGGAGGTGTTGCTAACATGGTTTAATATATGTGATTTCATATGTTGTGGATTTGAACATGTTGAGCATGACATGATATTGAATATATGCTCATGCATCGTCTAATTATGGCTCGTGTAGATCGGAGGTAAGATCATGCATTTTATCTTGGTTGTGGTTTGTGCTTGGACCCTGCATTTTCGAAGGTTTGTTTTATGAGCTTACCCTCACTAAGCTTTTATGCCTACGCTCTCTTTTGTTCGACAATGCAGATCAATGGTTTGTGGGTGGCAAGGGCAAGGAAAGGACTCCAAGTGTTGCTTACGGTTAGCTCAAGTGTGATAGTTAAATTTAAAGATTGTAATAGTAAAGCAATGGGATAGGTGTCGTGTTATGATGCTTTTGGAATATATGGTTGTTGTTGTTGATGTTTAGGAGCATGTTAGACTCCTCATATGTGTTTGTTAATTTGGCTTTTATGATGTATGCCTTGCTTGAAATCATGTTAGTATTTTGCTATCTAGAATTGCCTAAGTGTTGGATATGTTGAGCTTAATATCTATAATGACATGTGTGGATGTGTGGCTTGTGATGTTGTGCTTTGATGTTTAGTCTTGCTATGATGTTGCTCAAGCATGCTTGAATGTTGGGTTGCCTTAAGTTTCATTGTTAGTGAGTTGTTATAGGTTGTGGAGGTGTTTTGGGGCATTCTTGTGCCTCAAAACAGCCCAGGAAAGTCTGCAGACAAGGGGTGTTTCGGAACGGGTCCCCGTGTTTCGAAACGGCCCCTGTGTATATGGCCCGCCGTTTCGAAACGGATGAGGGTCGTTCTGGAACGTTTTCGCCACTGGAATTTTGAGAAATTGGCGAGATGAAGCCGTTCCGAAACGGGCCTCTGAGGTTCCGAAACAGTCAAATCTCGTTGACCACAAGATATTGACCGTCAAGGGCGTTCCGATACGGGTCTCCCCTGTTTCGGAACGGTCCCCTTGTGGTTGACCCAGGCCCGTTGACTAGGTCAGGGCGTTTCGGAACACCCTATAGGTGTTTCGAAACGGCCTGCTGTAATGAAGTAAAATGGACTGTTTATGTTTGTTTGGTCGGTGAATGTTGCGTTGTTTGTTTCTCCCGCTGCAGTGCTTCACATAGGAACTATAAATGCATCTAGATAAGACTAAAGTCAAAAGAAATTTTCTGGGTCGTTAACCGAGGGGAAGCCTTAACGGGTTTCGCTTCGGTTTTCCCCGTGTGGCCCACTTGGACCGGTCAACCGGCCAGACCGGGACGAGGGGGTTACATTTGTTGGTATCAGAGCCTAAGGTTTCTGAGACCTTGGGCAGGTAAGTGAGGTAAGTTTAAGTTTTGAATTGATATGCACGGTGTCTGCTTGCTCTGTAAGTATGACTGTTTGTATGACAAGTATGTTGATTGTTCGTTTATAAGCATGTTGCTTGTTATACGCGTATGCTGTGTTGTATGATCGTTTGAATGAGGATGTATGTTGTTTGATCGCATGCATATGTTTACTTGTTTGGCAAGTAAGCCTTGTTATACACTTGGTTGAGCATGTATGTGTGTTGATTTGTTTGAAACGTGTTTAGTAGAGTCCCATTGCTTCTATTACATCGGAAAAAGGATTTTAAGTGAGGGAAATCATACTTGAGCCACTTGGACCTTTCCTTTGCTAACCCAGCTTGTATGTTAAATTGTTGATTGATTTATTGCTTTTAGTAAGCTTAGGGCCAGTGTGTGGGCCGTGAATCGGTAAGTGGAAGTTGTGGTTTTGAAAATGTGGATGATGTGGAGGAAGTCTTTGCTATAGTTAGGGGAGTATGGTTGTACTGGAGTTGAGGTACAATTTGTTGCTCGAGTCCGCGTGCATGTGAGTTGATTCTTGTTGGTGAAGGGACGATTTGACCGATTCTGATATTAGTTGGTGAAAAGAAGCGAAGACCTATGAGTGGGAGTCAGGGTGGTATTTATGTCATAGTAGGTAAGCCCTTAGTACAATTCTGAGTTTGTCTCTTCCGATTGGTTCTGAGTCCGTACTTCCGTATGTTGTTAACAAGCATGGAAGTTTGAATATACATGGCGAAGTGTTAAAGGTAGGCGTGAGTACCTTGGTTCTTTTAACAAGATCAAGGTAGGGGTCTCGTGTGAGTAATCTGAATTTCAGAAGTGTTAGTGGTGACCGTTGGGGTTCAGCCTATGGTTTCGATGCAAGACAGCCGATCAGTATCCGTGAATGGGAACCGATTTATGTGTTTGGGGCCAGTGTGCGGTTGGGGTGGTTTTCTAGCATGGTTGCATGTGTGTGCTCAGAACTGCGTTTTTGAAGTTTTGAAATGCTCTACGAGCAGTCTAGAAGAGTCAGATTTTGTTGAAGAATCGGTCTGAAAACAAGAGGACCGAACACTATCAGTTGTGTACTTGTGAAGTTGCCATCTCTGCAGATTTGTCCGTTTGTGTGAGCATGTAAAGAAATTAGATATCTTTGTTGAGACTTTAGAAGTAGGGACACATGTGACTAGCCTTTTGGGAGATAGTAGTGATCAGAAAGATGTACAGAAGATGTTTGTTGGTGGTTCAAAGTTACTAGTTTCTAGTAGATGTGAAGTGATTGTCTTTCTGTAGTTTCGGTGTGCCTTTTTCCAAGGCTCGGCTTGAAAAGTAAATAGTTAGTGTATACGTTGAGACAAAAAAAAGAGAGTTGACTTGAAGTTACAAGATTTATGTGTGACTGTAGTGGTAGGTGAGAAGGTGAACTTCTTGTGGTAGGTGAGAAGGTGAACTACTCAAACTAAGGGTTTCCTTGACGAAATTAAGAAATATTTTACCCAAAACATTAAGGTTAAGATGACATCACTTATGTTTTTTTTTTACTTCTATGAAGTATAAGGGTCAAGGAAATGTGAGGGAGTAGATTATGAAAATTCTTAATATTGCTTCAAAATTTAAGGCACGTAAGATCAAACTCTCAAACAATTGTTTGTTCTTATGATTTTGGTACTGCTTCCTATACAGTTTAACCAATTCAGATTCAGTTACAACTGCCAAAAGGAGAAATAGATTCTAATTAGGCTCATTTCTCATTATGTTCAAGAGGAAGAAAAGTTGAAGCATTATAAGTGTAAAAGTACTCATTTGGTTAGTGTTCATTTAGTTAGTGTCTCTAAGAATAAGGGCAATAAAAGAAAATATTAGAATAAAATTGCTAAGGGTTCTAGTCAAAAGAAACAACAATAAGTTACAAAGTGCTGATTCTTTTGTATAAGTTAGGACATATGTGAATTAATTAAACTTCAAAAGTGAGCAACTACTTCGGTTATTTTGAGTGATCCATGGGCCGTAAATTTTATGATCCCACAATTAAGATTATTTTAAGGAGAGTTTATAATTTTTTTAGGATGTTGAGTTTGGGGGGGGGGGAAATAAGGTTAGATACATTACTATTGAGGAGGAATTGAAGTTCATACTATCACTTTTGATGATGTTTAGGTTTTCACACCTATCATTAATCAAGAAGTGAATCAAGTACCTCAGCAAAATAATGTTGAACAACTCACATTCAAGATAAGGTAATTGTTTCAGAAGAACAAACTCAACAACCTTAAAAAAAACAAGTGTCTTTAAAGAGGTCCACGTGAGGAAGATGAAACACTATTTCAGATTATTTTATTATATTTCTTCAAGAAAATAAGGCAACGATAGAATGATAGAAAATGATCAATCATTTTTTTCTTCAGACCATAAAAGTTCTAACTCTCAAAAGTGGATTGATGTCATTCAAGAAGAGTACAATTTTATGCAAGACAATAAAGTTTAGGAACTTGTCTCATTACCTTAAGGTGCAAACCAATTGGTTGTAAATTAATATTTAAAATCAATAGGGATGGAAATGGTAATGTGGATAAGTATAAAGCACGTCTTGTATCTAGAGGATATACTCTAAAAGAAGACATTGATTTTTAGAGACTTTCTCTTCAATTTTATTGAAAGACTCTTTCAAGATAATTATTACACTTGTTGCTTGTTTTAGTCTTAAGCTACATTAGATAGATGTTAAGATTGTTTCTTTTTCAATGGCGACATTGAAGAAACTATTTATATGGTACAATTATAAAGTTGTGTCTTATGATACAATATCAATGATATGTAAATTAAAGAAATCTATATATGAGCTTAAGTAGGACTCTCATTAATGGAATTATAAATTTCATGTTGATTATCTCATTCCATTTTGAGATAAATTTGGTTGGTACTTGTATATACTACAAGTTCAGTGGGAGTAAACCAAGTGACACTCATATTGCTAAAGTAGATAAGTATTATCTTGCTCAATGCCCTAAAAGTAACCTTGAAAATTTAAAAATTCCAAAAGATTCTCTATACATAAGCTATTGAGAATCTAATTTATGCTTAAGTATGTATGCGTTCGGAAATTGTGTACATTGTTGGAATGTTAGATAGATATTTAAGAAATTCTAGTATGGACTATTGGATAGCAACCAATAGAGTTATGAGATATCTTTAGAGAACAAAAATTACATGCTCACATGTCGAAGTTCTGGTAAGTTAGAGACCATTAGGTTTACAGACTTCGATTCTAATAGAATATTGATGCAAACGAATTTTGTCACATGAGCTGCTAATTTTAGATTGAATAAAAAGACCACTTTAGTTATTTTGTGACAATAAATATGCATTCATTTATTCTATAGACAATAGGAACACTTCAAACTTGAAGCACATAAATATTACGTTCCTAGTTGTTAATGAAAATTCAGAGTGTTTGTGTGTTTAAAGAGCATGTTGGTACAAACTCCATAATTGCGCGCATATTAAGAAACTGTCACCCTAGGTCTTTCATGAGCACACTACTCATGTGGGTGTAATGTTATTTAAGGATATTCAGTTTTAGTGGGAGTTTGTAATTTTGAAAAATGCTCATTCGGTTTAGACACAATTTTCAGTTACTTCAGTTTAAAGTTATTTAAGATTATTTTCTGCAGAAATAAAGTTCTTTTGGTTTATGCACACTATGAATTCAGTAAAGTTGATCTCACTAAGGTTTAGGAGGACCAGTTGGAAATAGACATGTATGGTTCACATTTCATGTAATTTTCCATGCTACACATCCATGATTGATCTATGTCATTTGACTATATTTGTATACGTGACCATTGATGGGTCCAGTCATGATTGATATGGCGAAGACCGCTTTGATCCTATGTGGATATAGTTGATGGACGAGATTGTTATAGAATACCTATTATATAATAGCAAAATTTTGAGCTCATAAGGTTGTACATTTATCAGGAAACATATATTCCCAAGTGGGAGATTGTTAGATTAAAATCCGTAATTGTGGGCACATATGTAAAATGTATGTTGCTATTATAAAGTATGACACAAAAATAAAGTGACCAATTAAGTTAAGCGTGTCATAGGTATTAAAATGTCATGGAAATATAAGTGTAGATACCATAAGATATATTTATAATTCAATGAGGGGCATAGTTATAAATATTTAATAGTTTGATTTAATAATCAACTATATAAAGAGGTAGTGGTCGCCAATAAATAGGTTAACTTGTTTTTCTCTCCTTCCCCGTCAGAGAGTTTTACTTCAACAGATAACATATCTTCTTGGAAGATCAATACCAAAGTTTTGGGATTTCCACATCAAGATTCAAGATTTTCAATCTATCAATGAATTCAGGTAAGCTTCCGCATTCAGTTTATTGTTCTTAATGATTTGACATGAAAGATCTTGGGTTTTAGGTTTCATATTAATTTACGATTTGATTCTAACAGTTCCACGATCACCCTATCCACCAGTCCAATGTCCTCATCCGCTACACCCGACATTGTACGTTCCTTAGACATCGCCTCCCGTTCTGTGGACACGAAATCCACCACACGATCATCATGCATAAGATTGTCTTCCCACAACCTGTTAATGTTCCAATTGTTCGGTGAGGCCTCACTTATGGAATTCGGCACCACCTGTAACACCCCAAAAATTACCTTAATTTAAAAACCCTAATTTTTAAAATCCCTAAACCAGAAACCCTAATATTGGGCATTTTGGAATCAAGCCCTAATTGTAAATTGAGGGCTATATTGAGATAAATTAGAATTTTTGTGACTTATTTGTATAAATCGGAAGATATGAGAACCTTTTTGTGACATGAGTAAATCTATAGACCTTTCTTTTGCGATTTACCCCTTATTTAGGGTATTTGACTTTTGTTTTCACCCTAAAGGGATTCATCTCCCACTATTGTTTTTCTATCAGCAGCCGCACTCACCCTACCCCTCTCCCCCGTATTTCATCACTCAAAATAAACGTCTAACCCATTGTTTCTGTTCAAGCTCCGACGAGGGCGGCAACACCGTTCGTTCAGAGGGCCACCGCCACCTTTCGAATCCCCCTCACCGTCCGACCAAAACCCATCCCCTATTTATCTGTGCCGGCCACCGTTAGAGAAGAAACGATAAAGAACCGTTCGGTTCTCATTTGCGCCACCTCCCTCCGTCGTGTGCTCCGCCCCTCTCTTTTCCGTGTGTGTCTTTGGTCGTGAATAACCACTGTGGTCGTCGTGTTGTGTTTCCGGTGAACTGTTGCGTCCTTATCGATATGGGTTACACTGTCGTTCTCGTCGGGATCTGGTGTTGTTGTTGTCGAGCCGCCGCCGCCTTTGGATTCTGTAATCCCTAGAAGCTTTTGCAAGCTGGTGTGAAAGATTGAGTGTGGAGGTGTCGCCGTCGTTTGGTTGTGCTGTTGCCGACATTGCGTCTTTTCCGACGAGTTTGCGCCGCCGCCGTTCGTGCATCTGCGCTGCCGCCGTTCGTGCATCTGCGCCGCCGTCGTTTTGGGTGCTAGAAACCCTAGTACCAAGTCTGCTGAAATGGTTCCTGGGCTGAGGATTGTGTCATGTGTGGAGTTTGAATTGAGTTGGGTGGTGAGGCCCATGTGAGTAAGTGATTTGAGAGCCCAATTATGTGTGTATTCCTGTTAAGCCCGAATCACCAAGCCCAGCTCGGTGTGAGTCCAAATCTGAACTGACATGAATAGCCAGAACCAGTGGGTTGAACATGATCTGAATTTGTGAACTGAACCGAACCATAAGTCTTGAACCGAACCGTTTGACTTAGTTGACCAGTTTTGACCCGTTTGACCAGAATTGACCTTTGACATGTTGGACCAGTTTGACCAGAGTTGACTGTTGACCAGTTTGACTTTGACTTTGACCAGAGTTGACTTTTCAAAAAACGTGCATCTTAACCTTTCTCAATGTATTGAGTCCGTATTCGCTGCTCGTTTTTGTCAAATTAGATCACGAAAGCTCCGTTTTATTATCTTTAAGTAATTGTTATTGGAATATGATAAGTTATGATTTCAGAATCTGATTTGGAATATTCTCGTGTTCAGGTGCCGACCTTGATACCGTTGGGTTACCTCCAGTTGTTCAGACCGATCGTGCACGTTCTTCGAGATCTTCACGTGAGTATATCTTAGTTCGGTTTTCAGTGTTTTAGTCGGTGGCTTAGTGTTAGTAATAAATGCTAATATAGTATTCATACCTTCGTAGGTCCTGATTCAGCTAGATCTGAGCGTGAGATGCGCTTTTCTTAGTATTAGAGCTTTTGTTGCTTAAAGGTGTGTCTCTTCCTGTTTTATAAACGTATATGTTTCTTTATGTTCTATAAAGTTTATGTGTTTTTCTGGTATTAATATAAGTAAATGTTTTGTATATTTTGTGTGCATACTCTGTTGTGATTGGATGAATGTTTTTAGACATCATGCATAACATATCATACTGTGATTTAAGTGAAATATCAGATTTTCGGAATCGTAAAACATCGGATTTATAATATTGTGCAACTTGAAATTTCATAATTCAAGTTTCGGATCAGACTCAGATTTTAAATTCTGCATCATATCATTGTGGGTATATGGTTGAGATTTGTTCGGGGAAGTGCAGTGGTTTCATCCTTCGGGTTGAATTCCGCTTCGGATTAGTGGTTTCATCCTTCGGGCTGAATTCCGCTTCGAATCAGTGGTTTCATCCTTCGGGTTGAATTCCGTTTCGGATCAGTGGTTTCATCCTTCGGGTTGAATTCCGCTTCGGATCAGTGGTTCCACCCTTCGGGCTGAGTTCCACTTCGGATGGTGACATGGAGAAAGTAGGTTCTGGGGAACCTTACTTTTCGGTGTATCGGAGATGGGTACTATGATTCATGTGCATCAGACATCATATCATCATGATTCAGTTTTATTGTGTTTTCAGAAAAGTATTTATCAGAAAATAAAATATTGTTTTGTTTTTGTTTTGTTTTCGTTGCACTTTAGAGACACACTAAGCTCTTTAGCTTACACCCTTTAGTTTTTACTTTTCAGATATCTCAGAATTTTTAGCCGATCGGTACTTGGAGCATCTCTTGTTTATTCAGATAAATTATAATTCAGTATGAACTCTCTTTTAATTATTTCAGACTAGTGTTTTGAAATATTTTAGAACATTTATGTAATTCGGACATTTGGATTGTTTACTGTTTTTAATTTGGGCTTTATTAAATGCATGCATCTATGAAGTTATTTTCAGAATTTTAATTAAATATCGAAATATCGTTTAAAAGATTGTGTTTTAGTTTAATCGAAATATTTGTTGAGTTTTACTTACTTAATCGATTCTTTTGAATTACAAAATATTTTAACCTAAATTGTTTCTTGAGGGACAAGTTCCAATCCCTACTTCCTAGATTCGGCCCATTCCTTCTGGGTCGGGATTAGGGGGTTACACCACCGTATCATCTTTCGTCTCATTAATACAATCCAATGGTACATGTTTTGTTGCCTCCGCTTCCTCGTTAAACACCTCATATGTCCGACTCACTCCTTTCGATTCCTCATCATTATTCAAGCAATCATCGTCGTCCACCTCCACCCTTCTATTATGTCGATACACTTAGCTAATTTCCGTCACTCAGATGCGGTACTGCTTATCGCCCATCACAACGTCTAAAATTTCCTCAATTGGAAAAAACCAATCCGTTTCGATTAAAAATCGTGCTCTTTCAAAGGAAACATGTGTCGTTGTAGTCTCCTCAATCCGAACTAGCCCCCCCCCCTCCACAAGCCTGTAATATTTCAAAACGTTCCCTCTGACCAGGCGTGAATTGGTATCCCACAAGCTTTGACCCACACCCTTCGGTTTGGTATTACACTATCCGGCGTCCATTCCATGACATTCTCTAACCACTGATCAAAATAATTTGCCTTGACATATTTATTTCTTAATTCCTGATTTGGAAACATTAGCAACATTAATGATCCTGCCACACACGTTAAAGAGACATCCATAATTTGAGCTTTCTTCAATTTTGTCGCCAACTCCATTACCGACAGTGGTTTTCGAAAAAACCCCACTGCACAATTTTGCAACACCCCTAACTTTTCCTCATCGATTATCCCTTCCACTTTTCGGTAATCGTGAATTTTGTCGTTCAATCCCACCAATGCATCGCTCTTTTTTTCCGATCTATTCCTCTCTACTCGATTCTTCGTTGTGTTTCCAATCGAATTCGAAGTCGCCGGCAATTCCACCCTCCTACGTCTCCAGTAGGAATTTTGATTATCCGTTTGTGCCATCCGGACAGTGATTTTCGACCTGTATAGTCTGAAGCCGTCGAAATGCTCAATAACCCTATCAGCATCCTCTCTATTTTTCATCCTCACAAACCCAAATCTTAATCCATCAGAAGCCCTTTTCGTCGACACAAATACATCCACCATAACCCCATGTCGATAAAAAAACCTGCATAACCCCTTTCCAATGTAATTGTGGTGGTAGATTGCCGATGAAGAGTGTCCACCATCGTCGCCCATCCCCGCCATCCCTGTCATCGCCCATTATTCTGAAACATGTTCTTTTAGTCTTCATTTGAAACGTTTTTGAAAATAAAGTCTCTTGAAATCACTCGTAATTTTAGCCTACTAAAATTTAAAAATGCGCGCCTTTTTTTATCCAGTAATTTTGACGTTACCCATTTTTTCATCAAAGTTTCAAGCCTTGAGCAGTAAAAATGCTGATTCCCTCCATTAATAAAATATTCCCAAACTAAAGCTATTTCTTTTCCTAATTCAACCCACCAAAATTCCCACCATGAAAACCAGAACTTCAAAAATCATGTGGAAAAAAATTCCCAATTCAGCTTTGATGTTTGAATCCAACTCCCCTCCAAAATCCACCATTATTTATGTCTCTCTTCTTCTCCACCATTCCACCACTCACTCCGCCGCCTCGTCCGCCGCCTCACAATCAAAACTGAAATGGTTGTTCTCTCCCTTAGTGAAAATGACAACAAGGAGAACATCCCTCCTTTCTCCTCCAAAAACCCTGCATTTGTTCTTAAAAAGCCTTCATCCCCCAGCAACAAAAAAAGAATATTAAGAATACCCCTCCAAGACATTACCAATCTCCTTCTTCCCCAAGTTTGTTCAACTCATGTTCAATTTGATACAACCCAAGCTTTGGTTTCTCAGGCTAAGTGTCGGAAAAGGAGAGCTGGAAGTGAGATTGGATCGGTTTGCAAGAAGACATATTTGGTGTATAAATGTGGGAACTTCCGATAGCTCAAACATTAGAGCCATGTACTATTCAATCTGCTTGATTGAGGGTTCAGTTTAGTTTATTTTCCTTGTACGAGTTATTGTCTCTAATTTATATACATTATACATAGATGTGCCATAACATGTCTCAAAATTGAAATCTAGATTGAAACATTTCATGTGTTTGGTTTTGTGGTGGTAGAATTCATTTTGAATCATTGTGATTTTATAGAATTAATTTTGTGTATAATTGATTTTAATGTAATGTGATTTATGTTTGAGAGTTTTTTTCTTAAAAATTATGATTGTGTAAAAATATAGTATAAAAATTACAACGAAACGCAAAAGCTACTTTTTTTTACTTTTCTTAAAATCACGTTTAGATTTTTAAATTCAAACATGTTGGCACGATGACTAAGACATATTTTCTCGTTCAATTAGAATTTTTGAACTCCAAACGCAAAACCAAACATGCTACGTCCAACTTAGTTTTCCCTTCATCCGTGGCCACCGCCGCATATCCAAAATATGCTACATCATTATCGCTCGTAGCAGCATATATAAACCTGGTGATTTTACAAGGCCAACCTTTTAGAAATGCTCGTGAGCTGGAGGGAATAACCCTTTGATGCCTTGGTTTCGTTGAAAGAATCACCGGCAGCCGCGACCCTTTGGCAATATTGGCGAAGATCGGGACCAATAGACCCTCTCATTTTTTTTCTTACGTCTTTAGCAGGCAGAATAAAAATTTGTTTAAAGCTCGACAGACCCATGAATTGAGCACTTATGGGATTAGTCGAATCTGATGCACGCTAATGCCATTCCAATCACAAGAGACAACCTCCATCTCTAGTTTTTTTTGGTCCCGATAACTACAACTAGCTGGTGCTCGGACCAGAGCTCTGGTCACATCTAGCAACGACAATGTTATTTGATTTTTTTTTACTCAGCCCGTCAGTCGTGAAAGTAGTTTTATTCAAAATATAAAAGCAATGCAAGGAAGGGTTGAGTAGGAATCCAGTTATTGAGTCCACCATGTACGCATACCCGTTTTTGAAATTTTAGTGGTTTAAGGGGAACCAAAAAATTAGTCCCCTAATAATAAATATTAATTTTAAAAGTAGGCTCCTAATAACAAGCATTAGAGAAAAAATTAGTTCCCTAATAAAAATATTCAAAATGAATTTTAAAAGTAAGTCCCTAATAACAAGTGTTAAAAAAATAGGTTTCTAATAACAAACATTAGAAAAAATAATTAAATTTTAAGAGTAGGCCCCTAATAATATATATTGGGAAAAATAGGCCCTTAATAATAATTATTGAAAAAATTGTACCCCTTATAACAAATATTGAGAAAAAAAATAAATTTTAAGAGTAGACCCCTAATAACAAATATTGGAAAAAATTGAGTCCTAATAATAAGTGTTAAATAAATAAATTTTAAGCATACACCCCTAATAATAAATATTAAAAAATTAAATATAAATAACGAATATTATAAAAAAATGGCCCTGAGTGAGCACACCTCCTGCCTATTCCCAGGGACGACACTGTGCACAAGAAACGCAAAGCCCCATAAAACAATATAAGATAAACAAACAAAACGCCAATAGTTATGAAACAACATGAGTAGATTTGATTACGTTACCACCGTGCTGAAAGAAAGAAAAATAAACATGTTCTATCAATACCACCCATAACGAGTTCATTGGCTAAGTTATCCACTTCTCTAAACAAAACCAAAATAATTTATCACTTCTCCTTTCTTTCGTATAGGTGTAGGAAGTTTTTTAATTAGGTTCTCAATTTCGGTTTAGACTTTATGATTTCTCAATAATAAATTATATATTTGCCGAGAAAAAACAAAACAAAACAAAACCAAAATCATCTGTATTTTTTACCATTCATGAGTCAATACTAAAAAATTAAATTCTAAAAACTAAACTCTAACCTTAATCACTAAACCAAGAGCGGAGCCAAAAAATTTAGTTTGGAGTATCAAAATTTAAAATTTTTATAAAGGAATTCTTTCTAAATAGATGAGAATAGATAATTTTTAGTTGCAGAAACGTTTCTTGAGAAAAAATATTTAATACCTTTAATTTGAAGTATTTCTTGAAATTAAAATTAATTCATTTTATTTAAAAGATTTTTTAAAACAAAAAGCTCTTTAATTCCTTTTCATTTGAAACATGTTCTTTCGGTCTTTATTTTGGTTAAATCAGTTCTGGCAAGCATACCAGTTCTGGAATGAATTCCTAATCTTGATCAATAGTGTAGCTCTCAAAAGTCCCTGTAAGCATACATGTTCGGGTTATTTGTCATCTGGTAGCTGCAAAAGGTGCGTAGTCTTCTTGTACTGGTATGTTGTATGTGTAATCCTTCATGTGCAATTTGTGTAAAACATGGATTCACACTCTTTTTCCTCCGTTTAGGTCTAAGGAAAAAAAATTTTTGATCATCAAAGCGATGTATATTTTATTGATGTGAATATACAACGCAAGTCAAACAAGCGCCTCATTAAAAACCTCCCTAAGCCTAATGGAGGAAAAGAGTACGACTTGTTGACTTTAAATAAACAATAGACCCCCTTTACAAATCATAACGAAGCCTGGAACAAAGAGACACGAGACACCGCCTCCTTTGCTAGCGCATCAGCTAGTCCATTCGCCTCCCGGAAAATATGAGAAAAGCACACGGAGCCTAACCTCAAACACGCACGGTCAATCACACAAAAGGACTCCCACAAACGCCAAGGGCGACGTTCCACCTGCAACACCCACCCAATAGCAACTCTGGAATCCGACTCAACGATTAAAGGACGATCCGCCCATTTAGACTCTACAAAATACTCCAGGGCAAAAGCTATCGCCCAAATCTCAGCCACATTCGAATCAAGAGTACCAAGAGGGCCTGAAAACAATGCAAGGATCCGACTCTGAGCATCCCGCAAAACCCCTCCAAATCCCGTTGGTCCTGGCTTCCCGCGCGCGGAACCGTCCACCGAGAATTTCACTGTATTTCCGATAGGGGGCTCCCAACTCACTCCCAACCGCTCCAAATGCTTAGCAGTCCCTTCGCGATACAAACTCGGACAGTCCCACCAGAGGGACTCACTAACCGATAACCCCTCCTTAAGGGTCTTCACCCAATAGAACGAGCGGAGTTTAACCAAGAAGCCTATTTTCGCTGCTAAGACAAACTTATCATTAAAAACCAAGTCGTTGCGCGCAAGCCACAACGACCACAATAAAGCAGCAGTACTCGACACCCACAGCTTCCTCAAGCTGCCTTTAAAGGAACAGTGCATATCCGGGAGAAGAAAATCCGCCAAAGATTTCGGCAACGGCAACGAAATCACCCACCACCCTCGAAACCAATCCCACATCCCCTGGGCAAACGGGCAAGAATAAAAGAGATGATCGATATCCTCCTCCCTCTCGCGACACCACCTGCACACACCTCGGTTGTCACCCAAATCTATCCCACGAGTCCGCAAAAAAGCAAACGTCGGCAATCGACGCAACCAAGCAAACCATAGAAACGCTTGGACCTTAGGAGGAACCAAAAATCTATGTGTTTTCAAATTATCAATAAAGATCTATGTGTTTTCAAATTATCAATAAAGATCTAACTTTAAAAAAAAATGTTTTTGAAAATAAGTCTCTTAAAATCACATGCAATAAAAACTTGTTGTATAACTTGTAATAATCAATATTTTATAACAATTAAAAAATCAATGTCCATTTTAAATAATATAATAAATAAATAATTTAATGACCTTTTTATAACATTTACAAAGTTCAAAAACTATATTAAAATGAATAGTATATTAGTTTAATTAGTTGTTAACGACATCTAATGATTTAATGCTCATTTATAATAATAAAAAATTAATGTTAATTTTATAAATTTAATAATTCATTAATCAAAATAATCATTTTAAAATGATTTAACCATCATTTGTGAATCGTAATCTAAAACATTCTCATTATACATTTCAGATTGATTCAAAATTTATCGAATAATTCGAGTTTTAACCATCTCTACACCGCCAAAGACCAACCCAAAAGGGGCCGAATTCCAACTAGATGAATAGTAAAAAAGGTAGGGTCCAGTCCACTCCGGTTGTAAAAGTAAATTTCTTAACTCTTCGCTCCCTCCTCGTGCGGCGGCGCCTCAATTTTGTACTGCACTAAAATTAAAACAATGTGCGCCTTTTTTATCCAGTAATTTTGACGTTATCCAGTTTTTCATCCGCCTCACAATCAAAACTGAAACGGCTGTTCTTTCCCTTAGTGAAAATGACAACAAGGAGAACATCCCTCCTTTCTCCTCCAAAAACCCTGCATTTGTTCTTACAAAGCCTTCATCCCCCAGCAACAAAAAAAGAATATTGAGAATACCCCTCCAAGACATTACCAATATTAATGGCGATCAGAACGGGGAGATCGGAAAAATATTTAGGGAAAGGGCGATCAGAGCAAAATCAAAGGAGCGGGCAATCGGAGCGATCTCAAGGTCAGGTATGGACGTTATTCGTGATGAACTTACCTTTACAATTGCATTGGAAGGGTGTATGGCAAGTGTTTGATAGACATGGGAGAGTTGTGGATGTTTTCATACCGAATAAAAGATCGAAAGAGGGAAAAAGATTCGGATTCGTGAGAATGGGATCCAAAACAGATGCGGACAGAGTTATTGAGAGGTTGAATGGATTCAGATTATATGGATCGTGGATTAGGGTTTCATATGCAAAAAGGGAGGCAAGATCAGAATATTGGAAGAAGAAACCGATGGAGCAGCAATTGAAGTCACAAAAATCATTGGTGAAGGAAGGGAATTCCACAATACAAAAATCGACTACGGCACAAGAATTTGATGTGTGCAAGGAGACGGAAAATATACATAGAGAAGAGAGGAGTGTAGAAGGCGTGGTGGATGATGATAAAATGGGAATACTGGGATGTTGTGCCGTCGGTTTCTGTAAAAAACCATCCAAAATTCGGGACCTAGCATTGGAATTTCGGAGAGCAAACTTGAATGGTTTATCGATAATGCGAGTGGCGGGGTCGATGGTCTTGTTGATGTTTGAGAACATTGAAATTCGAACAAGACTTCTAGATAAACAGGCCTTTTCGGACTGGCTGGAAAATGTAATGCCATGGAATGAATCTTTGGGACTGCCGAATAGGAGAGTTTGGCTATCCGCTAGTGGAATCCCCATACATGCTTGGTCAGAAGGGACGTGCAAGAACATTGCGGAATTGTGGGGTGAATTCATTAAATTGGATGGGGATACGAATGCGCCGTCGTCGTTTGAACGATGTAGATTCCTTATTGAGACAGATTTCTTGGAAAGAATTGATGAGGTGATAACCTTGAATATTGGGGGGTGTTCATTTAGAGTGCGTGTGATGGAATCGGAGGAATTAATGGGAATAAAATGTGATTGCTGTTGCGGGATGGAGGGGACGGCTGGGGATATATCGACGAACAAGGAGGGGGATTCGAGCGAGAGGCAAGGGCATGGTGATAGTGCTGCCGATAGTGAGTACATGGGGGAGGAATCGTTTGTGCCGGATTCACTTTGCGAGGCCACTCCTACAGTGATGCATTATAATGAATTATGGAAGGAGCAACAAGTCGGTCAGTTGGAAATTAATGTTGATCCGGTGAAGGTGAATTTCGGGATAGCGGATGAAGATATAGGGATGGTCCCTCGAGATTCAGAGGAGCAATTACAAATTGTGGGTGAGGAATACTCACGAGCCTTGAGTGAAGAGATCCATGCGACATCGGTGGAGCTGGGATATGATGAACAGCGATGGCAGCAAGGGATAAGGCTGGAAATTGATAGAGTTGGAAAGGCGATAGTGGCTGAAAATAATGGGGAACTTCGAAGGGTAAGGAACTTATCAGAACTCTTATTAGATGATTTATCCCCTGAAAAAAGGATAGAAGCTGAGAAAAAGTTGGTGAAGAGGGGTAGAGGCAGACCAAAAAAGAAGGTGAATGATACACAAGATTTTGCAAATATATCACTCTCGGATTCTGATTTTGAAAATAGAAAAAGATCGATAATTAAGGAGGCGAAAGAGACTTTAGCATTAGGTAAATACATTGGGGCGGAAGCAATTGGAAATGAAGAGAACATAGTCCAGGATTTGGCGAAGCTAATTGCCGACCGGGAAGTAAATCAATAGCAAAGAGAGATGCGGATGTTGTCGTGGAACATAAGGGGGTTGGGTTCGAGTGTGAAGCGAAGAGCAGTGCAAAATCTAGTTCGACAACATCGTGGTGAATTGATGATTTTACAGGAAACAAAAATGGAGGAAATCTTGGGTGACACGGTAGGACGAGTATGGCCATCGGATGAGTATGAATTCGCCTATGCTCCAGCTAGGGGCAGATCTGGAGGCGTGCTAGTGGTTTGGGATACGAAGCGGTTCAAGGCTGCGTCGATTTGTATTGGTGAGCGATATGTAATGGTGGAGGGGGACTGGATTCACGAGGAATGGCATTGTGGGGTGATTGGTATTTACGCACCCTGTGGAACGGCTGATCAAGGGGTTTTATGGGCTAGCTTATCGGAGATTTTGAAGAATAATTCAATTTCATGGTGTGTGGTAGGTGACTATAATGAAGTACTGCATCCATATGAGAGGAGAGGGGGTGTTGCACGAACGAGGGGAATGATTTTTCTCAAGGAATTTGTTGAATCACATGCACTGTTGGATATTCCGTTGCGGGGAAGGTACTTTACGTGGTTTGGTCCGGGTAAGCAGTGCAGCAAGTTGGACAGATTTTTGTTGTCCCCAGATTGGTTAGATAAATTCCAAGCATTACAATTGCAGGGCTTATCGAGGGGCGTGTCAGATCATGTGCCGCTGTTGTTGGTTAGTGATCCTAGCGATAGCGGACCGAAGCCATTCCGTTTTATGAATGCTTGGTTGTATTCGAAGGATGCTTTGGTAAAAATGGGACAGGAATGGGAACGATTGGGGGAGTCGGATGGGGGGTTGGGGAGTTTGAGTATTTCGACAAAAATGAGAGGGATGAAATCTTTTTTAAAGAGATGGAATGCACATTCATTTGGCAACATTGATGGCCAAATTAAAATTTCGACTAGTAAATTGGATGCGTTAGATGTCATGGTCGAAAAGGATTCAGCTACATGGGAGGATATTGAGGAAAGATGGAAATTGAATTCTGAGTTGTGGAGACTATCGAAACTTAGGGAGGTACATTGGCGCCAAAAATCGAGAGGGGCGTGGTTAAAGGATGGTGACCAGAATACTCACTTTTTCCACCGGGCGGTTAAAATTCGCATGATGCGGAATTCAATTAAGGGAGCTTTGTGGCGGGGACGTTGGGTAATGGCGCCGACGGAATTAAAATCATATTTTTTCAGTGAGCTTAGGAAGCATTTTCAGCGTGTGGAGATGGCGGGATCGATGGAAGCGATGGTTGACTTTTCTTGCTTGAGTGAATTGGAGGCGTCATGTTTGGAAGTGGATTTTGCCGAGGAGGAAATTAAATCAGTAGTGTGGAATTGTGAAGGCTCCAAAACCCCGGGACCGGATGGATTCACCTTCGAGTTTTATAAAAAGGGCTGGGCATTTTTAAAGAAGGATGTAATGAATTTTATAGCAGAGTTTGTGCAGACGAGCAAGTTGCCGCCGGGGATTAATTCCTCATTTGTGGTATTAATTCCAAAAAAGGAGAGTCCGACGGTGGTTAGTGATTATCGTCCTATCTGTCTTTTGAATTCGCTGTACAAAATCCTAGCCAAGTGTTTAGCAAAAAGATTACAGGAGGTGTTGCCAAAGTTGATTAGCGACGTACAATCTGGCTTTGTTAAGGGTCGACAGATTTTAGATGGAATTCTATTGGCGAATGAAACAATTCATTCGATGCAACGGAGACGAAGTACAGAGGGGGGCTTTATTTTAAAATTGGATTTCTCGAAGGCTTATGATTGCATTAAGTGGGAATGTTTAGACCATATCATGTGGAAGATGGGGTTTGGTGATTTGTGGCGCAAGTGGGTGATGGAATGTGTCACTACGGCAAGATTGTCGATCCTTGTAAATGGCTCGCCGACGGGTGAATTTAGCATGCAGCGGGGATTACGGCAGGGTGATCCTCTTTCGCCCCTATTATTTATGATTGTGGCTGAACTCCTTCATCAATTTCTGATTAATGCGAGGCAATTGGGCGTGTTTGAAGGGGTTGTAGTTGCCAACGGATGTATTGTGTCACATTTGCAATTTGCGGATGACACAATCATATTTTTCCTGGCAAGGATTGAGTTTGCACGTGATTTGAAGCGTCTTCTGACATGCTTCGAGTATACTACTGGTTTGAAGATTAATTTTGCTAAATCGCGTTTGTATGGAATAGGGGTGAGCGATGAATTGATGCTGCGCACAGCAGCAATGTTGGGGTGCGATCGTGCCACGCTCCTATTTGTTTATTTGGGACTGTCTTTGGGAGTCAATCCGCGCAGTATGCAGATGTGGGATCCACTTGTACAACGCTTCCGGGATAGCTTGGCGGGGTGGAAGCGCGACACATTATCCTTTGCGGGAAGGTTAGTGTTGATTAATACTGTATGGTCTGCTTTGCCTCTTTATTATATGAGTTTGTTTATGGTGCCAAGGGGTGTGTTAAGTAAGATAGATAGGATACGGAGGAGGTTTCTGTGGGGAGGTTCGGATAATAAGGTGAAGTTGAGTCGGGTGAGCTGGTCAATAGCTTGTAGACCTCGTCGGTTTGGGGGTTAGGAGTAGTGAATTTGCGCGTAAGAAATATTGCGCTTTTAGCAAAATGGAGGTGGAGGTACGCGACGCAAGCGGATTCCCTTTGGAAGACAATTATAGATGCGAAATATGGTTGTGATATTCAGAAGTGGTGGCCGAGAGAGGTGGGATTGCAAAACATGTCCTTTGTTTGGCGGCAAATTGTGAATCTAAATGCAGCGTAGGATTTACATGGTTTGATGGCTAGTGAGGCTTTTATGTGGCAATTGGGGGATGGCGAAAAAATAATTTTTTGGCACGATGTGTGGTGTAGTGATAGGCCGTTGGCTGAATTGTTTCCAAGATTATATCGGCTAGTGGTTGAGAAAGAGTTAACAGTGAAAAAGTACACGAAAGATGGTACGTTTGAACATGAGGAATGGGAGAAATTCTTTGTCCGACCATTGCGTTCTTTAGAACTTGAGCAGCTTATGGAGGTCCGTGTGCTTTGTGGGAGTTTTCATCTCTTCCCACCTCAAGGTGATCGCATTGTGTGGCTACATTCTACGACGGGGGAATTTTGTGTTGCGAATTTGGCGAAATTGATGCAATCGTTTGGTTTGGTGGTGAGTGATGAATTGAATATGATTTGGAAATTGCCGATACCTCCAAGGGTGCAACATTTTCTCTGGTTTGCATGGCTGAATCGATTACCAACTATGGCGATGTTGAGTGCACGAGGGATGCCGATCACGGGGGAGGGGTCTGTTGCATGTGGTGCCGGGCGGGTGAAGAAACGCTCGATCACCTCCTGCTCCACTGCCCAGCAGCTTGGGCTGTTTGGACAGCGTACTTTCGATGGTGGGGGACGTCAATGGTCCAGCCTTGGCGTGTGGGGACTTGGTTGGAGATGTGTTTTGGATCCGTATTTATGGGGCATCTGCGGGACTGGTGGATAGCGGGGTGTGCAGCGACTCTTTGGTCGATTTGGTTGGCGCGTAACAATGCATTATTCAATAATATTCGGGCGGAAGCAGGGGAAATTATTTTCCTCATCAAATTGAGGTCGATGTGTTGGGTGCGGCTGTTACATGGTGAGAGTGTGATTGTGGAATCAGCTTGGTGGGATTCGCCTTTGAATTGCTTGGTACATGGTCCGAACAATGACACGCGGGGGAACATCCAATGGGAGAGGCCGCCGATGGGGGTTTTTAAATTTAATGTGGATGGATCGGCGCGAGGAAAACCGGGTAAAGCTGGTTGTGGGGGTGTGTTACGAGACGAATTCGGCCGTATTTGCGCATTATTTTCAGGTCCGATAGGGGTTGCGGATTCTAATGAAGCTGAATTGCAAGCTATTTGCCACGCATTGGAGATGGTGGTGGGATCGGGCTGGGAACAAAGACCGTTGGTGGTGGAATCGGATTCAACTACTGCCGTGGCTTGGGTCATGCATTTGGAGAAGCGGCCGTGGAAATTTTGGCGCTGGTTCCGGCGAATTGACGAAGCGTGTGCGGCACTAAACGATGTATGTTTCCAACACGTTTTTAGAGAGGGTAATAGACGGATGTTTTGGCTAAAACGGGTGTTGATAGACCGAGTTGGTTTAAGAAAGGTGCCTAGCAGGAGGTTTTTCTTTTTACCTTTGGTGTTTGTACTGGTTACACGCTCACGAGTACTCTTTTCCTCTGTAGGATTTAGAGAGGTTTTTAACGAGGCTTGTGAGCGTGTTGGTCATGTATGTTGGAATTATTAATAATACATACATGTTGCCGATTAAAAAAAAGATATTACCAATCTCATCCTTCCCCAAGTCTATTCAACTCATGTTCAATCTGATACAACCCAAGCTTTGGTTTCTCAGGCTAAGTGTCGGGAAAGGAAAGCTGGAAGTGAGATTGGATCGGTTTGCAAGAAGACATGTTTTGTGTATAAATGTGGGAACTTCCGATAGCTCAAACATTAGAGCCATGTACTATTCAATCTGCTTGATTGAATTTGAGGGTTCAGTTTAGATTATTTTTCTTGTATGAGTTATTGTCTCTAAATTATATACATTATACATAGATGTGCCATAACATGTCTCAAAATTGAAATCTAGATTGAAACATTTAGACAACCACACAAATCTCACACAACACAATCATGTTGGACGCCAGAGGCCTAATACTAGTTACTGCTGATAAGCAAGCTTAACGTCCAACTTAGTTTTCCCTTCATCCGTGGCCACCGCCACATATCCAAAATAATCACCGGCAGCCGCGACCCTTTGGCAATAGCGGCGGAGATCGAGACCAATAGACCCTCTCAATTTTTCTCACATCTTTAGCAGGCAGAATAAAAATTTGTTTAAAGCTCGACGGACCCATGAATTGAGCACTGATGAGATTAGTCGAATCTGGTGCACGCTAATGCCATTCCAATCGCAAGAGACAGCCACCATCTCTGGTTTTTTTGGTCCCGATAACTACTACTAGCAACGACAATGTTAATTGATTTTTTTTACTTAGTTCGTCAGTCGTGAAAGTAGTTTTATTCAAAATATAAAAGCAATACAAGAAAGGTTGAGTAGGAATCCAGTTACTGAGTCCACCATGTAGAGTTGTTTTTGAGATTTTAGTGGCATAAGGGCGAACTAAAAAATTAGGCCCTCAATAATAAATATTAATTTTAAAAGTAGGCCCATAATAACAAGTATTAGAGAAAAAATTAGTCTCCTAATAATAAATATTAAAAATGAATTTTAAAAGTAGGCTCTTAATAACAAGTATTAGAAAAAATACGTTTCTAATAACAAACATTAGAAATAAATAAATAAATTTTAAGAGTATGTTCCTAATAACAAATATTGGAAAAAAATCATGTCCGTATTAAACTTCTAATAAATAATATTAAAAAATTATATTTTAAGAGAATGTCCCTAATAACAAATACGGGGGAATTGAGCCTCTAATTATAAGTATTAGAAAAAATTGGGTCTAATTACAAGTATTAAAAAAATTAAGAGTATGTCACAAATAATAAATATTGGGAAAAATAGACCCCTAATAATAATTATTGAAAAATTGGACCCCTTACAACAAATATTGAGAAAAATTAAATTTTAAGAGTAACCCCTAATAACAAATGTTGGAAACAATTGAGGTCCTAATAATAAGGGTTAAATAAATAAATTTTAAGAGTACAACCCTAATAATAAATTTTAAAAATTTAAATATTAGTATTGAATATTATAAAAGAAAAAAGGGCCCTGGGTGAGCACACCTCCTGCCCAGAGACGACACTGTACACAATAAACGCCAGAGCCCCAGAAGACAACATAAGATGAACAAACAGGACGCCAATGGTTCTGCAATAACATAAGTAAATTACGTTACCACCGTGCTGAAAGAAAGAAAAACAAACATGTTCTATCAGTATCACCCTTAACGAGTGCATTAGCTAAGTTGTTCACTTCTCTAAACAAAACCAAAATCATCTATCACTTTTTTTTCTTCGATATAGATTTAGGGGATTTTTAATGAGGCTCTCAATTTCGATTAGACTTTATAATTTCTCAATAACAAATCATATATTTGTCGAACAAAAAACAAAACAAAACTAAACTAAAATCATCTGTTTTTTTTTTTGCCAATTTTTATCAATGGCTAACTGAGCTATCTGTGCTAGTAGATCGTTATATATGATTTTTTTTTACTATTATACTAATTTTGCTTTAAATATGTTTTTTGGGAAAAAAAATTTAAGATGGACTTCTGACCTTCCATTGAGAAATATCGTGTACAAAAATGATCAGTACAAGCATGTAATGAACTTTATTGCTTTGGTCTATTGTGTTGATTTTTTTTTTGAGAGGTTAAAGTTTATCTATGATAATATCTAAGGAAAGACGAATAAATAGGAAAAAATTAATAGATAAAAGGGCATACTTTTATACTGATTATTCTGTGATTCATATAAAGTTCTCGTTAATTTTCACCATTAAAGGACACTTGTCATCTTCTGAAAATTTTAAAAATTATATTATAAATAAATAAAATTACTTAATTTTCAGAATTTTTCAAAGTTTTACAGATTTCACAAAACATCTCCCAAATTCTAAAATTCCTAACTCCCCAAAACCTAAATCTCAATTTGGGCCGATTTTTTCGCCGATTGTCACGTCGCCGCCTACCGCATCGGTCGTCAGACCATCACGACCATTTCCCCCACCATCTCGTCGTCGAAAATGGAACGACGTCGTGCCAATCGCAGAAAATGTCGAATGGTTCTTTCAAACGATTCACGACGAAAGGCGGCCGGCGGTCGAAGGAAAGACGAACGGTGTGTGGGTTGTTCGGCAAGGGGAGGGCGCTTCATTTCATCGTCGGTAATGCGGCCAACGCCGGCGGTAGTGGTTGGATTTGGGGGGTTAGGAATTTGGGGACTATTTAAAATTTTTTGGATATATTTTTTATTTTGTTTTATTAATTTTACTTATTTTTAATATAATTTTTGGAATTTCAGGAGATGGCACGTATCCTTTAACGGAACAAATTAATGGCGAACTATAAATGTGTCACAGAATGAAACTTTAGGTCCCAATTTGGCCCAGAAAATAGTTTGGGCACCTAGCTGGAAAAAAAGATAGCAAAGTTTGGGCACCTATTTGCCTATTAAGCCTTTTTATTTTTATGGAGAAAAAATAGAGGAGAGGTAGAAAGAGGTTGAAGATGAAAATAACGTGCCACGTCATCATTTTTAACGGAAGTTAACGGGAAAGACCAATGAAAGCGGATTAAAAGTTGAGTGGCCCCAATAACCATTGTGTAACGTTCACAAAATTAAACAATCATTTTGTAAAAATTAATATATTACTTTAATTATTTTTATCTAACGATTCAATATCTATTTTGTAACAAAACCAAAATTTTGATGTCAAATTTTATACGGGTATAACTTAAAACTTTCGCGACTAAAATAATTTAGGGACAGACATTTACTCGGCCCAGTCGGGTTCCGACTTGATCAGATTTGATCGGTTTCGGCTCGGGTTTTTATTGAGGGTGAAGTTGAGCTTTATCGAATTTATGGTGAAAAATATATGTCCCGACTCGAGACTAATTGTGTAATTTCCTCCTAATTTTTTAGGGATATTTATAATAATACCCCATTATATATTTTTTTATAACTAGCTCCTTAAAATTAAATTTTTATTTTCAGTTTAGTCCTTAAAATTATTATATTTTCCAATTAAGTTTCATAAAATTATTTTTTATAATTAGGTCCAAAAATATGTTACCACCGTGCTGAAAGAAAGAAAAATAAACATGTTCTATCAATACCACGCATAACGAGCTCATTGGCTAAGTTATTCACTTCTCTAAACAAAACCAAAATCATTTATCACTTCTCTTTTCTTCCGTATAGGTTTAGGAAGGTTTTTAATTAGGCTCTTAATTTCGGTTTAGACTTTATGATTTCTCAATAACAAATTATATATTTGCCGAGCAAAATACAAAACAAAACAAAACCAAAATCATATGTTTTTTTACCTATTCATAAGTCAATACTAACAAATTAAATCCTACAAACTAAACTCTAACCCTAAACACTAAACCAAGAGCGGAGCCAAAAAATTTAGTTTGGAGTGTCAAAATTTAAATTTTTTATAAAGAAATTCTTTCTAAATAGACGAGAATAGATAATGGGTGTCAATTTCCATTTAAAGGGTGTCAATGTTTTTTAGGGGTGTCAATATTCATTTAAATTTATGTTAATTTTATATTTTAATATTATTTTATATTTAAATTATAAAAAAAGGATTTTTTTCTTCTAAATTTTTGGTGTCATGTGACACCCCTTTATATGGGTGGCTCCGCCCATGCACTAAACCTAAACTATATATCTATTTTTTAATGTTGGGGCATAAATAAGGGTATATAAAGGATAGAGGATTTCTGATCTGATGGAAAAAAAATCTTTTTTTCTTTTTTGGTGCATCTTTTCATGCCCCACTACTATCAAATTAAATTCTAAGTTATAACTCTGGATTTTTAATCTTAAATCTTAAACTATAAACCATAAAATATACACATATCAAATTCTCTAAACATAATATTAAACCCCAACCCTAAACTTATTTTTTTAGTATAGAGGCATAAATAAGACACCAAAAAGTAACAAATAATTTTCAATAGTACAATGCGAGTGAGAAAAATAATGTACTTGTGAAAAATATTTAGTAAGTTGGCAGTTATTTTGGCAGTGGCGAAGGCTAAGACTCCATTCACCTAAGATTTTGAGATATTTGTTGGCCTTTAACACTTGATTTCAGAGAAGTTGGATTTTTCAGGTGCGGCGAAACGCCCGTTTAAGCGCTAAAGCAGACGGGAAAACGCCCAATGCGCTGTTGGTACCCATTCGACATTGCTTTCCTGTTGAGCATTTCAACGCCTGTTGGAGAAGCATTGCTAAACACACCCTAAGTATCCAAACTTGGTAAAAAAAATTCAATGGTTTTTATTTTAATCCTAAAGCTAAAAACCTAAAACAGATTATTTTTCAGAAAATATACTCTCAAATTTCTCCTTAAGCTTAAAAATATATAAAATCATATAAGCCTACCCAGGTGAAGTTTGCATATGTATCAAGAGAAAGGAATCGATTAGCAGATCATCTAGCAAAAGAAGGAACCTATCGCAGCGAACTATTCAAGGCATGGTAGTGACTGTACTCGAAGCTGGCATGCATCTGCAATTTCTTTTGGAAATTTTCTCGATTTGGGTCAGTTGGTTGGTGTTGCATTTGTTTTTTGAGTTGTCTTGTGCAGTGTCAGTTTGCTTTGGATTGGGATCGAAGTTATTTTTAGGCTGGTCCTTGTATTTTTGCTTGCCTAGTTGAGGCGTACTCTTTTTTTATCTAGGGTTTTGAGAAGATTTTTAACGAGTCACTCAACTTGGGCGAATAACAGCTTATCAATGAAGATCAATGCATCCAAGTCAGAGTTATTTGTTGCTGGGGTTACCCATGCTCAACTCAATCATATACTGGATGTTACTGGTTTTGCAGTTGGTACTTTGCTAGTGAGATATCTGGGAATACCCTTGGTCACCAGGAAATAATCCATTCGTGATTGTTGTGTGCTGGTGGAAAAAGTGAAAGTGAAACTGGATCAGTGGTCGAGTAAAAGACTTAGTTATGCTGGGCGTCTACAACTTGTTCGAGCTGTTCTGTTTAGCATTGTGAACTATTGGTGCAGGCAGGTTATTCTCCCCAACAGTGTGATTGTGAAAATAGAACAACTTTACAACAAGTTTCTTTGGAAGGGACGAGATGTTGCAGCACATGGGGCTCGAGTTAGTTGGCAAAATGTTTGCCCATCAAAGTCTGAGGGAGGGCTTGGGGTCAAGGACCTAAAGTCTTGGAACAAAGCTTGTATCATTCAATTGATGAAAAAGTTTCTCATGGGTAGTAATACTCTGTGGATTGCTTGGTTGAGGGAGTATGTATTTAGAGGGACTGATTTCTGGCATTTGAAGTGCAAGCCTCATTTTAGTTGGTGCATAAGGAGGATGCTTAAACTTAGAGGCATTCCTCATTCTGTTCTCATGACTGGCAATGATTCTACAACGAGGTCTATTTGGGCTGAGATTCATGAGAAGGCTCCGCATGTTAAGTGGCACAAATTAATATGGTTCCCCAATCATATTCCTAAGCATGCATTCATTGCATGGTTGGCAGTTCTCAACCGTCTTCCTACTAAGGATCCGCTAAGTCGGATGGGGATTGAGGTGGGTAATGGTATGTGTGTGAACTGTATGGAGGAGTTGGAAACTCGAGAGCACATTTTCTTCTCTTGTACTTATTCGAGAGGAGTATGGGCAGTTGTGCTTCAGCTTTGTGGCTTGCATCGAGATGTGACTAATTGGAATGGTGAATTACGATGGAGCATTCAGCAACTCAAGGGGAAGTCCCTCATCGTATTTGTTCTTAAATTAGCTTGGCAAGCTTTCATATACCATGTGTGGACTGAACGAAACTGGAGATGTTTTCGTGGAAATTGTAGAACTGCTGATTCTTTGTTTGGTTGTATTAAAAATAATGTTTGTAATAGAGTACATTATACGAACTCTAGATTAGATACTGTAAATAGAAACATTTGTACCGCCTGGGAAATTCTGTAAGATAGCTGCCCAGGGGTTGTTATAGGGTTTGCTTGTAGCAGTTTTTCACTGCTTCTAGGATAATAATATTACAACAATTATCCAAAAAAAATATCCTACTACAACATTACAAAAACAGACCACAACACCAAGACAATATAAACCGAATACACCACAAGTAGGACATAAAAACTCATGTGAATTTTACATTTTAAAAGGGACGATTGTCTCCTCCCGTCTCCTTTAGGTCTATCACTTCCTTCCCCTAAGTGCAATGGTCCAAGACATGGGGTATTGTGTGGACTCTCCACTTGTACATATACTAAAATTTAATGTCGATGGAGATGGGCATAGTAAATTTGGACTAGCTAAGTGGTGCTGCTTTAAAAGACGATGCTTGAAAGATTTATGGCTAATTTCTCGAGATTTTTGGGCATGATGGAGTCTAACGAAGCTGAGTTAGGAGCAACTATTAACACACTATGTTGATATAGAATGCATTGATAAATTACGTTATATTTTTAAGAGAAAATTCAGTTTCGAAGTTTGAAGAGGTTGGAAGAGAGTTTGTCAGAAATTTGCTACAGTGAAGGAAGTTTTAGGGAGAAATTTAATTAAGTGAATCATATAATTGCTGATCGGATTGAATCAATCTTGATAGTAACGTAATGATATATTAAACAAGTGGACTGGTGGAAGAGAGGATGATGTTCATCGTAAACGATACGAATTCAAATCGTTTTGTCTGTAAAATGTATGTTGTTAAACGATTAAGAATATATATGAACATATACTACTTTGTAATCGTCTTAAGATATATTAAACGTGTTAACCTATATTTATTAGAATTGATATTTATATTAATTACTCTAATTAACGAATTTAACTTAATGAAGTACACAAAATTAGTCCTATAAAATAAGACTATCATCGACTTCAATTAGTTTGAATATAAATATGTATAGAAAAATTTAGTCATTTCCCATTTCCCTCCCTCTTGTGCCGTTTTTTTTTTAATTTTTAGTATGGCATTGTTTGTCAATTAGCAGACAACTTATAGCGGATTATATTAGCTGATAGTTGATTGCATTAGCTGATTTGACTAACGGATTGTATTATCTGATTGTATAAAAGTGTTTGGTAAAATTAACTCATAGTTAATAGTTGTTTAATTATTTAAACAAGTAAAATGACATATAAGAACATGATTATATTCGGTATTTATTTGAATAGTTTATTAGTTAACAATATTTTGGATCTATTAATGTTAATTAGATTATGAAAAATAATTTTTAATATAACATTAATAAGCATATTTGAAGGATATATATATATATATATATTAATTTATTATTTATATAATTATTTTTAATATAATTTAATTAATTATTAAATTTAAAAACAAATATAAATGTGTGATAATAAAAAGAAAAAAAAGAAAAAAAATATTAGTCTACATTGTTGTACGCAATTTTATGTTTGTGTTGACACTGTCCATCTTTCATCGCCAATAATAGAATTTGTTTATATTTATTATTTTCTGACTTTTTTATTGGGTTTTTAACCTTTTCAATGTTAGGTACTATTTCATATTTAAGTGGATATTTGTATACTATGATGATTTAAAAAAAATATTTTAATTAGTATATTCTTATTCTGTAACACTTAGGGTGTGCAAAATCGGATTCAGTTAACTGTTAGAAAATTATTTTGGATAATCGGTAAATTTGGGTTGCTTAATTCTCAACCCTAAACTTTAACTATTAAACTGGTCAACCGATTGATCGGTTAACCGAAATATTCGGTTCGGTTCAGGTAATGATTTATTAATTTTTCTTATTAAAAATATCAAATATAATAACATAATGAAAAATAAGCTAGAGTTTAAATTTTTTTTGATCAGCAAAGCGATGTATATTTTATTAATGAGAATATACAACGCAAGTCAAACAAGCGCCTCATTAAAAACCTCCCTAATCCTAATGGAGGAAAAGAGTACGACTTGTTGACTTTTATAGAACAACAGACCCCTCTTACAAATCATAACGAAGCCTGGAACAAAGAGACACAAGACACCCCCTCCTTTGCTAGCGCATCAGCTAGCCCATTCGCCTCCCTGTAAATGTGAGAAAAACACACGGAGCCTAACCGCAAACACGCGCGATCAATCACACAAAAATATTCCCATAAACGCCACGTCCGGTGGTCCACCTGCATAACCCACCCAATAGCCACTCTAGAGTCCGACTCAACGATTAAAGGACGATCTGCCCATCTGGACTCGACAAAAAACTCCAGGGCAAAAGCTATCGCCCGAACCTCAGCCACATTTGAATCAAGAGTACCAAGAGGACCGGAGAACAAAGCAAGAATCCGACTCTGAGCATCACGCAAAACCCCGCCAAAGCCCGCTGGTCCTGGTTTCCCGCGCGCGGAACCGTCCACCGAAAACTTCACTGTATTTCCTATAGGGGGCTCCCAACTCACTCCCACCCGCGCCAAAAGCTGAGCAGGCCCTTCGCGATACAAGCTCGGACAATCCCACCAGAGGGACTCGGAAACCGACAACCCCTCCTTGAGGGTCTTTACCCAATAAAATGATCGAAGCTTAACCAAGAAGCCAACTTCCGCGGCAGTGACAATCTTATCATTAAAAACCAAGTCGTTCCGCGCAAGCCACAACGACCACAATAAAGCAGCAATACTCGACACCCACAACTTCCTCAAGGTGCCTTTAAAGGAACAGTGCATATCCGGGATAAGAAATTCCGCAAATAACTTCGGCAAAGGCAACGAAATCGCCCACCACCCTCGAAACCAATCCCACAAACCCTGGGCAAATGGGCATGCATAAAAGAGATGATCGATATCCTCCTCTCTCGCACGACACCACCTACATATATCTCGGTCATCACCCAAATCTATCCCACGAGTCCGCAAAAAGGCGAAAGTCGGCAATCGACGCAACCAAGCAAACCAAAGAAACGCTTGGACCTTAGGAGGCACCAACACCTTCCACGCAAAACAGTCCCCAAAATCACTTTCGCCTATTTTATCTATCATAAGCAAACGAGTCAGCCCCTTAACGGAAAAAGTCCCACGAGTATCCGGTTTCCACACTAACATGTCGAGTCCGCCTTGTCGCAACTTGACCGGGCAAACCAGCGCCTTCAAATCCATCACTTGCCGTGCCTCAAAAGATCGTAGGCTACGGCGAAACAAAGCTTCCCACTGAACGTGCTGGAAGCTCTCACCAACCGCAATGTCCTTCACCATTGCTAGCCGCTCTCTCACAATTGAGAATAGGCGAGGGAAAACATCTTTCAACGGCTGCTCGACACACCAAGCATCAAACCAAAACAGCACTCTCTCCCCAGACCTAATCTTCCAAACGAAATGATCCTCACCCATATGTCGTTGTATATCCTTTGAATTAACAGTTTGCACTATTTGTTTCCAAATCACAGACATCTGTCCCCTTGCCGATGTGTTAAATCGCCACCACTGTGCCGCTTCACCATACTTAGAGACGATAATTGCCTGCCACAACGAATTCACATCCCGAGCATATCGCCACGACCACTTCGCCAAAAGAGCCTTATTGCGAACCTCCAGGTCGGCCACCCCCAAGCCTCCAAGATGGCGAGGCCTACATACCATACTCCAGCTCACTCTGCTCATTTTACGCTGAAGATTCACCCCACCCCATAGGAAAGTTCGTCTCAGCCTATCTATAGCGGCAATCACCCCTTTCGGCACTTTAAACAGACCCATATAGTAAACTGGAAGAGAGGATAAGACTGAATTTACCAAAGTGACTCGTGCCGCAAACGACAAAGACGTCTTCTTCCAACCTGCCAACTTACGTCGAACGGATGCAATTACTGGCTCCCATACAGCAACGTTTCGCAGATTTACCCCCAACGGCAACCCCAAGTATACAAACGGTAATTCCCCCTGTTGGCAACCCAAAACCTCGGCCATGGAAGCACTCAAATCCCCGTCTATACCTATCGAATACAGTGACGATTTAGAGAAATTGATGCGCAAACCTGAGCAGACTTGGAAGCAACACAATAGCCTACGGATACTCAGCGCTGCTGCAACAGAAGCTTCGAAAAAAAGGACGGTGTCGTCAGCAAACTGTAGGTGTGTTATCGATACCCCCGGAGCCACTTCCACCCCCCTAATCAGCCCCACTTCCTCCGCTTGTACAAGTAACCGATGCAGCGCCTCTGCCATGATGACAAACAATAAAGGCGACAAAGGGCAGCCTTGTCGCAGCCCCCGCCTCATTTTAAATTCCTTCGTTGCACTACCATTCAACAAGACGGATAATCGAACAGAGCCAATGCATTCCATCACCCAACCCCTCCAAGTAGAACTAAATCCCATCAAGACCATAATTTGATCCAAAAACTCCCAACGAACACAATCATATGCCTTCGCAAAGTCTAGCTTCAGCACACATCCCCCAACTCGGCTTTTGCGCAAAGAATGTATCGTCTCATTTGCTAGTAGAATACCATCAACTATCTGCCGACCACGGACAAAAGCAGACTGATGGTCACTGATCAAACCACCTAAAACCACCTGTAGACGCCTGGCTAAGATTTTAGCTAGAATCTTATAAATGGAGTTCAACAATTTAATAGGTCTATAGTCGTGCAAAGTCACTGGTGATTCAACTTTTGGTAACAACACAATAAAAGTATTATTAACGCCCAACGATAAGTTTCCGGAAATGAAAAATTCAGCCAAAAATCTTTCCACATCAGAACTAACTACCTCCCAGCACCTCTTATAAAATTCCATGCTATAACCATCCGGACCCGGAGACTTCGACCCTTCACTACCTCGCACCACATCCCAAGCCTCACCCATTGAAAATGGCAAAATCAGATTCGAGTTCTCATAGTCACTTACCACATTAAACGCCCCATCAAACTGCCATGTACAAGCCCTTGCTTCCGCAGCAAAGTGCCTAGCGAAAAAACGCACCACATGTTTCCGTAACCTGTGCGGATCACATACCCAAGTACCATTGATATTTAAACCAACAATTGCATTCCGTATCGCTCGTAACTTTGCTGCCCTGTGGAAGAACGCGGTGTTTCTATCACCCAGTTTCAGCCACGTCGCTCGTGACTTCTGACGCCATAACGACTCTTTTTTACGAATCGCTCGCCATAAAGCTTGCATCCATGCTTTCTTGCGGTCGTTAATCTCACCACCCTCCCCCACTGCTAGCTCCTCATCACCATTATCTAAGCTATCAAGGCAGCCTTGTAATTGAGTAATTTCTTTCTCGACATCCCCAAAATCAGATTTATTCCATTTTCTAAGGAACATCTTCAGGTGTCTCAACTTTACCGAAATGTTTGAGTTACCTATCCCCATGCCCGTCAACCTACACCACTCCTCCGCCATTCGTTTCACATTACGTTTCTCTTCCAACCACACATTTATAAACCGGAAAGGCCTCGGACCCCAGTCAATATCATCACATAGCAAGAGAATATGGGCATGGTCCGATATACCTCTCGACATAGTAAGCTGTTCAATTCTAGAAAAACAATCCAACCACCCAGTAGATACAAGGAACCTATCAATACGACTTTTCCGATTGTCCCTCCCAAACCATGTATACTGCTTCCCTCTTAACGGTAAGTCAATCAAACAAGCCAAATTCACAAATAAAGCGAAAGAGTGCATACCTCTATGCTGCGATTGGCAGCCTGCTCTCTCCGACGGACACAACACCGAGTTGAAATCACCCATAACGCACCATGGTCCTGCGAAGTCATTGATCACTGTCACTAGCCGTTGCCACAAGCCCTCCTGTTCCGACACATCGCACGGGGCGTATACCGCCATAAGGCAACAAACGAAATACTCATACTTCCATCGCCCTTGAATCACCACAAAATATCTGTCAACCTCTACCGACTCCATCACAAATTTAGCACCCTCCCATATTACTATTATACCACCCGAAGCACCCACGGATGGCGAAAACACAAATTCAAAGCCATCGCTATACCACATTCCAGCGATAACCGACGAACTTAATTCCTCTAGCTTCAACTCCTGTAAAAAGACCATGTCAAACCGTTGTCTTCTAATAATTTCTCCTACTCGTCGTCTCTTCAATAGCGACCCCAACCCCGTGACATTCCAACTCATCAATCGCATTATTGCAAATTGCGAATGCCGTCTTGCAGCACTCGCGAAAGGTCCTGTAGAATTTCTTTCTCGCGGCCTAACGATGTCACTCCCACTAAATTCCCTATAGCCGCTGTTGCTTTTGCTTCACGGTGGAGAATTTCCTGCCGACGTTGGACATCCGAGTCCGTTATTGATGCATCGGCAATTTGAATAGGATCACGATTACCACCCTTCCTCGGTCTTCCCCTCCCCTGCTTCAAAGTTTTCACCACCCCAGAGATCGCGTTCACTAATTTTGTTTTTTTTAAAACACCATTAATCCATATCGGGATGGCAGCATCATCTATTCCGGTTTGTCTTTGTTCTTGTTCACCGTCTAATTGTTCCACCGGAATCGTGAGGACCCCCGTCGGTTCTTTCGTATGAGTTGTAATTGGAACAGAAATTAAGCTCGTCGATACTTGCTGTCCACACCCCGTCTCCCCCCGTTGATCAGAATTATGTGATTGAAGAAGCAGATTTTCCCGGTGAATTAACTCAGCTGCTGTAGGTAGAAGAGTTTGATTGTCTTTAGCTATTTCATTGATTTGAAATTCTATTACCGTAGGACTCTGTTGAGTATTGCACAGTCCTATTCCTGGTTGAACTCTTTCCATCTCAGTTGCATCGCCGCCTTGTGACGGCTGGCCCTGCATCGTCGACGACGGCAGGCCCCCGCGATCATCAACCCTTGTCCCCTCGATCATGCCATAATCCCCACGATAAGCATCGTTCCACAATTGATTGGTTTTCCATTCTTTCAGACCTTGATCTTCCACTGTTACTAAGTCCCGTTGACAATCCTCCCCCATACACGACTCCGGCACATAATCCGACGAGCTATATTCACTTGATTCCTCGCTACCATTGTCATCGATCGCTGTGCATTCACAGTCGGTAGGAGGCCCAAAAATGGTCACCTCCTGTACAAAAATATGGTACGGCTTACCCTCTACATCCAGCACCAAGCGAGATTCAATCGATTCCATCGTGTCCGTTTCGATCAACAACCATCCCCGTTCGAACGATGTTGGCGATGATGTGTTATCCGCAACTCGTACGAGCGAACCCCAAGTCTTCGCGATATTGTCAAAGGTCTCGTAGGACCAAGCATGTATGGGGATACCGCGGACTGAAATCCACGCTCGTCGTTTGTCTATTGCCATCCCCGGTTGCCAATCCATGAGCTCATTGAAAACATCATTAAACCTCGTCTTCGCCAATACCTCGTCCTTTAGTTTCGAGTCTTTGAACATCAGCAATATAGCTGGTCCAGCGATTCGCACGATAGACAAACCGTTCAAATTGGGAATGTTCATCCTCGATGCTAACTCCTTCAAGCTCCATTGGCGGCTACACCATCCCACCATACAATTCTTGAGGATAGCCATTTTCTCATCATCGACACACCCTTGAATCATCTTTGCCGACATGTTTGTTTGCTTCGAATTCACACTATTTGAGAGTCCCTTGTCCTCCCCACTTTTCTTTTGATCTAACGCAACCGATTCCCGCCTTCTCTGAAACGATCCACGGTCGGCGTATCGAGCCATGCTTACCATCAATCTCGACCCATAAATCCATTTGTTGTTGAGGCGTTCAATCGCTCGATCCGCGTCGCTTTTACTGGCCATCCTAACAAAACCAAACCTCCCTCCATCTCTTGCCCTTTTCCGAGGGATAAAAGCATCGAGTACTTCTCCATGTCTATCGAAAACTTGCCAGAGCCCTTTCCAGTGAAGGGAATCCGATATTCGTCCCACAAAAACTGTCCATTGTTGCCGGCGGCCGGTCTCCCTTGTGCTCATATCTCCCCTACCGGCGGCGGCTTCGCAAATTTTCCCTCCCTTGTGCAAAATTATCAGATTTCTTAATTGCTAGAGTTTAAATTTTGAAATATTTAAAGAAGAAATGTATTAATGTATGAAATTGAGAATAGGAAATAATTGATAATTAAGGTTGAACTTTTTACTCCCTAAAGTAAAATAAATCGACTAATATTTTGGGAGAGAAATAGATTAAAAATTATAGCTAATTTTAACTTTCCAAGATAATAAAAATATTCAAAAAAATATTTGAGGAAGAGAATAAATTAACAACGACGCTAAATTTTGCCAATATAATTGTATAAATATGCATATTTTTATACTGTATATTATGTAACCGGTCGGTTCGGTTACCCGCTTTTGTTCAAAACTACGAACCGTATCCAAACCGAAATAATATTTTTTCTTAAAAAACCTACCGAAACTAATTTATTTGATTCGGTTAATCATGTTTTTAGATTAATTTTTTTTCTTTAGATTTTAATTTCAATTTCGGTTTATCGGGGTTTTTTTGCACAACCCTAATAATCCCTTCTTACAATTTTAAACATTTTACGCCTTTAAAAAATATTATATATATGCAATCAATGGTTTATCAAAATATTTTGATAAACCTATTCTTATTGTATAACCCCTCATATTTAAGGATATGCAATCATTGGTTTATGAAACGAAGCCTTGATAATAATTGCATTCAACGCCGACCACGAGGGTTTTAGACATTTTTAGGTGTGTTTGGTTCACGGGATGTAAGATTACCTCTAAGAATAAAATTCTCAGAATGTAACATTACCTGACATATTACTGGAATGTTACATTACCTTGTTTGGTTTATTGGGTAGAAATGTAATATTATTGTGTTTGGTTGGAGGTATATAAGGTTATCTAAAAATAAAATTTACTAAATTGTACATGTGTTATATTTTCTTTTTAACATGTTAAACTTTCAATATTAAATTAAAAATATCTGCACAAAAAGTAATAGAACTATTTTTGTTACACTATCTAAAATTTGTAAAAAAATTATATATTTATCATATTATTAATATAATTATTATATTAATTATTCTTTAAAAGAACCCAACAAGTGGCCTCAGTGAAAAAAATAGATGAGCTCATCCTAGAAGACTCGAGTTCAATCACTTTGTCTATAAGATGTGTGTGCATTGTCAAAAGGTTAAGAATATCTATAAATAGATACTACCGTGTAATCACCTTTAGACTATTAAAAAAACTATTTTATATTTACTTACCTCGTTATCCTATATTAAAATATTTTTGAGAAAATTTTTAAATGTTAAACGTTTAATGTGTATATATCTTAAATTTTTTATTACTTGTAACATGTCAAGTAAATTAAAGTAAATAATAAAATAAATCTCAAAGTTGTATAACACCGATAAGAAATTATATCATATGTTTAACCTACTAGAATGTTTTATATGATGATAAACATCTTATAAATCAAATAATAAAATTAAAAATATCAACTCTTAACTTATTAATTTTCAAGTAATATGCTATCTCAACATATAACATATAAACATCATAAATATAATATTAATAAAAATATAATCAATATTTAAATATGTGTAACATTATTTAAATGTTAAATTAATATTGAATAAAATATTTAATTAATTCACAGCCCACATATTTAATCATCTAATTAAATTAAATAAAGGATCTATATAAACAAAATTCATTAATTTATGGGCAATATGGTTCGAAGGAGAGAGAATTAACAAATACCTAAAAAATACAAGGGAATCACATTTCTATCATTTAATGAAAAAAAAACTATTGTTGGGAATGCAATATTACCCCTTGAAGAGAATGCTCTCTAACCAAACGTGGGTATGTAATTTCGAAAAAAATCTCTCTCCATGTAATGATTTTTTCCACGAACCAAACACTCCTTTAAGGTTTGGTGGGTCAGATTGTCTGCAAGCCTCTAAGGCCAACAAAAGTTGGCAATGGCGCCAGTCATTACTCTTCTTAATGAACCTCACGGACACATAATTTTATGTAAGAAAATATACTTATAAAATTTTATAGAGTAAATTTATATAATTTTAGTGGTGAAAATAAATTTTAACAGAAAATAATAATTTTTTTAAAATTATATAGAAATTTTACAATTTTAAATTCACCTCCCTCCTCGTGCTGCGGCGCCCCAATTTTGTACATCACTAAAATTAAAAAATGCGCGCCTTTTTTATCCAATAATTTTGACCTTACCCATTTTTTCATTCAAAGTTTCAAGCCTTGAGCAGTAAAAATCAGATTCCCTCCATTAATAAAATATTCCCAAACTAAGGCCATTTCTTTCCTAATTCAACCCACCAAAATTCCCACCATGAAAACTAAAACTTCAAAAATCATGTGAAAAAAAATCCCAATTCAGCTTTGATGTTTGAATCCAACTCCCCTCCAAAATCCACCATTATTTATGTCTCTCCTCTTCTCCACCATTCCACCACTCACTCCGCCGCCGCCTCCTCCTCCGCCTCACAATCAAAACTCAAATGGCTGTTCTTTCCCTTAGTGAAAATGACAACAAGGAGAACATCCCTCCTTTCTCCTCCAAAAACCCTGCATTTGTTCTCACAAAGCCTTCATCCCCCAGCAACAAAAGAAGATTGAGAATACCCCTCGAAGACATTACCAATCTCCTTCTTCCCCAAGTCTGTTCAACTCATGTTCAATCCGATACAACCCAAGCTTCAATTTCTCAGGCTAAGTGTCGGAAAAGTAGAGCTGGAAGTGAGATTGGATCGGTTTGCAAGAAGACATGTTTGGTGTATAAATGTGGGAACTTCCGATAGCTCAAACATTAGATCCATGTATTATTAGGGTGGTTAAAAAATTTCAACTACCCAATCTGCTTGATTGAGGGTGGTTAAAAATTTTAGAATTTTTGTATGTATTATTAGAGTGATTAAAAATTTTAGAATTTTTCTATGTATTTTCTATTGAAAATCTATTTTTGCCTATTCATAAGTCAATATTAACAATTTAAATCCTAAAAACTAAACTCTAACCCTAAACACTAAACCAAGAGCGGAGCCAGAAAATTTAGTTTGGAGTGTCAGAATTTAAATTTTTTATAAAAAAATTCTTTCTAAATAGACAAGAATAGATAATAGGTGTCAATTTCCATTTAAGGGGAGTCAATGTTCTTTTAAGGGTGTCAATATTCATTTAAATTTGTGTTAGTTTTATATTTTAATATTATTTTATATTAAAATTATAGAGAAAAAAAAATGTTTGGTGTCATGTGACACCCCTTGTATATGGGTGGCTCCGCCCATGCACTAAAACTAAACTATATATCTAGTTTTTTTATGTTGGAGCATAAATAAGGGTGCATAAAGGATAGAGAATTTCTGATCTGATGGAATAAAAATCTTTTCCCCCTTTTTTATGCCTCTTTTCATGCCCCAATATTAACAAATTAAATTCTAAGATGTAACTTTGCATTTTTAATCTTAAATTTTAAACTATAAACTTTAAAATATAAATGTATCTAACTCCCTAAACATAATATTAAACCCTAACCCTAAACTTAATTTTTTAGTATAGGAGCATAAATAAGATACCAAAATGTGACAAATGATTTCTAGTAATACAATGCGAGTGAAAAATTAATGTACTTGTTAAAACTATTTAGTAACTTGGCAGTAATTTTGGCAGTGGCGAAGGCTAAGACTCCATTCATCTGAAATTTTAAGACGCTCGTTGGTCTTTAACCCTTGTTTTCAGAGAAATTGGATTTTTCAGTTGTGGTGAAACGCTCGTTTGAGCGTTAAATCAGGTGAGGAAATGCCCAACGCACTGCTGGTACCCGTTCGACATTAATTTTCCGTTGGACACCTAATATCCGTTGGAGAAGCATTGCTAAACACACCCTAAGTATCCAAACTCTATAGCAAGCAATCAATGACCAAGAAATCTAAATGGCCATAAAAACTCATGAAGCTCATGTACTCGAAAAATGAAGTCTGTAGAACCTTGTCAAAACATTGAATCACCACCAAGCTTTGATAATCTCTCTTCTTAACAGCCAACGGAAATATCTTGCGACATGACATCGAATGAGATTCCGAGCTACCCAATTTTATATTAGGGGGCTAACCTATAAAATTCAAAGGGGGAGATTTTATAAAATTTTATGAGGGTGAAAATAGATTTTTAATAAAAAATAAAAAAAATTCTAAATTTTTTTCTAAATCGTATATGAATTTGAAATTTTTAAAGGGAACGACTGCCTCCTTCAGCCCTCCTCTAGGTCCATCTCTGACTTCTTCTAAGAGCCACGGTCCAAGACATGGTATTGTAATTTGTGTGGACTCTTCACTTGTACATATACTAAAATTTAATGTCGATGGAGATGGGTATAATAGTAAATCTGGACCAGATGAGTGGTGATGCTTTAAAAGACGATGCTTGAAAGATTTATGGCTAATTTCTTGAGACCTTTGGGCATGATGGAGACTAACAAAGCTGAACAGGGACAGAGACAAAATTTGAAATAGGGGAAAAACATAAATTTTAAAAGGTGGGAAGGGCAAATTCACAATTATCTCAATTTTCAGGAACATATAAAGAATCAAAGGGTAAAAAACAATTCCCCTACCGGGGGGCCACAGCCCCTCCCATTGAACCTGTAGCTTCGCCACTGAAGCTGAGTTAAAAGCAACTATGTAGAACTAATGACAACAAGGAGAATATCCCTCTTTTCTCCTCCAAAAACCATGCATTTGTTCTCACAAAGCCTTCATCCCCCAGCAACAAAAGAAGAAGATTTAGAATACCCCTCCAAGACATTACCAATCTCCTTCTTCCCCAAGTCTGTTCAACTCATGTTCAATCCGATACAACCCAAGCTTTGGTTTCTCAGGCTAATGTCGGAAAAGGAGAGCTGAAAGTGAGATTGGATCGGTTTGCAAGAAGACATGTTTGGTGTATAAATGTGGGAACTTCCGATAGCTCAAACACTAGAGCCATGTATTATTAGGGTGGTTAAAAATTTTCAACTACCCAATCTGCTTGATTGAGGGTGGTTAAAAATTTTAGAATTTTTGTATGTATTATTAGAGTGATTAAAAACATCTGTTTTTTTTACCATTCATGAGTCAATACTAACAAATTAAATTCTAAAAACTAAACTCTAACCCTAAACACTAAACCAAGAGCGGAGCCAAAAAATTTAGTTTGGAGTATCAAAATTTAAAATTTTTATAAAGGAATTCTTTCTAAATAGATGATAATAGATAATTTTTAGTTGCAGAAACGTTTCTTGAGAAAAAATCTTTAATACCTTTAATTTGAAGTATTTCTTGAAAATATAAAAAAATTAGTCTCCTAATAGTAAATATTAAAAATGAATTTTAAAAGTAGGCTCTTAATAACAAGTATTAGAAAAAATAGGTTTTTAAGAAAAAAACATTAGAAAAAATAAATAAATTTTAAGAGTATGTTCCTAATAACAAATATTGGAAAAAAATCATGTCCCTATTGAACCTCTAATAACAAATATTAAAAAATTAAATTTTAAGAGAATGTCCCTAAGGGGAGTGCGTGTGGTGGATGAGTGCTTTGTGTCGCACTTGCAATTTGCGGACGACACAGTCTTGTTCTTTCAGGGGGATTTATGGATGGCACAAAATTTGAAGAGAATTCTTACTTGCTTTGAGTATAGCTCAGGTTTGAAGATCAATTACGCCAAGTCATGCTTGTATGGAATAGGCGTAGAGGAGGGTATTTTGTGTTCGATGGCCGATGTTTTGGGATGTGGTTTAGGGAGCTTACCGATGACGTACCTTGGACTGCCGTTGGGTGTAAATCCACGCAGTGTTAACGTGTGAGAGCCTTTGATACAGCGCTTTCGGAAAAGCTTAACAGGTTGGAAGAGGGATTCATTATCCTTTGCCGCTCGTTTGACATTATTGAATTCGGTGTTATCTGCTCTTCCTATCTACTACATGGGTGTATTTGTCGTGCCTAAAGGCGTTATTAAACGACTGGATCGTATCCGTAGAAGCTTTTTATGGGGTGGCACGGAGGAGAAGCGTAAGATGAGCAGGGTTAGCTGGAAGGTGGTATGTTGGCCGCGACAATTTGGCGATTTGGGAGTGGTAGACATGAACAAGAGAAACTTGGCTCTTTTGGCAAAGTGGTTGTGGCGATTTACGGTGGATGATGGATCGTTGAGGAAGGATATTCTGACTGCGAAATATGGGACTGATGTATTACATAGGAGGATGACGATAGGCCAAAATCGAGCTATGTCGACTGTATGGCGACAAATTGTGGAGATACAACATGAGGTTAGTGTAAATCGTTTTATGGGGCTGCCTAATTTCTTATGGTTGATTGGTAATGGGAAGAAGGTTCTGTTTTGGCGCGATAGATGGTGTTTGGAGGTTCCGTTATGTGAGGTATTTCCACGCCTATATCGGATTGCGGTGAATAAATGGGCGTTGGTATATGATTACTCACTTGACCACTCACTGGGACATGCGAATTGGGATGGATTTTTTTCACGACAGCTGCGCGCGTTTGAGGCGGCACAATTGTGTGAATTGTGAAGTGTGGTGGGAGCGTTACAACTTGTTGAGGAGGTGGTGGACAAATGGGTTTGGAAACATACCCCGACTGGTACGTTCTCGGTGGCAAAGTTATCAAGCTTAATGGCGACATTTGGGTTGGAAGGGGAAGCCGAATGGGATAGTGTAGGTATTTGGTCGTTGTTAACACCGCCGAAGGTACAGTGCTTTGTGTGGTTTGTCCTCCTTGACCGTTTACCCACTTTATGCTTGTTGCGGGACCGTGAGATGCAATTAGAGGTGCATGATTTCTCTTGTCGATGGTGTGGGGAGGGGGAGGATGAGGCGAATCATATTTTGCTTCATTGTCGGTGGATGTGGCATGTGTGGTCATCGTTTTTTGATTGGTGGGAGGTGGAGGTGGTTCGGCCGGCGTCGGTAGTGGAATTTGTGCATATGGTCCTTGATGGACCTTTTCGAGGAATGGTTAGACAATGGTGGATGTCGAGCTGTGCAGCGGCATTGTGGTCGATGTGGCTTGCACGCAACGACTTGTTGTTCAATGGTAAGAGGGTTTCGTCGTCGGATTTATTCTTCACCATTAAATTACGAGCATTCTCTTGGGTGAATATGCTGGACCACGCCGCAATGCTTGTGGAATCGGTGTGGTGGGATTGTCCTTGGTGGTGTGAGAGTAGGGGACGTGTCAATGGCCCTCGGGTGGGAGTGAGGTGGGTGCCGCCATTGGTAAATATGGTCAAGCTGAATGTTGATGGTTCAGCTAGAGAAAAATCGGGACTAGCAGGATGTGGTGGGGTGTTACGCGATGCAGTGGGTAAGGTGTTGGCGATGTTTGCAGGTCTTTTGGGGATTCTTGATTCGAACGAGGCGGAACTTCATGCGATATGCTATGCCCTTGAGGCATTTGGTGGATCACAATGGCGTGCATGGCCTTGCGTACTTGAATCTGATTCGTTAGTAGCTCTTTCTTGGGTTTTAAATATTGAGAATAGACCATGGAAATATAATTGGTTGTTTTGGAGGATTGATAGAGCATGTCGTGAGTTGAGTTGCACTTTTCAACATGCGAATCATGAAGCTAATGGTATTGCGGATAAGTTAGCCAAGGGAGGTGTCGATCGGCGGGATTGGTTGCGTGTGGGATTCTAGTCGACTACTGGGGGAGCAATACGTGTGGTCGGCAATTGTGCAGGGGGTCGACTGTAAGGCCCCTGCACCTGGGAGTGGGTGCGGTACAGCAGGTGGGGGTGCGGGGGAGTACAACAGGTACATGTGCTGCAATCGGGAGGGTGGGTGTGTTGTGTGCGTTTTCCTTTTCTTTTCGAGGGAGGGGTGTCAATTACTTGTTATCGAGTTTTGTTTCTGGGTTCAACTTGGGTACTCTTTTCCTCCATTTAGGTGTAGGGAGGTTTTTAATGATGCCCGAGTTTGGACATTTTTGTATGATTTCTTCATTCAATAAAATCATACGATTGAGCAAAAAAAGAGAATGTCCCTAATAACAAATACGAGGGAATTGAGCTCCTAATTATAATTTATAAGTATTAGAAAAAACCATGTCTAATTACAAGTATTAAAAAAATTAAGAGTATGTAACAAATAATAAATATTGGGAAAAAATAGGCCCTTAATAATAATTATTGAAAAATTGGACCCCTTATAACAAATATTGAGAAAAAATAAATTTTAAGAGTAACCCCTAATTACAAATGTTAGAAAAAATTGAGTCCTAATAATAAGGGTTAATTAAATAAATTTTAAGAGTACAACACTAATAATAAATATTAAAATTTTAAATCTTAATATCGAATATTATAAAAGAAAAAATGGGCCCTGGGTGAGCACACCTCCTACCTAGAGACGTCACTGTGCACAAGAAATGCCAGAGCCCCAGAAGACAACATAAGATGAACAAATAGAACGCCAGTGGTTCTGCAATAACATAAGTAGATTACGTTACCACCATGTTGAAAGAAAAAAACAAACATGTTCTATCAGTATCACCCTTAACGAGCGCATTAGCTAAGTTGTCCACTTCTCTAAACAAAACCAAAATTATCTATCACTTTTTTACTTCCGTATAGATTTAGGGAGATTTTTAATTAGGCTCTCAATTTTGATTATACTTTATGATTTCTCAATAACAAATTATAAATTTGCCGAACAAAAAACAAAACAAAATAAAACCAAAATCATCTGGATTTTTTTTGCCTATTTTTATCAGTGGCTAACTGAGCTATCTGTGCAAGTAGATCGTTATATATTGTGAAACCAATAAATTGATTTTGATATAACAAAGAAATTAAGGACTAAATTTAAAATTGGAAAATGAATTTTTAAGTCCTCAAAACCTCTCTATGCATTTAAAGAAAAATGTTTAAGTCAAAACCTCAACTTGTCAAATATTTTCTAAGTGTTTATCAAGCCAAAACAGTGATTTTCGAGTCACCGTTTCGGAACATCCTTTGGGCGTTCCGGAACAGTTTGAAACTATTAACCTCTGTTTCGGAATGTGTTTCGAAACGGATGAAGAACATCGGAACAGTTTGACCCGTTTCGATACGGTAGTATCGAAACGACCTCAAACGTTTCGAAACAGAATTCAAACTTGGTTTTAAAATAAGACCGTTGAAGTTTTATAACTGAATTTAAAATTGTTGTTAAGGCGTATCGAAACGCTTCCAAGCCGTTTCGATACAGGCTTTGATAGTAGCAAAATGTTTCGAAACGAGTTTCGAAACGGGCTCTTAGCGTATAAAAACGATCGTGCCCGTTTTGGTACGGTCTATTTATTACACCCCAACGACTCTTTCTATTTTGGTCTATTTCGAAACAGGGTCGGGCGTTTCGGAACAAGTAGTTACAGACTGCATTTATGGAAGGAAGATAACATCCCAACGGCTATATTGATGAATGCAACAGCCCCAACGGCTAGAATTCAATGAGAAGGTATAAAAAGGACCTCTAAAAGCTCAAGCAACAACTATTGATCTCCAAAGTATAACCAAACATCAAAGCCAAGTATTTGTGCAAAAATCTCATTATTTCTTGTAAACCCCAATTGTGAAATTTGTAATTTCCATTCTTATATGTTCAATTGGGTTGAGTGCTTGTAAAAGGGCTATATTTTTGTATTGAGAGATACTAGTTTTAGCCTTTATCTTCTTTGTATTTCTTGAGTGAGGTTTGGGTCAAATTTTGGGTAGAAAATTTTACCGGTATTGTAAAGGTTACCTCCTTAGCCTAGAAAAGGGGAAGAATAATTAGTGGATTGTTGGAAAATCCTTAGTGAAGCTAAGGTAGTGGATGTAGAATTCGATTGGAACTTGAACCACTCTAAATCCTCTTATCTAGCATTTTTAATTTTCCACTCCACCACCAAGAGTTCTAAAAATCCAATTCACCCCCTCTTGGCTTATATCGTTTCATTGATCCACTCAACATATATGATTATTTTTTTACTATTATACTAATTTTGCTTTAAATATGTTTTTTTGGGAAAAAAATTTAAGATGGACTTCTGATCTTCCATTGAGAAATATCGTGTACTTAGAGTTGTGTACAAAAATTATCAGTACAAGCATGGAATGAACTATATTGCTTTGATCTATTGTCTTGATTTTTTTGAGAGGTTAAAGTTTATCTATGATAATATCTAAAGAAAGAAGAGTATATAGGAAAAAATTAGTAGATAAAAGGGCATACTTTTATACTGATTATTTTGTGATCAATTTAAAGTTCCTGTTAATTTTCACTATTGAAGGACATTTGTCATCTTCTGAAAATTTTAAAAATTATATTATAAAAAAATAAAATTACTTACTTTTCAGAAATTCTTTAAGTTTTACAGATTTCACAAAAAAGCTCTCAAATTCTAAAATTCTCAACTCCCCAAAATCTAAATCCCGATTTGGACCGATTTTGCCGCCGATTGTCACGTCGCCGCCTACCGCATCGGTCGTCAGACCATCACGACCATTTCCCCCACCATCTCGTCATTGGAAATGGATTGTATCCTTTAACGGAAAAAATTAATGGTGAACCTTAAATGTGTCACAGAATGAAACTTTTGTTCCTAATTTGGCCCGAAAAATAGTTTGGGCACCTAGCTGGAAAAAAAGATAGCAAAGTTTGGGCACCTATTTGCCTATTAAGCCTTTTTATTTTTATGGAGGAAAAAACAGAGGAGAGGTAGAAAGAGGTTGAAGATGAAGATAACGTGACACGTCAGTATTTTTAACGGAAGTTAACGGGAGAGACCAATGGAAGCGGATTAAAAGTTGAGTGGCCCCAATAACCATTGTTTAACGTTTACAAAATTAAACAATCATTTTGTAAAAACTAATATATTACTTTAATTATTTTTATCTAACGATTCAATATCTATTTTGTAACAAAACAAAAAAAATTATGTAAAATTTTATATGGGTATAACATAAAACTTTCGTGACTAAAATAATTTAGGGATGGACATTTACTCGGCCCGGTCGGGTTCTGACCTGACCAGATCTGATCGGGTTCGGGTCGGGGTTTTATTGAGGGTCAAGTTGATCTTGATCGAATTTAGGGTGGAAAATATATGTCCCGACTCGAGACTAATTGTGTAATTTTCTCCTAATTTTTTTAGGGATATTTATAATAATACCCCATTATATATATTTTTATAATTAGCTCCTTAAAATTAAATTTTTATTTTCAGTTTAGTCCTTAAAATTATTATATTTTACAATTAAGTTTCATAAAATTATTTTTTTATAATTAGGCCCCAAAAATTATTTTTCTATAGGTTGGGTCAAGTTCAGGGTATTTATTTTCGATTTGGATTCGGATGAGCCAAAAATTCGACAGGCGCTCATCCATTCAAAAAAATAATCATTTTAAAATAATTTAATAGAAACTTTATCATAGAACTGTTTAAAGACCAACAAAAAAGGCCGAATTCCAATCAAATGAATAGTAAGAAATGGTAGGGTCCAGCCCATAAAAGTAAAAATTTTAAAATTAACTACTGAGATGATCACTTATGTTTCTCTCTAGTAAAGAGTTGGTCATTGATTCTAAAAAACAACCAGTAAGGTAACTTACATTTTCGGGGTGTAAACTTTTAGTCACTTGGTCGTTTGTTGCCGTTAATGTTAATGGGAGGCTGCCTGAGATAATAAAAAAGGATAAATTACCTAGACAATCCCTAAACTATTATTTCACTCTTATTTTGACCATCGAAATAAAAATAATTTGTATAATTACACATTTAATCCTCCATATTTACATTTTTTATTTCTTCTCTCTTCTACCATCTTTCATATTCGTCTTCAGCTAACTCAATCTTTAATTTTCTATTATATTAATCCTCAATTCATACCGTATATTATAATCTTTCACCGTATATATTCAAGTTTCAAATAATGTTTGTAATTTTTAATATGGTTCAACACAAAATAATGCCCAATTTACATGCAACAATGTTTACATAGCATATTCGAAAGGCCTAAATGAAAATAGGTGTCTAAAGTATACCTTTTTGAACTTTAGGTGCCTAAAGTATTTTTTTTTGTAAAAATAGGTGCCCAAAGTTTCAACCGTTAAAATTTTAGGTGCCAGACTATTAAAGGGGCGTTAAAAAAATTATCAATCAATCAATGCTCGACATGTGACACTATTTTTATTTTTTAAAATCAATCTAATGAAAAAAACCTCAAAATTTTTACTCTTTAATCCGAAAATTTTGGAAATTTTACAAAACAATCCTCAAATCCCTAAAATTACCCAAATCCCAAATCGTCGCTGCTTCAGCTGCCGATTGCCACCTCTGACCACACCCCTTTGGTCGTCGGAGCATGGCAGTAATTTCCCCCAACACTGTGTCACCGAAAACGGTGAACGACATGCCATCCAAACATCGATTTCGTGTTTGATGTTCGGTTGCAGGCCGTTTGCCGTTTTTGGTGACGTCGTGTTGGGGAAAATGACCGCCATGCTCCGGTGACCAAAGAGGTGTAGTCAGGGGCGATGATCAACGACAAAAGCGGTGACCAAAATTTCGGGATTTTTTTGAAAGATTAAAAATTTTATGTTGAGGATTACAAACATTATTTAAAACATGGATATATACAATGATGAATTATAATATACGGTGTGAATTGAGGATTAATATAGTAAAATATTAGAGATTGAGTTAGATGAAGAAGAAATAATAAAAGTATAAACTTGGAGGATTAAATGTGTAATTATACAAATTGCTTTTATTCTGGTGGTCAAAATAGAAGTGAAGTAATAGTTTAAGGACTGTCTAAGTAATTTATCATTTTTTTGTTTTAGATCAACCTCCCGTCAAAGGTTAACGGCAACAAACGGCTAGATGACCAAAAGTTTACGCCCCGAAAACGTAAGTGACCTTACTGATCGTTTTTTAGAATTGGTGACCAACTATATACTGGGAGTAAATATAAGTGACCATCCCAGTAGTTAACCCAAATTTTTAACTCTTCCCTCCCTCCTCGTGCAGCGGCGCCCCAATTTTGTACTGCACTAAAATTTTTATCGAATAATTTTGACGTTACCCAGTTTTTCATTCAAAGTCCCAAGCCTTGAGCAGGAAAGATGTTGATTCCATCCACTAATAAAATATTCCCAAACTAAGGCTATTTCTTTCCTAATTCAACCCACCAAAATTCCCACCATGAAAACCAAAACATCATTGAAAGTATCACATACACAAAACATCATAAGGATGCTTTGTGTCGTTTTTCCTTACCGGAACCCAAGGTCTTCCTCTTTCAAGTTCGTGCATCAACCGGTGCAAGTTTTGATCGTGCGACAGTCTCGGGAGTGGGCTTCTCATTCCTCAGCTCCACCATCGGCTTTGCAGTGGATCGTTGAGCAGTCTTGGAAGGTGGTTCGGAGATCTACTAGTCCCGGTTGGATGCGGGAGGGGGGCAAGCGGCTCGGGGGCTCGCTGGCGAACAGGGTTTGTTTCGACTACTCCTCTCCCTTGCTGCGCTATAGATTTCAACCAGACCAAAGGCCTCTTCCGACGGTTTGGTCTCGCAGAAGAAACATTCTTCGACCGCCGTCGGTGGTGTGCTCGGAAAGATTTTGTCTTGTAGCTAGGGCCCTGTTCTTTAGGTTATGGCGTGAACACCGCCACTTCTGGCTTCTGGTAGAGAATAGGTCCAGCGTCCACTTATCCCAGCTCTGGTTTTCCGGTGTTAGCTTACTGGAGGAGATGACGTTTTCTTCATCGGTGGCGCTGCCGAATGGGTCTGTAAGCTCTCCCTTTCCTTCGGGCAAAGACGACGACGCGGTAGATTCCTCCCCGTGTAAGGACAATGAAGCTGCAGGTTTCGACGATCTAACATTTAAACCAAAGTCGCAACCGGCGTTTTACGAGGGATTTACACCCCAAAGTGTCGTGATGGACGACGATACTACGGCGGTGATTCCGGCAAAGACAGTGAGACTCTGAGCGAGGGAACATGAAGGTGCCGGAATCGAGGCTATCAAAGAAGCTGTAAAATTTCACAGGTTTCATGTGACACAACAGGCGTATCGGCTGTACCAAAATTTTTTCCTTTCTACATTTTTGTGTTTCGGCACAAAATCCAAGCTTGGTGGTCTGTTCTTTAGGAGATTTTTGTCTCAAGAAATTGCCTTTTTAGGCTATTATACAGAGACATTTATAGGACTTGGGGAAGCGAGCCTTGGCAAAATTTTATTAATCTCTACGAAAGAGATTACTCACCTACATGCTACCTTCTGGATATCTAAGCTTGGAGTTAACTCTTGTGGGGCCCGGAGTTTGGTTTTAAGCCTCCTTTTAACTTTGTATCCTGTGGAGTTTGGTGTTGCGGAAAACACTATGCTTTGGAGTCTTGGTGGATCATGGTACTCGACTCTTATAAGATTTAATTGGGATCCGGGTCCAGGATATGAGAGATGGTTTTTTGATGGAGTTTGGATGGTGGTTAAGGCACATGATATGATGGTTTGTAGCTTTGGTTGGGACTCGGGAGACTCATATTTTTCTCCTGATTGGTACTGGTCGTTTATCCTATTGCATTCGCGTTGCAAGTTTCTGTCGTATAGTAATTTCTCTTCCGTTTTGTTTGGTCTTGTGCATCAGCCATGGAAGGTTTTGGGTTTTGCTACATCAAATCGTTTCTGTCGGTGGTTCACTGATGTAAGTGCCTTGATAAGGACCGTTCTACGTAGATCGGAAGCCTGCCTCTGGATAGAGCTCTCAGGCGCTGCTCCGGTGAATGATCCTCCTGTGGATTCAGAGATGTTATTTTCTGGCCCAAGTAATTGCTCCTTCCGGCTTTGTGATTTTGCCAAAAGAACCTTCAGTTTTTCTGTTGGTTATGGTTGTCTTTGCAATCCTTGCATGGGTTACGTGTTTGGCGACATGGTATCTTGTTCTCTTTTTTCGGTTGTGTTTAGGTTTCCTAGCAATTTGCTTTGGTTTCATGTTTGTTGTCTTTTGTTCCGTTTTTGGTTCACCCTTGCCACTATCGGTCCTGATATAATGGGTGAACCGCCGTTTGTGTGTAATTGTTCCCTTTAAGTTTGAATGCCAGTTATTACTTTTAACAAAAAAACCAAAACATCAAAAATCATGCGAAAAAAAATCCCAATTCAACTTTGAAGTTTGAATCCAACTCCCCTCCAAAATCCACAATTATTTATGTCTCTCCTCTTCTCCACCATTCCACCACTCACTCCTCCGCCGCCGCCTCCTCCGCCTCACAATCAAAACTCAAATGGCTGTTCTTTCCCGTAGTGAAAATGACAACAAGGAGAATATCCCTCATTTCTCCTCCAAAAACCCTGCATTTGTTCTCACAAAGCCTTCATCCCCCAGCAACAAAAAAAGAAGATTGAGAATACCCCTCCAAGACATTACCAATCTCCTTCTTCCCCAAGTCTGTTCAACTCATGTTCAATCCGATACAACCCAAGCTTTTGTTTCTCAGGCTAAGTGTCGGAAAAGTAGAGCTGGAAGTGAGATTGGGTCGGGTACCCGGATCTTCGGGTATTAGGTTTGTCGGCTCGTGTCCCGACCCGTAAATATCGGGTACCCGTAAAATCGGGTACCGGGTACCCGGTTCTTATTTTTTTATTTTAAAATTAAAAAAAAACTTAAAAGTTTATAACATATGATCCAAACAAAAAAATAATAATGATTTGAAGTTTATAACCATAAGAAAGATATTAAAAATATTATTCTCGATCGTGATTTTTTTTAATCTCATATTTTTTTAAAGAAACCTACTAATGCATAAATGCAATAGAGAAACTTTGTTGGTTGTCTCATATCGAATCTTACATATTCACAAATTAATATTTTTTTGTCGAAAATTTTAAAACATGAAAGCATATAATACAAATATAGAATGAATTTAGAGATTTAAATATAGTTCTAAAGTAAAAATATTAAGTAATCTAATAAAAAAAATAAGAACCGAGTACCCGAAAGTAACCGGGTACCCGAAAAATTCATATTTTTTGACCCGGGCCCGACCCGAGAAATGACGGGCCGGGTACCCGACCCGAATAAAAAAAATTCCGGATAAATACCCAATTATTTGTGTTCGGGTTGTCGGGTCGGGTAGTTCGGGTCGAGTAATTTTTACACCCCTACTTAATGTGGTGTAGAACTCCAATATTAAATGGACTCATCTGCTCATGGCGTGTATATCATTCTCTCTACAATTAATGCGTAGGAAATGAATATACACATGCAATTATTGCAGGTATATCATAAAGTTATAAACTTATTGACAAATATTAATATATTAATATTTGAGTTTTTTTAGTATTTTTTATTAAGTATAGAAATATTTATATTTTTAAAACGAATGTAAAAATTGAACGTACATAACATGAGTTCATATGAGTATATTTGATCATTCGGTCAAGTAGTGAATCTCTAACTTTTTTATTATTTTTCTGATCAAATAGAGATATTACATTCTCATATCGATTCAAACCCATACAAGATTAGGTAATTTGAGCATTCTTAACCGCTAGGCCAATTAGCGGATGTCTCTGAATTTTCTAGTATTAATGCTATTTTTAGGCCAAAATAAATATAAACATATTCATTAAAATAGGTAGATAAACACAGAAAGTTAAGACACCACAATCATGTTGGACGACATAGCTTAACGTCCAACTATATTTTATTCTAAGAAATCCCTTCTACTTGGATAAGTAGAGGTACTTATTTTGCAGGAAACAGATACAATACTGGTTTTAAGACGATTGCATTATGCAAAGACATGATAATAACACAAAATATTCGATCATGTAATCATTCGACATGCGTCGGTGGATCCGTTTAAGCCGTCGGAGGATCCGGCACATAGGAAATGTCATTGAACTTCCAGTGTCCATCATCTGTCTGAACCATGTTCTTGAACAATTCCTTAGTCCACCAGTTATCTGGTATTTTGTATTCGTCCAGTAAACCATCAGTGTATTTGTTTATGACCGGATTGTCGAAATCGAGTTCTTCGATCAGTTTGAATTCTCCGTTTTCTTGCTGCCCTGCAATTGCATGCTGGTAAGCCTCCAAATTGTGAGGACTAATGTTCCATTTCAAGTAGGGTGACTTGGTAGTGTCAATGTCTAACGCTTCCCCCACATGGTAGTAGACTCCTGGTAAAAACGGGACCTTAGGGACAGGGTCCGTCGCATTTACAATCCGAAGGATGTGGAAATTCTCGAGTTTATCGCAAACGCCTTTGAAGAACATGTTCCCGACGCGAGGGCTGGCGGCCGGAAAAGCCGTCACCATGAAGGACTTATTCGGATTGCCTGCAGGCTTATTGAAACCATTGTAAGCTATGTCCATAGCGTTTAGGGTTGCAAGTGCAGCGCCCAGACTATGGCCTGTCACAGTTATGCTCACATCCTCGTTCTGATACATAGTTACCAGCTGCTGCACTGCATGACAAACCTGACGACCAATAATAGCAGATTAATGAACTGTTATTACATATGTCAAATGTGTATATATGTACATGTATATATCATGATTTACCTGGTCCCTGGCGCTGGTTTTGACATAAGGGGAGTTTGCAATTGTCTTCATATAGGTGTTGTAAAAACCAGCATGAATTTGAACTAAGTCATTCCCGAACAATTCCTTACCTGATGTCTGAAAAATGTTAGCATCATTACCCCACTCTGTGTTCGTTATGGTTCCTCTCCACGAAACAAGAATGTCCCTCCTTCCCAGAACAGCTTTGCCTTCATCCGTGGCCACCGCAACGTATCCGAAATATGCGATTTCATCGGCAGCCGTAGCAGCATATATGAAGCTCATCACTTTATAATGGTATGGATTACCATTCTCAAGACCAACCCTAGCGAAAAACTCGTCAGCAGGGTACATGCTATGGGCATAACCCTTTGATGCCCTAGTCCCATTGAAAGCATCACCGGCGGCACCGGCCCTTTGACAATAGTGGATGAGATAGCGGCGGAGATCGACATCGAGAGGGTGCAATAGACCCTCCCAATTGTTCTCGCCGCTAAGTTCTCTCCAACGAGAAGCTATTTTAGAAGTAGACATGATTGTTAATCTACTCTAAAGTCTAAACCTTCTTTGTGAAGATGCATTAGTAGCATTGTTGAGCATGGAATGATTAACAGACCTTACACTAACTCAATCATAGCGTGACTTCAATGATTATTAATAATATGCTACCACTTAATTCAATAAAAATGTATAAAATTTTTGGTCCTTCAATTTACATTAATTAACCGGTGTCTACAAGTAATAAGGAACAAAGATACCTTTAGCAGAAGTAGTACTCTAATTAATGACAACACAACGGATAGGATCAATGCATCTATGATTTTTTAGGTTAATATTTCAGGAATTTAATTTCTACAGATTTGAATTTAATGGAATGATTGTACGCGTGAAAAATGTGATTAAAATTTTGAGAAATTATGTAACCCCTAGACCCGCCTATACGTTACAACTAGGGGTGATAATGAGCATGACCGGCTCGCGAGCTACTCGGGCTCGGCTCGGTCAAAGTTCGGTCAAAGCTCGGCTCGAGTGAGCTCGACTCGGGCTCGGGCTCGGCTCGAAACCTTAACAAGCCGAGCCGAGCCTACCCAAGCTCGGCTCGAAAAGCTCGTGAACAGGTTCGGAATCTACATATGCACTAAAATAAATTATGTGTTTGTATTTTCTTTCATTAGTTGATTGTATTATAAGAATATTTATTGATTATTTGGATTAATCTAATTTTTGGCAGTTTTCCCCTTTCCGGTTATTAAATTTCGTTTTAGTGTTGGTTATGAAAGGGATTTTTAACGAATATTTTATATATAAAAAACTATAGCAAAAATTTTCATTTCGAGCCGATCCGAGCCTGACGAGCCCGAGCCCAGCCTGACGAGCTTCGAGCTCGAGCCGAGCCCAATAGAATTGTTTTCGAGCCGAGCTCGAGCCTAAAATTCCGAGCTCGGCGAGCCTCGAGCCCGAGCCGAGCCCAATTACACTGTTCCGAGCCGAGCCTGGCCAGGCTCGGGCTCAGCTCGGCTCGTTATCACCCCTAGTTACAACAGATCCTAGGAAGTCACATTAGGGTCACAAGAGCGACCCATAGTAAAAATACACATAAAAACATTTTTTTAAAAACACTTATTAAATTGTAAAACCAACTTCTGTTTAAAATGTCATTTCGGGATGTCATTAAAATACATAATAAAAACATCAGAAAATATTTTACAGACACTGTCATAAAACAATACATGACATACATGCCCACTAACTATACAATACCGTACTCCAAGGCAACGCCGAGACAACTCCGAACACTGTTGTCAACCATTATACCATGATATATTCTTTTAACCTGCGATGGTAAAAACAGCGTGAGCTTGGAAAAGCTCAGTAATACAGAACTACCAAAAGATGCTATAAGCTCATGCAGATATAAGGTAGGCATAACATATTCATGATGTTCCATATAGTAACAGTCTCCATTTCTATTCTACTATTACGAGGTAGCATCATACTCGAGAATAACGATACTTGCTCTTTATTCATACATAAAGAATTAGACGATAATTATATAGGCTGGTAACATACGAGGTAGGAATAAGAGAGTTTAGTGTCTAGTGTGTTCCAACGGTACAACATTAATGCATGAAATGTAATAATGCAGTAAACATTTTTATTTCAAATACATTTGTTTCAAGTAGTAGTAAAGTTCATTTTATTTCTTTATTTACCCTCAAACCATACTCCAGTATTTAGTTTCCCCAGTGCGGTATCATGTACATGCATTAACACGAGCCCATTGGGCGTGGGTACCATCCTAAGGATATACCTTAGAATACGGGCGGCCCTTGCCGAAGCATAGGAACCGAAAACGGGCGGACCTGGCCGAAGCCTAGGTTCCGAAAACGGGCGGACCTAGCTGAAGTTTAGGATCTGAAAACGGGCGGACCTAGCCGAAGCTTAGGATCCGAATACGGGCGGACCTAGCCGAAGCTTAGGATCCAAAAACGGGAGGACCTAGCCGAAGCTTAGGATCCGAATACGGGCAGACTTACCAGCTGGATCAGGGCTGAGCCGTTAGCAACTTCATATCATTTCCCAAGTACCCCGGTGAATCAGATCATCAATAGTTCATTAATCATTAACTGTATTTTTAGTAACTCATTATTCATATAGCATGTTTGTCATATCGGGTGCATAGGCAAATACCAGAAATATAGTACGGTTATGCTTAATTATAAAACATGTCATGTTCCTGTGTATTCAAGTTTATGAATCATGTGCACGTGATCGATATTATAACATGTAAGTCAGTATGCAAAAACAGTCGTGTAGCACACATGTAACACACTAGGTGGAACAGATTGTTTCTTGGAGATACTTGGCATTTACGGAAGAGAACACATTAAACCTTTGACAGTTTGAACGGATCTTTGAAACAAGGCCCCTATTAAAAGAGGGGTTTGTACTAGCGGTTCAAACCAGATATTCAGGAGATGTTACATCAAGATCTTTGAGAGTTTAGGCATATCATGAGTGATTTAGCCATTTAAGCCTACTAGAGGCATTATGGCATTTTTTGTAATTTATACCAACAGGGAGTAAACAGTAGCTCAGATATTCTATTTACTCATCAAGTTTCCAGCCAAGCATTCAAAGGTTTCTATGTTAAGATCTTTCACGATATCAGATACATTCAGGGCTATTTTGATTACTTTGGCCAACGAGGGCATTTTGGTCATTTAACTATCAGGGGTGATTTTGCAATTTAGCCCAATAGTTATAAAATGAAAATTTACAATATTTAAGATTTTCAGAAGTTTATCGAGCCTCTAAAATCAATCGAACTGACATGTCCCAACCTTACAGTACTAACCAAACCTTCTTATGTACGCACTTCACAAGTATCATTTCCAAATACTGATTGTATCGTCTATCTGAACGGTTGCCTTCATATTTCACCACAGAACTTGCCACAGAGTAGTCAAACATATGTTCTGAGCGGAAAAACTTCCATCCTCATATTAATATTAGGAGTGATTGACATATCATAGTCATGCTTCAACGCTTAGGGGCATTTCAGTCATTCTGAAGCTCAGGATAGCCATCATTCCTATCAATTGAACCATTTATAGTATTTTCAATCATTTAAGTACTCATGGGTGTTTCAGCCATTCAAGAAATTTCGGTACCTCTAACCACTTCATTCATTTCAAAACTCAAGGGTTTATCCATCCTTCCAATTAATTGCAAACCTCGATGTCCGAGAATACTTTATCCTTTTTGTCAATACAATCATTCCGATTAATTTAACCATAATAGTATTTCCAGTACTTTTAGTTATTTCCGTCAATTCAGTATTTTGAGTCGCTTGATCAATTTAAAGGTACAAATAGTTTCTCGTAAATATATATTCAAGGATTCATTCCAAATTCAAGGAAATCTAACACCTTACAATCTTGAAGGTTTAAATCGTGTTACCATAACTTTACAAGTAGATCGAGGTTTCCAGATGAATCGAGTTGTTTTACCATATCCACTATAGATTTCTAGATCGCTTCCAAATCCAAGGGTATTTTAATCATTCTCATACATTAAGGTCATTTTCGTAATTTCATATCAAATTTTTTTTAGCATTTACTCATTTGACATTAATAATCGGGTTTGGAGATTAGCTGCCTTATGACTTAATTTATTGAACTCCAGGTCCTTACATTTGTTAACTTCCTCGGTCGAGCATTTCGATCATATCTAGGTTATCATACTTGATTTCATATCTAGTTTGACTTGAACATGACTAACAGCACTCCTCATCATAATCATGCATGCATTAACCGAATATCAACATGTTTATAAAGCATACTAGAGGTAGTAGTGTATTACCTTTAATACTTGCTATATCGATCGACCATGATACTCCGTTCGGTCACTCTCGTACCCGAATGTGACGTCCTCAACATCTATAATACAAGGAACTTCAAATACCTTCAATCGCACAAAAATCCAATTTCAGTCCTTATTCACATTGCTCATAATTGATTATTAAAATACATAAGCAGTCTCGAGTTCAAGGTTTAATTCAGAGGCTTTCAGGTTGGAATTTCACGAAACGGGCTTCAAAATCGGACTCAGGACGTCAAAAAACATAAAATAGGACTTTTCGAAAAAAGGTTGACTTTTTGGTCAAAGTCAACGCTGATGTCAGCGGTCAAAGTCAACGCTGACGTCACTGGTCCAAGGCTGACTCAGCGAGTTAACTCACTGGGTTGACTCGGACGAGTTGACTCATTGAGTTGACTCAGACGAGTTGACTCACTAGGTTGACTCGGACGAGTTGACTCACTAGGTTGACTCGGTCAACGGGTCGGGTCAACGAGTCGGGTCAATAGGGCAACAGGTCGGGTACGGGTCAACGGGTTAGGTCGGTTTGTTTGGACCAGTTCGGGTGACTCAATTCAAGGCCAGACCGGGTCTGAGCCGACCGGTTCAACGGCCACCGTCCAGGGCAGCCAGAAATCGCCCCAGACGACGTGTGAGGCCCACGCGCGGCCTAAAATGGCCGGAAAACACCGCAAAACGCAGAGAATAAACTCCCAAATTCAAATATGATCCAACCAAACCCATATTTAAGCCGAAACCTTATTGTTTCCTACCAAAACGAAGGGGGAACGCGGTTGGACTGTCGTAGCTCCGGTGAAAGGCTTGCCGGTGTCGGACGGGCAGACGGCCAGAGGGGTTTTGTTCCCTTCTACACGCATATCAAGCCTGCGTCGTGGATGCGCTGAGCCGGTGATAGGAACGGTCGGAAAAACCCGAATATTCGAAGCGGAAAATCTTAGGTTCGTCAAAACTTTGACTCTCAATTCCCGACGACTGGAACGGTGGCTAAGCGAGTGGTTAGAGGGGTTTTGGTCGGGGCTCGACGGCGGACGTGGAGGTGACGGCGGTGCACGACACCGGCGAGCGGTGGGGGAGATCGAAGATGTTGAACGGTGGTGGGGAGATGAAGAGTTTAGAAGTCTCTGGATATTCTCTCTCTCGGTAACATATTCGAATGTGGGTACTAAAAATAAATGGGCAGGTGAGAAGTTCAGGAAATCACCTATTATTGGTATACCCGAAACATAATAGGTTAAATAAAAGCTAAAGCAGACTAAGACCAATGATGGCCTTAGCTTAGATGGTTGAGCATTTCATCACTCGTACCAAGGGATAAGGGTTCAAGCCCCCTTGGTTACACTTCCCCCCTTTTTTTCATCATTATCACTTCATTTTCATCATTTCCTTCATTTTTTATACAAAGATTTTAGGGTGTTACAACTCTCCCCTCCTAAAAAGAAATTTCGTCCTCGAAATTTACCTTAGCCAGAGAGATGCAAAAGTTGCCCTTTCATCCATTCATGTATTAAAACAATTCCATCAGAGTATCCTTATTTCTCGGGATTTTGAGGCGATCATAGATTAATCTGGTAGTGTCCTCAATCACTCAGACTGTCTCTGAACCCAAAGTCACCCAGCGTACATCTTAGACCAACGAATCAGTATATAATAACTGAATCCATACGAACTTCGTGTGGTGCCAAAGAAACACTTGTTTTATAACCTTTATAATAAATGGTCTCTGTCATGGATAAAAAACTTCTCCTGGTACCACAAAAGTTAATCATACAACCTGACATCATCTCCTCTAAAACAAAATTACTCTACTAGATTGACCATCGATTTATGAATGAAGAACTATATCTGGAATCAATACAGGTACTCAAAGGCCTCAAGAGAGCCCTCCGAAATCATTATGTTAACCTCAAATTTCATTTAGAATCGATATATAGCAGAACACTATGCCACTCTTTTTTTTATAAGGCATTTCTTCAAGAAGATCAAACATAACCAAAGTTTTAAACGGATGTCACATACCTTTAGCGTAATACTCAATAATTGTTTGCTTCGTGCATAACAGAGTCACCGCATAATCTATACTTTCACCAATCTCGCGGACACCTTTCTTTTAAATTCATAATACTTATATCAAATCTTCCTCAAAATATTCTCAAACACAATCATTATTATCGAGCTACCTTACATGTGATCTTATATCGGTTACCACATATGCTCAAACATTTATTCTTTCAATGATTCAGATCTTCAATTCCACATACATACACCATCTTAGGTTCTTTATCTAGATTCAAATCCATCAATTTAATCCAAACCACAGATGAACGCTATAGTTATTTCTTGCGGATACATATCGAGCTTTGGGAGGCACATCACTTAAATACATTTATTTCAGAAAAGGGGTTTGACATTGGAGTTTCGGCTCGTAGGAGTATGGTTTTGATCTAGGGGCATGCACAGACCAGACACCCTATGACAGATGATCGACCGATCTACCCAGAATGACGCAACTCTAAGCTCTGATACCACTAAATGTAACCCCTAGACCCGCCTATACGTTACAACGGATCCTAGGAAGTCACATTAGGGTCACAAGAGCGACCCACAGTAAAAATACACATAAAAACATTTTTTTAAACACTTATTAAATTGTAAAACCAACTTCTGTTTAAAATATCATTTCAGGATGTCATTTAAACATATAATAAAAACTTCAGAAAATATTTTACAGACACTGTCATTTTACAGACACTGTCATAAAACAATACATGACATACATGCCCACTAACTATACAGTACCGTACTCCAAGGCAACGCCGAGACAACTCCGAACACTATTGTCAACCATTATACCATGATATATTCTTTTAACCTGCGATGGTAAAAACAGCGTGAGCTTGGAAAAGCTCAGTAATACAGAACTACCAAAAGATGCTATAAGCTCATGCAGATATAAGTTAGGCATAACATTTTCATGATGTTCCATATAGTAACAGTCTCCATTTTTGTTCTACTATTACGAGGTAGCATCATACTCGAGAATAACGATACTTGCTCTTTATTCATACATCAAGAATTAGACGATAATTATATAGGCTGGTAACATACAAGGTAGGAATAAGAGAGTTTAGTGTCTAGTGTGTTCCAACGGTACAACATTAATGCATGAAATGTAATAATGCAGTAAACATTTTTATTTCAAATACATTTGTTTCAAGTAGTAGTAAAGTTAATTTTATTTCTTTATTTACCCTCCAACCATACACCAATATTTAGTTTCCCTAGTGCGGTATCATGTACAAGCATTAACCCGAGCCCATTGGGCGTGGGTACCATCCTAAGGATATACCTTAGAATACGGGCGACCCTTGCCGAAGTATAGGAACCGAAAACGGGCGGACCTGGCCGAAGCCTAGGATCCGAAAACGGGCAGACCTAGCCGAAGCTTAGGATCCGAAAATGGGCAGACCTAGCCGAAGCTTAGGATCCGAATACGGGCGGACCTAGCCGAAGCTTAGGATGCGAAAATGGGCGGACCTAGCCGAAGCTTAGGATCCGAATACGGGCGGACTTACCAGCTGGATCAGGGCTGAGTCGTTAGCAACTTCATATCATTTCCCAAGTACCCCGGTGAATCAGATCATCAATAGTTCATTAATCATTAATTGTATTTTTAGTAACTCATTATTCATATAGCATGTTTGTCATATCGGGTGCATAGGCAAATACCAGAAATATAGTACGGTTATGCTTAATTATAAAACATGTCATGTTCCTGTGTATTCAAGTTTATGAATCATGTGCACGTGATCGGTATTATAACATGTAAGTCAGTATGCAAAAACAGTCGTGTAGCACACATGGAACACGAACTAGGTGGAACTATTTGAAACTTGACGTGAAGGAGTAGACATAAACTTTGAATTGAATCTTTGAAACAAGGCCCAGGCCCCTATTAAAAGAGGGGTTTGTACTAGCGGTTCAAACCAGATATTCAGGAGATGTTACATCAGATCTTTGAGAATTTTGGCATATGTTGAGTGATTTAGCCATTTAAGCCTATAGGGGCATTATGGTCATTTTATCATACACGAGCATTTTGGTAATTTATACCAACAGGGCGTAAAAAGTGGCTCAGATATTCTATTTACTCATCAAGTTTCCAACCATGCATTCAAAAGTTTCTATGTTAAGATCTTTCACGATATCAGATACATTCAGGGCTATTTTCATTACTTTGGCCAACGAGGGCATTTTGGTTATTTAACTATTAGGGGTGATTTTGCAATTCAGCCCAATAGTGATAAAATGAAAATTTACAATATTTAAGATTTTTAGAAGTTTATCGAGCCTTTAAAATCAATGAGAGTGAAATTGCCCACTATTTATAGGCTAAATAGTGAGGAAAATTGTCATTTCCATAATAAATTTAATTCTATTTATAATAGAATTAAATTTTCATGAATGAAATGTTTATAATGTGCATTAACAACATTCTCCCACTAATGTGAAAGAATATCTTTCGTAATTATGAGAGCATTGAAGTTAAAACATGAGAAGAGTAATAGCAAGATTAGTTACTTAAGCACTAGTGGACGTATCTAGAATTAGTACATAGTGATGATGTGCAATTCTTCTCTTAGATAAGTGAACGAATCTTAAACTTTCTAAGATTATGGTGAACTCATACCACACAACTAACTCCTTCATTCGCTGAAGTTCTTTATGTGTCAACAAAAGTATATATACGAAAGTATATATATAGCCCTCTTTCCTCAAGATTCTAGTAAGTGTACTAGAAAAACAATCCAACGTTTTTCATAGAAGGTGGCTAGTCCTTCTCACTTACGTATGTTATTTCATCAGGTTTATCTCAACATAAACCACACGAATCTGAGCTATGAAATAATAAAGAGCTTTTACAACAGCTCACCCTCACAATAAATAAGGTGAATTTCTTCAAGTTCATCTTAAATGAACCACCCAAACTCTGGGATAAACAATCATTAAGAATAAATACTCAACCTATTTAATCGATGAATCCAATATGTCCGTCTCAAACTAGGATCACCCAAACTCTTGGGATTGAATTCTGTAGAAATATATGTTTTGATATAATAATTGAAAAATATTTTGGACTTAATTGAAAAGAATTTAAAATATTCTCTAAGTCAAAAACATGAAAATAAGTTTGAGGATGTTTAAAAAGGTTTTTGCAATGTTTGAAATGTTTTTAAGTAGCAGAACCAGTGCTTTTAAGGTACCTGTTTCGATACAGGGGCAATATGTATCGATACGTTTTGAAACTGCCAAAACGCGTACCAAAACAGGGCTTGCCCGTTTCGATACGAAGGGTTTCTGTTTCGAAACACCCCAGTGATGTTTCGATACACCTAACGGTCGAAACCTCCCAAATGGTCATATTTTCTCAATGGTTATTTAAATGCAGCTCAACGATCATTCGTACCGAAACAATTTATAACCGTTTCGATACTTCTCAAGAATATTTCGATACGACCAGAGGCGTTTCGATACGGGGTGCTGCATCAGGCTTCAACGGCTAGTTCTGAAGAATGACGTTTCGATACGGCCTCTCGTGTTCCGATACGGACAGCTCTAGAACTGCAATTAATGAGGGAAATAAAGGCTTCAACAGCTCCAAGTCAATCCCAACGGTCCTCAACGGCTACAAACTCAATTGGGAGTATAAAAGGGACCTCCAAGCATCAAGGAAAGACAAATGCTTCAATTGTCAACAATATTATGATGAGAGAGTGTCTTTAGAGCATAATTGTACATTTCTTGTATAGACAACACTTGTGAGCTATACATTGTCAAATTTGCTCAAGTGTTTAGGATTTGGGTGCAGGCTTAACTTTGTAAACAAATACCTATTAGAGGGATTTTGTGTTTACTTTGAATTCTCTTTGTACAAGAGTGTCTTGGTTAATCTTTGGGTAGAAAGATTAACCAGATTGTAAAGGTTGCCTCCTTAGCCTAGAAAATGGGAAAAATTCTTAGTGAATTGGTGAAATCCTTGGTGGGAAGCTAAGGTAGTGGATGTAGGCTTTGGTTAGAAAGCCGAACCACTGTAAATCTCTTGTTAATTTTTCTTATCTTTTACCACCACCATAAACACCCAAAAATTAACTTTCTCCACCACTTGGCAATCCATAATGGTTGAAGGAAATCGAGCCTAACAAATTCATTAAGAGTTTAAGAAAACTCATCCTCTCTAGCGACAAGTTCATCTAGTCCTTTGTGATAGGACCACTCACTCAACACTTGTTTATGAACTTATTTAGAGTAGATATTCATCCAAAGTCGATAAATTCATCAAGTCTTTCTCACTAAGACCACCCAAATCATGGGCTGTGAATTTATTAAGAGTAATAAAACTCAACCTGGACATGTACATTGTTCGTCATAGGGATATGTAGTAAAAAATGTACACTATGAGTACTCACCATGGTTTCGTTTGACCACATTGACTTAGATAACTAAGTTGAGTATCCACTATGAATTCCTCAACCATTGAGCTTTAGACCCATCTCCCTCGACGAATCTAGAACCAACTTCTGACTTTAACCTTTGGTAGGTGGCTGAACTAGGTTCCTCTCTAACTTTAATCATCATTTTAAGGCACCCCACATTGTTAACATTTTTAAGATAGAAATAAACCCATAAGTGTTTTGGACAACGTGTAAATAAATACTCAATCGTACTAGAATAAAGTTTGTTGTGAGTTTTAACCATAAAATTCTGTTTTAACAAACTTAAATCTTGTTTACACATAATTATGTTTCCAAAGTTTTGAAAAGTTACTAATCATTAATATTAGTATGCACAATCTCAAACGATTATGAAATTTCTTTTGTCTCATTCAAAGAGAATTTAAACTTTTTCCTAATTAAAAAAATTAGGAATACTATGCAAATATTTATGAGGATTTTTCAAATTTTCTAACAAGAGATAAATTATCTCAAGTATATTACTAGAGATTTCAACAAAACTCCCAAGATAGACCATATCTTTTCTTTCCTCTATTCTTGGAAAAATAGATTGCTACAAAACGAGGCGTTAGCACTGACTGAAAAATTATAAAATAATTAAACCAAACCAATTCGTGTCGTGGTATTAACAACTGCCTTAGAAGCGAATTCGCCCCGATGTGTGTAATCGTTACAATGGACGAATCCCCCCTGAGGTTAGCACAACTCTCTAAATTTTGTACACCCGAAAGAGGGAGTAGACTTTGATGGTACCGCTCTTCTCTCAACTCAAAAACAAAACTCAAGGTAGGTTTATGAAAACCAATGAGAGTGTTTCTAAAGCAAACACTTGCTTTTGGATATATCAAATGAGTAAAATTGCCCACTATTTATAGGCTAAATAGTGAGGAAAATTTGTCATTTTCATAATAAATTATTATTTTTATAATTAGCTCATTAAAATTGAATTTTTATTTTCAGTTTAATCCTTAAATTTTTTATATTTTACAATTAAGTCCCATAAAATTATTATTTTTATAATTAGGTCCTAAAATTAATTTTTTTCTATAGATCGAGTCGGGTCAGGTTCAAGGTATTTATTTTCGGTTTGAATTCGAGTGAGCCAAAAATCCGACATGTGCTCCTCCATTCAAAAAAACAAATATTCTTTTTAAAATAATTTAATAGAAACTTTATCATAGAACTGTTTAAAAACCAACAAAAAAAGGTCGAATTCCAATCAAATGAATAGAAAAAAATGGTAGGGTCCAGCCCATAAAAGTAAAATTTTTAACTCTTCCCTCCCTCCTCGTGCGGCAGTGCCCCGATTTTGTACATCACTAAAATTAAAAAATGCGCGCCTTTTTTATCCAGTAATTTTGATGTTACCTTTTTTTCATTCAATGTTTCAAGCCTTGAGCAGGAAAAATGCTGATTCCCTCCATTAATAAAATATTCCCAAACTAAGGCTATTTCTTTCCTAATTCAACCCACCAAAATTCCCACCATGAAAACTAAAACTTCAAAAATCATGCGAAAAAAATCTCAATTCAGCTTTGAAGTTTGAATCCAACTCCCCTCCAAAATCCACCATTATTTATGTCTCTCCTCTTCTCCACCATTCCACCACTCACTCCGCCGCCGCCGCCTCCTCCTCCGCCTCACAATCAAAACTCAAATGGCTGTTCTTTCCCTTAGTGAAAATGACAACAAGGAGAACATCCCTCCTTTCTCCTCCAAAAACCCTGCATTTGTTCTCACAAAGCCTTCATCCCCCAGCAACAAAAGAAGAAGATTGAGAATACCCCTCCAAGACATTACCAATCTCCTTCTTCCCCAAGTCTGTTCAACTCATGTTCAATCCGATACAACCCAAGCTTTGGTTTCTCAGGCTAAGTGTCGGAAAAGGAGAGCTGAATGTGAGATTGGATCGGTTTGCAAGAAGACATGTTTGGTGTATAAATGTGGGAACTTCCGATAGCTCAAACATTAGATTCATGTATTATTAGGGTGGTTAAAAATTTTCAACTACTCAATCTGCTTGATTGAGGGTTCAGTTTAGTTTATTTTCCTTGTACGAGTTATTGTCTCTAAATTATATACATTATACATAGATGTGCCATAACATGTCTCAAAATTGAAATCTAGGTTGAAACATTTCGTGTGTTTGGTTTTGTGGTGGTAAAATTGATTTTAAATCATTGTGATTATGGTGCACGCTAATGCCATTCCAATCGCAAGAGACAGCCACCACCTCTGTTTTTTTTGGTCCTGATAACTACTACTGGCTGGTGCTCGGACCGGAGCTCTGGTCACATCTAGCAACGTCGACAATGTTAATTAATTTTTTCACTCAGTCCGTCAGTCGTGAAAGTAGTTTTATTCAAAATATAAAAGCAATACAAGGAAGGGTTGAGTAGGAATCCGGTTACTGAGTCCACCATGTACGCATACCCGTTTTTGAAATTTTACTGGTTCAAGGGTGAACCAAAAAATTAGGCCCTAATAATAAATATTAATTTTAAAACTAGGCCCCTAATAACAAGTATTAGAGAAAAAAAATAGTCCCTTAATAACAAGTATTAGAGAAAAAAATTGTCCCTTAATAATAAATATTAAAAATGAATTTTAAAAGTATGTCTCTAATAACAAGTATTAGAAAAAATAGATTTCTAATAACAAACATTAGAAAAATAAATAAAGTTTAAGAGTAGGCCCCTAATAATATATATTGGGAAAAATAGGCCCTTAATAATAATTATTGAAAAAACTGGACCCCTTATAACAAATATTGAGAAAATTTAAATTTTGAAAGTAGACCCCTAATAACAAATGTTGGAAAAAATTGAGTCCTAATAATAAGGGTTAAATAAATGAATTTTAAGCATACACCCCTAATAATAAATATTAAAAAATTAGATCTTAATATTGAATATTATAAAAAAGTAGGCCCTGAGTGAGCGTACTTCCTGCTCATTCCCAGAGATGGTATTGTACACAAGAAACGCAAAGCCCAAAAAAATAGCATAAGATAAACAAACAAAACAACAATAGTTATGAAACAATATGAGTAGATCAGATTACGTTACCACCGTGCTGAAAGAAAGAAAAATAACCCATAACGAGCTCATTGGCTAAGTTATTCACTTCTCTAAACAAAACCAAAATCATTTATCACTTCTCCTTTCTCACTATAGGTGTAGGAAGGTTTTTAATTAGGCTCTCAATTTCGGTTTAGACTTTATAATTTTCTAATACTCTCTCCGTTTCACTAAACTGTCATATGTTGGTCAAAATTTTTCAACTTTGACTATAATTTATTTAAATTTTTTAAATAATTAAAATTTATAAAATATATATTTAAAAACTACTTGATTCAAGGTTTTTAAAATATTTTTTTATAATTTTATCAATAATAAATTTTAAATTAAAAGAAGTCAAACTTAAAAAGGTTTGACTCAAATATGACAGTTTAGTGGGACAAAGAGAGTAATAAATTATATATTTGCTGAGAAAAAACAAAATAAAAAAAAACCAAAATCATCTGTTTTTTTACCTATTCATGAGTCAATACTAACAAATTAAATCCTAAAAACTAAACTCTAACCCTAAACACAAAACCAAGAGCAGAGCAAAAAATTTAGTTTGGAGTATCAAAATTTAAAATTTTTATAAAGGAATTCTTTCTAAATAGACGAGAATAGATAATTGATGTCAATTTCCATTTAAAGGGTGCCAATATTTTTAGGGGTGTCAATATTCATTTAATTTTATGTTAATTTTATATTTTAATATTATTTTATATTAAAATTATAAAAAAAATTCTCCTAATTTTTTGGTGTCATGTGACACCCCTTGTATATGGTGGCTCCGCCATGCACTAAATCTAAATTACATATCTATTTTTTTAATGTTGGGGCATAAATAAGGGTATATAAAGGATAGAGGATTTCTAATCTGATGGAAAAAGAATCTTTTTCCCTCTTTGTTGCATCTTTTCATGCTCCAATACTAACAAATTAAATTCTAAGTTATAACTATGCATTTTTAATCTTAAATCTTAAACTCTAAACCATAAAACATACACATATCAAATTCCCTAAACATAATATTAAACCCCAACCCTAAACTTAATATTTTAGTATAGGAACATAAATAAAACACCAAAAAGTACCAAATGATTTTCAATAATACAATGCGAGTGAAAAGGATAATGTACTCGTGAAAAATATTTAGTAAGTTGGCAGTTATTTTGGCAGTGGCGAAGGCTAAGACTCCATTCACCTAAGATTTTGAGACACTTTTTAGAGAAGTTGAATTTTTCAGTTGCGACGAAACGCTCGTTTGAGCGCTAAATCAGGTGAGAAAATGCCCAATGCGCTACTGGTATTCATTCGACATTGATTTCCCGTTGGGCATTTCAATGCATGTTGGAGAAGTATTGCTGATTATACTCTAAGTATCCAAACTTGGTAAAAAAAAATCGATGGTTTTTATTTTAATCCTAAAGCTAAAAACCTAAAACAGATTATTTTTCAGAAAATATACTCTCAAATTTCTCCTTAAGCTTAAAAATATATAAAATCATATAAGCCTACCCAGGTGAAGTTTGCATATGTATCAAGAGAAAGGAATCGATTAGCAGATCATCTAGCAAAAGAAAGAACCTATCGCAGCGAACTATTCAAGGCATGTTAAAATATACTCGAAGCTGGCATGCATGTGCAATTTCTTTTGGAAATTTTCTCGATTTGGGTCAGTTGGTTGGTGTTGCATTTGTTTTTTGAGTTGTCTTGTGCAGTGTCAGTTTGCTTTGGATTGGGATCGAAGTTATTTTTTGGCTGGTCCTTGTATTTTTGCTTGCCTAGTTGAGGCTTACTGTTTTTTTTTTATATAGGGTTTTAGGAAGTTTTTTAACGAGTCACTCAACTTAGGCGAATAACAGCTTATCAATGAAAATCACCTTCCACAATAACCAATATCCTACTACAACATTACAAAAACAGACCACAACACCAAGACAATATAAACCGAATACACCACAAGTAGGACATAAAAACTCATGTGAATTTTACATTTTAAAAGGGACGATTGTCTCCTCCCGTCTCCTTTAGGTCTATCTCTTCCTTCCCCTAAGTGCAATGGTCCAAGACATGGGGTATTGTGTGGACTCTCCACTTGTACATATACTAAAATTTAATGTCGATGGAGATGGGCATAGTAAATTTGGACTAGCTAAGTGGTGCTGCTTTAAAAGACGATGCTTGAAAGATTTATGGCTAATTTCTCGAGATTTTTGGGCATGATGGAGTCTAACGAAGCTGAGTTAGGAGCAACTATTAACACACTATGTTGATATAGAATGCATTGATAAATTACGTTATATTTTTAAGAGAAAATTCTGTTTCGAAGTTTGAAGATGGTTGGAAGAGAGTTTGTCAGAAATTTGCTACAGTGAAGGAAGTTTTAGGGAGAAATTTAATTAAGTGAATCATATAATTGTTGATCGGATTGAATCAATCTTGATAGTAACGTAATGATATATTAAACAAGTGGTCTGGTAAAGAGAGATGATGTTCATCGTAAACGATACAGATTCAAATCGTTTTGTCTGTAAAATATATGTTGTTAAAGGATTAAGAATATATATGAACATATAATACTTTGTAATCGTCTTAAGATATATTAAACGTGTTAAGCTATATTTATTAGAATTGATATTTATATTAATTACTCTAATTAACGAATTTAATTTAATGAAGTACACAAAATTAGTCGTATAAAATAAGACTATCATCGACTTCAATTAGTTTGAATATAAATATGTATAGAAAAATTTAGTCATTTCCCATTTCCCTCCCTCTTGTGCCGTTTTTTTTAATTTTGAGTATGGCATTGTTTGTCAATTAGTGGACAACCGATAGCGGATTACATTAGCTGATAGTTGATTGCATTAGTTGATTTGACTAACGGATTGTATTATCTGATTGTATAAAAGTGTTTGGTAAAATTAACTCATAGCTGATAGTTGTTTAATTATTTAAACAGGTAAAATGGCATATAATGACATGATTATATTCAGTATTTATTTGAATAGTTTATTAGTTAACAATATTTTGGATCCAGTAATATTAATTAGATTATGAAAAATAATTTTTAATATAACATTAATAAGCATATTTGAAGGATATTATATATTAATTTATTATTTATATAATTATTTTTAATACAATTTGATTAGTTATTAAATTAAAAAAAATATAAATGTGTGATAATAAAAATAAAAAAAATAAAAAGTATTAGTCTACATTGTTGTATGCAATTTTATGTTTGTGTTGACACTGTCCATCTTTCATCGCTAATAATAGAATTTGTTTATATTTATTATTTTCTGACTTTTTTATTGGGTTTTTAAGCTTTTCAATGTTAGGTACTATTTCATATTTAAGTGGATATTTGTATACTATGATGATTTTAAAAAATATTTTTTTAATTAGTATATTCTTATTCTGTAACACTTAGGGTGTGCAAAATCGGATTCAGTTAACTGTTAGAAAATTATTTTGAATAATCGGTAAATTTGGGTTGCTTAATTCTCAACCCTAAACTTTAACTATTAAATCGGTCAACCGATTGACCGGTTAACCGAAATATTCGGTTCAGTTCGGGTAATGATTTATTAACTTTTCATATTAAAAATATCAAATATAATAACATAGTAAAAAATAAGCTAGAGTTTAAATTTTGAAATATTTGAAGAAGAAATGTATTAATGTATGTGTAACACCCGGGTTTAGGGGACGGGTAAAAATAATATTTTGGGTCTCGAGTTATGATTAAAATGATATTATATATTATTTGGGCTTTGAGATTTCAAAACAAATATTATATGTTGGACTCAAATTAAATTAGGAATCAATTCCATGGATTTTAAATATGGATGAGATATGACATCTCATTAATGGCATTTTGGTAAATTGTAAAATGAAGGAGAAATAAGATGACAAAAAGGGGTTTTATTTGAAAAGAAATGCTCATCTTCTTCATTGCATCATTTTTGAAAACCTAAAACCCCTCTTATCCCCTAAAGCACTATTTCATCAAATATCTTCATCAATTCAAGGGCTCTCTTCGAGGTAATTGCATTTTTGAATTCTCCTCATGATTTCCAACATTTCCATAGGTTTAGTTTTCATAGAAATCATCTTTTTGAGTTTTTGAAGTTTTCAAGTTTGAAGAAAAGCATGAAACTTTAATAGCTTTTTGGGTTGTTTTTGATTAATAGAGTTGAGTTTTGATCTAACCTTGCCCAATGGAACATTATATCTCAATTTGGTTGGGTTTTATAAAGAATCCCGAAATGGGTTTTTAGGGGTATATTTAAAGTGTCAAAAATTGTATTTTTGGAATGGTTTTGTGAAGAATTGTTGGGCTGATGTTATAGCAACTTTGTGTAACACCCCAATTTTGGGCTTGGAAGTTTGGGGTCTGAACTGGACCGGTCTGATTTTCGGTTCGAATATAAAATGTGGTTTTAGGGAAGGCCTAGTTCGAGATGCATTAAAAATATGGAAAAATATCTAAAAATCCTCTTTTAATATATATATAAGAGAGTGGTGAAATCAATTTTGCAAAATAAGGCTTGGAAGTATGACATTTCGAATTAGTGACTAAAATGTAATTTTTGAAAAGTTCGTGTCTGTTTTGTAAGGATTGAAACTTTGAATCTTTAAGGAGCTAATTTACCCAAGGAAGGATTTCTCCAGATTTTTCTTAATTTTAATGACTCATTTAATGTTTAATTAATAAAAAGAAAAGAGGGAAAAGCCATATTTTAGTTTCATAACTAACTTTTGCTAAAATTTTCCCATTTCATTTTTTCTCAAAATTCCCTCAGCCAAACACATTTCCACAACAGCTTTTCTTTTAATTTTCACACCAAATGATGAAATTTCAATCCTCAAATGATTCCTAATCATTTCTACATCAAATCCTCTTCATTTGCTTATTGAATTTTCAAGGATTTTTGCTCTAAACAAGGAGAAATCCACATTTAGAGGTATGAACGTTTCTCTCCTCTAAATACTCAGTTCTTTACTGAAATTCCCAAGTTCTCAATCCTTAAATTGAGTTTTATTAAAGGTTTTAATGTTGTGATCTTATTTTGGCTTAAAATTCAAGATTTGGATTTAATTTTGAAGAAATTCGTATTGGATGTTTGGGCTATGTTTTGAGATGTCTTTTTAATGAATTTTGGATGTTTAAATGATGTGAAATGGAGGTTTAATCAATGCAATCCCGAATAGGTTGATTTTCCTAAGTTTTTACTTGTGAAAATGTGGTTTTTGGGGTGATTTTGGTGTTCTGTTATAGCTGGAGGTATAAGGACGTGATTAGGCCCTTTTTGGATGTTAATTGATGTCTAAGAATGTTTAGAAGTGATGGAGATTGGCTGGGTAATGTTGTGGAAGTGTTTGGATGTGATTTCGGTTGTGTTTGGTAGCCGAAATGTGAGTTTTGGTGAGAGCAGCGAGTTTAGGTGTAATGGCTGAAGATTTTAATGCATTAATCCTTTGCTTTTGATGTGTTTAAAACATGGGAGGCATCTTTGGGTCCTTGAGGTGTTGATCTGGAGGCTTAAACGACGTTTCGGCAAGCTTGCAAAACGGAATTGGTGAGTGAAGTTTGGTTTTCAGCTTTGAAACCAATGTTTGAAGGTTTGGGAGCTTAGTTTAAGTATAAGCAACTTAACTAAGCTCAAGAGTAAGTTTTCGGAGAAACTCTCTCTTTGATGAACCATGAGATGGTTGGATGCAATGTGTTTAATTTGCATGTTTAAATTCTGTTTTGAAAGCATGTTTTTAGCACGATTAATGCTAGTTTTGAAAGCCATGTGTTGAAGGATGCTCAAGGTAAGAGATCCTTGGTTTGACATTGATAATTGTGGTTTGATGCATAGTGATGCATGATTGTTTAATGGCTTTGATTAATGCTTTAAAACAGTGGATTGATGATGGTAAATGATGTATATTGACAAGTGATGTTTTGGTTTAAAAGTACTTGAATCGAATATAGTTAGCCGGCTATAGGATTGGGTGCACCGTGAATAAAGTCGCCTTGGATGTTGAGGGGTTGTAATGGTACCGTAAACTCCATCCAAGTACACTAACGAGATGTCTAAAATCATAATGGTGGTTAAAATGCCATGTGAGGATCTTGTATTGTGTGTCCCGTGTTCTCGTTAGTGATGTTATACAACTACCAATGAGTGATGTAGAAGGGTTGTGATTGTATCGTTAAACTCCATCACGGGTGTTGAGGGGTTGTGATTGTACCGGTAAACTCCACCTTGTGTGTTGGTAGTGTGTATGAAGCGTATGGGACAACGCTTGTAATCCGCGTATCCGATTGTGTTTTGAGTTGAAAAATAGTTATGGTATCACTTGAAAGCCAATATGACATGTTGATGTAATGAAGCATGAGATGCTTGTTGTATATGCATTGCTGCATGAGAAATGATGTTTATGAATTTAAAGGCCTTTGAAAGGTGTTTTATAAAGTGCATTATTGTGTTGTTTCATTAGGGCATGCCTCACTAAGCATATGTGCTTACGCTCTCTTTCTTGAACCAATAATGCAGAGAATTGAAGTGCTTTAAGGGCAGCAAGGAGGCCAAGAATCCAAGAGAAAGACTAAGCTCATGTATGGTGACTATTTTTACAACATTATTAGTTTTTGGTATTTGGCAATGGGAACCTAGGTTGTGTTTTTGGGAGATGTTTTGGACTCCCTAAGTTTGGCATGATGCCTATGATGTTTTGGATATGTAATTGGCCTTTTTGGTGGTTGCTTGATGACTTGATGTTTGGTTGGTTTTGAGTATTAGGTTGCATGCCTATAGATTGAGGTTTTTCCTAATTGATGTCATGGATGTGTTTTGATGATGCAAATATGTTTCTTAAATGTATGATGTTTTGTTGGCATGATTAGGAGGTCATAGGGACATGTTTGATTGGGTAAATGTATGTTAAACCAGAAAAATCTGCTCTTTCTGGGCAGTTCGTATCGGAACGGGCACTATCGTTTCGAAACAGGGGTCTAAAATGGCCTTGGTGTTTCGAAACGGGTAGAGGCCGTTCCGAAACACTTTTGCTACTGCCAAGCCCTGTTTCGATACACGTTTCGAAACGAGCCCGCGTTTCAGAAGGGTCAACCCCCGTTCCGAAACACTTGACCGTTGGGCACTGATTTGTATGGTTTGCAAGCTTTACGTTTTAGTCCTGAACTTTGTATACACAATTGTTTGAGTTTGGAATGTCCATTTAAGATGAAATTTGACAGGGAAGCATGAAATATGAATAATTTGATATTGGTAACCTTGAATTTGGATAAGTCCCTCATCTTTCCACAATTTACATATTGGTCCCTAAATTTGTATGTCGTGCAATTGAGTCCCTTGTTGCTTTCATTTTGCTGTGATTTTCAAGTATGCTTTCCCCAAGGGTACACTTAGGGTTAATGAGCATTTAGACAAGATTAAAAAGAAAAAAAAGGTCGTTAATCAAGGTTGACTTTCGGGTTGACTTTGGTTTTCCCCGTGTAATCTTCGTAGTTTGGGTCAACCGTCTAGGTCGGGCTAAGGGGGTTACATTTGGTGGTATCAGAGCTGAGTTCTCGTGTAATTGGGAATGGTTATATGGGTGATGTATGTATGAATGCATGATGTGCCTTTTTGAATGAAGTATGATGTGTGAATTGTAAAGTATGTTACAATGGCGACGTATGCTGAGATGAAGCATGTTAGAGGGACCCATTGCCATATCAAAACTAATGAAATAATTTGTTTTTAATTGGAAGTGAGCTTGAGTACTTGGATTTCTTACCTTGCTGAGCCTGATTATGTTTATTGCATTTGTGTTAGTGCATTGTTAGTGAATGGGATCTCGTAGAGAAACGAGGATTAATACGCGAGCTATGGCTCAAAATGAGAATGAAGAGAATGCTGAGAATGTAGTGGATTTACCTCCTCCACCCGTTGGTGGTGGTGCTGGTGCTGGAGGTGATGGTGCTGGGGTCGCTGGACCTGAAGCTGGGCAGGGGCAAGCTGCTCCTGACATGACAGTGTTGATACAAGCTATTGATGGAGCCTTTCAGGCGGCAGTAGCTGGAGCTCATGGAGCTGGGCATCAAGGCGATGCTAATGCTAGACTACCTTTGGAACGTCTGCGCAGTCTGGGAGGGACTGAGTTCAAAGGTTTGTCTGCGGAGGGTTCCGAGTCTTGGTTGGAAAGTATCAAGAGAATTTTGGGACAAATGAACTACAATGATGTGCAGAAGCTAGGCTGTGTGGTATCGCTGTTGCATGGCGATGCGTATACCTGGTGAACGACCACTGTCTCCGGAATGGAGGAAGCTGATGTAACTTGGACGTTCTTTCTAAACGCGTTTAAGAGGAAGTATCTGGGTGTGCGATACCTGGATGAAAAGAAAAGAGAGTTCATGTCTCTTACTCAAGGGAGCGTGACTATGGCTGAGTACGAGGTTCAGTTTGTCCGTCTCAGTCAGTACGCACCTGAGCTTATTCCTGATGAGCGGGAAAGGTGTGAACGTTTCCGGTATGGTTTAGTGACGGATGTAAGGACCTATATGCTTGCAGCTGAGTACACTGATTTTGATGTGCTGGTTAGTAGAGCGAAGGATATTGAGCTGAATCTGAGTTTGTCCTCTAGGAGTGCTGGTTCTAGTGCGGGCAAGAGAGGGGCTGAGTATAGTTCCAGTGGTGGACGGAACAAGAGAGGACGTGATAGGAGGTATCAGTCTTCGGCTAGGCGTGGTGGTGGAGGGCAAGGTGCGCCTGTTCAGGGAGACAGGGCGACAGCTGATCAGAACACATGCTGGGCGTGTGGATCGCGTGGTCATTTGAGGCATGATTGTCCTCGGGCAGTGAGAGAGGTGCAAGCTCTTGTTGTTGTAGCTGGTAAATCGTGCTGGAATTGTGGTTCGGCGGACCGCATGAGGAGGGAGTGTCCTTTGTTGGCCGATGGTGGTCAGGGACGTGCACCTGGAGTTGTTGCACCACAGAGAGGTCGTGGGCACAGCCGTGGTAACTTCCAGCGCAGAGAGGATGGTGGAAGGAATGTGGCACATGTGGTGGCTGTCCAACCCGAGGGTGGAGGCCAGGCTCGAGTGTATGCTCAGCGAGAGGGGAGAAATGACATGGATATGATCGCAGGTACCTTCACTTTACAATCATTGTCATTACTTTCCTTGATTGATTCTGGATCTACACACTCATACATATTGCGCGAACATGCTAAATTGCTTGGTTTACCTGTTGGGTCTTTGGATGTTGGTATGCGTGTAACTAGTTCCTTTGGTGAAACCGTTGTGACACGAAAGCTTTATAGAAGATGTCCTTTGGTTGTGCAAAACCATGTTTTTCATGTTGATCTCATGGAATTTCCTTTTTATGGTTTCGATGTAATCCTTAGTATGGATGTAACGCCCCGGTTTTGGGCTTAGGAGTTTTGGGCGTTGACCGGTTGGTCAAAGTGCTGTTCGAATCTTAAGAGGTTAAATTAGGAAAGCCTAGTTCGGGTTGCATTAAAAATATGGAAAAATGTTCTAAAATCATATTTTAATATAATTAAGTGAACTGTGAAATCAATTTTGGAAAATGAGTTTTGGAAGTGTGACATTTTGGCTAGTGACCAAAATGTAATTTTCGCAAGTTTGGTGGCTGTTTTATAAAGGGTTGGAACTTTGAATCTTTAAGGAGCTATTAATCCAAAAGTGATTTCTCCAGATTTTTCTAAGATTTTATAAGCTATTTTCTGATTTTAAAGATAACAAAAAGGAGGGAAAAACTCATTTGGCAATTTTCTCAACTAACTTCTCATTTTCCTTCTCTCATTTTCTCTCAAACCAAACACTTCATTTCGAGATTTGTTTCTGATTTTCTCACCTAAATTCCTCCTTTCAACTCTCATTTGATTCCAAATCATTGTATCTTCAAAACCTCTTCAATTGCTACAAGTTTCAACAAGCATATTGATTGCAAAAAGTGGAGAAATACAAGTTTGGAGGTAAGAACGTCCTTCTCCTCTAAACTATCAGTTCTTTACTGAAATTCCTAAGTTTTCAATCCTAAATTGATGTTTAATTAAAGGCTTTTAAGTTGATTTATGGATCTTGGCTTATTATGCAAGATTTTGATGATTTTTGATGATTTTCGTTAGATCTGAGTAATCTGTGATCTAAGAGGTGTTTTTGATGTTAAATGATCTCTAAAATGATGTGGAATTGAGTTTTGATTGATGCAATCCCGGATAGGTTGAGTTTCCTAAGTTTAGCTTGTGTTTTAAGGTAGTTTTTGAGGTGATCTTGGTGATCTGTTGTTGCCGGAGGTATAAGGTTGTTAATAGGTTGTTTTTAGATGTTTTATGTTGTTAATGGAAGTGAGGTTGTGCTGGTTTATGGCTGGGCTTTGTTTAGAAGTGGTTTGGATGCATTTTCGGTTGTGTTTGGTGGCCGAAAATGGAGGTTGGATGAGAGCAGCGAGTTTAGGTGCTTTCATTGAAGCAATTAATGCATGATGATGCATTAATCCTCTGCTTTGATGTGTTGAAACAGGGGAGGCATCTTTGGATCCAAGATTGGTTGATCCGGAAGCTTGATTTGGTGCTTTGGCTTGAAGCAAAGTGGAAATTGGTGAGTGGATTTGTGGAAATTGGATTTTCAGCTTTTAAACCAAGGCTTGAAGGTTTTGGGAGCTTAGTTTAAGTCTAAACAACTTTGCTAAGCTCAAGTGTAAGTTTTCGGATTTTCTCTCTAGTGGTGGCCATGACTTTGATGTGTTGCAAAATGATGATTTGCATGTTTTTAATTACTGTTTTGGAAGCATGTTTTAGCATGGATTTTGCTGATGATATAAGCCATATGTTGAAGGTAACTCTAGGTAGGAGTACCTTGCTTTTGTACATTGTTTAAATGTGGATTGATGCTTTAAAATGCATGATGAAAATGGCTTGGTTTAATGCTTTAAAACAGTGGATTAAATGATGAATATGATGTATATTGGCAAGTGATGTTTTGAAAAGTTTAAGGTCACTAAGGTGGTTAAAAGTCCTTGAGTGAGCCTTGTTACTTAAGATCATCAAGGTGGTTAAAAGTCCTTGGATGAGTCTTGTTGCGGACACTAAGGTGGTTAAAAGTCCTTAGGTGATCCATTCCATGGTGTTTAAAAGTCCATGGGGCCAAGGTGTTTAAAAGTCCTTGGGGCCAAGGTGTTTAAAAGTCCTTGGGGTGATTCAAGCATTGGACACAAAGGTGGTTAAAAGTCCTTGTGTGGTCCTTATTCATGGTGTTTAAAAGTCCATGGCCAAGGTGTTTAAAAGTCCTTGGGGCCAAGGTGTTTAAAAGTCCTTGGGAAAGTTGTTGAACTTGTTTTGATAAATGAAATGTATCACTTGAGCCAATATGACATGTTAAGTATATTATGAAGCATGAGATGCTTGTTTTAATGTTTGTGTTGAAGCATGGGATTGCTTGTTTTAAGTATGCTTTTGAGCATGTGCAAAGATTGATTTTAAGCATGATTTATAAATGGTTTTAATTGCATTATTGAATTGTTTTAATGAGCATGCCTCACTAAGCTTTTGCTTACGCTCTCTAAGTTTTCTTAATTCAATAATGCAGAGCATTAGAGTACATTGAGGGGCAGCAAGAAAGGGCAAGCAATCAAGTTCAAGTGAAGCTCAAAGTATGGAAGGTTTTGTTAAACATTTAGCTTTTGTGTGATTTGGCAATGGGGGACCAATGTGTATGTTTTGGGAGGTGTTTGAGACTCCCTAAGTATGATGAATGTTGTTGAGATTGCTGGTTTTTGAATTGGAACCTTATATGCTTGTTTTGGAAGTTTGGTGTTTGAATAGCTAGCTTGTGTAGGAAGCATGCCTATAGAATTGGGGCTTTTTGCATATGATGTTAGATTGATGTTGTGATGATTCCTTTAAGTCTTAAATATGTTTAATTGCATGCTGGTAAAGTTTGGTGACATTTGGAGCATGTTTGAATGATTAATTGCATGATTTGGTATGCTTGTTTGCTGCAATCTGTGCAGGCGTTTCGGAACAGTATGCACCGTTTCGGAACGGGTGCCTTACACGAACCCAGGCGTCCGAAACGGTGTGCACCGTTTCGAAACGGTTTGGTCTCTGCCAAGGCCGTGTTTCGGAACGGTGTCGATCGGTTTCGGAACGGCCCGTGTTCCGGAACGGGGTTGATTGGTTTCGGAACGTTCGACCGTTAGGGGCTGACATTGGCAGTTTTATGTTTTGAATTGTTTACGTTTTGGTCCTGAATCTTGTATGTTCAATTGTGTGAGCTTGGGAAGTCCTTTTGAGCTGAAATTTCACAGAGAAGCATGAAACCTGATTAATTTCAAGATGGTAACTTTAATTTGGGTTAAGTCCTTTTAATTATCAGAAATTACAATTTGGTCCCTAAAGTTGTAATTTGTTCAATTGGGTCCTTGTTTGATCTCTGATGTTTGTGATCTTTGAGTATGATGTTTGTGTGGTCACAATTAGGGTTAATGTGAATCTAGACAAGATTAAAAAAAAGGGTCGTTAATCAAGGTTGACTTTCGGGTTGACTTTGGTTTTCCCCGTGTGACTTTCTTAATTCGGGTCAACCGTCTAGGCCGGGTTAAGGGGGTTACATTTGGTGGTATCAGAGCTGAGTTTGCGAGTAATTGGGAATGAATGTATGCATGATTGAAGTATGTTTGTCTTGTATGCTTGTTGTTGAAAGCATGATCAGTGGTTTGTGATGTTGATGCAATTGAGATGTATGCTATGATGTTGCATGCTGAGGGTACCCATTGCCAAACAAAAGTTAATGAAATGAAATTGATTTTGAATGGAATTGAGCTTGAATACTTGGATTGCTTACCTTGCTGGGCCTGACTTGTTTTATTTTTGCATTGTGATTGCATGGTAAAAGTATGGCACCACGTAGAGAGTTAAGAGGTAGTGTGCGAGCTACGGCTCCTAACGAGAATGAGAATGAAGAGAATACGGGTAGTGCAGTGTTACCCCCTCCTCCGCCTGGTGGTGGTGCTGGAGGTGAGCGAGCTGAAGCTGCAGCCGGTGCTGGAGCTGCTGGACCAGAGGTTGGTCAGGGGCAAGCTATGCCTGATATGTCTATGTTGGTGCAAGCTATTGCGGGTGCTTTTCGAGCAGCAGTAGCTGGAGCTCAAGGAGCTGGGCATCAGGGAGATGCTGGAGTCAGATTACCTTTGGAGCGTTTGCGCAGTCTTGGAGGGACTGAGTTCAGAGGTATGTCTGCTGAGGGCTCGGAAGCTTGGCTAGAGAGTACCAAGCGTATCTTAGGTCAGATGAGCTACACGGATGTGCAAAAGTTGGGATGTGTTGTGTCCTTGCTGCAAGACGATGCGTATACGTGGTGGACGACCACCATAGCTGGGATGGCTGAAGCTGATGTTACTTGGACATTCTTTCAGAATGCGTTCAAGAGGAGATATCTTGGAGTGAGATATCTGGATGAGAAAAAGTGTGAATTCATGTCTCTTACCCAAGGGAGCATGAGTGTGGCTGAGTATGAAGTGCAGTTTGTACGCCTCAGTCAGTATGCACCGGAGCTGATACCTGATGAGCGAGAGAGGTGCGAAAGGTTCCATTATGGCTTGGTGACGGAAGTAAAGACCTACATGTTGGCTGCTGAGTACAATGATTTTGATGTGTTGGTTAGTCGATCCAAGGACATTGAGATGAACTTGGGTTTAGCTGCGAAAGGTGCTGGAGCAAGTTCTGGAAAGAGAGCTGCTGAGTATAGTTCCGGAGATGGACGGAACAAGAGGGGACATGATCAGAAGTATCAGTCCTCAGCCAAGAGAGGTGGTGGTGCACCTGCTAGAGGAGGTTTTGCTAGAGCTGAACCAAGTGCTTGCTGGATCTGTGGTTCGCGTGGTCACATGAAGCGTGACTGTCCTCGTGCTATGAGGGAGGTGCAAGCTCCTGTTGCGGCTGCTGGGAATGGATGTTGGAACTGTGGTTCTGTTGACCATCTGAGGCGAGATTGTCCGAGGTTGGCTGGTGGCCAAGATCGTGCTCCTGTTGTAGCTGCATAGCAGAGAGGTCGTGGGCGCGGCCGTGGTAATTTCCAGAGGAGAGAGGAAGGTGGTCGCGGAGTAGCTCATGTTGTGGCTATTCAGCCTGAGGGTGGAGGCCAAGCGAGGGTGTATGCTCAGCGCGAGGGAAGGAATGATGCTGATGTGATTGCAGGTACCTTTACTTTGCAATCCTTGTCATTGCTTTCTTTGATTGATTCTGGATCTACGCATTCATACATTTTGCGTGAGCATGCTGAACTGCTTGGTTTGCCTGTTGAGTCTTTGGATGTTGGTGTTCGTGTCACTAGTTCTTTTGGTGAAACTGTTGTGACTCGAAAGCTTTATAGAAGGTGTCCCTTGGTTGTTCAAGAACATGTCTTTCATGTTGATTTTATGGAGTTGCCTTTTTATGGTTTTGATGTGATCCTTGGTATGGATTGGCTTGCTGAGCATCGTGCTGTTGTGGATTGTGAGAATAAGCGGGTTTCGCTTAAGCTTGCGGATGATTATGAAGTTGTTGTAGTTGGCGAGAATGTGAAGTTTCTTGCTAATGTTGTGTCTACCTTGGAGGTGAGTAGGATGTTGAGGCAAGGTTGCGAAGCTTACCTAGCTTTTGTGATGAATCCTAGCTCTAAGGAGTTGAGGGTGCAAGATATCAAGGTTGTGAAGGAGTTTCCTGGTGTTTTTCCTGAAGAGTTGCCTGGTTTACCTCCTAATCGCGAGGTGGAGTTTGGAATTGAGCTGTATGAGAATACAACTCCTGTGTCCATTACTCCCTATAGAATGGCACATAAGGAGCTGAAGGAGCTGAAGACGCAGTTGCAAGAGCTGCTTGATCGTGGTTTCATCCGGCCGAGTGTGTCGCCTTGGGGTGCTCCTGTCTTGTTTGTAAAGAAGAAAGATGGCACTATGAGGATGTGCATTGATTATCGTCAGCTGAACAAGTTGACTATCAAGAATCGGTATCCTTTGCCGAGGATTGATGATCTCTTTGATCAATTTCGGGGAGCTGCTGTGTTCTCTAAGATTGACTTGAGGTCAGGGTATTATCAGTTGAAGGTGAAGGATGTGGATGTGCCTAAGACAGCTTTCAGGACAAGGTATGGGCATTATGAGTTCCTTGTGATGCCGTTTGGTTTGACAAATGCTCCTGCTGCTTTCATGGACATGATGAATCGTGTTTTTCATGAATACCTAGACAAGTTCGTTGTGGTGTTCATTGATGATATCCTCGTGTACTCGCGTACTGAGGAGGAGCACGAAGAGCATTTGAGGATTGTGCTGCAAGCTTTGTTGGAGAATCAGCTTTATGCTAAGTTGAGCAAGTGTGAGTTTTGGCTCAGGGAGGTGGTGTTTCTTGGGCATGTGGTCTCAGCTGAGGGGATTCGTGTTGATCCTCAGAAGATTGAAGCGCTGATGAACTGGAAGGTTCCTAAGTCTGTTCATGAAGTCCGTAGTTCCCTTGGTTTGGCGGGATACTACCGGAGGTTTGTGGATGGTTTTTCCAAGATAGCTGCTCCTTTGACGAAGCTGTTGCAAAAGGATGTTAAGTATGAGTGGACAGAAGCGAGACAGCAGGCTTTCGAGAAGCTGAAGGCGGCTTTGACTCAAGCTCCTATCTTGATTCAGCCTGAATCAGGGAAAGAGTTTGTGGTCTATAGTGATGCATCCTATGTTGGTTTGGGGTGTGTGCTGATGCAAGAGGGTAAGGTTGTGGCTTATGCGTCGCGGCAGTTGAAGGTGCATGAGCGCAACTATCCTACGCATGATATTGAGCTGGCTGCAGTGGTTTTTGCTCTGAAGATCTGGAGACATTATCTGTATGGTGAGAAGTGTACTGTGTACACGGATCACAAGAGTTTGAGGTATCTGATGTCTCAGAAGGAGTTGAATCTCAGGCAGCGACGTTGGTTGGAGTTGCTCAAGGATTATGATCTGACGATTGAGTATCATCCTGGTAAAGCTAATGTTGTTGCGGATGCTTTGAGTAGGAAGGTAGCTGTTGAGCTGAGGGCGATGTTTGCTAGCTTGAGCATATCGCGAGATGGTGGTCTTGTTGCTGAGTTGCAAGTGAAACCATCTTTGGTTCAGTTGATCAAGGAAAAGCAATTGCTGGATGATTCCTTGGTGTCTCATGTTCAGGATATCGCAGAGGGTAGACCTTCGGATTTCTGCTTTAATGAGGATGGTGTGTTGTGTTTTGGTAGTCGGATAGTAGTGCCTGCTGATGTTGAGTTGAGGCGTGCTATTCTGACTGAAGGTCATAGTAGTCCTTTTGCTATGCACCCTGGTGGTACTAAGATGTATCGTGATCTTCGTGATGAGTACTATTGGGTAGGTTTGAAGAAGGATGTTGCAGAGTTTGTGAGCAAGTGTTTGGTGTGTCAGCAAGTTAAGGCTGAACATCAGGTTCCTTCTGGTTTGTTGCAACCGTTGAAAATCCCTGAATGGAAGTGGGAGAGGGTTACCATGGATTTTGTATATGGTTTGCCTTTGTCTCCATCAAAGAAGAATTCGGTTTGGGTGATTGTGGATCGTTTGACGAAGTGTGCGCATTTCTTGCATGTGCATACTACGTTTTCTTTGGATAAGCTGGCAGAGCTGTACATTGCTGAGATAGTTAGGTTGCATGGTGTGCCTAAGTCGATTGTGTCGGATAGGGATCCGAGGTTCACATCGCGTTTCTGGCAGTGTTTGCATCAAGCTCTGGGTACAAGGTTGCATTTCAGTACATCCTATCATCCTCAGTCGGATGGTCAATCTGAGCGGGTTATTCAGATTTTGGAGGATATGTTGAGATGCTGCGTGATTGAGTTCCAAGGTTCTTGGGAGAAGCATCTGCCTTTGGTTGAGTTCACTTATAACAATAGTTATCAGGCGAGTATACAGATGGCACCTTATGAGGCTCTGTATGGGAGGAAGTGTAGGACTCCTCTTTGTTGGGCTGAAACTGGTCAAAAGTTGGTTTCGATGCCTGCTTTGTTGAAAGGGACCACCGAGAAGGTGAAGCTCATTTGTGAGAGGTTGAAGGCTGCCTCTGATCGGCAAAAGTCTTACGCGGATTTGAAGCGTAAGGAGATAGAGTATGCGGTGGGTGACCGTGTGTTCTTGAAGGTTTCGCCTTGGAAGAAGGTGATGAGGTTTGGCCGGAAGGGTAAGTTGAGCCCTCGGTACATTGGACCTTATGAGGTGGTTGAGCGAGTGGGTCCTGTTGCATATCGGTTGAGGTTACCTCAGGAGTTGGAGAAGATTCATGATGTGTTCCATGTTTCTATGCTCCGGAAGTATAGATCTGATCCTTCGCATGTGATGCCTGTAGAGGATGTGGTTTTGAATCCGAATTTGACCTATGATGAGGAACCGGTGAAGGTTCTGGATTCGGATTGCAAGGTTCTTCGTGGCAAGACCATTGAGTTGGTGAAGGTGCTGTGGAAGCATCGAGGTGTTGAGAAAGCCACGTGGGAGCGGAAGGAAGACATGCTGAAGCAGTTTCCTTATCTCTTTCCTTCAGGTAAATTTCGAGGACGAAATTTCTTAAGGGGGGAGAGTTGTAACGCCCCGGTTTTGGGCTTAGGAGTTTTGGGCGTTGACCGGTTGGTCAAAGTGCTGTTCGAATCTTAAGAGGTTAAATTAGGAAAGCCTAGTTCGGGTTGCATTAAAAATATGGAAAAATGTTCTAAAATCATATTTTAATATAATTAAGTGAACTGTGAAATCAATTTTGGAAAATGAGTTTTGGAAGTGTGACATTTTGGCTAGTGACCAAAATGTAATTTTCGCAAGTTTGGTGGCTGTTTTATAAAGGGTTGGAACTTTGAATCTTTAAGGAGCTATTAATCCAAAAGTGATTTCTCCAGATTTTTCTAAGATTTTATAAGCTATTTTCTGATTTTAAAGATAACAAAAAGGAGGGAAAAACTCATTTGGCAATTTTCTCAACTAACTTCTCATTTTCCTTCTCTCATTTTCTCTCAAACCAAACACTTCATTTCCAGAGATTTGTTTCTGATTTTCTCACCTAAATTCCTCCTTTCAACTCTCATTTGATTCCAAATCATTGTATCTTCAAAACCTCTTCAATTGCTACAAGTTTCAACAAGCATTTTGATTGCAAAAAGTGGAGAAATACAAGTTTGGAGGTAAGAACGTCCTTCTCCTCTAAACTATCAGTTCTTTACTGAAATTCCTAAGTTTTCAATCCTAAATTGATGTTTAATTAAAGGCTTTTAAGTTGATTTATGGATCTTGGCTTATTATGCAAGATTTTGATGATTTTTGATGATTTTCGTTAGATCTGAGTAATCTGTGATCTAAGAGGTGTTTTTGATGTTAAATGATCTCTAAAATGATGTGGAATTGAGTTTTGATTGATGCAATCCCGGATAGGTTGAGTTTCCTAAGTTTAGCTTGTGTTTTAAGGTAGTTTTTGAGGTGATCTTGGTGATCTGTTGTTGCTGGAGGTATAAGGTTGTTAATAGGTTGTTTTTAGATGTTTTATGTTGTTAATGGAAGTGAGGTTGTGCTGGTTTATGGCTGGGCTTTGTTTAGAAGTGGTTTGGATGCATTTTCGGTTGTGTTTGGTGGCCGAAAATGGAGGTTGGATGAGAGCAGCGAGTTTAGGTGCTTTCATTGAAGCTATTAATGCATGATGATGCATTAATCCTCTGCTTTGATGTGTTGAAACATGGGAGGCATCTTTGGATCCAAGATTGGTTGATCCGGAAGCTTGATTTGGTGCTTTGGCTTGAAGCAAAGTGGAAATTGGTGAGTGGATTTGTGGAAATTGGATTTTCAGCTTTTAAACCAAGGTTTGATGGTTTTGGGAGCTTAGTTTAAGTCTAAACAACTTTGCTAAGCTCAAGTGTAAGTTTTCGGATTTTCTCTCTAGTGGTGGCCATGACTTTGATGTGTTGCAAAATGATGATTTGCATGTTTTTAATTACTGTTTTGGAAGCATGTTTTAGCATGGATTTTGCTGATGATATAAGCCATATGTTGAAGGTAACTCTAGGTAGGAGTACCTTGCTTTTGTACATTGTTTAAATTTGGATTGATGCTTTAAAATGCATGATGAAAATGGCTTGGTTTAATGCTTTAAAACAGTGGATTAAATGATGAATATGATGTATATTGGCAAGTGATGTTTTGAAAAGTTTAAGGTCACTAAGGTGGTTAAAAGTCCTTGAGTGAGCCTTGTTACTTAAGATCATCAAGGTGGTTAAAAGTCCTTGGATGAGTCCTGTTGCGGACACTAAGGTGGTTAAAAGTCCTTAGGTGATCCATTCCATGGTGTTTAAAAGTCCATGGGGCCAAGGTGTTTAAAAGTCCTTGGGGCCAAGGTGTTTAAAAGTCCTTGGGGTGATTCAAGCATTGGACACAAAGGTGGTTAAAAGTCCTTGTGTGGTCCTTATTCATGGTTTTTAAAAGTCCATGGCCAAGGTGTTTAAAAGTCCTTGGGGCCAAGGTGTTTAAAAGTCCTTGGGAAAGTTGTTGAACTTGTTTTGATAAATGAAATGTATCACTTGAGCCAATATGACATGTTAAGTATATTATGAAGCATGAGATGCTTGTTTTAATGTTTGTGTTGAAGCATGGGATTGCTTGTTTTAAGTATGCTTTTGAGCATGTGCAAAGATTGATTTTAAGCATGATTTATAAATGGTTTTAATTGCATTATTGAATTGTTTTAATGAGCATGCCTCACTAAGCTTTTGCTTACGCTCTCTACGTTTTCTTAATTCAATAATGCAGAGCATTAGAGTACATTGAGGGGCAGCAAGAAAGGGCAAGCAATCAAGTTCAAGTGAAGCTCAAAGTATGGAAGGTTTTGTTAAACATTTAGCTTTTGTGTGATTTGGCAATGGGGGACCAATGTGTATGTTTTGGGAGGTGTTTGAGACTCCCTAAGTATGATGAATGTTGTTGAGATTGCTGGTTTTTGAATTGGAACCTTATATGCTTGTTTTGGAAGTTTGGTGTTTGAATAGCTAGCTTGTGTAGGAAGCATGCCTATAGAATTGGGGCTTTTTGCATATGATGTTAGATTGATGTTGTGATGATTCCTTTAAGTCTTAAATATGTTTAATTGCATGCTGGTAAAGTTTGGTGACATTTGGAGCATGTTTGAATGATTAATTGCATGATTTGGTATGCTTGTTTGCTGCAATCTGTGCAGGCGTTTCGGAACAGTATGCACCGTTTCGGAACGGGTGCCTTACACGAACCCAGGCGTCCGAAACGGTGTGCACCATTTCGAAACGGTTTGGTCTCTGCCAAGGCCGTGTTTCGGAACGGTGTCGATCGGTTTCGGAACGGCCCGTGTTCCGGAACGGGGTTGATTGGTTTCGGAACGTTCGACCGTTAGGGGCTGACATTGGCAGTTTTATGTTTTGAATTGTTTACGTTTTGGTCCTGAATCTTGTATGTTCAATTGTGTGAGCTTGGGAAGTCCTTTTGAGCTGAAATTTCACAGAGAAGCATGAAACCTGATTAATTTCAAGATGGTAACTTTAATTTGGGTTAAGTCCTTTTAATTATCAGAAATTACAATTTGGTCCCTAAAGTTGTAATTTGTTCAATTGGGTCCCTGTTTGATCTCTGATGTTTGTGATCTTTGAGTATGATGTTTGTGTGGTCACAATTAGGGTTAATGTGCATCTAGACAAGATTAAAAAGAAAAAAAGGGTCGTTAATCAAGGTTGACTTTCGGGTTGACTTTGGTTTTCCCCGTGTGACTTTCTTAATTCGGGTCAACCGTCTAGGCCGGGTTAAGGGGGTTACAATGGATTGGCTTGTTGAACATCGAGCTGTGGTGGATTTTGAGAATAAGCGAGTTTCGTTGAAGCTTGCGGATAACTATGAGGTGGTGGTGGTTGGTGAGAATGTGAAGTTTCTTGCCAATGTGGTGTCTACATTGGAAGCAAGCCGAATGCTGAGGCAGGGTTCTGAAGCCTACCTAGCCTTCGTGATGAATCCTAGCTCTAAAAAGTTGCGAGTGCAAGATATCCTGACGGTGTGAGAGTTTCCTGGTGTGTTTCCGGAGGAGTTACCTGGAATGCCCCCTAATCGTGAAGTGGAGTTTGGAATTGAGCTGTATGAGAACACAACTCCAGTATCCATTACTCCTTATCGGATGGCACCTAAACAGTTGAAGGAGCTGAAGATGCAACTTCAGGAGTTGCTTGATCGTGGTTTCATTCGGCCGAGTGTGTCACCTTGGGGTGCACCGGTCTTGTTTGTGAAGAAAAAGGATGGCACTATGAGAATGTGCATCGATTATCGTCAGCTTAACAAGTTGACTATCAAGAATCGGTATCCATTGCCGAGGATTGATGATCTTTTTGATCAATTTCGGGGAGTGGTTGTGTTCTCTAAAATTGACTTAAGGTCAGGGTATTACCAGTTGAAAGTAAAAGATGTGGATGTGCCAAAGACAACCTTCAGAACGATGTATGGGCATTATGAGTTTCTTGTGATGCCGTTTGGTTTGACGAATGCTCCTGCAGCTTTTATGGATATGATGAATAGAATGTTCCATGAATACTTGGATAAATTTGTTGTGGTGTTCATTGATGATATCCTCGTGTACTCTTGTATCGAGGAGGAGCATGAGGGGCATTTGAGAATTGTGTTGCAGGCTTTGTTGGAGAATCAGCTTTATGCTAAGCTTTTCCAAAATGAGGTTTGGAAGGGTGACATTTTGGCTAGTGACCAAAATGTAATTTTTGAAAACTGCGTGACTGTTTTAGAAAGGATTGAAACTTTGAATCTTTAAGGAGCTATTTACCCAAAGGGAGTTTCTCCAGATTTTTCTAAGATATTTAATGATTTAATTCTGTTTTTTTAAACAAAAGAAAAGTGGAGGGAAGTTATTTTCCTATTTTCAACTAACTTTTCCAAATTTCCTTTTCTCTCATTTTCTCTCAAACCAAACATCTTTCTCCAGAGCTTTTTCCTCTGATTTTGTCACCTAACTACCTCTTTTCAATTCTCTTTTGATTGCTAATCATCTCATCAACAAAACCTCACCATTTGCTAATTGGATTTTCAAGATTTTGGTTCTAAAAAGGGAGAAATTCAAGTTTGGAGGTAAGAACGTCCTTCTCCTCTAAACTCTCAGTTCTTTACTAAAATTCCTAAGTTCTCAATCCTTAATTGATGATTTATAAGTGGTTTTAAAGTTGTGTAATGGATCTTGGCTTTAAATGCAAGATTTGGTGATTTTTGATGGATTTTCGTATGATCTGATTGGGCTGTGTTTTAAGGTGTTAATTTGATGTTAAATGAATGTTAAATTGATAAGGAATTGAGTTTTAATTAATGCAATCCCGGATAGGTTGAATTTCCTAAGTGTAGCTTGTGATTCTTGGTTGTTTTTGAAGTGATCTTGTGGATCTGTTGTTGCTGGAGGTATAAGGATGTTGTTAGGTCCTTTTTAGATGTTAAATGATGTTTAAGGATGTTTAGTTTTGATGGATCTTGGCTGGGCAATGTAGAGGAGTTGTTTGGATGCATTTTCGGTTGTGTTTGGTAGCCGAAAATGGAGTGTGGATGAGAGCAGCGAGTTTAGGTGCTTTCATTGAAGCTATTAATGCATGATGATGCATTAATCCTCTGCTTTGATGTGTTTAAAACAGGGGAGTCATCTTTGGATCCAAGTGGTGGTGATACGGAAGCTTGATTGGTGTTTCGGCAAGAAGCGAAACGGAATCGGTGAGTGGAATTTGGTTTTCGGCTTTGAAACCAGTGTTTTGGAGGTTTGGGAGCTTAGTTAAAGTCTAAGCAACTTAGCTAAGCTCAAGAGTAAGTTTTCGGATAAACTCTCTTGGTGATGGCCATGGATTTGGTTAAATGCAATGTGGTTGTTTGCATGTTTTTAAATCTGTTTTGAAAGCATATCTAGCATGTTTATTTGCTGTGATTATAAGCCATATGTTGAAGGAAGCTCAAGGTAAGAGTTCCTTGTTTTTGAACATTGTTTAAATGTGGTTTGATGCTTAAAGATGCATGATGTTATGGCTTTATAAAATGCTTTAAAACAGTGAGATATTGATGATATTGATGCATATTGGCAAGTGATGGTTAAGGTCACAAAGGTGGTTAAAAGTCCTTGTGTGAGCCTTGTTTATTTAAGAACATCAAGGTGTTTAAAAGTCCTTGGATGGTTCTTGGTTAAGTTCATCAAGGTGGTTAAAATTCCTTGGATGAGACTTGTGTACTTTAAGAGCAATATAGTGTTTAAAAGTCCATAGTTGGCTCTTGTTACTTAAGAACATCAAGGTGTTTAAAAGTCCTTGGATGATTCTTGTTAAGGACACAAAGGTGTTTAAAAGTCCTTGTGTGGTCCTTGCCATGGTGTTTAAAAGTCCATGGGTCCATGGTGTTTAAAAGTCCATGGGGTTAAGGACACAATGGTGTTTAAAAGTCCATGTGTGGTCCTTGGTTATTGTAAGATCACAATGGTGTTTAAAAGTCTATGTGTGAATCTTATGTGAAATGTATCACTTGTTGCCAATATGTCATGTAATGAAATGGAAGCATGTATTGCTTGTTTTAAAGGTTAAAGAGCATGTGTAATGTTGCTTGAAGAATGATTTATAAATGAGTTTTTATAAATGCATTATTGTATGGTTTTAAAAGAGCATTCCTCACTAAGCTTTTGCTTACGCTCTCTCTCTCTCTTCTTAAACCAATAATGCAGAGCATTGAGGTGCATTGAGGGCAGCAAGGAAGGGAAGCAATCAAGTGGAAGCTAAGCTCAAGTATGGGAAGGTTTCTTAAACACTTTAGCTTTTGGCATTTGGCAATGGGGAACCTGTGGATGTTTTGGGAGATGCTTTGAACTCCCTAAGTTTGTTAAATGTTGTTAATAATGCTGGTACATGCAATTGGCCTTTATGTGGCTTGTTTGGAGATTTAATGTTTGAATGGTTTGCTAAGTAGGAAGCATGCCTTTAGATTTGGGGCTTTTCATATTTGATGCTATAATGATGATAGGTTGATGCAAATATGATCCTTGCATGTTGTATGTCTTGCTGGTAAAGTTTGGTTGCATTTGGAACATGCTTGGTAGGTCAATTGTGTGTTTTAGCAGCAAAATTTCTGCATTTTGTGCAGGCCGTATCGGAACGGAAGCTACCGTTTCGGAACGGGGGCCCTGTATTGGCCCAGGCGTTCGAAACGGAAGGTACCGTTCCGAAACAGAATTGCCTCTGCCAGGACTCGTTCCGGAACACGTTGTTGAAAGGTCCCACGTTTCGAAACAGGCTCTCCCTGTTTCGGAACACCTGACCGTTGGGGGCTGACATGGGCGGTTATATGTTTTGAAATGTTTGCATTTTGGTCCTGAAACTTGTTTTTGCAATTGTATGAGTTTGGGATGTCCGTTTGAGCTGAAATTTGACAGAGAAGCATGAAACCTGACTAGTTACAAGTTGGTAACTTTAATTTGAGTTAAGTCCTTATAATTTGCAGAATTTACAATATGGTCCCTAAAGTTGTAAATTGTTCAATTGGGTCCCTGTTTAATCTCTGATGGTTATGATCTTTGAGCATGCTGTTTGTATGATCATATCTAGGGTTAATGTGCATCTAGACAAGTTTAAAAAGAAAAAAAGGGTCGTTAATCAAGGTTGACTTTCGGGTTGACTTTGATTTTCCCCGTGTGACTTTCTTAATTCGGGTCAACCTTCTAGGCCGGGTTAAGGGGGTTACATTTGGTGGTATCAGAGCTGAGTTCTCGAGTAATTGGGAATGATGGTGTGCATGATTGAGGTATGTATGCTATGTATGCTTGATTGTGTGAAAGCATGTTGAGTGGTTTGTGATTATGATGCAATTGTGATGTATGTTGTGGTGAAGCATGTTGTGGGCACCCATTGCCAAATCAAAGCTAATGTAATGATGTTGATTTTAAGTGAAAATGAGCTTGAGTACTTGGATTGCTTACCTTGCTGGGCCTGACTTTGTTTATTTGCATTGTGATTGCATTGTTAGAGTATGGCACCTCGTAGAGAGTTAAGGAGTAATGTGCGAGCTACGGCTCAGAACGAGAATGAGAATGAGGAGAACGTTGAGAGTGCGGTTTTACCTCCTCCACCTGGTGGTGGTGATGCTGGGGGTGAAGGAGCTGGAGCTGTAGCTGATGCTGGGGTCGCTGGACCTGAGGCTGGTCAGGGGCAAGCTATGCCTGATATGACAATGTTAGTGCAAGCTATTGCTGGTGCTTTTCGAGCAGCAGTAGCTGGAGCTCAAGGAGCTGGGCATCAGGGAGATGCTGGAGTTAGACTACCCTTGGAGCGCTTACGCAGTCTAGGAGGGACTGAGTTCAGGGGTTTGTCTGCGGAAGGTTCTGAATCTTGGATGGAGAGTACCGAGAGGATCTTGGGTCAGTTGAGTTGCACTGATGTGCAAAAGCTGGGGTGTGTTGTATCCTTGCTACAGGATGATGCTTATACGTGGTGGACGACCACTATTGTTGGGATGGCGGAAGCTGACATAACTTGGACATTCTTCCAGAATGTGTTCAAGAGAAGGTATCTTGGTGTAAGGTACCTGGATGAAAAGAAGCGAGAGTTCATGTCTCTTACACAGGGGAGCATGTTTGTGGCTGAGTATGAAGTACAGTTTGTTCGACCTAGTCAGTATGCGCCTGAGTTAGTCCCTGATGAGCGGGCGAGGTGCGAAATATTCCGTTATGGTTTAGTGACGGATGTGAAGATGTATGTGCTGGCTACCGAGTATGATGATTTTGATGTGTTGGTGGGCCGAGCAAAGGATATTGAGATGAACTTGGGTTTATCTGCTAGAGGTGCTGGAGCAAGTGCTGGTAAGCGGGCAACTGAATATAGTTCTGGTGGTGGACGGAACAAGAGGGGACGTGATCAGAAGTATCAGTCCTCGGCTAGGCGAGGTGGTGGAGCACCTGCTCGGGGAGGCAACGCTAGAGCTGATCCGAGTGCTTGTTGGATTTGTGGATCACGTGGTCATATGAAGCGTGATTGTCCTCGTGGTGTGAGGGAGGTGCAAGCTCCTGTTGCGGTAGCTGGTAACGGGTGCTGGAATTGTGGATCTACGGATCACATGAGGCGGGAGTGTCCTATGTTGGCTGGTGGCCAAGTGCGTGCTCCTGTTGCTGTTGCACCGCAGAGAGGTCGTGGGCGCGGCCGTGGTAATTTTCAGCGTAGAGAGGAAGGTGGTCGAGGAGTGGCCCATGTTGTGGCTATTCAGCCTGAGGGTGGAGGTCAAGCTAGGGTGTATGCTCAGCGAGAGGGGAGGAATGACGCGAATGTGATTGCAGGTACTTTTACTTTGCAATCCTTGTCATTACTTTCCTTGATTGATTCTAGATCTACGCATTCATACATTTTGCGTGAGCATGCTGAATTGCTTGGTTTGCCTGTTGAGTCTTTGGATGTTGGTGTTCGTGTCACTAGTTCTTTTGGTGAGACTGTTGTGACTTGAAAGCTGTATAGAAGGTGTCCTTTGGTTGTTCAAGATCATGTTTTTTATGTTGACCTTATGGAGTTGCCTTTCTATGGTTTTGATGTAATCCTTGGTATGGATTGGCTTGCTGAGCATCGTGCTGTTGTGGATTGTGAAAATAAGCGAGTTTCGCTGAAGCTTGAGGATGATTATGAGGTTGTTGTGGTTGGTGAGAATGTGAAGTTTCTTGCCAATGTGGTGTCTACGTTGAAGGCAAGCCGGATGCTGAGGCAAGGTTGTGAAGCTTATGTCGCTTTTGTGATGAATCCTAGCTCTAAGGAATTGCGTGTGCAAGATATCAGGGTTGTGCGAGAGTTTCCTGGTGTGTTTCCTGAGGAGTTGCCTGGGTTACCTCCTAATCGCGAGGTGGAGTTTGGAATTGAGCTGTATGAGAATACAACTCCTGTGTCCATTACCCCTTATAGAATGGCACCTAAGGAGCTGAAGGAGCTGAAGACGCAGTTGCAAGAGTTGCTTGATCGTGGGTTCATTCGGCCGAGTGTGTCGCCTTGGGGTGCACCGGTCTTGTTTGTGAAGAAGAAGGATGGCACTATAAGAATGTGCATTGATTATCGTCAGCTGAACAAGTTGACTATCAAGAATCGGTATCCTTTGCCGAGAATTGATGATCTCTTTGATCAATTTCGGGGAGCTGCTGTGTTCTCTAAGATTGACTTGAGGTCAGGGTATTACCAGTTGAAGGTAAAGGATGTGGATGTGCCTAAGACAGCTTTTAGGACAAGGTATGGGCATTATGAGTTCCTTGTGATGCCGTTTGGTTTGACAAATGCTCCAGCTGCTTTCATGGACATGATGAATCGTGTGTTTCATGAATACCTGGACAAGTTCGTTGTGGTGTTCATTGATGATATCCTCGTGTACTCGCGTACTGAGGAGGAGCATGAAGAGTATTTGAGGATTGTGCTGCAAGCTTTGTTGGAGAATCAACTTTATGCTAAGCTGAGCAAGTGCGAGTTCTGGTTGAGTGAGGTGGTGTTTCTTGGGCATGTAGTTTCTGCTGAGGGGATTCGTGTTGATCCTCAGAAGATTGAGGCGGTGATGAATTGGAAGGTTCCTAAGTTTGTTCATGAGGTTCGTAGTTTCCTCGGTTTGGCAGGATACTACCGTAGGTTTGTGGATGGGTTTTCTAAGATTGCTGCACCTTTGACGAAGCTGTTGCAAAAGGATGTTAAGTATGAATGGACGGAGGCGAGACAACAGGCTTTTGAGAAGCTTAAGGCAACTTTGACGCAAGCTCCTATCTTGGTTCAGCCTGAATCAAGGAAAGAGTTTGTGGTCTATAGTGATGCGTCCTATGTTGGTTTGGGATGTGTGTTGATGCAAGAGGGTAAGGTGGTGGCTTATGCATCGCGGCAGTTGAAGGTGCATGAGCGCAATTATCCTACGCATGACATTGAGTTGGCTGCAGTGGTTTTTGCTCTGAAGATCTGGAGACATTATCTGTATGGTGAGAAGTGTACTGTGTACACGGATCACAAGAGTTTGAGGTATCTGATGTCTCAGAAGGAGTTGAATCTTAGGCAGCGGCGTTGGGTGGAGTTGCTCAAGGATTATGATTTGACGATTGAGTACCATCCTGGAAAAGCTAATGTTGTAGCGGATGCCTTGAGTAGGAAGGTAGCTGTTGAGCTAAGGGCTATGTTTGCCAGTTTGAGTATTTCGCGTGATGGTGGTCTTGTGGCTGAGTTGCAAGTGAAACCATCTTTGGTGCAGTTGATCAAGGAAAAGCAGTTGCTAGATGATTCCTTGGTACTGCATGTTCAGGATATCGCGGAGGGTAGACCTTCGGATTTCTGCTTTAATGATGATGGTGTGTTGTGTTTTGGGAGTCGGATAGTAGTGCCCAGTGATGTTGAGTTGAGGCGTGCTATTCTGACTAAAGGTCATAGTAGTCCTTTTGCTATGCACCCTGGTAGTACTAAGATGTATCGTGATCTTCGTGATGAGTACTATTGGGTGGGTTTGAAGAAAGATGTTGCGGAGTTTGTGAGCAAGTGTATGGTGTGTCAGCGAGTTAAGGCTGAGCATCAGGTTCCTTCAGGGTTGTTGCAACCGTTAAGACTCCCTGAGTGGAAGTGGGAAAGGGTTACCATGGATTTTGTATCTGGTTTACCTTTGTCACCATCGAAGAAGAACTCGGTGTGGGTGATTGTGGATCGCCTGACGAAGTGTGCGCATTTCTTGCCTGTGCATACTACGTTTTCTTTGGATAAGCTTGCGGAGCTGTACATTGCTGAGATTGTGCGGCTGCATGGTGTGCCTAAGTCGATTGTGTCGGATAGGGATCCGAGGTTCACATCGCGTTTCTGGCAGTGTTTGCATCAAGCTTTGGGTACAAGATTGAATTTCAGTACATCTTATCATCCTCAGTCGGATGGTCAGTCTGAGCGTGTTATCCAGATTTTGGAGGATATGTTGAGGTGCTGCGTGATTGAGTTTCAGGGCTCTTGGGAGAAGCATTTGCCTTTGGTTGAGTTTTCTTATAACAATAGTTATCAGGCAAGTATTCAAATGGCACCTTATGAGGCTTTGTACGGGAGGAAGTGTAGGACTCCTCTTTGTTGGGCTGAAACGGGTCAAAAGTTGGTTTCGATGCCGGCTTTGTTGAAGGGAACCACCGAGAAGGTGAAGCTCATTTGTGAGCGGTTGAAGGCAGCTTCTGATCGGCAAAAGTCTTACGCGGATTTGAAGCGTAAGGAGATTGAGTATGCGGTGGGTGACCGTGTGTTCTTGAAGGTTTCGCCTTGGAAAAAGGTGATGAGGTTTGGTCGAAAGGGTAAGCTGAGCCCTAGGTACATTGGACCATACGAGGTGGTTGAGCGTGTGGGTCCTGTTGCGTACATGTTGAGGTTACCTCAAGAGTTGGAGAAGATTCATGATGTGTTTCATGTTTCTATGCTCCGGAAGTATAGATCTGATCCTTCGCATGTGATGCCTGTGGAGGAAGTGGAATTGAATCCGAATTTGACCTATGATGAGGAACCGGTGAGGATTCTGGATTCGGATAGCAAGGTTCTTCGTGGCAAAACCATTGAGTTGGTAAAGGTGTTGTGGAAGCATCGTGGTGTTGAGGAAGCCACGTGGGAGCGGAAGGATGACATGCTGAAGCAGTTTCCTTATCTCTTTCCTTCAGGTAAATTTCGAGGACGAAATTTCTTAAGGGGGGGAGAGTTGTAACGCCCCGGTTTTGGGCTTAGAAGTTTTGGGCTTGGACCGGTTCGGTCAAAGTGCTGTTCGAATATAAAAAGGTGAAATTAGGAAAGCCTAGCTCGGGTTGCATTAAAAATATGGAAAAATGTTCTAAAATCCTCTTTTAATATATATAAGTGAACTGTGAAATCAATTTTACAAAATGAGATTTGGAAGGGTGACATTTTGGCTAGTGACCAAAATGTAATTTTTGAAACTGTGTGACTGTTTTAGAAAGGATTGAAACTTTGAATCTTTAAGGAGCTATTTACCCAAAGGGAGTTTCTCCAGATTTTTCTAAGATATTTAATGATTTAATTCTGTTTTTTAAACAAAAGAAAAGTGGAGGGAAGTTATTTTCCTATTTTCAACTAACTTTTCCAAATTTCCTTTTCTCTCATTTTCTCTCAAACCAAACATCTTTCTCCAGAACTTTTTCCTCTGATTTTGTCACCTAACTACCTCTTTTCAATTCTCTTTTGATTGCTAATCATCTCATCAACAAAACCTCACCATTTGCTAATTGGATTTTCAAGATTTTGGTTCTAAAAAGGGAGAAATTCAAGTTTGGAGGTAAGAACGTCCTTCCCCTCTAAACTCTCAGTTCTTTACTGAAATTCCTAATTTCTCAATCCTTAATTGATGATTTATAAGTGGTTTTAAAGTTGTGTAATGGATCTTGGCTTTAAATGCAAGATTTGGTGATTTTTGATGGATTTTCGTATGATCTGATTGGGCTGTGTTTTAAGGTGTTAATTTGATGTTAAATGAATGTTAAATTGATAAGGAATTGAGTTTTAATTAATGCAATCCCGGATAGGTTGAATTTCCTAAGTGTAGCTTGTGATTCTTGGTTGTTTTTGGAGTGATCTTGTGGATCTGTTGTTGCTGGAGGTATAAGGATGTTGTTAGGTCCTTTTTAGATGTTAAATGATGTTTAAGGATGTTTAGTTTTGATGGATCTTGGCTGGGCAATGTTGAGGAGTTGTTTGGATGCATTTTCGGTTGTGTTTGATAGCCGAAAATGGAGTGTGGATGAGAGCAGCGAGTTTAGGTGCTTTCATTGAAGCTATTAATGCATGATGATGCATTAATCCTCTGCTTTGATGTGTTTAAAACAGGGGAGTCATCTTTGGATCCAAGTGGTGGTGATCCGGAAGCTTGATTGGTGTTTCGGCAAAAAGCGAAACGGAATCGGTGAGTGGAATTTGGGTTTCGGCTTTGAAACCAGTGTTTTGGAGGTTTGGGAGCTTAGTTAAAGTCTAAGCAACTTAGCTAAGCTCAAGAGTAAGTTTTCGGATAAACTCTCTTGGTGATGGCCATGGATTTGGTTGAATGCAATGTGGTTGTTTGCATGTTTTTAAATCTGTTTTGAAAGCATATCTAGCATGTTTATTTGCTGTGATTATAAGCCATATGTTGAAGGAAGCTCAAGGTAAGAGTTCCTTGTTTTTGAACATTGTTTAAATGTGGTTTGATGCTTAAAGATGCATGATGTTATGGCTTTATAAAATGCTTTAAAACAGTGAGATATTGATGATATTGATGCATAATGGCAAGTGATGGTTAAGGTCACAAAGGTGGTTAAAAGTCCTTGTGTGAGCCTTGTTTATTTAAGAACATCAAGGTGTTTAAAAGTCCTTGGATGGTTCTTGTTTAAGTTCATCAAGGTGGTTAAAATTCTTTGGATGAGACTTGTGTACTTTAAGAGCAATATGGTGTTTAAAAGTCCATAGTTGGCTCTTGTTACTTAAGAACATCAAGGTGTTTAAAAGTCCATGGATGATTCTTGTTAAGGACACAAAGGTGTTTAAAAGTCCTTGTGTGGTCCTTGCCATGGTGTTTAAAAGTCCTTGGGTCCATGGTGTTTAAAAGTCCATGGGGTTAAGGACACAATGGTGTTTAAAAGTCCATGTGTGGTCCTTGGTTATTGTAAGATCACAATGGTGTTTAAAAGTCCATGTGTGAATCTTATGTGAAATGTATCACTTGTTGCCAATATGTCATGTAATGAAATGGAAGCATGTATTGCTTGTTTTAAAGGTTAAAGATCATGTGTAATGTTGCTTGAAGAATGATTTATAAATGAGTTTTTATAAATGCATTATTGTATGGTTTTAAAAGAGCATTCCTCACTAAGCTTTTGCTTACGCTCTCTCTCTCTCTTCTTAAACCAATAATGCAGAGCATTAAGGTGCATTGAGGGCAGCAAGGAAGGCAAGCAATCAAGTGGAAGCTAAGCTCAAGTATGGGAAGGTTTCTTAAACACTTTAGCTTTTGGCATTTGGCAATGGGGGACCTATGTGGATGTTTTGGGAGATGCTTTGAACTCCCTAAGTTTGTTAAATGTTGTTAATAATGCTGGTACATGCAATTGGCCTATTATGTGGCTTGTTTGGAGATTTAATGTTTGAATGGTTTGCTAAGTAGGAAGCATGCCTTTAGATTTGGGGCTTTTCATATTTGATGTTATAATGATGATTGGTTGATGCAAATATGATCCTTGCATGTTGTATGTCTTGCTGGTAAAGTTTGGTTGCATTTGGAACATGCTTGGTAGGTCAATTGTGTGTTTTAGCAGCAAATTTTATGCATTTTGTGCAGGCCGTATCGGAACGGAAGCTACCATTTCGGAACGGAGGCCCTGTATTGGCCTAGGCGTTCGAAACGGAGGCCCTGTATTGGCCTAGGCGTTCGAAACGGAAGGTACCGTTCCGAAACGGAATTGCCTCTGCCAGGCCTCGTTCCGGAACACGTTGCGGAACGGTCCCGCGTTTCGAAACAGGCTCTCCCTATTTCGGAACACCTGACCGTTGGGGGCTGATATGGGCGGTTATATGTTTTGAAATGTTTGCATTTTGGTCCTGAAACTTGTTTTTGCAATTGTATGAGTTTGGGATGTCCGTTTGAGATGAAATTTGACAGAGAAGCATGAAACCTGACTAATTACAAGTTGGTAAATTTAATTTGAGTTAAGTCCTTATAATTTGCAGAATTTACAATATGGTCCCTAAAGTTGTAAATTGTTCAATTGGGTCCCTGTTTAATCTCTGATGGTTATGATCTTTGAGCATGCTGTTTGTATGATCATATCTAGGGTTAATGTGCATCTATAAAAGTTTAAAAAGAAAAAAAAGGTTCGTTAATCAAGGTTGACTTTCGGGTTGACTTTGATTTTCCCCGTGTGACTTTCTTAATTCGGGTCAACCGTCTAGGCCGGGTTAAGGGGGTTACATGACACATCCTACGTTGGTTTGGGGTGTGTGTTGATGCAAGAGGGTAAGGTGGTGGCTTATGCATCGCGACAGTTGAACGTGCATGAGCGCAATTATCCTACGCATGACATTGAGTTAGCTGCGGTGGTTTTTGCCTTGAAAATTTGGAGCCATTACCTGTATGGTGAGAAGTGTACTGTGTACACGGATCACACGAGTTTGAAGTATCTGATGTCTTAGAAGGAGTTGAATCTTAGGCAACGACGTTGGATGGAGTTGCTTAAAGATTACGATCTAACGATCGAGTATCATCCAGGTAAAGCTAATGTTGTAGCGGATGCCTTGAGTAGGAAGGTGGCAGTGGAGTTGAGGGCTATGTTTGCCAGCTTGAGCATTTCACGAGATGGTGGCCTTGTGGCTGAATTGCAAGTGAAACCATCCTTGGTTCAGCTGATAAAGGATAAACAACTGTTTGATGATTCCTTGGTGCCACATGTTCAGGATATTGCTGAGGATAGGCCATCGAATTTTCTTCTTTAATGATGATGGGGTTTTATGTTTTGGGAGTCGGATAGTAGTGCCCAATGATGCTGATTTGAGGCGTGCTATTCTGACTGAAGCTCATAGTAGTCCTTTTGCTATGCACCCTGGTAGTACTAAGATGTATCGTGATCTTCGTGATGAGTACTATTGGGTGGGTTTAAAGAAGAATGTTGCTGAGTATGTGGGCAAGTGCATGGTATGTCAGCGAGTTAAGGCTGAGCATCAGTTTCCTTCCGGGTTGTTGCAACTGTTGAGGATTCCTGAGTGGAAGTGGGAAAGGATTACCATGGACTTTGTGTCTGGTTTGCCTTTGTCGCCATCGAAGAAGAATTCGGTGTGGGTGATTGTGGATCGCCTTATGAAGTGTGCGCATTTCTTGTCGGTGCATACTACGTACACTTTGGACAAGCTTGCGGAGCTGTACATTACTGAGATTGTGCGGTTGCATGGTGTGCCAAAGTCATAGTGTCGGATCGAGATCCGAGGTTTACATCGCGTTTCTGGGAGTGTTTACATCAGACTTTGGGTACACGGCTGAATTTCAGTACTTCTTATCATCCACAGTCGAATGGACAGTCTGAGCGTGTTATCCAAGTGTTGGAGGATATGTTGAGGTGCTGTGTGATTGAGTTTCAGGGCTCTTGGGAGAAACATTTGTCTTTGGTGGAGTTTGCCAATAATAATAGCTACCAGGAAAGTATTCAAATGGCACCTTATGAAGCTTTGTACGGGAGAAAGTACAGAACTCATCTTTGTTGGGCTGAAACAGGTCAGAAGTTGGTTTCGATGCCAGCTTTGTTAAGAGGAACTACCGAGAAGGTGAAGCTCATTTGTGAGCGATTGAAGGCAGCTTCTGATCGACAGAAGTCTTACGCGGATTTGAAGCGTAAGGAGATTGAGTACGCGGTAGGTGACTGTGTGTTTTTGAAAGTTTCGCCTTGGAAAAAGGTGATGAGGTTTGGCCGAAAGGGTAAGTTGAGCCCTAGGTACATTGGACCATACAAGGTGATTGAGCGTGTGGGTCCTGTTGCGTACAAGTTGAGATTGCCACGAGAGTTGGAGAAGATTCATGATATGTTTCATGTCTCTATGCTTTAGAGGTATATATCGGATCCTTCGCATGTTATGCCCGTGGAGGAGGTGGAATTGAATCCAGATTTGACCTATGATGAGGAACCGGTGGAAATTATGGATTCAGATAGTAAAGTTCTTCGAGGCAAAACCATTGAGTTGGTAAATGTGTTGTGGAAGCATCGTGGTGCTGAGGAAGCCACGTGGGAACGAAAGGATGACATGGAGAAGCAGTTTCCATACCTTTTTCCTCCAGGTAAATTTCGAGGACGAAATTTCTTAAGGGGGGGGGGAGAGTTGTAACACCCCAATTTTGGGCTTGGAAGTTTGGGGTCTGAACCGGACCGGTCTGATTTTCGGTTCGAATATAAAAGGTGGTTTTAGGGAAAGACTAGTTCGGGATGCATTAAAAATATGGAAAAATATCTAAAAATCCACTTTTAATATATATAAGAGAGTGGTGAAATCAATTTTGCAAAATAAGGCTTGGAAGTATGACATTTCGAATTAGTGACTAAAATGTAATTTTTGAAAAGTTCGTGACTGTTTTGTAAGGATTGAAACTTTGAATCTTTAAGGAGCTAATTTACCCAATGAAGGATTTCTCCAGGTTTTTCTTAATTTTAATGACTCATTTAATGTTTAATTAATAAAAAGAAAAGAGGGAAAACCATATTTTAGTTTCATAACTAACTTTTGCTAAAATTTTCCCATTTCATTTTCTCTCAAAATTCCCTCAGCCAAAAACATTTCCACAGCAGCTTTTCTTTTGATTTTCACACCAAATGATGAGATTTCAATCCTCAAATGATTCCTAATCATTTCTACATCAAATCCTCTTCATTAGCTTATTGAATTTTCAAGGATTTTGGCTCTAAACAAGGAGAAACCCACATTTAGAGGTATGAACGTTCTTCTCCTCTAAATACTCAGTTCTTTACTGAAATTCTCAAGTTCTCAATCCTTAAATTGAGTTTTATTAAAGGTTTTAATGTTGTGATCTTAATTTTGGCTTAAAATTCAAGATTTGGATTTAATTTTGAAGAAATTCGTATTGGATGTTTGGGCTCTGTTTTGAGATGTATTTTTAATGAATTTTGGATGTTTAAATGATGTGAAATGGAGGTTTAATCAATGCAATTCCAAATAGGTTGATTTTCCTAAGTTTTTACTTGTGAAAATGGTGGTTTTTGGGGTGATTTTGGTGTTCTGTTATAGCTGGAGGTATAAGGACGTGATTAGGTCCTTTTTGGATGTTAATTGATGTCTAAGAATGTTTAGAAGTGATGGATCTTGGCTGGGTAATGTTGTGGAAGTGTTTGGATGTGATTTCAGTTGTGTTTAGTAGCCGAAATGTGAGTTTTGGTGAGAGCAGCAAGTTTAGGTGTAATGGCTGAAGATTTAAATGCATGATGATGCATTAATCCTCTGCTTTGATGTGATTAAAACAGGGGAGGCATCTTCGGATCCTTGAGGTGTTGATCCGGAGGCTTAAACGACGTTTCGGCAAGCTTGTGAAACGGAATTGGTGAGTGAAGTTTGGTTTTCAGCTTTGAAACCAATGTTTGAAGGTTTGGGAGCTTAGTTTAAGTCTAAGCAACTTAACTAAGCTCAAGAGTAAGTTTTCGGAGAAACTCTCTCTTTAATGAACCAGGAGATGGTTGGATGCAATGTGTTTAATTTGCATGTTTAAATTCTATTTTGAAAGCATGTTTTTAGCACGATTAATGCTGGTTTTGAAAGCCATGTGTTGAACGATGCTCAAGGTAAGAGATCCTTGGTTTGACATTGATAATTGTGGTTTGATGCATAGTGATGCATGATTGTTTAATGGCTTTGATTAATGCTTTAAAACAGTGGATTGATGATGGTAAATGATGTATATTGGCAAGTGATGTGTTGGTTTAAAAGTATTTGAATCAGATATAGTTAGCCGGCTATAGGATTGGGTGCACTGTGAATAAAGTCACCTTAGATGTTGAGGGGTTGTAATGGTACCGTAAACCCCATCCAAGTACACTAACGAGATGTCTAAGATCATAATGGTGGTTATAATGCCATGTGAGGATCTTGTATTGTGTGTCTCGTGTTCTCGTTAGTGATGTTATACAACTACCAATGAGTGATATGGAGGGGTTGTGATTGTACCGTTAAACTCCATCACGGGTGTTGAGGGGTTGTGATTGTACAGGTAAACTCCACCTTGTGTGTTGGTAGTGTGTATGAACCGTATGGGACAACGCTTGTAATCCACGTATCCGATTGTGTTTTGAGTTGAAAAATGGTTATGGTATCACTTGAAAGCCAATATGACATGTTGATGTAATGAAGCATGAGATGCTTGTTGTATATACATTGTTGCATGAGAAATGATGTTTATGAATTTAAAGGCCTTTGAAAGGTGTTTTATAAAGTGCATTATTGTGTTGTTTCATTAGAGCATGCCTCACTAAGCATATGTGCTTATGCTCTCTTCTTGAACCAATAATGCAGAGAATTGAAGTGTTTTAAGGGCAGCAGGGAGGCCAAGAATCCAAGAGAAAGACTAAGCTCATGTATGGTGACTATTTTTACAACATTATTAGTTTTTGGTATTTGGCAATGGGAACCTAGGTTGTGTTTTTGGGAGATGTTTTGGACTCCCTAAGTTTGGCATGATGCCTATGATGTTTTGGATATGTAATTGGCCTTTTTGGTGGTTGCTTGATGACTTGATGTTTGGTTGGTTTTGAGTATTAGGTTGCATGCCTATAGATTGAGGTTTTTCCTAATTGATGCCATGGATGTGTTTTGATGATGCAAATATGTTCCTTAAATGTATGATGTTTTGATGGCATGATTAAGAGGTCATAGGGACATGTTTGATTGGGTAAATGTATGTTAAACCAGAAAAAGCTGCTCTTTCTGGGCAGTCCGTATCGAAACGGGCACTACCGTTCGAAACAGGGGTCTGAAATGGCCTTGGTGTTTCGAAACCGGTAGAGGCCGTTCCGAAACACTTTTGCTACTGCCAAGCCCTGTTTCGATACATGTTTCGAAACGAGCCCGCGTTTTAGAACGGTCAACCCCCGTTCCAAAACACTTGACCGTTGGGCACTGATTTGTATGCTTTAAAAGCTTTAAGTTTTAGTCTTGAACTTTGTATACGCAATTGTTTGAGTTTGGAATGTCCGTTTAAGATGAAATTTGACAGGTAGGTGTTTTTAGATGTTTTATGATGATTTGTGAGAGGTTATAGTGTTGGTTTGATGGGATTCCCGTAGCTACTGCTGTAGGTGATTTTTAGGAGTGGAAATTAAGAGTTTTTGAAGTGTTTGTGTGGGGAAATGAAGGGCTGATGGCTGTACAACATTATGATGATGTTTTGGACATGTTTTGGAGTGTTTTAAGTGTTTAAATTGGGAGGTAATGGCTGGGTTTTGCTGGAGTACGAAAATGAGATTATTTGGGAGGATTTCGGATTTGAATTGTTGAGAAAATGTTAGAGATATGAGAGCTGATGTGTAACAGTAAATTTGTGGTTGATTAAGAGGTTATTACATTGCTTTTGATTGGTTAGAAATAGCGGATTTGTCCTCTGGAGGTTCGGGCACGATTCCGGAAGTTGTGGAGGCTTGGGTCGACTTTGCTTGGTTTGCTTAAGGAAATATGGTGAGTGGTTAAATATTTTTAAAATGGTTTTGAGTATTTGGTTCAAGCATGTGAACCTAGGATGAGCTTGATAAACCCATGTCGAGTTGGGATTAGAGTGGTAGCCTAATCCCAAGCTTTGATTAGAGACTTTGGTTGCACTCTTTAATGGTTGTTTATGCCTCGTGTTAAATTTGTGATGGTGTTGGTTATGTATATGTTGTATACATGTATGTTGAGGCATGTTTGATGCATTGTTATATGCATGTTGATGATAAACATGATTGAGATATACATATGCATGAAATATGATGTGATATTGTGTTAATGATATACATGTGGTGTTGACACGTGAAATGATATTATGAGGTGATTGTATGATCCGAGGATCATGGTGAGTACATGCTAGGCATGGAAATGTGGTTTGTGCATGACGGTGAGTCATGGTGAGTACGTGCTAAGCACGAAAGTTATTATGAAATGATATTGTGAAAGATTAATGAAATGTGTAGTATTGGCACTAGTATGCTTGAGTACAAATGATCGATCATTAGGATGTTTAGTGTGCACACGTGAGTCAAAATGCGCGCGTGGTCTTGATGATGGTAGTCATCAAGATGGAGTACGGGTTCGCCCGGAAATCTTCTTATATATATATGTCGGTGATGAGTGGAATCCCATCGACGGGCATGAGGATGAGTGGAATCCCCTCCGCGTGAAATGAGGCATGAGGATGAGTGGAATCCCCTCCGCATGAACGGTGATGAGTGTAATCCCACCGTCAGGTAATGGTTGTGTTGTTGGATGTGAATTCTAACGGTTATCCGCGTATTCGAGTCATAGCTAGGTGCCAATACGGATTGTGGATTATGTTGCTCATATGTGGTTATATGTGTTTCTATATGTGTGGATATGGACTTGTTGAGCATTACATGACATTGATACTATGATCATGCATCATTTATATTTTTGGCTTTTGCGGTTCGAAGGTAAGAACACATGCATTCTACCTTGGTTGTATGCTCATGCTTGGACCCTGCATTTTCGAAGGTTTGTTTTATGAGCATACCCTCACTAAGCATTTATGCTTACGCTCCTTTTTGTTCGATAATGCAGATCAGAAGCTAGTGGGTGGCAAGGGCAACGAAAGGCCTCCAAGTGTTGCTTACGGTTAGCTCAAGTATGATCTTTAAATTGAAAGATTATAATAGTAAAGCAATGGGATAGGTGTCATTGTTTGAGCCTTTGAAGTATGCTATGTTGGTTGTTAGGGGCATGCTAGACTCCTTTTTATCTGTTGTGTTGATATGGCTTTTGGATGTTGGATTTGCCTATCTTAAATATCTAAATATATGTCATTGTTGAAGCATGTTATCTTTAATGTTATGTATGGAGGTATGATTCTTAAGTTGTTGATTCCTTGAATGCATGGTCTTGATATGTTTGATGTGTGTAAGCATGCTTGTTATGTTCGATCTGCCTTAGTGTTGTTGTATGTGTGTTGTGGGAGGCTTTAGTGAGGTTTTGGGGCATCCTTACGCTTTAAAACCAGCTAAAACCAATCTGCAGGCAGAGGGCGTTTCGAAACGGTCGACCCCATTCCGATACGACCCCTTTGTTTTTGGCCAGGAATTTCGATACGCCTAAGGAACGTTTCGATACGATTTTGCCACTGGAAATCTGAGAAATTGACGATAAATTGATGTATCGAAACGAGCCTTAGCGTTTCGGAACAGTCTTCGTATCGTTGCCCACGAGAAGTTGACCGTTGACCTCGTTTCGATACGGGTCACCCCTGTTTCGAAACGGACTCAACATGTTGACTTTGGCCAGTTGACCAGGTCATGGCGTTTCGAAACACTCAAAGGGCGTTCCGATACGGCATGCTTAAAAAGGATAAATGGGTTGTTTTTAAGTGTTGTTTCGGATGGTCGTTGTTATGTTGTTTGCGTTTCCGCTTTCGTGATTCACGTATGACTTAATAATGCATATAGACAAGATATAAATAAATGGAATTTTCTAGGGTTGCTAACTGAGGTGGGACCTTAACGGGTTTCACATCGGTTTTCCCAGTGTAGCCTACTCGGACCGGTCAAACGTCCGGACCGGGACGAGGGGGTTACATTTGTTGGTATCAGAGCCTAAGGTTTCCGGGACCTTGGGCAGGTAAGTGAGGTAAGTTTAATCTTTGCATTGCAATTGCACGGTGGTTGCTTGCCATGTAAGCATGTTGCTTGTTATTCGAGTATGATGTAATGTGTGATTGTTTGATTGTGAATGTATGTCAGTTGATCGTGTGGGTGTGTTGCTTGAAGCATGTTTAGTAGAGTTCCATTGCTTCTATTACATCGGAAAAAGGATTTTTAAGTGAGGGAAATCATACTTAAGCCACTTGGACCATTCCTTTGCTAACCTAATTTGTATGTTAAATTGTTGATTAATTTATTGCTTTTAGTAAGTTTGAGGCCAGTGCATGGGCCATGAATCGGCAAGTGGAAGTTGTGGTTTCTGAAAATGTGGATGATGTTGAGGAAGTTCTTTGCTGTAGTTAGGGGAGTATTGTTGTACCGGAGCTGAGGTACCATTCGTTTGTTTAAGTCAGGATGTAAGTGGGTTGATTCTCGTTGGTGAGGGACGATGTGATCATTTCTGGTATTAGTTGGTGAAAAGAAGTGAAGACCTATGAGTGGGAGTCAGAGTGATATCGATGTTATAGTGGGTAAGCCCTTGGTACAATTTTGAGTTTGTTCCCTCCGGTTGATCCTGAATCTGTACTTCCGTGTGTGTTAGCAAGCATGCAAAGTGAATGTGTCCGGTGAAGTGCTAGAGGTAGGTATGAGTACCTTAATTCCTTTAGCGAGATCAAGGTAAGGGTCTCGTGTGAGTAATCTGAAACTCAGAAATGTTAGATGGTGATCGTTGGGGTTCGGCCTATGATTTTAATACAAGACAGCCGGTCAGTGTCCGTGAGTGGGAATCAATTTGTGTGATTGGGCCAGTGTGCATCTGAGTTGTCTTCCAGCAAGAATGAGAGATGAAGACGTTTCTGATATAGTTGAGCCGAGAAAGAAGTCTCGAGTTTTGACTCCAGATTGTTTAGTAGTGGGATGTTTTGAGTCGCCAGGACCGATGTTATAGAACAAGTTCAAGCATGATTGTTTGTGTGTGATCAGAACTGCATTTTGAAATTTCGAGATGCTCTAAGAACAATTTAGAGGAGTCAGATTTTGTTGAAGAACCAGCTTGAAAAACGAGAGGCTGAAGACTATCTCTGTTGAGATTTTAGACATAGGGACACATGTGACTAGACCTTTTGGTGAGATAGTGGTGGTCAGAAAAATGTGCGAAAGATGTTTGTGATGGTTCAGGGTTACGTGTTTCCAGTAGATGTGAAGAAATTGTCTTTTACGGTTTCGATGTAACTTTTGACATGGTTTGGCTCGTAGAACACAAAGTTAGAGTATACGTTGAGACAAAGAGAGAGTTGCCTTGAAGTTGCAGATTTCTGTGGGACTGTAGTGGTAGGTGAAGATGTGAACTTCTTATCGAATGTTGATCCAGCCTTAGAGGTCAAAGATCGATCGAGTTTAGTTGACAGGCTTGTCTAGCAAATGTGATGGATTTGATTTTTGGAATGAAGATTAGACCGCATAATGTTAGAATAGTTTGTGTTTTTCCTAAAAGTGTTTGGAAGAATTGACGGTTTGTCTCTTGATAGGGAAGAAGAGTTTGTTATTGATACCGTCTTCGAGTTCACTCCTGTTTGATTGCTCTGTATCTTATGATTCCCGAAAGAATTGAGAGTGTTGGAGAATCAACTTCGAGATTTGTTAGACCTTAGATTCATTAGGCCTAGTACATCATCTTAGAGTATGACAGTACAATTTGTGAAGAAGAGAGAAGACAATACAAGAACGTGATTAGATTTCAGACAGTTGGAACAATTGACAGTGAATAGTTAGTATCCGTTTCCCAACATCAGTGATTTGTTGATCAGTTAGGGTGTGCTCTAGTCCTTTTGAAGATTAATTTGAGATCCGTTTACTACCAGTTGAAAGTGTGAGAGGTTGGTGTACCGAAGACAGTTTTTGGGGTAAAAGTATGGTCACTTTGAGTTCTGAGTTATGTCGTTTTGTTTGACTAGTGTGTTAGTTACTTTTATAGAGATGTTGAGCAGAATACCTCATGAGTTCCTTGATCAGTTTGTAGTAGTTCTCATAGATGATACATGGGTATATTCACGAGCCGAAGAAGACCATGACAAGCTTTGGAGTTAGTTTTGTAGACCCTATTAGAGAATTAATTGTATGCCAAGTTGAGCAAACGGGAACTCCGAGTTAAGGAAGATGTTCTCCTAGGACATGTAGATTAGCCGAGTGTATTAGAGTAAATCCTAAGTAGGTAGAAGATGTGAGTTGGAAGAAACCGAAGACAATGACATGTATATATAGTTCCTAAGTCTAGTATTGTTACTATCGGAGGTTTGTAGATGATCTTTCGAAGATAGCTGCTCCTTTGACAGATTGCTACAGAAGAAAGTTCAGTTTGTGTGGTTAGATGCGAGACAATGAGCCCTTGAGAAACCGAAAGAAACTTTGATGAAAGCTTCGACCTTGATCCGGCCTATATTAGAGAAAGAATTTGTGAACTATAGTGATGCGCTGCATGTAAGGTAAGGTTGTGTGCTTATGCAAGACAGAAGATCGTTGCTTATTCATCGAGATAGTTGAAAGACCGAGAGGAGAGTTATCCGACAATAGACTTAGAGTTAATTACAGTTGTATTTTCTTCGAAGACTTCGAGACAGAGCATGTATAGTAAGAAATGCACAGTATATACTTATCATCAGAACTTGAAATATTAGACGACTTAGAAAGAGTTGAAACTTGAATAGCATGAGTTGTTAGAACTTCTTGAAGACCATAATCCCAAGGTTGAGTATCATCCGAAGAGAGTTAACATAGTAACCGATGTTCTGAGTTATATTTGTTGTTGGATTAGTAGTTGGGTTGCGAGTTGTATTTGTCAGATTCAGTTCACCGAATGATAGTAGTTTTGTGGCCAAGTTCATGTTAAGCCTACATTGAGTCAGAATGCTTGAAGAGAAACAGTTGCAAGACAGGTTCTTGGCACCTCACGTGCAATACGTAGCAGAAGGAAGACTTTCAGAATACAGTTTCATAGATGATAGAGTTTTCCATTTCAGAGACATAATAGTTGTGCCGAATGACATAGTGTTTTGAGACGTATTGTTTTGGCTGAAGCACACGGTAGTTCATTTGTATTGCATCTGAGTAGTATGAAGACGTATTGCGGGCTAAAGATAGGTACTTCTGGATTGAGTTGATGGATGAAATTGTTCAGTATGAGAGTAAGTGTGTATATTGCCAGTGTGTCAAGACCGAGTATCAGTTTTCTTCTAGTTTGTTATATTTGTGGAAGGTTCTTAATGAAAGTGGGTAATAGAGGTTCGAGATTTCGACTAGATTTTTTGAAGGCGTATGCATAGTGTTTGGTTACCTGTTGAAGTCAGTTGATCAGTCAGAGAAAGTTATGGGTCAAGTATTCAAACGAGTGCGGTATGAGATTGTGAATTGGGCTATTACTGTTGTTTATTTGTTGCGGTTACCACCAGAGTTAGATAGGGATTTGTGATGTGTTCCGTGTATCTATGTTTCGGAATTGTAAAACTGGTCTATCTCGTGCTATGGTTGTTGAAGAGGTTGAGTCGAGTTGAAATTGGTATGTGTTGAAGGACTCGTTGAGATCTTAGCATCAAATAGCTAATGTTGTGTGGTAAGTCTACCGAGATTGGTTAGTGTGTTGTGGTGAGAAGGAAAGTGGGTAAGAGCAGATTTCGTGGTAATTCATGTCCGATAAATTTCGGGGACGAAATTTCCTTAAGTGGGGAGGAGTTGTAACACCCGGGTTTAGGGGTCGGGTGAAAATAATATTTTGGGTCTCGAGTTATGATTAAAATGATATTATATATTATTTGGGCTTTGAGATTTCAAAACAAATATTATATGTTGGACTCAAATTAAATTAGGAATCAATTCCATGGATTTTAAATATGGATGAGATATGACATCTCATTAATGGCATTTTGGTAAATTGTAAAATGAAGGAGAAATAAGATGACAAAATGGGGTTTTATTTGAAAAGAAATGCTCATCTTCTTCATTCCATCATTTTTGAAAACCTAAAACCCCTATTATCCCCTAAAGCACTATTTCATCAAATCTCTTCATCAATTCAAAGGCTCTCTTCGAGGTAATTTCATTTTTGAATTCTCCTCATGATTTCCAACATTTCCATAGCTTTAGTTTTCATAGAAATCATCTTTTTGAGTTTTTGAAGTTTTCAAGTTTGAAGAAAATCATGAAACTTTAATAGCTTTTTGGGTTGTTTTTGATTAATAGAGTTGAGTTTTGATCTAACCTTGCCCAATGGAACATTATATCTCAATTTGGTTGGGTTTTATAAAGAATCCCGAAATGGGTTTTTAGGGGTATATTTAAAGTGTCAAAAATTGTGCTTTTGGAATGGTTTTGTGAAGAATTGTTGGGCTGATGTTATAGCAACTTTGGGTAGGTGTTTTTAGATGTTTTATGACTATTTTTGAGAGGTTACAGTGTTGGTTTGATGGGATTCCCGTAGCTACTGCTGTAGGTGATTTTTAGGATTGGAAATTAAGAGTTTTTGAAGTGTTTGTGTGGGGAAATGAAGGGCTGATGGTTGTACAGCATTATGATGATGTTTTGGAGTGTTTTAACTGTTTAAATTAGGAGGTAATGACTGGGTTTTTCTGGAGTACGAAAATGAGATTATTTGGGAGGATTTCGGCTTTGAATTGTTGAGAAAATGTTAGAGAATTGAGAGCTGATGTGTAACAGTAAATTTGTGGTTGATTAAGAGGTTAATACATTGCTTTTGATTGGTTAGAAACAGCGGATTTGGCCTTGGGAGGTTCTGGCACGATTCCGGAAGTTGTGGAGGCTTGGGTCGGCTTTGCTTGGTTTGCTTAAGGAAATATGGTGAGTGGTTAAATATTTTTAAAATGGTTTTGAGTATTTGGTTCAAGCATGTGAACCTAGGATGAGCTTGGTAAACCCACGTAGAGTTGGGATTAGAGTGGTAGCCTAATCCCAAGCTTTGATTAGAGACTTTGGTTGCACTCTTTAATGATTGTTTATGTCTCGTGTTAAATTTGTGATGGTGTTGGTTATGTATATGTTGTATACATGTATGTTGAGGCATGTTTGATGCATTGTTATATGCATGTTGATGATAAACATGATGAAGATATACATATGCATGAAATATGATGTGATATTGTGTTAATGATATACATGTGGTGTTGACACGTGAAATGATATTATGAGGTGATTGTATGATCCGAGGATCATGGTGAGTACATGCTAGGCATGGAAATGTGGTTTGTGCATGACGGTGAGTCATGATGAGTACGTGCTAAGCACGAAAGTTATTATGAAATGATATTGTGAAAGATTAATGAAATGTGTAGTATTGGCACTAGTATGCTTGAGTACAAATGATCGATCATTAGGATGTTTAGTGTGCACACGTGAGTCAAAATGCACGCTTGGTCTTGATGATGGTAGTCATCAAGATGGAGTACGGGTTCGCCCAGAAATCTTCTTATATATATATGTCGGTGATGAGTGGAATCCCATCGACGGGCGTGAGGATGAGTGGAATCCCCTCCGTATGAAATGAGGCATGAGGATGAGTGGAATACCCTCCGCGTGAACGGTGATGAGTGTAATCCCACCATCAGGTAATGGTTGTGTTGTTGGATGTGAGTTCCAACGGTTATCCGCGTATTCGAGTCATAGCTAGGTGCCAATACGGATTGTGGATTATGTTGCTCATATGTGGTTATATGTGTTTCTATATGTGTGGATATGGACTCGTTGAGCATGACATGACATTGATACTATGATCATGCATCATTTATATTTTTGGCTCTTGCGGTTCGAAGGTAAGAACACATGCATTCTACCTTGGTTGTATGCCCGTGCTTGGACCCTGCATTGTCGAAGGTTTGTTTTATGAGCATACCCTCACTAAGCATTTATGCTTACGCTCTTTTTTGTTCGACAATGCATATCAGAAGCTAGTGGGTGGCAAGGGCAAGGAAAGGCCTCCAAGTGTTGCTTACGGTTAGCTCAAGTATGATCTTTAAATTGAAAGATTGTAATAGTAAAGCAATGGGATAGGTGTCGTTGTTTGAGCCTTTGAAGTATGCTATGTTGGTTGTTAGGGGCATGCTAGACTCCTTTTATATGTTGTGTTGATATGGCTTTTGGATGTTGGATTTGCCTATCTTAAATATCTAAGTATATGTCCTTGTTGAAGCATGTTATCTTTAATGTTATGTATGGAGATATGATTCTTAAGTTATTGATTCCTTGAATGCATGGTCTTGATATGTTTGATGTGTGTAAGCATGCTTGTTATGTTCGATCTGCCTTAGTGTTGTTGTATGTGTGTTGTGGGAGGCTTTAGTGAGGTTTTGGGGCATCCTTGCGCTTTAAAACCAGCTAAAACCAATATGCAGGCAGATGGCGTTTCGAAACGGTCGACCCCGTTCCGATACGACCCCTTTTGTTTTTGGCCAGGCATTTCGATACGCCTAAGGAACGTTTCGATACGATTTTGCCACTGGAAATATGAGAATTTGACGATAAATTGATGTATCGAAATGGGCCTTAGCGTTTCGGAACGGTCTTCGTATCGTTGCCCACAAGAAGTTGACCGTTGACCTCGTTTCGATACGGGTCACCCCTGTTTCGAAACGGACTCAACATGGTGGCTTTGGCCAGTTGACCAAGTCATGGCGTTTCGAAACACCCAAAGGGCGTTCCGATACGGCCTGCTTAAAACGGATAAATGGGTTGTTTTTAAGTGTTGTTTCGGATGGTTGTTGTTATGTTGTTTGCGTTTCCGCTTTCGTGATTCATGTAGGACTTAATAATGCATATAGACAAGATATAAATAAAAGGAATTTTCTAGGGTTGCTAACCGCGGTGGGACCTTAACGGGTTTCACATTGGTTTTCCCCGTGTAGCCTACTCGGACCGGTCAAACGTTTGGACCGGGACGAGGGGGTTACAGTATGAAATTGAGAATATGAAATAATTGACAATTAAGGTTGAATTTTTTACTCCCTAAAGTAAAATAAATCGACTAATATTTTGGGAGAGAAATAGATTAAAAATTACAGCTAATTTTAACTTTCCAAGACAATAAAAATATTCAAAAAATATTTGAGGAAGAGAATACATTAACAACGACACTAAATTTTGCCAATATAATTGTATAAATATGCATATTTTTATATTATATATTATGGAACCAGTCGGTTCAGTTACCCGCTTTTGTTCAAAACTGCGAACCGTATCCAAACCGAAATAATATTTTTTCTTAAAAAAACCTACTGAAACTAATTTATTGGATTTGGTTAATCATGTTTTTAGATTATTTTTTTCTTTAGATTTTAATTTCAATTTCAGTTTATCGGGTTTTTTGCACAACCCTAATAATCCCTTCTTACAATTTTAAACATTTTACGCCTTTAAAAAATATTATATATATGCAATCAATGGTTTATCAAAATATTTTGATAAACCTATTCTTATTGTATAACCCCTCATATTTAAGGATATGCAATCATTGGTTTATGAAACAAAGCCTTGATAATAATTGCATTCAACGCCGACCACGAGGGTTTTAGACATTTTAGGGTGTTTGGTTCACAGAATATAAGATTACCTCTAAGAATAAAATTCTCGGAATGTAACATTACCTGACATATTACTAGAATGTTACATTACCTTGTTTGGTTTATTGGGTAGAAATGTAATATTATTGCGTTTGGTTGGAGGTATATAAGGTTATCTAAAAATAAAATTTACTAAATTGTACATGTGTTATATTTTCTTTTTAACATGTTAAACTTTTAATATTAAATTTAAAATATCTGCACAAAAAGTAATAGAACTATTTTTGTTACACTATCTAAAATTTGTAAAAAAATTATATATTTATCATATTATTAATATAATTATTATATTAATTATTCTTTAAAAGAACCCAATAAGTGGCCTCAGTGAAAAAATAGATGAGTTCATCCTAGAAGACTCGATTTCAATCACTTTGTCTATAAGATGTGTGTGCATTGTCAAAAGGTTAAGAATATCTATAAATAGATACTACCGTGTAATCACCTTTAGACTATTAAAAAACTATTTTATATTTACTTACCTCGTTATCCTCTATTAAAATATTTTTGAGAAAAATTTTAAATTTTAAATGTTAAACGTTTAATATGTATATATCTTAATTTTTTTATTACTTGTAGCATGTCAAGCAAATTAAAGTAAATAATAAAATAAATCTCAAAGTTGTATAACACCGATAAGAAATTATATCATAAATTTAACCTACTAGAATGTTTTATATGATGATAAACATCTTATAAATCAAATAATAAAATTAAAAATATCAACTCTTAACTTATTAATTTTCAAGTAATATGCTATCCCAACATATAACATATAAACATCATAAATATAATATTAATAAAAATATAATCAATATTTAAATATGTGTAACACCAATTAAATGTTAAATTAATATTGAATAAAATATTTAATTAATTTACAACCCACATATTTAATCATCTAATTAAATTGAATAAAGGGTCTATATAAACAAAATTCATTAATTTATGGGCAATATGGTTCGAAGGAGAGGGAATTAACAAATACCTAAAAAATACAAGGGAATCACATTTCTATCATTTAATGAAAAAAAAACTATTGTTGGGAATGTAATATTAGCCCTTGAAGAGAATGCTCTCTAACCAAACGTGGGTATGTAATTTCAAAAAAAATCTCTCTCCATGTAATAATTTTTTCCACGAACCAAACACTCCTTTAAGGTTTGGTGGGTCAGATTGTCTGCAAGCCTCTAAGGCCAACAAAAGTTGGCAATGGCGCCAGTCATTACTCTTCTTAATGAACCTCACGGACACATAATTTTATGTAAGAAAATATACTTATAAAATTTTATAGAGCAAATTTATAAAATTTCAGTGGAGAAAATAAATTTTAACAAAAAATAATAATTTTTTTAAAATTATAGAAATTTTACAATTTTAAATTCACCTCCATCCTCGTGCGGCGGTGCCCCAATTTTGTACATCACTAAATGTAAAAAATGCGCGCTATCCAATAATTTTGACGTTACCCATTTTTTCATTCAAAGTTTCAAGCCTTGAGCAGTAAAAATTGTGATTCCCTCCATTAGTAAAATATTCCCAAACTAAGGCTATTTCTTTCCTAATTTAACCCACCAAAATTCCCACCATGAAAACCAAAACTTCAAAAATCATGTGAAAAAAAAATCCCAATTCAGCTTTGATGTTTGAATCCAACTCCCCTCCAAAATCCACCATTATTTATGTCTCTCCTCTTCTCCACCATTCCACCACTCACTCCGCCGCCGCCTCCACCTCCGCCTCACAATCAAAACTCAAATGGCTGTTCTTTCCCTTAGTGAAAATGACAACAAGGAGAATATCCCTCCTTTCTCCTCCAAAAACCCTGCATTTGTTCAATCCGATACAACCCAAGCTTTGGTTTCTCAGGCTAAGTGTCGGAAAAGGAGAGCTGGAAGTGAGATTGGATCGGTTTGCAAGAAGACATGTTTGGTGTATAAATGTGGGAACTTCCGATAGCTCAAACATTAGAGCCATGTACTATTCAATCTGCTCAAACATTAGAGTCAATGTTCTTTTAAGGGTGTCAATATTCATTTAAATTTGTGTTAGTTTTATATTTTAATATTATTTTATATTAAAATTATAGAGAAAAAAAATTTCTCCTAAATGTTTGGTGTCATGTGACACCCCTTGTATATGGGTGGCTCCGCCCATTCACTAAACCTAAACTATATATCTAGTTTTTTTTTATGTTGGAGCATAAATAAGGGTGCATAAAGGATAGAGAATTTCTGATCTGATGGAATAAAAATCTTTTCCCCTTTTTTTATGCCTCTTTTCATGCCTCAATACTAACAAATTAAATTCTAAGATGTAACTTTGCATTTTTTATCTTAAATCTTAAACTATAAACTTTAAAATATACATGTATCTAACTCCCTAAACATAATATTAAACCCTAACCCTAAACTTAATTTTTTAGTATAGGAGCATAAATAAGATACCAAAACGTGACAAATGATTTCCAATAATACAATGCGAGTGAAAAATTAATGTACTTGTTAAAACTATTTAGTAACTTGGCGGTAATTTTGGCAGTGGCGAAGGCTAAGACTCCATTCATCTGAAATTTTGAGACGCTCGTTGGTCTTTAACCCTTGTTTTCAGAGAAATTGGATTTTTCAGTTGTGGTGAAACGCTCGTTTGAGCGTTAAATCAGGTGAGGAAATGCCCAGCGCACTGCTGGTACCCGTTCGACATTAATTTTCCGTTGGACACCTAATATCCGTTGGAGAAGCATTGCTAAACACACCCTAAGTATCCAAACTCTATAGCAAGCAATCAATGACTAAGAAATCTAAATGGCCATAAAAACTCATGAAGCTCATGTACTCGAAAAATGAAGTCTGTAGAACCTTGCCAAAACATTGAATCACCACCAAGCTTTGATAATCTATCTTCTTAACAGCCAAACGAAATATCTTGCGACGTGACATCGAATGAGATTCCGAGCTACCCAATTTTATATTAGGGGGCTAACCTATAAAATTCAAATGGGGAGATTTTATAAAATTTTATGAGGGTGAAAATAGATTTTTAATAAAAAATAAAAAAATTCTAAATTTTTTCTAAATCGTATTGTGATTTGTGGTATTGTGATTTGTGTGGACTCTTCACTTGTACATATACTAAAATTTAATGTCGATGGAGATGGGTATAATAGTAAATCTGGACCAGATGAGTGGTGGTGCTTTAAAAGACGGTGCTTGAAAGATTTATGGCTAATTTCTTGAGACCTTTGGGCATGATGGAGACTAACAAAGCTGAACAGGGACGGAGACAAAATTTGAAATAGGGAAAAACATAAATTTTAAAAGGTGGGAGGGGCAAATTCACAATTATCTCAATTTTCAGGAAAATATAAAGAATCAAAGGGTAAAAAACAATTCCCCTGCAGGGGGGCCACAGCCCCTCCCATTGAACCTGTAGCTTCGTCACTGAAGCTGAGTTAAAAGCAACTTTGTAGAACTAATGTTTTGATATAATAATTGAAAAATATTTTGGACTAATTTGAAAAGAATTTAAAATTTGGTTTTAAGTCCAAACAACTTGAAATTATGTTTGAGGTATTTTAAAAGGTTTTTGGCAATGTTTTTACTAATTTTAAAGAGCCAAACTTGACTTTTCAAGCTACCCGTATCGATACGGTTGTACCCGTACCGATACCTTTTTGCCCCAGTTTGGTCACTGCCAAAACCCGTATCGAAATAGGCTTGGCCGTTTCGATACGGATCGGGATTGTTTTGATACGCCTGGTAAGCGTATCGATCCCCTTTCAACCACCTCAACGGCCATTTCCCAACGGTCATTTAAAAGTAAAACTGTACCGATACGCCCTCAAGCGTATCGATACGCCTAGGCTGGCAAGAGCCCAACGGCTAGTTTCTGATGAAGGCCGTTCCGGTACGGGTCCAAGCGTATCGATACGGAAGGCCGCAGAACAACATTAATGAAGGGAAATAAAGTCCTCAACGGCTCCAAATCATCCCCAACGGCTAGTAACGACTATAAACTCATCAAGGAGTATAAAAGGGACCTCCAAGCATCTTGTAATGGTTAATGCTTCAATTGTTACAACATTATGATGTCAAAATTTGTCTAGAGCTTAAATTGTTCATTTCTTGTATAGACAACACTTGTGAGCTTACATTGTTAAATTTGCTCAAGTGTTTAGGTTTTGCGTGAGTGCTTAGAATTGCAAACAAACACCTATTAGAGGATTTCTAGTTTGCTAAGTCTTTCTTTGTACAAGAGAGTGTTTCCTCAAGCTTTGGGTAGAAAGCTTTTAGGGTTGTAAAGGTTGCCTCCTTAGCCTAGAAAAGGGGACGAAATTCTTAGTGAATTTGTTTGGAAATCCTTAATGGGGAGCTAAGGTAATGGATGTAGACCTTGGTTAGAAGGTTGAACCACTATAAATCCTTGTGTCAAATTGCCTATTTTCACCTCCCACTAAAACACCCATTTATCCAACTTCTCCACACTTGGCGAGCAAGAACGGTTGATCGAATCGAGCCTCTAAAATCTCAACAAATTATTAACCCACTCTGTAGATATAGGACACATTGATAAGTTACATTATATTTTTTAGGAGAAAATTCAGTTTCGAAGTTTGAAGATAGTTGGAAGAGATTTGCTACAGAGAATGAAGTTCTAGGGAGAAATTTAATTAAGTGAATCATATTATTGTTGATTGGATTGAATTAATGTTGATAGGAATGTAATGATATATTAAACAAGAGGTCTCAGTGGAAAATAGAATGATGTTCATCCTAAACAATACGAGTTCAAATCATTTTGTCTACGAAATGCATATTGTCAAAAGATTAAGAATATGTATAAACATATACTACTTTGTAATCATCTTAAAATATATTAAACTTGTTAACCCATATTTATTAGTATTAGTATTTATATTAATTACTCTCATTAACGAATTTCACTGAATGAAGTACACAAAATAAGTATAGAATAAGGTACATACACCGTAAAGAATTGATGCTCATAGCAGCATATATAAACTTGGTGATTTTATAGTGGTATGGGTTTCCTTTTACAAGGCCAACCTTTTTGAAAAGCTCGTGAGTCGGAGGGAATAACCCTTTGATGCCTTGGTGTCGTTGAAAGAATCACTGGCAGTCGCGATCCTTTGGCAATAGCGGCGAAGATTGGGATCAATAGACCCTCTCAATTTTTCTCGCATCTTTTGCTGGCAGAATAAAAATTTGTTTAAAGCTCGACGGACCCATGAATTGAGAACTGATGGGATTAGTCGAATCTGGTGCACGCTAATGCCATTCCAATGGCAAGAGACAGTCACCATCTCTGGTGTTTTTGGTCCCGATAACTACTATTGGTTGGTGCTCGGACCAGAGCTCTGGTCACATCTAACAACGTCGACAATGTTAATTGAATTTTTTTTTGACTCAGTATGTAAGTCGTGAAAGTAGTTTTATTCAAAATATAAAAGCAATACAAAGAAAGGTTGAGTAGGAATCCAGTTACTAAGTCCACCATGTAGAGCCGTTTTTGAGATTTTAGTGGCATAAGGGCCAACTAAAAAATTAGACCCCTAATAATAAATATTAATTTTAAAAGTAGCCCCCTAATAACAAGTATTAGAGAAAAAAATTATTCTCCTAATAATAAATATTAAAAATGAATTTTAAAAGTATGCTCTTAATAACAAGTATTAGAAAAAATAGGTTTCTAAGAAAAAACATTAGAAAAAATAAATAAATTTTAAGAGTATGTTCCTAATAACAAATATTGGAAAAAAATCATGTCCGTATTGAACCTCTAATAACAAATATTAAAAAAATAAAATTTAAGAGAATGTCCCTAATAACAAATATGGTGGAATTGAGCCCCTAATTATATGTATTAGAAAAAATCAGGTCTAATAACAAGTATTAAAAAAATTAAGAGTATGTAACAAATAATAAATATTGGGAAAAACTAGGCCCTTAATAATAATTATTGAAAAATTGGACCCCTTATAACAAATATTGAGAAAAAAATAAATTTTAAGAGTAGCCCCTAATTACAAATTTTGGAAAAAAAAATTGAGTCCTAATAATAAGGGTTAAATAAATAAAATTTAAGAGTACAACCCTAATAATAAATATTAAAAATTTAAATCTTAATATCGAATATTATAAAAGAAAAAATGGGCCCTGGGTGAGCACACCTCCTGCCAAGAGACGGCCTTGTGCACAAGAAATGCCAAAGCCCCAGAAAACAACATAATATGAACAAACAGAACGCCAGTGGTTCTGCAATAACATAAATAGATTATGTTACCATCGTGCTGAAAGAAAAAAACAAACATGTTCTATCAGTATCACCCTTAACGAGCGCATTAGCTAAGTTGTTCACTTCTCTAAACAAAACCAAAATTATCTATCACTTTTTTTTCTTCTGTATAGATTTAGGGAGATTTTTAATTAGACTCTCAATTTTGATTAGACTTTATGATTTCTCAATAACAAATTATATATTTTCCGAACACAAAATAAAACCAAAATCATCTAGGTTTTTTGCCTATTTTTATCAGTGGCTAACTGAGCTATCTGTGCCAGTAGATCGTTATATATTGTGAAACCAATAAATTGATTTTGATATAACAAAGAAATTAAGGACTAAATGAAAAAATGGAAAATGAATTTTTAAGTCCTCAAAACCTCTCTATGTATTTAAATAAAAATGTTTAAGTCAAAACCTCAACTTTTCAAATATTTTCTAAGTGTTTATCAAGCCAAAACAGTCATTTTTGACTCACCGTTTCGGAACGGCATTTGGGCATTCCGAAACAGTTTGAAACTATTAACCTCTGTTTCAGAATGTGTTTTTTGAAACAAATGAAGAACATCGGAACAGTTTGACTCGTTTCGATACGGTAGTATCGAAACGACCTCAAACGTTTCGAAACGGAATTCAAACTTGGTTTTAAAATATGACCATTGAAGTTTTATAACTGAATTTAAAATTGTTGTTAAGGCGTATAGAGACGCTTCCAAGTCGTTTCGATACAGGCTTTGAGAGTAGAAAAATGTTTCGAAACAAGTTTCGAAATGGGCTCTTAGCGTATTGAAACGATTGTGCCCGTTTCGGTACGGTCTGTTTATTACACCCCAACTACTCTTTCTATTTTGATCTGTTTCGAAACAGGGTTGGGCGTTTCGGAACGAGTAGTTGCAGACTCCATTTATGGAGGGAAGATAACATCCCAATGGCTATATTGATGAATGCAACAACCCCAATGGCTAAAATTCAATGAGAATGTATAAAAGGGACCTCTAAAAGCTCCAGCAACATCTATTGATCTCCAAAGTATTATCCAAACATCAAAGCCAAACATTTGTGCAAAAATCTCATTATTTCTTGTAAACCCCAATTGTGAAATTTGTAATTCTCATTCTTATCTATTCAATTGGGTTGAGTGCTTGTAAAAGGGCTATATTTTGTATTGAGAGATACTAGTTTTAGCCTTTATCTTCTTTGTATTTCTTGAGTGAGGTTTGGGTCAAATTTTGGGTAGAAAATTTGACCGGTATTGTAAAGGTTACCTCCTTAGATGGATCACCCAAGATTTCACCACCTTTGACATATTTGTACTCCCTTGGGTAGCTCACTTCCTTTTCCTCAAGAGCCAAGTCCTTCAAGGCTTCAAGAGGTGGATCTTGTGCATCATCTTCTTTCATTGGAATCTCATCCTCCTTTGAAGTTTGTCATTGTAACCCTCTCGCCCCGGTCTGGTCGGCTGACCGGTTCGAGTAGGCTACACGAGGAAAACCGGTGTGAAACCCGTTAAGGTCCCACCTCGGTTAGCAACCCTAGAAACTTTGTTTTAATTAAATATTGTCTAAAGGCATATTGTTACCTAAGTGATCACGACAACAAAAAACAACAAGAAAGAAACACAACCGAAACCAACACAACATGTTAAACAACCCATTTTAAAGTCACAAAGCAGGCCGTATCGATACACCTGTCAAGGGCATCGATACGCCTTGACCAAGTCAATTGCCATCAGTCAACACAGGAAAACTGTATCGATACAGCCCTAGAGCGTATCGATACGCCCTTCTGGGTCAACATCTAGTGGTCAACGAGACGAAACCGTACCGATACGCCTATAACCTGTATCGATACGCCAAAGTCTCACCAAAATCTCAGATTTCCAGTGAGCTTTGAGCGTATCGATACACCAAGCCAAAACTGAGTCATGAAGGGCAAGACCGTATCGATACGGCCCTTAGGCATATCGATACGCCCTGCACTGCAAGTCTCCAAATTTCAGCAAAAGACCCTCAAACACGACTCTAGATGAATTTTAAGACTCCACTATCCACATTCAAGCATTCATACAACATTCCACAACCAAGAACTAGCATGGAGAGCAATTTGGATGATCAATGAAGCAATTACAACAAGGCATTCACATAAAGGTAGATATTGTATAAAAGGGCATGCTTAAAAGCTTAAAAAGCCAAATGGCACATGTCTTCACACATAAGTTCACATGCTTACCAACAACATATAACATCCAAGGCATAACCTCTCATCACAAGCATTCAACAAGTCATAACATGGTTTACAATCCAAAGTAAAGCATAAACAACATTCAACAATTATGAGTCATACAACGCTCATACAAACACATAGTAGCCTCATTGCTAAACTACTACTTATTTACTAAACCATACTTGAGCAACTACAAAGCTTGGAATGCCCCTTCACCTTGCTCCTTGCTAACTCCAAGCTACAGATCTGCATTGTCGAAAATGAGAGCGTAAGCTAGAAGCTTAGTGAGGATGCTCTAAACCAAAACAACGACAATGCAGGGTTCAAGCATATGATCCTTAACATCACACACATCATACATAAGCATCAACATAGCAAACTAGCTAGCAACACAAGAGTCAATAATATGGCATCTTACTTCATATTAAGCTCAACAAGATAAAGCAAATATCTCAACATCATAAACACAAGAGCAAGTACATTGGCCACTATTAGTTTACTCGGATATGCGGATTTACTCTCAACAACAACATTACCTCGGTGGGATTACACTCATCACCGGACTTTGCATGGATGGGATTGCACTCATCATCACATGCCCTACGGATGGGATTCCACTCATCATCACGTATAATATAAACAATTTCCGGTGGAATATTACATCATCGCACTCCTCCTTGATGACTTAACGCCACCAAGGTCACGCGCGAATTTGACTCAACCATGTGCACACTAATCCTAATGATCGATCATTTATACCCGGTAAGTTAACTAGTGCCAATTACTCTTAAACCACATCATAACAACCATCATTTATAGCACACATCAATGTATATTCACACATAAACAATTCATGCCTCACAAGATCAATATAAGCATAAACATCTAAAGCTTATTAACACACAAGAAGTTAAACTACCAATTTAACTTCTACCTTGGAATGGCCTACCAAGCTCATTCCAATACCTCCACTACACACTCTTGAACCAATTTAAACAAGTTTGAAGTTTCACTCACCACCCTTCCTTAGCAAACCAAGCAAAGCTAGTCAAGCCTCCACAATTTCCGGATTCGATCCCGATCCTTCCCCAATGTTTCCTCTTGCTTCTAACCAATCAAAAGACAAGTATTACTCAACCGATTCAATGCTAAACTCAGCCACAAACCCAACTCACAATCACAAGCCAAAACTTCACAATTTCAAACCCAAACTAACCACAAAACTCACATTTTCGTACTCCCTAAATACCCAGTTGAAATCCACCATTTCCAACACCCAAATGACATCTAAAGGCTTCCAAAACACCTTCCTAACAACCCTATACCATTAGCCCTTCAACCCAACACAAAAACACACCAAAAATTCAAGTTTTGACACTTTGAAAAATGCCCTAAAGACCCACTTCGAGATTTTTCGCAAAATCCTTCCATTTTAAGATATTAGGTGTATTTAAGTGTGATTAACTCAAAACCTAACTCAACAAATCAAAAACAAGTGGAAAACCCATTAAAAATCCATACTTTCATCAAACTTGAAAAACACAAATGGTGATGGTTTTGAAATCTAAAGCCATGGAAATGATTGGGATGATGAGAAGAGTTCAAAAATGAAATTACCTTTGAAGGAGCTCTTGAATTGATGGAGAAAAGGAATGGAATAGTGATTTAGGGCTTTGGGAGGGGTTTGGGTTTTTTCCACGTTAGAAACATAAAGGGGAGGAAGATGACTTTCTTCTTTTTTTTGTTCTTTTTGATTCAAAAAGTTTGTCTCCTTTTTATTTTAACTTATTTACAAAAATGCCATTATGAAGATTTTAGGCTCAATTAAATTAAAACTAAGGCCTAATTAAATTAAACCGGTTTGACGACTTGAACCCAACACACACACCGAACTCCTAACCCCAAAACACGAGTGTTACAACTCTCCCCCACTTAAGGAATTTCGTCCCCGAAATTACCTGACTGAAAGAGATAAGGAAACTGCCTTTCCATATCCTCCTTCCTCTCCCAAGTGGCCTCGTCCACCCCTCGACGTTGCCACCACACTTTTACTAACTCAATTGACCTACCCCGCAACACCATGCTGTCAGAAGATAAGATCTCAAGTGGTTCTTCTTCATAAGTCAAATCCAGATTCAATTCAATCTCTTCTACAGGCATAACATGTGATGGATCCGACCTATACTTACGGAGCATCGAAACATGAAATACATCGTGTATCTTCTCTAGCTCGGATGGCAAACGCAACTGATAAGCAACTGGGCCAACCCTCTTCACAATCTCATATGGTCCTATATACCTCGGACTCAACTTCTCTTTTATGCCAAATCTCATTACTTTCTTCCACGGAGACACTTTTAGGAACACTTTCTCACCCACTGAGAACTCAACTTCCTTCCTCTTCAAGTCGGCATAGGACTTCTGCCTATCCGAAGCAACCTTCAAGCGATCACAAATCAATTTCACTTTATCGGTTGTCCCCTTAAGCAAATCTGGCATAGGTAACAACTTTTGTCCCACTTCAGCCCAAAAAAATGGAGTTCTACAATTCCTACCATACAAGGCCTCATACGGAGCCATCTGAATGCTCGACTGAAAACTATTATTGTAAGCAAACTCAACTAGAGGCAAGTGCTTCTCCCACGTACCCTGAAAATCAATGATGCAACAACGCATCATATCCTCTAAAATCTATATAACCCTTTCTGACTGACCATCGGTCTGAGGATGATATGACGTGCTGAAATTCAAACGGGTACCCAAAGCTATATGCAGACACTCCTAAAATCGAGCTGTAAACCTCGGATCTCTATCAGACACAATAGACTTCGGCACACCATATAGTCTAACAATCTCACCATGTACAGGTCGGCTATTCTATCTAAAGTATAAGTCGTATTGACTGCCAAGAAGTGAGCACACTTCGTGAAATGGTCTACTATAACCCAAACTGAGTTCTTCTTCGTATAAGACAAAGGAAAGCCCGAAACAAAATCCATGGTGATATTCTCCCATTTCCATTCCGAAATTCTCAACGGTTGCAACAAACCTGAGGGAACCTGATGTTCCGCCTTCACTCTCTGAAATACCATACACTTAGTCACGAAGTCGGCTACATCTCTCTTCAAACCAACCCAAAAGTACTCATTCTTCAAATCTCGGTACATCTTCGTACTTCCAGGATGCATAACAAACAGACTATTGTGCGCTTCAGTCAAGATCGTATGTCTCAAGTCACTGTCTTCTGGCACAACTATCCTATTTCTTAAACACAAGACCCCATCGGTACTGAAACTGTAGTCTGAAGGTCTACCCTCGATTATGTCTTGCACGTGAGGTGCCAAAGATCTATCTGAGAGCTGCTTCTCTCTAATCAACTGACCTAGAGTAGGTCTAACCTGAAGCTCGGCCATCAAGCCACCATCTCCAGACAAGCTCAATCTAGCAAACATGACTCTCAAATATACAGCTACATTTCTACTCAAAGCATCGGCCATTACATTGGCCTTACCCGGATGGTACTCAATCGTAAGATCATAGTCCTTTAGCAACTCTAACCAGCTACGCTGTCTGAGATTCAACTCTCGCTGAGTCATAATATACTTCAAACTCTTGTGATCCGTGTACACTGTGCATTTCTCACCATACAAATAATGCCTCCAAATCTTCAGAGCAAACACAACTGCAGCTAACTCTATGTCATGGGTAGGATAGTTACGCTCATGAGTCTTCAACTGTCTTGAGGCATAAGCCGCTACTCTCTTGTCTTGCATGAGAACACAACCTAAGCCTACATAGGAAGCATCACTCTAAACTACATACTCTTTCCCGGACTCTGGCTGGATCAAGATCGGTGCTTGGGTCAAAGCTTCTTTCAACTTCTCAAAGGCTCTCTGTCTTGCATCTGACCACTCAAACTTAACACTCTTCTGAAGCAACTGTGTCAATGGAGCGACTAGCTTCGAGAAACCTTCTACGAATCTTCTATAATATCTAGCTAAGCCTAGAAAGCTACGAACCTCTGTCACTAACTTCGGTTGCTTCCACTCAACAATGGCATCTACCTTCTTCGGATCAACCCTAATCCCATCGGCTGACACTATGTGCCCTAGGAAGACTACCTCTTGAATACATAACTCACACTTGCTCAACTTGGCATACAACTGATTATCTAACAAAGTCTGCAAAACTAACCTCAAGTGTCAGTCGGGGTCTTCCTCGGTACGCGAATACACCAAGATGTCATCTATGAAGACAACTACAAACTGATCTAGGTACTGATGGAAAATCCTATTCATCATATCCATGAAAGCAATCGGTGCGTTAGTCAACCCAAAAGTCATGAGTAAAAACTCATAGTGACCATATCTAGTCCTAAAGGCCGTCTTCGGTACATCAACTTCTCTTACCTTTAACTGGTAGTAACCGGATCTCAAGTCGATATTCGAAAAGAATGATGCCCCTCTCAATTGGTCAAACAAATCATCAATTCTCGGCAACGGATACTTGTTCTTCACTGTTAACTGATTCAACTATCTGTAATCTATACACATTCTCATGCTTTCATCTTTCTTCTTTACAAACAAAACTGGAGCGCCCCAAGGTGAAGAACTCGGTCGGATAAAGCCTCTTTCTGTCAACTCTCGCAACTGAGTCTTCAACTCTTTCAGTTCTTTCGGTGCCATACGATACGGAGCAATCGAAACAGGAGCTGAATCTGAATAGGTCTCTATAGCAAACTTTACCTCTCTATCAGGTGGTAAACCCGACAACTTTTCTTGAAACACACTAGGAAAGTCACACATTGTCCGAATGTCTTGAGGTCTAACCTCACTCATGTTTGGATTCATCACATAGGCCAAATACGCCTCGCAACCCATCTCAACTAACCTCTTAGCCTCCAGAATTGAAACTACATTTGATAAGAACTTCACGTTCTCACCTACCACCACAATCTCATAATCATCCGCGAGTCTCAAAGAAATCCTCTGACAAGTCGTCGTTTAACCGGTCAAAATAAATTAATAAATTAACCTCTTTCAACAATAAATAAATAAAGAAATTGAGTAATATAGGGAAAGAGGGTCGATCCGCAGGGAGATTAGCTGTAATTGTTGACTTGAATTTGTTGAATCCGAAATCCCAGGAATATCTGAAAAAGCAAAGAAATAAAAGAAGGGGGTGATATGATTTGTGGTGAAGTAATAAAATAAAATACTAGAATTAAAAATAATAAGAAAAATCAAATGTGCAAATTAGCCTCGAGCTAGCCTTGTCAATTCCTTCGATCATTGAAATAGATTTTTACTTCGGGGATCATGTCGGTTACAGTCTGCGAGGCCCAACCCGTCGCAACTTGCTTCTCTCTCGAGTAACCAATCCTCCCAAGAGTATCTTCGAAGGTTGATTCTTAAACAAATTAACCACATCTATCGCCGTTAAAGTGTTTAGTTTTAAAAGCAGGAAAAGCCCGACTCAGAAATTGTCTTAAAAAGAATCGCTTCTGATTTTATCTTTCCTTAGCGGACCGCCGCTAAGAGTGTTCACAGGAAGTCGAAATTGCCACAGGCCGATCCTTCCTCCCAACTATGTCTTTAAACGATTCCAGACCAACGAGCTCTTTTTGATTTGAAAAACGATTAAAAACTTTAGTAAGGCCGATTGCCAAACTATCTAAACAGAAAGATAAAAATGTATTCCCGAAGGAATTTAGGCAATGTTCAATTCTCACGATTAGAATTGATTTGTCTAACTCTTGGCTCAAGAAATTTAGCTAAGCATGATATTAATTATCATGCTTAACTTGGTTTTGGAAAAATAATTAAATAACATAAAATAAATGAAACAAGAAAATAAAGAAAAAGAACTTGAATTAAAACTAAAAATGTTTACAAAGATAAAAACTAAAAATGATGGATGATTGATGGTTCTAAGCCTTTACCAAGGGTGGTATTTATAGGCTTAAATTTACAAAGATAAAGTGATGAAATAATTTAAAATAATAAACAAAAGATAAAACAATTCAAATGTTTTAAAATTTAAATGCAGGAATCTAATCGGATAAGCTGATAACATCTTCCAGAACGTTCCAGAAGCTTCTAGAAGTCGCCACGTCACTGCCACGTCAGACGCGTCATGCCCATGATGCAGTCATGACAGAATTATAATAAAAACTGCAGAAATGCCTCATTTTCACTGCTATTTCCAGAATTGGGTCCCTGCACAAAATATAACGAAAACAACATGGATTAAGCAGCAAGAAGTTCCAATAGCTAGAAAAATAACAAATGAAATGTGTCATATTTGAGAACTCATCAAATTCCCCCTCACTTGTCTCATACTTGTCCTCAAGTATGTCCGAAAAAATCATAAACCCAAGAATGCATTTCTCAACCATTACAAGCATCAAACATAATCATAAGAGTTCTAGCACGAAAGGAGGTTCATGAAAGAAACATAATTAAAACCAAATAGATACAAGCAAAGAGCAGCCCTTGTCCCTTTCAATTACCCATCAAGCATTAATCAAATTCTAACCTAGTCTTAATCCTCACCAAGATACACTCAAGAGCACTCAAAGTGTTTAAAGGTAAATGTGAAGCAAAAACACTCAAAGTCAACCATGAATAAAAGTTTCCATAGGCTTGTAACAAGTTCAATTCTCCACTACTTTAATAGAATCGAAGTGCAAAAATCATTAGGTCTTTTATTCAAGGTGTAATGTGGGTTTAGAAAAAAGGATAGAAAGATGGAAAGAAAAGGCAAAAGAAGATGATCAATGCAAGGTATTTCAAACATTCAGCAGTGAAGACATTAAAAATGGGCAAGCCAACACACATTTTCCTTTTCTTTTTTCTTTTTTTTTTATTCTTTTCGAAACTGTTTTTTATTCTTTTTTTTCTTTTCTTCTTTTTTTTTCCGAAGCAATTGCTTCCTTTATTCTGTTTTTTTTTCTTTTTTCATTTCGAAGAATCATGCCCTTTATTCGAATTGCAGCTCCTTATTTGCCTAGTAATATAGTTTCTAGCATTTGATCAATCAAAAAGTGGTTAAGCCAAGGAAATGGGGTGTAAGGCTAACAAAGGCTCACTAGGCGATGAGAAAGGGTAAATTAAAATGAAAGGGAAGGAAGAGGTTTAAAGCCTAATGCCTAAATCATTTTAAAGCACCTCGTTCTTAGTGTAGTCTCAAATTGTAAGCAAGCCACAAGTTCTAGATTCCTAAGTTCAAGATGACACTCTCAAGCAAGGAAACGAGCATAATATGAAGAATGCATGCTCAAGGCTCAAATTCTCACAAAATTAGGCTAATTTGATTAAGCTAGGCGAGAAATTTAATTAACACTATCAAGAGTAATTAAAAGAGATGTCAAACTATAGATTACCCATATCATTTGATTATCAAAATGCTCCAATTCAATCATTCCTAAGCATTAGAACAGGTACAACATGCTGGACAACAAGTAATGGCAAGAAAAAATTCATCTTAAGGTTTAATCAAAATCAAAACATATTATCAAACAAGCAGACAAGTGGTAATTTACCCTCCCCCTCACTTAAATGAATTGCCACAATTCATAAAAATTAAAGAAATAAAGAGAAAATAAGGGCAAAAGATACTCCCCGTGAATGTAGAGTGAGTCAATGGCAATGGTGCACTATGAGTGGCTCGGATCAGCGGCGGCAGAGGGCTTTGAACGGAGCTTCCGGATGTGTGAAAGAGGGTGCAGCGAAGGGTGGTTCAGCATTTTTTTGGGCACCCGTCGAATGGTTGTTGGTCGTCGGCCACCAAGGCGAGGAGGAGGTGTGGGGCATGGTGGAGTCGGCGTGGCTGAATCGGCTGTGCTGTTGGAGAGACGCGAACGACGGACGATGGTTGGGGGTGAAGGCGGAGGTGTTGTGGAAGCCGTAGGAATGGGGGCTTTCCGTGGTGCGGGGCATTGCGGCTGAGTGAGTTGTGTTTTAGGGATTTGGTGGTTTTGCGGGAAAGAAAGAAAGGGAAAAGGGGAAAGGTTTCAAAGGGGGGAAAATAAAGAATGGAATTGAAAACAATTCTTACTTTATTTTATTCCTAAGCAACCGGTCAATGGGTTTTGAAAATGGTTGGAAAGGGTTTGCTATCATGCGCCATTAAGTGGAAAGGGATTTTGCTATCGTGCACCACTTTCAATGGGACTGCAGCTTATGATCGAAGAGTTCTTGCTGTGTGAAAAAAAAATCATGCAGAAAAATTATTAAGGTAATTAGAAAAAGAAAATTAAAGGAAAATAAATAAAATATAAAAAGAAAGGAAATTAAAATTAACGAAAATAAAAAAGAATGGGTTGCCTCCCATTTAGCGCTTTGTTTAACGTCGTTTAGCTCGACGACCTTTGCTAAATTTTTTGTTCTTCAAAAGCAAGTTCTTCAAACAATCGATAATGTCCATCGCTCGTCGTTTTAACGTCTTCCTTCATCTTTCTTTTTGTGCGCAAAACAACAACTAAGCTTCTACCTCCTTCCCAAGACGACAACTTACTCAAGATGGTGTTTGGCAAAGTTTGGTTGTCGCCTAAAAATATATAATCAAACCATTCCAACCTTGGCTTTGGTTCCTGCAAAATTGATGGAAAATGTTTAGTTCGAATTGGAATTAATCGAAAATCAGAAAGGGAAGAAAGATTTGAAATGATTTCACCTTTGTTTTTATCGTCGAGATCTGCGAATTCCCTACAAAATTCATAACACAAATTAGTTTCGATCAAATCATCAGCTAACAGATCTATAATATCAATGAAATTTAAACTTGCGACCGAATCAGGATACTTCATAGATTTATACATATCAAATTTAACTACTTCCCCATCAAATTCCATAGTTAAGATGCCGTCACGGACATCAATCTTTGTATGCGCAGTTGATAGGAAAGGTCGGCCAAGCAAGATTTCGGATCCGTTATTGCTGCGATCATTTTCCATGTCAATAATGTAAAAATCAGCAGGAAAAATAAGATTTTTTACCTGTACCAACACGTTTTCTAGTACTCCCTCGGGGTAAATGACTGATCAATCAGCTAATTGAACCGTCACTCGCGTTTCTTTCAATGGTTCAGTCGAAATTTTGTTGTAAACGCTTAACGACATGACGTTGATAGATGCGCCTAAATCGCACATCGCCCTTTTTATCCCAACATTCCCAATTTTACAAGGAACCACAAACATACCTTGATCCTTGTACTTTGACGGCAATGGTCTTTGAAGAATAGCCGAAACATTCTCACCAAGGTTAACTCTTTCATTTCCGGATAGTCGCCTTCGGTTTGTGCATAGATCTTTCAAAAATTTTGCGTACTTAGGGACCTTCCGAATAACATCCAAAAGTGGAATGTTGATTTCCACTTTTTTGAATACATCCAAAATTTCCTTCTCTTCCTCCTTTTTATCTCGTTTCGCCAATCTACCTGGAAAAGGAGGAACAGGTTCGTAAGTAGAAACAGAAATATTGGATTTAGAGTTACCTGCAGTGGGTGGAGACTTTTCATTCTGGTCCTTCGAAGAGTTGCCTTGCTCGTCGGATTTTTGCTCATCTTGCTTGGGCGGTTTAGGCGTTAAAACTGTTCCACTACGCAAAGTTATCGCACTAACGTTTTCCCTTGGGTTGGTTTCGGTTTGGGATGGTAACTTTCCATGGGATTCTATACGGCTAACGGCTTGAGCTAGTTGGCTTATTTGTTTGTCGATTTGTTGGAGATGGGATTGTGTTTGGGTTTGGAATTTTCCTGCGAAACTGCCAATCTCTCAACAATAGACTCAAGCGAAGATTTTTGGGGTGCTTGGTTTTGGTATGGAGGTTGTTGCCTAGGTTGGTAATTTGGGTTCTGATTACCGTAGCTCAAGTTTGGGTGATCTCTCCAACCGGAATTGAAAGTATTGCTATGTGGGTTATAGGGTCTTTGGGGAGGTCTGGGAAAGTTATGAATGGCGTTAACTTGGGCACCAGACGTATCTCGCAACAATGGGCATAAGTCGGTTGCGTGATCTGGCATAGTGCATATTTCGCATACCTTAGCAACTTTTATCAATTTTATTCTCCAATGAAATTGTACTTACTGCGTGAACCCGTCGGCTGGGTTCACTTGTAGAACCAAATTGCTGCGAGTTTGCAGCCATTGTGGAGATTAATGTTCTCGCTGCAGTAGGAGTCATGTTAACGAGCGCGCCACCGCTTGCTGCATCTACCATCTTTTTTTCCATTGGTAACATTCCTTCATATAGGTATTGAAGGAGTGTTTGCTCGGATAGGCCATGTTGCGGACAGCTTGCGCACATCTTCTTGAACCTCACCCAATAATCATATAGGGATTCGTCGTGCATTTGTTGGATACTCAAAATGCTTCGCCTAAGTTCAGTCGTTTTTGCTGCAGGGAAATACCTGTCAAGGAAAACACGAGAAAGATCAGCCCATGTATTAATAGAATTTGGAGGTAAATAAAATAACCATTCTTTAGCCATTCCGGCTAAAGAAAAAGGAAATGCCCTTAGTTTTATCTGATCCTCTGAAACTCCTTGCGGTTTCATGCTGCTGCACACCATGTGAAATTCGTCAAGATGCTTGTGTGGGCTTTCAGTAGGCAGGCCGTTAAAGGTAGGGAGTAGATGAATTAACCCCGTTTTGAGCTGAAAGGGAGTGTCGCCTTGAGGAAAAGCGATGCAAAGGGGTTGTTGCACAGTAGGGGCTGCGTTCAGCTCTCGAATTGTTTGGTCCGCCATCGGTTCTGGTTCTTGTGTAGGTACTTCGACTGTTGTGGTTTCGGAAGTGGATTCTTGTTCGGATCGTCGTGTGCTTTGTTGCTTCTTTCGTCGAAGTGTTTCGCCGTGAGTTCTACGAGCGCTTGCTTCAATTTCCGGGTTATATGGAGCTAAAGTACCCGGATTCTTCCTGGTCATAAAATAAAACAAAAATCAGCCAAAAATTGCCGAAAATAAATCTCCCCGGCAACGGCGCCAATTTTGACAAGTCGTCGTTTAACCGGTCAAAATAAATTAATAAATTAACCTCTTTCAACAATAAATAAATAAAGAAATTGAGTAATATAGGGAAAGAGGGTCGATCCGCAGGGAGATTAGCTGTAATTGTTGACTTGAATTTGTTGAATCCGAAATCCCAGGAATATCTGAAAAAGCAAAGAAATAAAAGAAGGGGTGATATGATTTGTGGTGAAGTAATAAAATAAAATACTAGAATTAAAAATAATAAGAAAAATCAAATGTGCAAATTAGCCTCGAGCTAGCCTTGTCAATTCCTTCGATCATTGAAATAGATTTTTACTTCGAGGATCATGTCGGTTACAGTCTGCGAGGCCCAACCCGTCGCAACTTGCTTCTCTCTCGAGTAACCAATCCTCCCAAGACTATCTTCGAAGGTTGATTCTTAAACAAATTAACCACATCTATCGCCGTTAAAGTGTTTAGTTTTAAAAGCAGGAAAAGCCCGACTCAGAAATTGTCTTAAAAAGAATCGCTTCTGATTTTATCTTTCCTTAGCGGACCGCCGCTAAGAGTGTTCACAGGAAGTCGAAATTGCCACAGGCCGATCCTTCCTCCCAACTATGTCTTTAAACGATTCCAGACCAACGAGCTCTTTTTTATTTGAAAAACGACTAAAAACTTTAGTAAGGCCGATTGCCAAACTATCTAAACAGAAAGATAAAAATGTATTCCCGAATGAATTTAGGCAATGTTCAATTCTCACGATTATAATTGATTTGGCTAACTCTTGGCTCAAGAAATTTAGCTAAACATGATATTAATTATCATGCTTAACTTGGTTTTGGAAAAATAATTAAATAACATAAAATAAATGAAACAAGAAAATAAAGAAAAAGAACTTGAATTAAAACTAAAAATGTTTACAAAGATAAAAACTAAAAATGATGGATGATTGATGGTTCTAAGCCTTTACCAAGGGTGGTATTTATAGGCTTAAATTTACAAAGATAAAGTGATGAAATAATTCAAAATAATAAACAAAAGATAAAACAATTCAAATGTTTTAAAATTTAAATGCAGGAATCTAATCGGATAAGCTGATAACATCTTCCAGAACGTTCCAGAAGCTTCTAGAAGTCGCCACGTCATTGCCACGTCAGACGCGTCGTGCCCATGATGCCAGTCATGACAGAGTTATAATAAAAACTGCAGAAATGCCTCATTTTCACTGCTATTTCCAGAATTGGGTCCCTGCACAAAATATAACGAAAACAACATGGATTAAGCAGCAAGAAGTTCCAATAGCTAGAAAAATAACAAATGAAATGTGTCATATTTGAGAACTCATCATCCTCTTAGTCTCAAAGTCTATCATAGCTCTATGCTCAGTGAGACAGTCCATACCCAGAATCACATCAAAACTGTAAAATGGTAGCTCCATCATATCCACTGGAAACACATGTCCCTGAACCATAAGCGGACATCTTCTGTACATCCTCCTAACTATTACCGTACCCCCGAAGGAACTAGTAACACTAACTCCTACCTCTAATATCTCACAACGCAATTTCAACAACTTTGCATGCTCACTCAGAATATAAGAATGTGTAGACTCGGAGTCAATCAAAGGAAGCAAACCCAAAGACTGTATCGAGAAGTTACCTTGTAACCCCCTCGTCCCGGTCTGGCCGGATGACCGGTCCGAGTGGGCCACACGGGGAAAACCGAAGCGAAACCCGTTAAGGTTCCCCCTCGGTTAGCAACCCTATTTATTTTCTTTCATTTTAATCTTTTCTAGACGATTGTTAAGTCCTAAGTGATCACGACAGCGGAAAACAATCATAGGAAAATCACATTCGAACCACGACCATGCATAAACAGTCCATTTTAAACTTACAAGGCAAGTCGTATCGATACACCAATCAAGGGTATCGATACGCCTTAACTTGGTCAACTCAAACAGTCAACTCGAAGAAGACCGTATCGATATAGCCCTTGAGCGTATCGATACGCCCTCTCCAGTCAACATCTCGTGGTCAACGAGATAAACCCGTACCGATACACCACAACATAGTATCGATACGCCAAAAACTCCCCAATTTCTCAGAATTCCAGTGACCAAAAATCGTATCGATACGCCCCCGCGTATCGATACGCCCAGCCAAAACTGAGCTCTACAGGCAAGACCGTATCGATACGGCCATTAGGCGTACCGATACGCCCTGCACTGCAACTCCACAATTTCCAACTTATCGACCCCAAACACTACTCTAAATGCATTTTTAGACACTCCTAAGCACATACAAACATTTAAGCAATCTTACTTAAGCCAAAAGAAGCATTCAAACATGAGACAAAGCATCCATACATAACATTCCAACAAAAGAGCAATTTAGGCAATAATGTGCATACATGAAAGCTCAAAAGGCCTTAAAAGGCACAAGACAACATAAGAGGTTTGCTCACACACACAAGGCAACCTAAACATCTAAAGCATGCCACCACACACCAACATTCATCATAGTATATCGTGTTTTACAAACCATAATCAAACCAAGACATCCACATTTAAATGAGTCATACAAAGCTCATACAAAAACCCTTGCCACATTGCTAACTAATACAAAATTGATAACCGTACTTGAGCCACAAACTTGGAAAGCCCTTCTTGCCTTGCCTCGAGCTAACACCACGCTAATGATCTGCATTGTTGAACATTGAGAGCGTAAGCTATAAGCTTAGTGAGGGTGCTCTAAAATGAAAAACATCAACAATGCAGGGTTCAAGCATGTAAATCCTAAGCTCACCTACTTCATGCATTGGCACATAAACAAGTAGACCTAGCTAGTCTTTCAAGTGGCATAATATGGTTTCTCATATCCTACCAAGCTCAATCATCAATATCAACATCATGTAACAACACCATATACCACAATCATATATCAAAATGCATGAACAAGTTTAATTGGCCACTATTAATTACCCGGATGTGCGGATTTAAATCTCAACAACACTTTACCTCGGTGGGATTACACTCATCACCGGACCTTGCATGTGCGGGATTCCACTCATCGCCACATGCCCTACGGATGGGATTCAACTCATCATCTCGTAGAAATATATAAAAAGCTTTCGGTGAAATATTACATCACCGTACTCCTCCTTGATGACTTAACGCCATCAAGGCCACATACGTTTTGACTCAATTTGTGTGCACACTAAACCTAATGATCGATCATTTACAACCGGTAATTTATTTAGTGCCAATTTTCACAACCACATCACATATCATCATCCACATCTCATGCTCATTACATATATACAATTCATGATATACATGCACCAATTCAACCACAATCGCAAGAGCATAGATAGGTGAGCACAATAGCATTTAATGGAGAACAATGGCTAAATTAACAACTTGAATTAAATAGAAATGGCCTACCAAGCACACTTCACACACAAACACTACACATACTTGAACCAAACTTTAAAACAAGTTTGAAACCACTCACCGCCCTTCCTTAGCAATCGAAACAATCCTCCTACGAACCCGGATTCGATCCCAATGCTCCTTCAACGACTCCTCTTGCTTCTAGCCAACCAAAAACACAACCAACAACCACAATCAATGCTAACATTCAACCAACACATAACCTTTGAGTTCAAATCAACTTCACCCAAATTTTCCAACCAACTTAATCCCCAAATATCTCAATTTCGTACTCCTTCAAACCTTAGCTGAAATACCCATTTTCAATCACCCAAATAACCCCCAAAAGGTCTCAAATCACCCTCCTAACATACCTAAACCACCAGCCCTTCAATTTCACTCTAAAACCCACCAAAAACCCAAGTTTTGACATCCCAAAAATGGCTCCAATAACCCACTTCAGGTTTTCATCAAAACTCAACCAAATTAATATATAATGAGCATTTTAACATGAATAAACAAAGCCCCAACTCAATTTTGTAAAACAAGATGAAAAACCCCTTAAAAACTCAAACTTTAAACCAAACCCTAATTTTCAAGAGTTCATATTTTTCAAATCTAAAAGCATGTATGAATAGGGAATGAAGAGGAGAGTTGGAAAACGTTTTTACCTTTCAAAAACACTTTGAAATGAAGTTCTAATCAAATGGAATAGTAACTAGCTTTTGGGAGAGTTTGAAAGAGGTGAGAGGGGCCATTCACGTTGGAAAGGGAGGGTGAGAAAGAAGATGACAACTTTTTCTTTAAAGTTGTCTTGCTTTTTAAATCTTTTGGGTCAAATTACAACATAGGTCCCTCCCCTTTTTACTAAAGCTCAATTAGGTCCAATTTAAGGTTGAATTTATTTTAATTTAATTTCATTGACTCAGACTACAAACCACTAACTCCTAACCCCAAAACACGGGTGTTACAACTCTCTTCCACTTAAGAAATTTCGTCCCCGAAATTACGTGACTGAAAGAGATAGGGAAACTGCTTTTCTATATCCTCCTTCCTCTCCCAAGTGGCCTCGTCCACACCTCTACGTTGCCACCGCACCTTTACTAACTCAATCGATCTACCCCTCAAAACCTTACTGTCAGAAGCTAAGATTTCCACGGGCTCTTCCTCATAAGTAAAATCCGGATTCAATTCAATCTCTTCTATGGGCATAACATGTGATGGATCGGACCTATACTTACGAAGCATCGAAACATGGAACACATCGTGTATCTTCTCTAGCTCGGATGGAAAACGCAACTGATAAGCAACCGGACCAACCCTCTTCATAATCGCATACGGTCTTATGTACCTCGGACTCAACTTCCCCTTTCGGCCAAATCTCATCACTTTCTTCCACGGAGACACTTTCAAGAACACCTTCTCGCCCATTGAGAACTCAACTTCCTTCCTCTTCAAATCGGCATAGGACTTCTACCTATCCGAAGCAGCTTTCAAACGATCACAAATCAATTTTACCTTGTCGGTTGTCCCCTTGAGCAAATCCGGCGTAGGTAACAATTTCTGTCCCACTTCGGCCCAACAAACTCGAGTCCTACACTTTCAGCCATACAAGGCCTCATACGGAGCCATCTGAATGCTCGACTAAAAGCTATTATTGTACGCAAACTCTACTAGAGGTAAATGCTTCTCCCAAGTACCCTGAAAGTCAATGATACAACAACGCAACATATCCTTTAAGATCTGAATAACTATCTCTGACTAACCATCTGATTGAGGATGATAAGACGTGCTGAAGTTCAAACGGGTACCCAAAGCTGTATGCAGACACTCCCAAAATCGAGAAGTAAACTGCGGATCTCTATCTGACACAATGGACTTCGGCACACCATGCAGTCTGCCAATCTCACCAATGTACAAATCGGCCAATCTATCTAAGGTGTAAGTAGTGTTGACTACCAAGAAGTGAGCACACTTCGTAAAACGATCCACTATCACCCAAACTGAGTTCTTCTTCGTATGAGTCAAAGGCAAACCCGAAACAAAGTCCATGGTGATGTTCTCTCATTTCCATTACGGAATTCTCAACGGCTATAACAAACCTGAGGGAACCTGATGTTCTGCCTTCACTCTTTGACACACTAAGCACTTACTCACAAAGTCGGCTACATCTCTCTTCAAGCCAACCCAAAAGTACTCATTCTTCAAGTCAAGGTACATCTTCATACTTCCAAGATGCATAGCAAACGGACTACTGTGGGCTTCAGTCAAGATCGTACGTCTCAAGTCACTGTCCTCTGGCACAACTATTCTATCTTTGAAACAAAAAACTCCATCAGTACTGAAACTGTAGTCTGAAGATCTACCCTCGGCTATATCTTGCACGTGAGGTGCCAAAGATCTATCTAAGAGCTGTTTCTCTCGAATCAACTGACCTAGAGTAGGTCTAACCTGAAGCTCGGCTACCAAGCCACCATCTCTGGACAAACTCAATCTAGCAAACATGGCTCTCAAGTCCACGACCATCTTCCTACTCAATGCATTGGCCACTACATTGGCCTTACCCGGATGGTACTCAATAGTAAGATCATAGTCTTTTAGCAACTCTAACCATCTACGCTGTCTGAGATTCAAATCTCGATGAGTCATAATGTATTTCAAACTCTTGTGATCGGTGTACACTGTGCATTTCTCACCGTACAAATAGTGCCTCCAAATCTTCAGAGCAAACACAACTGCAGCTAACTCTATGTCATGGGTCGGATAATTGCGCTCATGGGTCTTCAACTGTCTAGAGGCATAAGCCACTACTCTCTTGTCTTGCATCAGAACACATCCTAGCCCTACATAAGAAGCATCATTGTAGACTACATAGTCCTTCCCGGACTCTGGCTGTATCAAGATCGGTGCTTGGGTCAAAGCTTCTTTCAATTTCTCAAAGGCTCCCTACCTTGCATCTTCCCACTCAAACTGAACACTCTTCTGAAGTAACTGTGTCAATGGAGCGGCTGACTTAGAGAAACCCTCTACAAATCTCCTATAGTATCCGGCTAGGCCTAGGAAGCTACGTACCTCGGTCACAAACTTCGGTTGCTTCCACTCAACAATGGCTTCAATCTTCTTCAGATCAACTCTAATCCCATCGGCTAACACTACATGTCCCAAGAAGACTACCTCTCGGATCCAGAATTCACACTTGCTGAGCTTCGCATATAACTGATGATCTAGCAAAGTCTTCAAAACAAGTCTCAAGTGTCGGTCATGGTCTTCTTCAGTGCGCGAGTACACCAAAATGTCATCAATAAACACAACTACAAACTGATCTAGATACTGATGAAAAATCATATTCATCATGTCCATGAAAGCAGCCGGTGCCTTAGTCAACCCAAATGGCATGACTAAAAACTCATAATGACCATATCTAGTCCTAAAGGCCGTCTTCGTTACATCAACCTCTCTTACCTTTAGCTGGTAGTAACCTGATCTCAAATTCGAAAAGACCGGTGCTCCTTTCAACTGATCAAACAAGTCATCAATTCTAGGCAACGGATATTTATTCTTCACTGTCAACTGATTTAACTGCATGTAATCTATACACATTCTCATGCTTCCATCTTTCTTCTTCACATACAAAACTGGTGCACCCCAAGGTGAAGAACTAAGCCGAATAAAACCTCTATCTGTCAATTCTTGCAACTGAGTCTTCAACTCTTTCAATTCTTTCGGTGCCATGCGATACGGAGCAATCGAAACAGGAGCTGAATCAGAATAAGTCTCAATGGTGAACTCTACCTCTCTGTCCGGTGGCAACCCTGGCAACTCTTCCGGAAACACACTAGGAAAGTCACATACTGTCCGGATGTCCTAAGGTCTAACCTCACTCATGTTAGGGTTCAACACATACGCTAAGTATGCTTCACACCCCAACTCAACTAATCTCTTAGCCTCTAACACTGAAACCACATTAGACAAGAACTTCACGTTCTCACCCACCACTACAATCTCATAGTCATCTGTGAGCCTCAAAGAAATCCGCTTAGTTTCAAAATCTATCCTAGCTCTATGCTCCGTGAGCCAGTCCATACCCAGAATCACATCAAAACCATAGAAAGGAAGCTCCATCATATCCAGTGGAAACACATGCCCCTGAACCATCAACGGACACCTTCGGTACATCTTCCTAACTACTACCGTGTCCCCAAAGGAACTAGTAACACTAACTCCTACCTCTAACATCTCACAAGGCAAATTCAAAGACTGTGCATGTTTACTCAATATGTAGGAATGTGTAGACCCAGAGTCAATCAAAGAAAGCAAACCCAAAGACTGTATCGAGAAGTTACCTGCGATCACATTGATGTCATGTTGATCCCCGCGCTGAGCATAAACTCTGGCCTGACCTCCGCCCTCTGGCTGAACTGCAACTACATGTGCTATGTTCCTCTGACCATCGTTCCTCGGCTGGAAGTTACCTCTACCGCGCCCGCGGCCTCTCTGAAAGTCATTGGCTCTAGCAGGAGCCTGAGCTGGTGCCTGTCCCACCTGATGTGGACAGTCACGCCTAATGTGGTCTCTAGCCCCACAACTCCAACAAGAATGAAAATTTCCCCAACACTCACCGGTGTGGTTCCTCCGCAAGTAGCACATGTGGGCAACTTCCCACCAGCTCTTTGACCCTAATGGCCCCTACCGTGGTTACCGCCACCACGCCTATGATCAAAATGATGTATGTTGTCCCGATGCCTCTTGGCATCACCTCTATCAAAGTTACTGGACCTCTTGCCCGAACTAGATCCACAAGACCGCCTGGTCAAACTCAAACTGCGCTCTAAGTCCTTGGCCCTCGCGACCAAGACATCAAAATCAGTGTAATCTGAAGCTAGAGTATACGTCTTGATCTCCTCACTCAGCCCATAACGGAAGCGATTACAACGCTCCCCCTTAGTAGGTACAAGCTCAGGTGCATACTGACTCAATCTGACAAATCGGATCTCATAATAGGTCACAGACATACTCCCCTGAAGCAATGCCATAAACTCCCTCTTCCTCTCATCGAGGTATTGCAGACCCAGATACTTCTTACGGAATGCTGTCTCAAAGAACTCCCAAGTGATCTCGGCCTCATCCATACCCGTAGTAATGGTGACCCACCAAGTGTAGGCATCACCCTGAAGCAAGGACTCAACACATCCCAACTTGCGCTCACCAGTACACCCCATCTGAGCAAGAATACGGACAGTCTTCTCAAACCATAACTCTGATCGCTCTGGAGTAGCACCTCTGAACTCTTCGGCCCCAAGGCCCCGAAGTCTCTCTAAAGGCAATCCAGTACCCTCACCCTGATGATGAGCTGCCTGACCTCCAGCTACTGCAGCCTGAAATGCCCGGGCAATCGCTTGAACCAACGGAGCTAAGTCAATCTCGGCCGGTCCTTGGCCACCTTGGCCTCCTTGTGGTCCCTCTCCTTCGGCCCCTGCCTCACCTCCCGCTCCGGTGGAGGAGGTGGTGGAGGAGCTCCAACTCCAACCACAGGCTCTCCCACTTGGGCATCAACCCTAACTACTGGCTCAACTCCTGGAGTCTCTGCCCGTGGTTCCGGTCGAACTATCCTAGGCCTCCCGCGTGGTCTCATGATACAGCTAGCAAGGTATAAACTACAAAAAGAAACAGATAAGGATTACGTTAGCCAAAGCAAGGGTCCAATAGTGCTCAAGTACGCCTCTTTCCAAAATTCTTTTTAAATTAAGTAATAGTAGCAATGGGCACACACTCCACACCAGACTCAACAATTCATGCTTCAAAACATCATACGATCAGTCAAATATCAAGAATTCATGGCAAGACATGCATCGAACAACACAATCATTTAACACATCAAGCTTACCTCACTTACCTGCCCGAGGTCTCGGTAACCTCAGGCTCTGATACCAACAAATGTAACCCCCTCGTCCCGGTCTGGCCGGATGACCGGTCCGAGTGGGCCACATGGGGAAAACCGAAGCGAAACCCGTTAAGGTTCCCCCTCGGTTAGCAACCCTATTTTTTTCTTTCATTTTAATCTTTTCTAGAGGACTGTTAAGTCCTAAGTGATCACGACAGCAGAAAACAATCATAGGAAAATCACATTCGAACCACGGCCATGCATAAACAGTCCATTTTAAACTTACAGGGCAGGCCGTATCGATACACCAATCAAGGGTATCGATACGCCTTGACTTGGTCAACTCAAACAGTCAACTCGAAGAAGACCGTATCGATACAGCCCTTGAGCGTATCGATACGCCCTCTCCAGTCAACATCTCGTGGTCAACGAGATAAACCCGTACCGATACACCCCAACATAGTATCGATACGTCAAAAACTCCCCAATTTCTCAGAATTCCAGTGACCAAAAACCGTATCGATATGCCCCCGCGTATCGTACACCCACCAAAACTGAGCTCTACAGGCAAGACGGTATCGATACGGCCCTTAGGCGTACCGATACGCCCTGCACTGCAACTCCACAATTTCCAACTTATCGACCCCAAACACGACTCTAAATGCATTTTTAGACACTCCTAAGCACATACAAACATTTAAGCAATCTTACTTAAGCCAAAGGAAGCATTCAAACATGAGACAAAGCATCCATACATAGCATTCCAACAAAAGAGCAATTTAGGCAATAATGTGCATACATGAAAGCTCAAAAGACCTTAAAAGGCACAAGACAACATAAGAGGTTTGCTCACACACACAAGGCAACCTAAACATCTGAAGCATGCCATCACACACGAACATTCATCATAGTATATCGTGCTTTACAAACCATAATCAAACCAAGACATCCACATTTAAATGAGTCATACAAAGCTCATACAAAAACCCTTGCCACATTGCTAACTAATACAAAATTGATAACCGTACTTGAGCCACAAACTTGGAAAGCCCTTCTTGCCTTGCCACGAGCTAACACCACGCTAATGATCTGCATTGTTGAACATTGAGAGCGTAAGCTATAAGCTTAGTGAGGGTGCTCTAAAACGAAAAACATCAACAATGCAGGGTTCAAGCATGTAAATCCTAAGCTCACCTACTTCATGCATTGGCACATAAACAAGTAGACCTAGCTAGTCTTTCAAGTGGCATAATATGGTTTCTCATATCCTACCAAGGTCAATCATCAATATCAACATCATGTAACAACACCATATACCACAATCATATATCACAATGCATGAACAAGTTTAATTGGCCACTATTAATTACCTGGATGTGCAGATTTAAATCTCAACAACACTTTACCTCGGTGGGATTACACTCATCACCGGACCTTGCATGTGCGGGATTCCACTCATCGCCACATGCCCTACGGATGGGATTCAACTCATCATCTCGTAGAAATATATAAAAAGCTTTCGGTGAAATATCACATCACCGTACTCCTCCTTGATGACTTAACGCCATCAAGGCCACGTACGTTTTGACTCAATTTGTGTGCACATTAATCCTAATGATCGATCATTTACAACCAGTAATTTATTTAGTGCCAATTTTCACAACCACATCACATATCATCAACCACATCTCATGCTCATCACATATATACAATTCATGATATACATGCACCAATTCAACCACAATCACAAGAGCATAGATAGGTGAGCACAATAGCATTTAGTGGAGAACAATGGCTAAATTAGCAACTTGAATTAAATAGAAATGGCCTACCAAGCACACTTCACACACACACACTACACATACTCGAACCAAACTTTAAAACAAGTTTGAAACCACTCACCGCCCTTCCTTAGCAATCGAAACAATCCTCCTGCAAACCCGGATTCGGTCCCAATGCTCCTTCAACGACTCCTCTTGCTTCTAGCCAACAAAAAACACAACCAACAACCACAATCAATGCTAACATTCAACCAACACATAACCTTTGAGTTCAAATCAACTTCACCCAAATTTTCCAACCAATCTAATCCCCAAATATCTCAATTTCGTACTCCTTCAAACCTTAGCTGAAATACTCATTTTCAATCACCCAAATGACCCCCAAAAGGTCCCAAATCACCCTCCTAACATACCTAAACCACCAGCCCTTCAATTTCACTCTAAAACCCACCAAAAACCCAAGTTTTGACATCCCAAAAATGGCTCCAATAACCCACTTCAGGTTTTCATCAAAACTCAACCAAATTAATATATAATGAGCATTTTAACATGAATAAACAAAGCCCCAACTCAATTTTGTAAAACAAGATGAAAAACCCCTTAAAAACTCAAACTTTAAACCAAACCCTAATTTTCAAGAGTTCATATTTTTCAAATCTAAAAGCATGTATGAATAGGGAATGAAGAGGAGAGTTGGAAAACGTTTTTACCTTTCAAAAACACTTTGAAATGAAGTTCTAATCAAATGGAATAGTAACTAGCTTTTGGGAGAGTTTGAAAGAGGTGAGAGGGGCCATTCACGTTGGAAAGGGAGGGTGAGAAAGAAGATGACAACTTTTTCTTTAAAGTTGTCTTGCTTTTTAAATCTTTTGGGTCAAATTACAACATAGGTCCCTCCCCTTTTTACTAAAGCTCAATTAGGTCCAATTTAAGGTTGAATTTATTTTAATTTAATTTCATTGACTCAGACTACAAACCCACTAACTCCTAACCCCAAAACACGGGTGTTACATACCTGCAATCACATCTGTGTCATGCTGATCCCCACGCTGAGCGTAAATTCTGGCCTCCGCCCTCTGGCTGGACTGCAACTACATGCGCTATGTTCTTCTGGCCATCATTTCTCGGCTGGAAGTTACCTCTACCGTGCCCGCGGTCTCTCTGAAAGTCATTGGCTCTAGCCGGAGCCTGAACTGGTGCCTGCCCCACCTGATGTGGACAGTCACGCCTAATATGATCCCTAGCTCCACAGCCCCAACACGAGTGAAAATTTCCCCAACACTCACCGGTGTGATTCTTCCCGCAATAGCACACGTGGGCAACCGCCCACCAGTTCTCTGGCCCTGATGGCCCCTACTGTGTTTACCTCCACCATGTCTATGGTCATAGTGATGTCTGTTATCCCGATGCCTATTGGCATCGCCTCTATCAAAGTCACTATATCTCTTCCCAGAACTAGAACCACCATATCGTTTGGTCAAGCCCAAACTGTGCTCCAAGTTCTTGGCCCTAGCGACCAAGACATCAAAATCTGTATAGTCAGAAGCTAAAGTGTACCTCTTGATCTCTTCATTCAACCCATACCGGAAACGGTTACAACGTTCCACCTCAGTAGGAACAAGCTCAGATACATACTGACTCAGCCTGAAAAATCTGATCTCGTAGTCTCTCACAGTCATACTCCCCTGAAGCAAAGCCATAAATTTCCTCTTCTTCTCATCGAGATATCAAGGACCCAGATATTTCTTATGGAAAGCTGACTCGAAAAACTCCCAAGTGATCTCAGGCTCTACCATACCCGTAGTGATGGTGACCCACCAAGTGTAGGCATCACCCTGAAGCAAAGATACAACACACCCTAGCTTGCGTTCCCTGGTACATCCCATTTGTGCCAGAATATGGACAATCTTCTCTAACCACATCTCAGACCTCTCTGGTGTAGATCCTCTAAACTCTTTACCTCCCAAACTGCGGAGTCTCTCCAATGGCAAACCAGTACCCTCTCCCTGGGGTTGTGCCACTGCCTAACCCCCAGCCACTGCAGCCTGAAAACCCCCGGCTATCTCCTGAACTAGGGGAGCTAAATCTATTTCGGTCGGTCCTTGGCTAACTTGAGGTTCTGCACCCTCGACTCCCGCCTCACCTCCCTCTTGATAAGGAGGAGGTTGAGGAGCCTGCCCCCCACCAATTTGCTCAACTCCCGGAGCTTGTGCCCGTGGTTCCGATTGAACCATCCTAGGCCTCCCTCGTGGTCTCATGTTACAGCTAGCAAGATAACAACTACAACAAACAAACATAGAAGGATTAAGTTAGCAAAGGTAAGGGTCCAACTGTTCTCAAGTATTTTCCTTTACAAAACTTTTTCAAATTAAGTAATAGTAGCAATGGGTACTCGACATTACACCAAACGCAACAATCATGCTTCCAAACACCATATGAACGATCAAACAACAAGAATATATGGCATAGCATACACCGAGACATAACAATTACTTAACACATCAAACTTACCTCACTTACCTGCCCGAGGTCTCGGTAACCTCAGGCTTTGATACCAACAAATGTAACCACCTCGCCCTGGTCTGGTCGGCCGACTGGTTCGAGTAGGCTACACGAGGAAAACTAGTGTGAAACCCGTTAAAGTCCCACCTCGGTTAGCAACCCTAGAAAATTTCTTTTAATTAAATCTTGTCTAAAGGCATATTGTTACCTAAGTGATCATGGCAGCGGAAAACAACAAGAAAGAAACACAACCGAACCCAACACAACATGTTAAATAGCCCATTTTAAAGTCACAGAGCAGGTCGTATCGATACACCTGTCAAGGGTATCGATACACCTTGACCAAGTCAACTACCATCAGTCAACAGAGGAAGACCGTATCGATACAGCCCTAGAGCGTATCGATACGCCCTTCTCGGTCAACATCCTGCGGTCAACGAGACAAAATCGTACTGATACGCCTATAGCCCGTATCGATACACCAAAGTCTCACCAAAATCTCAGATTTCCAGTGAGCTTTGGGCGTATCGGTACACCCCCGCGTATCGATACACCAAGCCAAAACTGAGTCCTGAAGGGAAAGACCGTATCGATACGGCCCTTAGGCGTATCGATACGCCCTACACTGCAAGTCTCCAAATTTCAGCAAAAGACCCTCAAACACGACTCTAGATGCATTTTAAGACTCCCCTATCCACATTCAAGCATTCATACAACATTCCACAACCAAGAACTAGCATGGAGAGCAATTTGGATGATCAACGAAGCAATTACAACAAGGCATTCACATAAAGGTAGATATTGTATAAAAGGGCATGCTTAAAAGCTCAAAAAGCCAAATGGCACATGTCTTCACACATAAGTTCACATGCTTGCCAACAACATATAACATCCAAGGCATAACCTCTCATCACAAGCATTCAACAAGTCATAACATGGTTTACAATCCAAAGTAAAGCATAAACAACATTCAACAGTTATGAGTCATACAACGCTCATACAAACACATAGTAGCCCCATTGCTAAACTACTACTTATTTACTAAACCATACTTGAGCAACTACAAAGCTTGGAATGCCCCTTCGCCTTGCTCCTTGCTAACTACAAGCTACAGATCTGCATTGTCGAAAATGAGAGCGTAAGCTAGAAGCTCAGTGAGGATGCTCTAAACCAAAACAACGACAATGCAGGGTTCAAGCATATGATCCTTAACATCACACACAACATACATAAGCAGCAACATAGCAAACTAGCTAGCAACACAAGAGTCAATAATATGACATCTTACTTCATATTAAGCTCAACAAGATAAAGAAAATATCTCAACATCATAAACACAAGAGCAAGTACATTGGCCACTATTAGTTTACTCGGATATGCAGATTTACTCTCAACAACAACATTACCTCGGTGGGATTACACTCATCACCGGACCTTGCATGGATGGGATTCCACTCATCATCACGTATAATATAAACAATTTCCAGTGGAATATTACATCACCGTAGTCCTCCTTGATGACTTAACGCCACCAAGGCCACGCGCGAATTTAACTCAACCGTGTGCACACTAATCCTAATGATCAATCATTTATACCCGGTAAGTTAACTAGTGCCAATTACTCTTAAACCACATTATAACAACCATCATTTATAGCACACATCCATCAACACACACATCAATGTATATTCACACATAAACAATTCATGCCTCACAAGATCAATATAAGCATAAACATCTAAAACTTATTGACACATAAGAAGTTAAACTACCAATTTAACTTCTACCTTGGAATGGCCTACCAAGCTCATTCCAATACCTTCACTACACACACTTGAACCAATTTAAACAAGTTTGAAGTTTCACTCACCACCCTTCCTTAGCAAACCAAGCAAAGCTAGTCAAGCCTCCACAATTTCAGGATTCGATCTCGATCCTTCCCCGATGTTTCCTCTTGCTTCTAACCAATCAAAAGACAAGTATTACTCAACCGATTCAATGCTAAACTCAGCCACAAACCCAACTCATAATCACAAGCCAAAACTTCACAATTTCAAACCCAAACTAACCACAAAACTCACATTTTCGTACTCCCCAAATACCCAGCTGAAATCCATCATTTCCAACACCCAAATTACATCTAAAGGCTTCCAAAACACCTTCCTAACAACCCTATACCATCAGCCCTTCAACCCAACACAAAAAACACACCAAAAATTCAAGTTTTGACACTTTGAAAAATGCCCCAAAGACCCACTTCGAGATTTTTCCCAAAATTCTTCCATTTTAAGATATTAGGTGTATTTAAGTGTGATTAACTCAAAACCTAACTCAAAAAACCAAAAACAAGTGGAAAACCCGTTAAAATCCATACTTTCATCAAACTTGAAAAACTTGAAAAACACAAATGGTGATGGTTTTGAAATCTAAAACCATGGAAATGATTGGGATGATGAGAAGAGTTCAAAAATGAAATTACCTTCGAAGGAGCTCTTGAATTGATGGAGAAAAGGAATGAAATAGTGATTTAGGGCTTTGGGAGGGGTTTGGGTTTTTTCCACGTTAGAAACACAAAGGGGAGGAAGATGACTTTCTTCTTTTTTTTGTTCTTTTTGATTCAAAAAGTTTGTCTCCTTTTTATTTTAACTTATTTACAAAAATGCCATTATGAAGATTTTAGGCTCAATTAAATTAAAACCAAGGCCTAATTAAATTTAATCGGTTTGATGAGTTGAACCCAACACACACACCGAACTCCTAACCCCAAAACACGGGTGTTACAGTCCTTCATCAAAGGCATCAAGGATTCTTACATCATCATCATCACAAGAATCCTTCCTCGGAAGGAGGTTATCATCGAATACAACGTGAATAGACTCTTCTACTACTAGATCTTCTCTTAAACTCATGAATCATGTTGCTTTTATCTCATGCATAGAGTCTAAGAACATTAAAGAAGCATTAAATGATGATTTTTGGATTATGGCTATGCAAGAAGAGTTAAATCAATTTTAGAGAAGTAATGTATGGACATTAGTTGAAAGGCCTAGTAATCAATCTACTATAGGAACTAGATGGGTATTTAGGAATAAACTAGATGAGAGTGGTAACATTGTGAGAAACAAAGCTAGATTAGTTGCTCAAGGTTACACTCAAGAAGAGGGAATTGATTTTGATGAAACCTATGCACCCGTAGCTAGAATGGAATCCATTAGGATGTTGTTTGCATATGCATGTTATCACTATTTCAAGATTTTTCAAATGGATGTTAATAGCGCATTTTTAAATGGTTTTATAAATGAGAAAGTGTATATGGAACAACCATCGGGTTTTGAAGATTCAAAATTTCCAAATCATGTTTTCAAACTAACCAAAGCATTTTATGGTTTAAAACAAGCTCCTAGAGCTTGGTATGAAAGACTTTCAAATTTTTTGATTGAAAAAGGTTTTGTAAAAGGTAAGGTAGACACTACACTTTTCATAAAAAGGTATAAAAATGAAATCTTAGTAGTACAAATATATGTTGATGATATTATTTTTGGATCTACTAATGAGTGTCGTTGCAAAGAGTTTGCTAAGTTAATGAGAGGTGAATTCGAGATGAGCATGATGGGGGAGCTCTCATTCTTTTTGGGACTCCAAATCAACCAAAGGAAGGATGTTGATGGTGACGATGACGAGGCTTAGGGTCTTTATTGCATCTCATATTAGATTATCATATTAGGACTAAGTTTGCACCTTTATTTTAGTTATGCTTTATGAACCTATGCTTTGATTGTTTTGTTTGGGATTGAGCTTTAAACTTTATTGCTTTAAGTTTTATGTTTGGATGTTTGAACTATATGAATCTATTTTATGTTGTTGATTGCTTTTAACCTTGTTTCTTCTCTTGATGAGCATTGTTTATTATTTTGTTTGATCTAAGAAAAAGGGGGGAAAGTAATATAAGAGCCAAAATCTGTTTTAAGTCGGTTTTGAGTTTTAAAACTTGAATTTTAAATCTTTTCAAAACTTTAAAAACCCATCTTAAATTGAGGGGGAGTTAGAATGTCTTCATGATTTCAAAACTCTTAAAAATTCTAACTTGGTATTGTTATATCAAAAAGGGGAGATTGTGAAACCAATAAATTGATTTTGATATAACAAAGAAATTAAGGACTAAATTGAAAAAATGGAAAATGAATTTTTAAGTCCTCAAAACATCTCTATGTATTTAAAGAAAAATGTTTAAGTCAAAACCTCAACTTGTCAAATATTTTCTAAGTGTTTATCAAGCCAAAACAATGATTTTCGAGTCACCATTTTGGAATGGCCTTTGGGCATTCCGGAACAGTTTGAAACTGTTAACCTCTGTTTTGGAACGTGTTTCAAAACGGATGATGAACATCGGAACGGTTTGAACCGTTTAGATACGGTAGTATCGAAACGACCTCAACGTTTCGAAACAGAATTCAAACTTGGTTTTAAAATATGACAGTTGAAGTTTTATAACTGAATTTAAAATTGTGGTTAAGGTGTATTGAAACGTTTCCAAGTCGTTTCGATACAGGCTTTAATAGTAGCAAAATGTTTCAAAACGAGTTTCGGAACGAGCTCTTAGCGCATCGAAAAGATCGTGCCCGTTTCAGTACGGTCTATTTATTACACCCCAACGACTCTTTCTATTTTGGTCTGTTTCGAAACAGGGTCGGGCGTTTCAGAACGGGTAGTTGCAGACTGCATTTATGGAGGGAAGAAAACATCCCAACGGCTATATTGATGAATGCAACAACCCCAACGACTAGAATTCAATGAGAAGGTATAAAAGGGACCTCTAAAAGCACCAGCAACAACTATTGATCTCCAAAGTATTATCCAAACATCAAAGCCAATCATTTGTGCAAAAATCTCATTATTTCTTGTAAACCCCAATTGTGAAATTTGTAATTCGCATTCTTATCTGTTCAATTGGGTTGAGTGCTTGTAAAAGGGCTATATTTTTGTATTGAGAGATACTAGTTTTAGCCTTTATCTTTTTCTATTTCTTGAGTGAGGTTTGGGTCAAATTTTGGGTAGAAATTTTGATCGGTACTGTAAAGGTTACCTCCTTAGCCTAGAAAAGGGGAAGAACAGTTAGTGGATTGTTGGAAAATCCTTAGTGAAGCAAAGGTAGTGGATGTAGAGTTTGTAACACCCCAATTTAGGGCTTAGAAGTTTTGGGTTTGGACCGGGTCGGTCGGATTGCGGTTCGAATATATAAAAGGTGATTTTTAGGAAAGCCTAGTTCGGGTTGCATTAAAAATATGGAAAAATGTCTTAAAATCCTCTTTTATTATATATAAGAGAATGGTGAAATCAATTTTACAAAATGAGGTTTAAAAGTGTGGCATTTTGGGTTAGTGACTAAAATGTAATTTTCGAAAACTTGGTGACTGTTTTAAAAAAGATTGAAACTTTGAATCTTTAAGGAGCTATTTACCCAAGAAGAGTTTCTCCAGATTTTTCTTAATATTAATCAATTAATTAATGGTTTTAAATTAAAGGTAAAAGGGAGGGAAAAAGATATTTTGTCATAACTAACTTTTCTCCAAAATTTTCCATTTCTTTTCTCTCAACTTTTCTCTCAACCCAAACACTTTTCTACAGCAAATTTCCCTCTGATTTTGACATCCAAATATGAGATTTCAACTTTCATTTGATCTCTAATCATTTCTACATCAAAACCTTAGCAATTGCATATTGGATTTTCAAGAATCTTGGTTCCAAAAAGGGAGAAACTCACATTTAGAGGTATGAACGTCCTTCTCCTCTAAATACTCAGTTCTTTACTGAAATTCCAAAGTTCTCAATCCTTGATTTGTGTTTTATAAAAGGTTTTGTAGTTGTGTTCTTGATCTTGGCTTTAAAATGCAAGATTTGGTTAATTTTTGATGAAATTCGTAAGAAATGATTGGGCACTGTTTTGAGATGTGTTTTTAATGTAAATTGGATGTATAATTGATGAGAAATTGAGGTTTAATCAATGCAATCCCGGATAGGTTGATTTTCCTAAGTTTTGCTTGAGTTTTTGGTGGTTTTTGGAGTGATCTTGGTGATCTGCTATAGCTGGAGGTATAAGGACGTGATTAGATCCTTTTTGGTTGTTAATTGAGGTTTAAGAATAATTGGAATTGATGGATCTTGGCTGGGTAGTGTTGTAGTGATGTTTGGATGTGATTTCGGTTGTGTTTGGTTGCCGAAATGTGAGTGTTGATGAGAGCAGCGAGTTTAGGTGTCTTGGTTGAAGATATTAATGCATGATGATGCATTAATCCTCTGCTTTGATGTGTTTAAAACAGGGGAGACATCTTCGGATCCTTGTGGTGTTGGTCCGGAAGCTTGATTGGTGTTTCGGCAAGTTGCGAAACGGAATCGGTGAGTGAAGTTTGGTTTTCAGCTTTGAAACCAATGTTTTGAAGGTTTGGGAGCTTAGTTTAAGTCTAAACAACTTAGCTAAGCTCAAGAGTAAGTTTTCGGAAAAACTCTCTTGTTGATGAACCATGTGTTGGTTGAATGCAATGTGATTGTTTGCATGTTTTAAATTCTGTTTTTTGAAAGCATATTTTAGCATGTTTATTGCTGATTTTACAAGCCATGAATTGAAGGATGCTCAAGGTAAGAGATCCTTGTTTTTGTACATTGATAAATGTGGTTTTGATCCATAATGATGCATGAAGATAATGGCTTTGTCAAATGCTTTAAAACAGTGGATTAATGTTGTTAAATGATGTATATTGGCAAGTGATGTGGTTTGTTTAAAAGTACTTGAATCGGATATAGTTAGCCGGCTATAGGATTGGGTGCACCGTGAATAAAGTCGCATTGGATGTCGAGGGGTTGTGATTGTACCATGCTCCATCCAAGTACACTAACGAGATGGTTAAAAACAACATGGTGGTTAAAAGTCCATGAGTGGTTCTTGTTTTAAGGTCACAATGGTGGTTAAAAGTCCATGTGTGGACCTTGTGTATTGTTAAGGTCACAATGGTGGTTAAAAGTCCATGTGTGGACCTTGTGTATTGTTAAGGTCACAATGGTGGTTAAAAGTCCATGTGTGGACCTTGTGTTTTGTAAGATCACCATGGTGGTTAAAAGTCCATGTGTGTATCTTGTGATGTATGTCCCGTGATCTCGTTAGTGATGTTATACAACTACCAATGAGTGATGTGGAGGGGTTGTGATTGTACCATAGTCTCCATCACGGGTGTTGAGGGGTTGTGATTGTACCATGCTCCACCTTGATATTGGTAGTGTGTATGAAGCGTAGGGACAACGCTTGTAATCCGCGTATCCGATTGTCGATTGTCTATTGTTGATTGTCGATTGTGTTTTGGAAATGGTTATGATTATCACTTGAAAGCCAATAAGACATGTTAATGATTTGAAGCATGAAATGCTTGGTTTATATGCATTTGTGCATGATCAAATGATGTTTGAACTAAAGGTTTTGAAAAGGGGTTTTATAAATGCATTATTGTGATGTTTTAAATGAGCATTCCTCACTAAGCTATGTGCTTACGCTCTCTCTTTTCTTAAACCAATAATGCAGAGCATTGAAGTGCTTAAAGGGCAGCAAGGAGGTCAAGAATCCAAGTGAAGAATTAAGCTCATGTATGGTGAATGTTTTCCTAACACTATTAGCTTTTGGGCATTTGGCAATGGGGAACTTATGTTGTTGTTTTGGAAGATGTTTTGGACTCCCTAAGTTGGATTTATGCTTTTGATAATGATGGAGCATGTAAATGGCCTTTTGAGGTTGGTTTTGTGTTTTTGATGCTTGTATGGTTTTCAATATAGGATGCATGCCTATAGACTTGGGTTTTTCCTTAATTGATGCCATGTTTGAGATTGAATGATGCTAGTATGTTCCTTAAGTATATAATGTCTTGCTGGTATGTTTTTAGGGTCTTTGGATTATGTTTGATTGGTCGAAAGCATGTTAAACCAGCAAAATTTCTGCTATCTGGGCAGCCTGTTTCATAACAGGTGCTACCGTATCGGAACATGGGGCCTGAAATGGCCTTGGCGTTCCGAAACGGGTAGAGCCGTTCCGGAACGGTTTTGCCACTGACAGGCCCTGTTCTGGAACTTGTTTCGGAACGGTCCCGTGTTTCGGAACGGATCATCCCTGTTCCGAAACACTCGACCTTTGGGCACTGAAATTGTTGGTTAAATGTTTTGCAATCTTTGCGTTTTGGTCCTAAACTTTGTATATGCAATTGAATGAGTCTGAGATGTCCGTTTGAATTGAAATTCGGCAGAGAAGCATGAAACATGACTAATTTCATAATGGTAACTCAAAAGTGGATTAAGTCCTTATAATTTTCAGAATTTACGTTTTGGTCCCTAAATTCATAAATTGTGCAATTGAGTCCCTGTTCGATGTCTGATTGCTGTGGTTTTCGAGTATGCTTTCCTCGAGTGTTTGATTAGGGTTAATATGCATTTAGATAAGTTTAAAAAGAAAAAAAAGGGTCGTTAATCAAGGTTGACTTTCGGGTTAACTTTGGTTTTCCCCGTGTAAACTTCTTAATTCGGGTCAACCGTCTAGGCCGGGTTAAGGGGGTTACATTTGTTGGTATCAGAGCTGAGTTCTCGAGTAATTGGGAATGGTTATGTGGGTGATGAGTGTATGTATGCTTTGTATGCTTGTTGAATGAAAGCATGTTGTGTGAATTGTAAGTATTTTACAATAGTGATGTATGCTGTGGTGAAGCATGTTAGAGGGACCCATTTCCAAATCAAAGCTAATGTAATGATTTGTTTTTAATTGGAAATGAGCTTGAGTACTTGGATTGCTTACCTTGCTGAGCCTAACTTTGTTTGTTGCATTGTGATTGCATTGTTTGTGAATGGCACCTCGTAGAGAAATGAGGATTAATACGCGAGCTATGGCTCAAAATGAGAATGAGGAGAATGCTGAAAATGTGGTGGATTTACCTCCTCCGCCTCGTGGTGGTGGTGCTGGGGGTGAAGGAGCTGCTGTTGGTGCTGGTGCTGGGGTCGCTGGACCTGAAGCTGGTCAGGGGCCAGCTGTACCTGACATGACAATGCTGGTACAAGCCATTACTGGAGCTTTTCGAGCAGCGGTAGTTGGAGCTCAAGGAGCTGGGCATCAGGGAGATGCTAATGCTAGACTACCTTTGGAACGTTTGCGCAGTCTGAGAGGGACTGAGTTCAGAGGTTTGTCTGCTGAAGGTTCTGAGTCTTGGCTGGAAAGTACCAAGAGAATCTTGGGGCAAATGAATTGCACTGATGTGCATAAGCTGGGCTGTGTGGTATCGTTGTTGCAGGACGATGCATACACTTGGTGGACAACCACTATCTCTGGGATGGCGGATGCTGATGTGACATGGACGTTCTTTCAGAACATTTTCAAGAGAAGGTACCTCGGTGTGAGGTATTTGGATGAAAAGAAGAGGGAATTCAAGTCTCTCACTCAAGGGAGCATGACAGTGGCATAGTACGAGGTTCAGTTTGTCCGACTCAGTCAATACGCACCTGAGCTTATTCCTGATGAGCGGGAGAGGTGTGAACGGTTCCGTTATGGTTTGGTGACGGAAGTGAAGACTTACATGCTGGCTGCTGAGTATAATGATTTTGATGTGCTGGTTGGTAGAGCAAAGGATATTGAGATGAATTTGGGTTTATCTTCTAGAAGTGCTGGTTCTAGTGCTGGTAAGTGAGTTACTGAATATAGTTCTGGTGGTGGACGGAACAAGAGGGGACGTGATCGGAAGTATCAGTCTTCAGCTAGGCGAGGTGCTGGAGGGCAAGGTGCGCTTGTTCAGGGAGACAAGGTAAGAGCTGATCCGAACACATGTTGGACGTGTGGATCGCGTGGACATTTGAGGCGTGATTGTCCTCGAGCAGTGAGGGAGGTGCGGGCTCCTGTTATGGTGGCTGGTAACTCGTGCTGGAACTGTGGATCCGCTGATCACATGAGGAGGGAGTGTCCTCTGTTGGTCGGTGGTGGCCAAGGACGTGCTCCTGGAGTTGTTGCACCACAGAGAGGTCGTGGGTGCGGCCGTGGTAATTTCCAGCGGAGAGAGGAGGGTGGACGGAATGTGGCTCATGTTGTAGCTGTTCAGCCTGAAGGTGGAGGCCAGGCCAGGGTGTATGCTCAGAGGGAGGGGAGGAATGACACGGATGTGATCGCAGGTACTTTTACTTTGCAATCCTTGTCATTACTTTCCTTGATTGATTCTAGATCTACACACTCATATATATTGCGTGAGCATGCTGAATTGCTTGGTTTGCCTGTTGAGTCTTTGGATGTGTGTATGCGTGTCACTAGTTCTTTTGGTGAGACTGTAGTGACTCGAAAGCTTTATAGAAGATGTCCTTTGGTTGTGCAAGATCATGTTTTTCATGTTGATCTTATGGAATTGCCTTTCTATGGTTTTGATGTAATCCTTGGTATGGATTGGCTTGTTGAGCATCGAGTTGTAGTGGATTGTGAGAATAAGCGAGTTTTGTTGAAGCTTGCGGATGATTATGAAGTGGTTGTGGTTGGTGAGAATGTGAAGTTTCTTGCCAATGTGGTGTCTACATTGGAGGCGAGCCGGATGCTGAGGCAAGGTTGTGAAGCTTATCTCGTTTTTGTGATGAATCCTAGCTCTAAAGAGTTGCGTATGCAAGATATCAGGACTGTGCGAGAGTTTCCTGGTGTGTTTCCTGAGGAGTTGCGTGGATTGCCTCCTAATCGTGAAGTGGAGTTTGGGATTGAGTTGTATGAAAACACGACTCTAGTGTCCATTACCCCTTATCGTATGGCACCTAAGGAGTTGAAAGAGCTGAAGACGCAACTGCAAGAGTTGCTTGATCGTGGTTTCATTCGGTCGACTGTGTCACCTTGGGGTGCACCGGCCTTGTTTGTGAAGAAGAAGGATGGCACTATGAGAATGTGCATTGATTATCGTCAGCTTAACAAGTTGACTATCAAGAATCGGTATCCATTGCCGAGAACTGATGATCTTTTTGATCAATTTCGGGGAGCAGCTGTGTTCTCTAAGATTGACTTAAGGTCAGGGTATTACCAGTTGAAGGTGAAGGATGTGGATGTGCCAAAGACAGCTTTTAGGACGAGGTATGGGCATTATGAGTTCCTTGTGATGCCGTTTGGTTTGACAAATGCTCCTGCAGCTTTCATGGACATGATGAATCGTGTATTTCATGAATACCTGGATAAATTTTTTGTGGTGTTCATTGATGATATCCTCGTGTACTCGCGTACGGAGGAGGAGCATGAAGAGCATTTGAGAATCGTGTTGCAAGCTTTGTTGGAGAATCAGCTTTATGCCAAGCTGAGCAAGTGTGAATTCTGGCTTAGAGAAGTGGTGTTTCTTGGTCATGTGGTTTCTACTGAAGGGATTCGTGTTGATCCTCAGAAGATTGAAGCAGTGATGAATTGGAAGGTTCCTAAGTCTGTTCATGAAGTCCGTAGTTTCCTTGGTTTGGCGGGATATTATCGGAGGTTCATGGATGGGTTTTCAAAGATTGCTGCACCTTTGACGAAGTTGTTGCGGAAGGATGTTAAGTATGAGTGGACGGAAGCGAGGCAGCAGGCTTTTGAGAAGCTTAAGGCAGCTTTGACGCAAGCTCCAATCTTGGTTCAACCTGAATCAGGGAAAGAGTTTGTGGTGTATAGCGATGCGTCTTATGTTGGTTTGGGATGTGTGTTGATGCAAGAGGGTAAGGTGGTGGCTTATGCGTCGCGGCAGTTGAAGGTGCATGAGCGCAATTATCCTACGCATGACATTGAGTTGGCTGCAGTGGTTTTTGCTCTGAAAATCTAGAGACATTACCTATATGGTGAGAAGTGTACTGTGTACACGGATCAAAAGAGTTTGAAGTATCTGATGTCTCAGAAGGAGTTGAATCTTAGGCAGCGACGTTGTGTGGAGTTGCTCAAGGATTATGATTTGACGATTGAGTATCACCCGGGTAAAGCTAATGCTGTAGCAGATGCCTTGAGTAGGAAGGTAGCTGTTGAGTTGAGGGCTATGTTTGCCAGTTTGAGTATTTCGCGGGATGGTGGTCTTGTGGCTGAATTGCAAGTGAAACCATCTTTGGTTCAGTTGATTAAGGAAAAGCAGTTGTTGGATGATTCCTTGGTACCGCATGTTCAGGATATTGCGGAGGATAGACCTTCGAATTTCTGTTTTAATGATGATGGAGTGTTATGTTTTGGGAGTCGGATAGTAGTGCCAAATGATGCTGAGTTGAGGCGTACTATTCTGGCCGAAGGTCATAGTAGTCCTTTTGCTATGCACCCTGGTAGTACTAAGATGTATCGTGATCTTCGTGATGAGTACTATTGGGTGGGTTTAAAGAAGGATGTTGCTAAGTTTGTAAGTAAGTGCTTGGTGTGTCAGCGAGTTAAGGCTGAGCATCAGTTTCCTTCAGGGTTGTTGCAACCGTTGAGGATTCCTGAATGGAAGTGGGAAAGGATTACCATGGATTTTGTATCTGGTCTGCCTTTGTCACCATCGAGGAAGAATTCGGTGTGGGTGATTGTGGATCGCTTGACAAAGTGTGTGCATTTCTTGCCTGTGCATACTACGTACTCTTTAGATAAGCTTGCGGAGCTGTACATCGCTGAGGTTGTGCGGCTGCATGGTGTGCCAAAGTCGATTGTGTCGGATAGGGATCCGAGGTTTACATCGCGTTTATGGCAGTGCTTGCATCAGGCTTTGGGTACGCGGTTGAATTTCAGTACTTCTTATCATCCACAGTCGGATGGAGAGTCTAAGTGTGTTATCCAGGTTTTGGAGGATATGTTGAGGTGTTGCGTGATTGAGTTTCAGGGCTCTTGGGAGAAACAGTTGCCTTTGGTGGAGTTTGCCTATAATAATAGTTATCAGGCAAGTATTTAAATGGCACCTTATGAAGCTTTGTACGAAAGGAAGTGTAGGACTCCTTTGTGTTGGGCTGAAACGGGTCAGAAGTTGGTTTCGATGCCAGCTTTGTTGAAAGGAACCACCGAGAAGGTGAAGCTCATTTGTGAGCGCTTGAAAGCAGCTTCTGATCGGCAAAAGTCTTACGTGGATTTGAAGCGTAAGGAGATTGATTATGCGGTGGGTGATCGTGTGTTTTTGAAGGTTTCGCATTGGAAAAAGGTGATGAGGTTTGGCCGAAAGGGTAAGTTAAGCCCTAGGTACATTGGACCATACGAGGTGATTGAGCGTGTGGGTCTTGTTGCGTACAAGTTGATGTTACCGCAAGAGTTGGAAAAGTTTCATGATGTGTTTCATGTTTCTATGCTTCGGAAGTATAGATCTGATCCTTCACATGTGATGCCTGTGGAAGAAGTGGAATTGAATCCGGATTTGACCTATGATGAGGAACCGGTGAAGATTCTGGATTCGGATAGTAAGGTTCTTCGAGGCAAGACCATTGAGTTGGTAAAGGTGTTGTGGAAACATCGTGGTGTGGAAGAAGCCACGTGGGAGCGGAAGGATGACATGTTGAGGCAGTTTTCGTACCTCTTTCCTTCAGGTAAATTTCGAGGACGAAATTTCTTAAGGGGGGAGAGTTGTAACACCCCAATTTTGGGCTTAGAAGTTTTGGGTTTGGACCGGGTCGTTCGGATTGCGGTTCGAATATATAAAAGGTGTTTTTTAGGAAAGCCTAGTTTGGGTTGCATTAAAAATATGGGAAAATGTCTTAAAATCCTCTTTTATTATATATAAGAGAATGGTGAAATCAATTTTACAAAATGAGGTTTGGAAGTGTGACATTTTGGGTTAGTGACTAAAATGTAATTTTCGAAAACTTGGTGACTGTTTTAAAAAGGATTGAAACTTTGAATCTTTAAGGAGCTATTTACCCAAGAAGAGTTACTCCACATTTTTCTTAATATTAATCAATTAAATAATGGTTTAAAATTAAAGGTAAAAGAGAGGGAAAAAGATATTTTGTCATAACTAACTTTTCTCCAAAATTTTCCATTTCTTTTCTCTCAACTTTTCTCTCAACCCAAACACTTTTCTCCAGCAAATTTCCCTCTGATTTTGACATCCAAAGATGAGATTTCAACTTTCATTTGATCTCTAATCATTTCTACATCAAAACCTTAGCAATTGCTTATTGGATTTTCAAGAATCTTGGTTCCAAAAAGAGAGAAACTCACATTTAGAGGTATGAACGTCCTTCTCCTCTAAATACTCAGTTCTTTACTGAAATTCCCAAGTTCTCAATCCTTGATTTGTGTTTTATAAAAGGTTTTGTAGTTGTGTTCTTGATCTTGGCTTTAAAATGCAAGATTTGGTTAATTTTTGATGAAATTCGTAAGAAATGATTGGGCACTGTTTTGAGATGTGTTTTTAATGTAAATTGGATGTATAATTGATGAGAAATTGAGGTTTAATCAATGCAATCCCGGATAGGTTGACTTTCCTAAGTTTTGCTTGAGTTTTTGGTGGTTTTTGGAGTGAACTTGGTGATCTGCTATAGCTGGAGGTATAAGGACGTGATTAGATCCTTTTTGGTTGTTAATTGAGGTTTAAGAATGATTGGAATTGATGGATCTTTGCTGGGTAGTGTTGTAGTGATGTTTGGATGTGATTTCGGTTGTGTTTGGTAGCCGAAATGTGAGTGTTGATGAGAGCAGCGAGTTTAGGTGTCTTGGTTGAAGATATTAATGCATGATGATGCATTAATCCTCTGCTTTGATGTGTTTAAAACAGGGGAGACATCTTCGGATCCTTGTGGTGTTGGTCCGGAAGCTTGATTGGTGTTTCGGCAAGTTGCGAAACGGAATCGGTGAGTGAAGTTTGGTTTTCAGCTTTGAAACCAATGTTTTGAAGGTTTGGGAGCTTAGTTTAAGTCTAAACAACTTAGCTAAGCTCAAGAGTAAGTTTTCGGAAAATCTCTCTTGTTGATGAACCATGTGTTGGTTGAATGCAATGTGATTGTTTGCATGTTTTAAATTCTGTTTTTTGAAAGCATATTTTAGCATGTTTATTGCTGATTTTACAAGCCATGAATTGAAGGATGCTCAAGGTAAGAGATCCTTGTTTTTGTACATTGATAAATGTGGTTTTGATGCATAATGATGCATGAAGATAATGGCTTTGTGAAATGCTTTAAAAGAGTGGATTAATGTTGTTAAATGATGTATATTGGCAAGTGATGTGGTTTGTTTAAAAGTACTTGAATCGGATATAGTTACCCGGCTATAGGATTGGGTGCACCGTGAATAAAGTCGCCTTGGATGTCGAGGGGTTGTGATTGTACCATGCTCCATCCAAGTACACTAACGAGATGGTTAAGAACAACATGGTGGTTAAAAGTCCATGGGTGGTTCTTGTTTTAAGGTCACAATGGTGGTTAAAAGTCCATGTGTGGACCTTGTGTATTGTTAAGGTTACAATGGTGGTTAAAAGTCCATGTGTGGACCTTGTGTTTTGTAAGATCACCATGGTGGTTAAAAGTCCATGTGTGTATCTTGTGATGTATGTCCCGTGATCTCGTTAGTGATGTTATACAACTACCAATGAGTGATGTGGAGGGTTGTGATTGTACCATAGTCTCCATCACGGGTGTTGAGGAGTTGTGATTGTACCATGCTCCACCTTGATATTGGTAGTGTGTATGAAGCGTAGGGACAACGCTTGTAATCCGCGTATCCGATTGTCGATTGTCTATTGTTGATTGTCGATTGTGTTTTGGAAATGGTTATGATTATCACTTGAAAGCCAATAAGACATGTTAATGATTTGGAGCATGAAATGCTTGGTTTATATGCATTTGTGCATGATCAAATGATGTTTGAACTAAAGGTTTTGAAAAGGGGTTTTATAAATGCATTATTGTGATGTTTTAAATGAGCATTCCTCACTAAGCTATGTGCTTGCGCTCTCTCTTTTCTTAAACCAATAATGCAGAGCATTGAAGTGCCTAAAGGGCAGCAAGGAGGTCAAGAATCCAAGTGAAGAATTAAGCTCATGTATGGTGAATGTTTTCCTAACACTATTAGCTTTTGGGCATTTGGCAATGGGGAACTTATGTTGTTGTTTTGGGAGATGTTTTGGACTCCCTAAGTTGGATTTATGCTTTTGATAATGATGGAGCATGTAAATGGCCTTTTGAGGTTGGTTTTGTGTTTTTGATGCTTGTATGGTTTTTAATATAGGATGCATGCCTATAGAATTGGGTTTTTCCTTAATTGATGCCATGTTTGAGATTGAATGATGCTAGTATGTTCCTTAAGTATATAATGTCTTGCTGGTATGTTTTTAGGGTCTTTGGATTATGTTTGATTGGTCGAAAGCATGTTAAACCAGCAAAATTTCTGCAATCTGGGCAGCCTGTTTCGGAACAGGTGCTACCGTATCGGAACAGGGGGCCTGAAATGGCCTTGGCGTTCCGAACGGGTAGAGTCGTTCCGGAACGATTTTGCCACTGTCAGGCCCTGTTCCGGAACTTGTTTCGGAACGGTCCCGCGTTTTGGAACGGATCATCCCTGTTCCGAAACACTCGACCGTTGGGCACTGAAATTGTTGGTTAAATGTTTTGCAATCTTTGCGTTTTGGTCCTGAACTTTGTATATGCAATTGAATGAGTCTGAGATGTCCGTTTGAGTTGATATTCGGCAGAGAAGCATGAAACATGACTAATTTCATAATGGTAACTCAAAAGTGGATTAAATCCTTATAATTTTCAGAATTTACATTTTGGTCCCTAAATTCATAAATTGTGCAATTGAGTCCCTGTTCGATGTCTGATTGCTGTGGTTTTCGAGTATGCTTTCCTCGAGTGTTTGATTAGGGTTAATATGCATTTAGATAAGTTTAAAAATAAAAAAAAGGGTCGTTAATCAAGGTTGACTTTCGGGTTGACTTTGGTTTTCCACGTGTAAACTTCTTAATTCGGGTCAACCGTCTAGGCCGGGTTAAGGGGGTTACAGAGTTCGATTGGAACTTGAACCACTCTAAATCCTCTTGTCTAGCATTTTTAATTTTCCACTCTACCACCAAAAGTTCTAAAAATCCAATTCACCCCCTCTTGGCTTATATCGTTTCATTGATCCACTCAACATATATGATTGTTTTTTTACTATTATACTAATTTTCTTTAAATATGTTTTTTGGGGGAAAAAATTAAGATGGACTTCTGACCTTCCATTGAGAAATATCGTGTACTTAGAGTTGTGTACAAAAATTTTCAGTACAAGCATGGAATGAACTATATTGCTTTGATCTATTGTCTTGATTTCTTTTGAGAGGTTAAAGTTTATCTATGATAATATCTAAAGAAAGAAGAGTATATAGGAAAAAATTAGTAGATAAAAGGGCATACTTTTATATTGTCGTTGTTGTTGGCTAGTGATCCGAGGGATAGTGGACCAAAGTCGTTTCGGTTCTTGAATGCGTGGTTGATGTCTAATAAATATGTGGGGTTGATGGAGCAAGAATGGTTGAGGTTGGGTTCAACGGATGTGGGTTGGGGTGAGTTGGGAATGTTGGCAAAATTACGTGGGATGAAATCCTACCTAAAAAAATGGAATGCTCAAGTGTTTGGGTATATCGACAACCGTATTAATGTTGTTACTAGGAAATTGGATGGCGTTGATAGCGAAGTGGAGGATGGATCGGTTCGGTGGGGTGATATAGAGGAAAGATGGAAGTTGAACGCAGAATTATGGAAGCTAACGAAATTTAGAGAATCGTATTGGCGACAAAAGTTGCGCATATCATGGTTATATAGGGTGATCACAATACTACGTTTTTTCATCGAGCTTCGCGTATCCAAGTGATGCGGAACACGATCAGGGGGCTCTGTGTCGTGGTAGGTGGGTTACTGAGCCAAACCAATTGAAAGGTTATTTTTTCTATGCTTTTCGTTAACACTTTACACGGCTCGAGATGGCTGGTTCAATGGATGCAGTGGTTAATTTTAATTGCCTAAGTGAGTTTGACGCGACAAGTTTGGAGGTCAAGTTTACAGAAGAGGAAATCCGTGGGGTGATTTGGAGTTGCGAAAGTTCTAAAGCACCTGGACCCGATGGGTTTACATTTGAATTTTGTAAGAGGTGTTGGTCGTTTCTAAACAAGGATGCGATTAAATTTGTTCATGAATTTGTTTTTTTATCAGCAACTGTATGATTTTTATTGATGAAAAAAGCATACAGCTCGACAAGCCATACGCCTCGTTAAAAACCTCCCTAGTGGAGGAAAAGAGTACGATATGACTTGTCTAAACAAATTACAGTAAACCCCGACCCTTATTACAAGCATGCCACGAATAGTGACAGACGATCAACGCCCTCTTTGGCCAAAACATCAGTGAATCCATTCGTCTCCCTAGGCACATAGAAAAATTGCAACTCATATGCAACTTGCCGCGCTTGATCAATCGCCATGAACACGTCCCACAAGCTCCATGGCCTCTTTGCCGATCGTGTAACCCAACTCAAAGCCACCTGTGAATCGGACTCAATTATCACACACTGATGTCGCCAACTTCCCTCCACCACCAAGCTTAATACGAATGCTATAGCCCGAATTTTGGCTTCGTTTGAGTCCATCACCCCCAAAGGCCCCGAAAACAGCCCCAATATACGACTCTCCCCGTCCCTCATCACTCCCCCAAATCCCGCTGGCCCCGGCTTACCCCTCGTCGCACCGTCAACGTTAAATTTCAAAACTCCCGTAACCGGTGGCTGCCAAAACACCCCATGCCTCACCTTCTTACCCGCCACGTTAAACACATGAGTAGACGAACATGTCCACCAAACTGCCTCGGACAGTAACTCCCATTCTACGCCCACTTTAATCCAATAAAATGATCTCCTAATTTTTGCCCCGCTACGTTCGTAGGAGCATATATCCCTATAATGCAGCACTCCATATCTTCTTGCTGCCAACGGCCTTGAAGCATAATAAAATTCGGATAGACAGCAACATTAATCAAATTAAATTTGTTACCTTCCCAAATAAACAAAATGCCCCCGGATGCTCCCATCGAAGGCGATACTGCCATCTCAAAACTGTCTAAGTACCACAAAGAAGACACCCACATCGACGGCACATCCTCTAATTTTTTCTCTTGCAAAACAACCATGTCAACCTGATTTTTCCGTATGACTTCACCAACACTTCGACGTTTCGCGCCACCGCCCAAACCCCATACATTCCAAGATAATATACGCATTAGTCACAAACCTCGATTTTCCCCAGCTATTACCCGAGAAATATCCTTGATAATATCGGCTTCTCTCCCACTCCATTTCACCCTAATTAATGACCCCAATTTTACCGTTGCCGCTGCCTCGCTTGCGATATCCTGAGCTCACTGTGAAACACACTCTTGCCCGTCAATCCCCACTGATTTGGAAATACAACATGACCGCTTTTCACCCGAACTTTTCCGTTTCTTCGCTTTTACTTCACGGCCAGCCTCTTGGTGATTCTCAATGGCATTTATTCTTCTAATTTTGCAAAAAGCCTGACCAATCTTGATTATTTCCGTCGCACCTAGCCCAGCCTTGGAGTTGCACGAGTGAATAATCGGAGGGGAAAGCACCTCCTGTGAATTAGAAATTCCCCAATTACCCGACCCCACTTCCTCCTCTTTTTTTGAATTTGCTATCCCAGCTATTGATAGACTTTCATATTGTTGAAATTCCTCAACCACTGCTAGAGTCCTACCACTACACTCTTTCTCTATTGTGGGATTGTCCACATTCAACGAATCTGCCAATCTTCTATCCGATGAACTTGTCTCCACCGGATAAGCATGTTGCAACGGTGACCGGGCAGTAGCTTGCAATCCTCCATTCACATCTTCGAATTGTACCCTCATCGTATTCTGAATTTCCGGCCCTTGCGGTTCCAGCCAAGCCTCGTTCATTACCCAAACTACGCGATCATGCCCTTGTGAATTTTTTTGTCGCTTGTTGCAAATCATCCAGACCATTAGTGGCTACATTCACATTCACCATTTTCTCTTCGCCGCCCACGTCCGAGCCTTGTTCCGAATTTTCCTTCATTGATCTCCATTCACAACAATCACACTCCACCTCCGGACCCTTACCGTCCATCTCTAATACACGTACCCAATATTCAACCTTGTCCACCGTTACACAAATTCTTTCCTCAATCCAGTTAAAAGTTGTAGTCTCTACCATAATTCTGCCGCTATCGAACGATGTAGGCGTTTCCGTGTCATCATCTAAACAAATCAATGAGCCCCATAAATTGGTGATGTTTGTAAACGTTTGTTTATGCAAAAGGTGTATCGGCAGCCCTACAATTAGGGGTGTAAACGAGCCGAGTCGAGCTCGAGTAGTGCTAAGCTCGACTCGGCTCGTTAAGATTTCGAGTCGAGTTCGAGCTTGATTCGAGCCCAATCGAGTCAAGTACCGATCGATCTTTGACTGCATTAGACTCGAGTAACTCTTCATCTGTCACGTTTCATTTAAAGTCCTATGAAGAAAAAACTTTGATACACAAGTTGTGTAAACTCAAGCTTGTTAATTTTAGGGTTTATGGTGTTAGTTTAGGGTTTAAAGGTTTAGGTTGTTGGGTTTAGAGTTTATGATTTAGATTTTAGGGTTTAATACTTATGTTTAGGGCTTATATTTAGGGTTTTAAGTTTAAGAATTTAGATTTTAAATTATAAAAAATAAAATTTTTTAGTATATTATATTTTCGAGTAGCTCGGCTCGGCTCGTCATGAACTCGAGCCGAGCTCGAGCTCGAGTCGAGTCCAATCGAGTCGAGCTTTGATCGAGTCGAGCTCGAGTAGCTCGCGATCTTTCTCGTCTCATTTACAGCCCTACCTACAATCGACAACCATACTCTCCTTGAATCGAATTTAATTGACGGCGACCAAACCTCTATCTGATCAAAGCATTCCTTAACCCGATCCATCTGCAAAATTCTATCGCGAACAATTGCCGACATGCACATCAACAGCACCATTTGGCCGGATAAACGCATGATGGAAAACCCTTCATGTTTTGCTAACTCCAGCCGCTCGGCTAGGGTTTTTATACTACATGGCGTCAAGCACCATCCCACCGCACACCACTGGAGCACAGCCCATTTGTCATCATCAATTATGCCCTTTACTTCTCTGTATTTGGTTTTTCCCTATTCCCCGATTGACGCCGTCAATAGGCGCTCATTATTCCTACTCGTCATCGGTTCTGCCCTTGATCCTCCACTCGCCCCGCCTTCTCCTTTTCCTTGAGACATCGTTGTTCTACCCTTCCATGCCAACAAGACTCTCATTCGAGCACCGTAGATCCATTTCCCATCCAATCTCTCTATCACGCGATCAGCATCTTCTTTCGATGCCATACGCACAAAACCAAATATGTTTCCATCTCGTGCCAACCGATTAGGGATGAACGCATCTCTGACGACTTCGTGTCTATCGAACACTTGCCACAAGCCCTTCCAGTGAATTGTCTTCGACAAACCCCCTACATACAGCGTCCACACCCGCTGCACAGTCGGATTGCTCTTTCCTTGATTGCCTTTGGATTTGGCGGCTTGTTCCCTAGCGAGTCGCTCCCACAGATTTGTCTTTCCCATCCGGAATATTCCAAATGTATGGAACAATGTGAAAATGAAGTAGAAAAGGACCCACTAAAAAGTAAGATGCATAATGCTTCTGCTGAATCTCAGAAGTTTATTCATTGCTGGTTCCACCTCGCTAAGTTCTTAATAGACATAATTGTTCATGAATTTGTTGCACCGTGTAAGCTGCCACAGGGAGTGAATTCGAAGTTTGTGGTATTGATTCCCAAGAAAGAGGATTTGAAAGTCGTGGGGGATTATCGACCGATATGCCTGCTTAATTCTCTCTATAAAATTTTGGGTAAATGTTTGGCGAGGCAATTACAATTTGTGTTGCCAAAGCTAATTAGCGATGTGCAATCGGCTTTCGTCAGCGGGCGAAAAATTTTGGATGGCATATTGTTAGCCAATGAAACGATACATTCGTTACAGAAGAGGCAAGGAGGTGAGGGGGGTTTGATTTTGAAATTATATTTTGCAAAAGCTTACGATTGCATTAAGTGGGAGTGTCTCGATCAAATTATGAGCCGAATGGGATTTGGCTCGGTATGGCGTAATTGGGTAATGGAATGTGTCCGTACAGCGAGATTGTCTATCCTAGTAAATGGTTCACCGACGGGCGAATTTGCGATACATAGGGGGCTGCGACAGGGCGATCCGTTCTCGTCGTTGCTATTTGTAATAGTGGCGGAATTGTTACATCAATTTCTATGGAATGCAACAGAATTAGAGGTGATTCGAGGCGTGACGGTGGCTGATAGGTGTGAGGTGTCTCGTTTACAATTTGCTGATGACATGATCCTTTTCTTCCAAGCGAAGGTTTGTTTTGCTAGAGATTTGAAGCGTCTACTGACTTGTTTCGAAAATGCCTCTGGTTTGAAGATTAATTATGCCAAGTCGAAACTGTACGGAGTAGGAGTGGATGACGAATTAGTAGTGAACATTGCTTCGATTTTGGGATGTGAACGTGATGAGTTGCCGATTACTTACTTAGGGTTACCGTTGGGTATTAATCCGAGGAGTTTACAAATGTGGGATCCTCTAATCCAGCATTTTCAGAAATGTTTGGCTAGTTGGAAACGTGACATGTTGTCCTTTGCATGGAGGTTATTATTAGTTAACTCGGTCTTATCAGCTTTGTTGCTCTACTACATGGGATTATTTTTGGTACCGCGGAGCATCATAGCTAAAATTGATCGGATAAGGCGTAGATTCTTGTGGGGAGGATCGGATACAAAAATTAAATTAAGTAGAGTCAATTGGTCCGTTGCTTGTAGGCCGCGTCGATTTGGGGGCTGGGTGTAGTGAATTTGCGCGCGCGAAATTTGGCATTATTAGCTAAATGGCGTTGGCGCTATGCTATGAATGGAGACTCATTGTGGCGTTCTATAATTGATGCCAAATATGGTTGTAATACTCTTCGATGGTGGCCGAATGAGGTTGGGGTACGGAAGATGTCTATGGTTTGGCGACAAATAATTGAAGTACAGGGTGATGGGGATGTGAATCGCTTTATGGGTCGAGCAGCATTCTTTTGGCAGTTAGGCGACGGTGAGAAAATTCTTTTTTGGTAGGATGTTTGGTGTAGTGAGGAGCCTTTGGAAGTGTTGTTCCCAAGACTTTATCGATTGGCTATCAATAAGAGAGCGAAGGTTAAGGAGTATACGAGGGAGGGGAATTTCGAGCATGAGGAATGGGGACATTTCTTTGGTAGATCATTGCGGTCTTTTGAGGTATCTCAAGTTCATGACATACGTGCTTTTTGTTGGGACCTCCGCCTATATCCTAATCGAGTTGATAGGCTTGTTTGGACGCCTTCATCTACGGGAAATTTTTATGTGGTGGGATTATATAAATTAATGCAATCATTTGGGCTTGAGACGAACGTTGAGTTGGTTGCGCTTTGGAAGCTGCCCATCCTGCCCAAAGTACAGTATTTTTTGTGGTTTGCTTGGATGGATAGGTTGCCGACAATGGCAAAGTTGATAGGCCGAGGTGTGAGTGTTGCGGGGGATGCTTCACGCTGCTGTTGGTGTCGGGCAGTGGAGGAAACGTTAGACCACATTATGGTTCGATGTTCGGTCGTGTGGGAGGTGTGGTTATGCTTCTTTCGTTGGTGGCAAGTGGCCATGGTGGAGCCGTGTGGGGTAATGGAGCTTTTGGCACAATGTTTTGATTGCTTATTTGTCGGGCAGGTGCGTGAGTGGTGGATGGCGGGATGTGCAGCGACTTTATGGTCGATGTGGTTGGCGAGAAACAATTACTTGTTTAATGGTATGAGGGCAACGTTGGGGGAAATATTTTTCTTGATAAAGACCCGCTCGATGTATTGGGTGCGGATGGGGCTTCCCACGGGTGTTATTTTGGAGTCGGCATGGTGGAAATGTCCATGGCAGTGTGAGTTTCAGCCCCGTGGTGAATCGGTACGGGTCAACGTGAGGTGGGAAAGGCCACCCATGGGAGTGCTTAAATTTAATGTCGATGGTTTTGCTAGGGGGAAACCGAGGAAAGCTGGTTGTGGAGGTGTTCTGCGAAACGAGTTTGGGTATATAATAGCTTTGTTTTCGAGTCCGATTGTGATAGAGGATTCAAATGAAGCGGAATTACAAGCAATACTTTGCGTTGGAGTTCATGTTGGAATCGAAAGGTGGCCAATGCCCTTTGGTGATCGAATCGGATTCTACAACGGCCATTGCATGGGTTTTACACATGGAAAAACGGCTGTGGAAATTTTGGCGTTGGCTGCGGAGAATTGATGAGGCGTGTGAAGCGATGAGTGATGTGTGTTTCCATCATGTCTATCGGGAGGCGAATAGGCTTGCGCATGCCCTTGCGAAGAGTGGTGTGGATCGGCCTGTGTGGTTTAAACGGTTTGGTAAGTGTCTTGGTCACGATAGGTTCGAGTTCGGTTGGGTCCGATTGGTGTATGGTTGCCCTTGTTTTCACACGTCCATGAGTATTATTTTCCTCTATAGGCTCTAGAGAGGTTTTTAACGAGGCTTATGGGCGTGTAGGTTATGTATGTTTCCTATTTATAATAAAAGCATACATGTTGCCGAGCAAAAAAAAAAATCACTATTAAAGGACATTTGTTATCTTCTGAAATTTTTAAAAATTATATTATAAATAAATAAAACTACTTAATTTTTAGAAATTCTCTAAGTTTTACAGATTTCACAAAACATCTCTCAAATTCTAAAATTCCCTACTCCCCAAAATCTAAATCCCAATTTGGACCGATTTTGCCGCTGATTGTCACGTCACCGCCTACCGCATCGGTCGTCAGACCATCACGACCATTTCCCCCACCATCTCGTCATCGGAAATGGACCGTATCCTTTAACAGAAAAAATTAATGGTGAACCTTAAATGTGTCACAGAATGAAACTTTTGTTCCCAATTTGGCTCGAAAAATATTTTGGGCACCTAGCTGGAAAAAAAGATAGCAAAGTTTGGGCACCTATTTGCCTATTAAGCCTTTTCATTTTTATGGAGGAAAAACTAGAGGAGATGTAGAAAGAGGTTGAAGATGAAGATAACGTGCCACGTCAGTATTTTTAACGGAAGTTAACAAGAGAGACCAATAAAAGCGGATTAAAAGTTGAGTGGCCCCAATAACCATTGTGTAACATTTACAAAATTAAACAATCATTTTGTAAAAACTAATATATTACTTTAATTATTTTTATCTAACAATTCAATATCTATTTTGTAACAAAACAAAAAAATTATGTCAAATTTTATACGGGTATAACTTAAAACTTCTGTGACTAAAATAATTTAGGGATGGACATTTACTCGGCCCAGTCAGGTTCTAACCTGACCAGATCTGATCGAGTTCAGCTCGGGGTTTTATTGAGGGTGAAGTTGAGCTTGATCGAATTTAGGGTGGAAAATATATGTCTCGACTCGAGACTAATTGTGTAATTTCCTCCTAATTTTTTAGGGATATTTATAATAATACCCCATTATATATATTTTTATAATTAGCTCCTTAAAATTAAATTTTTATTTTCAGCTTAGTCCTTAAAATTTATTATATTTTATAATTAAGTTTCATAAAATTATTTTTTTATAATTAGGTCCCAAAAATTATTTTTCTATAGGTCGGGTCAAGTTCAAGGTATTTATTTTCGATTTGGATTCAGGTGAGCCAAAAATTCGACGTGCGCTCATCCATTAAAAAAATAATCATTTTAAAATAATTTAATAGAAGCTTTATCATAGAACTGTTTAAAGACCAACCAGAAAAAGGCCGAATTCCAATCAAATGAATAGTAAGAAATGGTAGGGTCCAGCCCATAAAAGTAAAATTTTTAAAATTAACTACTGAGATGATCACTTATGTTTCTCTCCAGTACATACTTGGTCACTAATTCTAAAAAACGACCAGTAAGGTAACTTCCATTTTCAGGGTGTAAACTTTTAGTCACTCGGCCGTTGTTGCCGTTAATGTTAATGGGAGGTTGACATGAGATAATAAAAAAGGATAAATTACCTAGACAATCCCTAAACTATTACTTCACTCTTATTTTGACCATCGAAATAAAAATAATTTGTATAATTACACATTTAATCCTCCACATTTATATTTTTTATTTATTCTCTCTTCTACCATCTTTCATACTCTTCTTCAGCTAACTCAATCTTTAATTTTCTATTATATTAATCCTCAATTCATACCGTATATTATAATCTTTCACCGTATATATTCAAGTTTCAAATAATGTTTGTAATTTTTAATATGGTTCAGTACAAAATAATGCCCAATTCACATGCAACAATGTTTACATAGCATATTCGAAAGGCCTAAATGAAAATAGGTGTCTAAAGTACATCTTTTTGAACTTTAGGTGCCTAAAGTATTTCTTTTTGTAAAAATAGGTGCCCAAAGTTTCAACCGTTAAAATTTTAGGTGCCAGACTATTAAAGGGGTGTTAAAAAATTATCAATCAATCAATGCTCGACATGTGGCACTATTTTTATTTTTTTTAAATCAATCTAATGAAAAAAACCTCAAAATTTTTACTCTTTAATCCGAAAATTTTGGAAATTTTACAAAACAATCCTCAAATCCCTAAAATTACCCAAATCCCAAATCGTCGCCGCTTCAGGTGTTGATTGCCACCCCTGACCACACCCCTTTGGTCGCCGGAGCATGGCAGTCATTTCCCCTAACACCGTGTCACCGAAAACGATGAACAACATGCCAGCCAAACATCGATTTCGCGTTTGATGTTCGGTTGCAGGCCGTTTGTCGTTTCTGGTGATGACGTGTTGGGGGAAATGACCGCCATGCTCCGATGACCAAAGAGGTGTAGTCAGGGGCGACGATCAACGACAAAAGCGGTGACCAAAATTTCGGGATTTTTTGAAAGATTAAAAATTTTAAGTTGAGGATTACAAACATTATTTGAAGCATGGATATATACAGCGATGAATTATAATATACAGTGTGAAATTGAGGATTAATATAGTAAAAAATTAGAGATTGAGTAAGATGAAGAAGAAATAAAAAAGTATAAACTTGGAGGACTAAATGTCTAATTATACAAATTACTTTTATTTCGGTGGTTAAAATAGGAGTGAATTAATAGTTTAAGGATTGTCTAGATAATTTACCATTTTTTTCTTGTTTTAGATAAACCTCCCGTCAAAGGTTAACGGCAACAAACGGCTAGATCACCAAAAGTTTACGCCCCGAAAACGTAAGTGACCTTACTGATCGTTTTTTAGAATTAGTGACCAACTCTGTACTGGGAGTAAACATAAGTGACCATCCCGTAGTTAACCCAAATTTTAACTCTTCCCTCCCTCCTCGTGCAGCGGCGCTCCAATTTTGTACTGCACTAAAATTAAAAAAAATGTGCGCCTTTTTATCGAATAATTTTGACGTTACCCCGTTTTTCATTCAAAGTTCCAAACCTTGAGCAGGAAAAATGTTGATTCCCTCCACTAATAAAATATTCCCAAACTAAGGCTATTTCATTCCTAATTCAACCCACCATGAAAACCAAAACTTCAAAAATCATGCGAAAAAAATCCCAATTTAGCTTTGAAGTTTGAATCCAACTCCCCTCCAAAATCCACCATTATTTATGTCTCTCTTCTCCACCATTCCACCACTCACTCCGCCGCCGCCGCCTCCTCCGCCTCACAATCAAAACTCAAATGGCTGTTCTTTCCCTTAGTGAAAATGACAACAAGGAGAATATCCCTCATTTCTCCCCTAAAAACCCTGCATTTGTTCTCACAAAGCCTTCATCCCCCAGCAACAAAAGAAGAAGATTGAGAATACCCCTCCAAGACATTACCAATCTCCTTCTTCCCCAAGTCTGTTCAACTCATGTTCAATCTGATACAACCCAAGCTTCGGTTTCTCAGGCTAAGTGTCGGAAAAGTAGAGCTGGAAGTGAGATTGGACCGGTTTGCAAGAAGACATGTTTAGTGTATAAATGTGGGAACTTCGTATAATTATATGTCCGTGAGGTTCATTAAGAAGAGTAATGACTGGTGCTGGAAAGAGAAGCTTCATGGCTTGAAGACCTCATTTCGAGGATTGAAAGAGAGAACTTCACAAGACATTGTGCTGATAAAATAATCTGGTTACATGACCAAGCTGGGCGATTTTCTGTTGGAAAGCTATCTGATCTATTGATTAATGCAGGTTTGGAGGAGCCTGACTTTGAGTTTGACAAGATTTGGAAACTAAAGGTGCCCCCGAAGGTAAAAAACTTCTTATGGATGCTAAAAATCAATAGAATTCCAACCAAAGAGTTTCTCTTAGCTAGAGGAGTGGTTCTGGATGAATCTTCGACCAAATGTCCTTGGTGCAATGTGGAGTTAGAATCTGCGTTTCATTTGCTAATTGAATGCAAGTTTATTTGTTGCTTTTGGAGAAACTTCTGCAACTGGTGGTCTATTGGATGGTCTCACCCTACGAGTCTAAATTCTTTCTTTGAATTCTGCTTTTCTGAGACTTGGACAGGTTTGGAAAGAACGCTCTGGTTAATTGGAGTGACAGCGGCCATTTGGAGTGTGTGGCTGGCCAGAAATGACTTGGTGTTTGAAAACAAAGTAATTAGCCAAAAAGACTTGTTGTTTGTGGTTAAGATGCGAGCGTTCATTTGGCTTAAAGCAGTGAATGACTCCTTTCCTCTAAAGGATGCAGATTGGTGGTCTGACCCGTTTGGATGTGTTGCTTCATCAAAAACACAGTTGGAGTGGAAACCGCCTGCTGAAGGATGCTTGAAATTCAATGTCGATGGGGCTTTTAAAGATCATGCTGCAGGTTGTGGGGGTGTCTTAAGAAACGACAAGGGAGATGTGAAAGCAATTTTCTCTGGACCGGTGGAGGCAATCAACTCGGATTATGCGGAACTGATAGCTTTTAAAACTGCCCTGGAACTTTTAAAAGAAGCTGAGTTGCTGGGAAAGTGTCATGTAATCGTGGAATCAGATTCCATGGTAGTCGTAAATTGGATTGAAAACATGTCTTTGAGGCCGTGGCGTTGGTGGGATATTTTTGACGAAATCGATACCCTTTCAAAACAACTTCTCCACGTGAACTTTATCCATGTTCAGCGTGAAGTTAACTCGCTAGCGGATCATCTTGCTAAACAAGGACTGTATCGCCCTAATCTATTTAAAGCATGGTGGGATTGAGTGGTTTACTATTGGTGGAGGGTCTTTTTCAGGAACTGTATGTCGTTATTTGACTTTTGCAAGATTGGGAGGTATTTTCTTTGTATGCAAACCTTGCTAGGTTGTACTCTTTTCCTCCATAGGTTTAGGGAGGTTTTTAACGAGGCTCCTAGCAAGGGTGTTAAACATTATTAAATAAAAATTGTCTTGCTGAGCAAAAAAAAAAATGTAGTGTAGAACTCCATTATTAAATGGACTCATCGACTCATCGCGTGTATATCATTCTCTCTACAATTAATGCGTAGGAAATGAATATACACATGCAATTATTGCAGGTATATCATAAAGTTATAAACTTATTGACAAATATTAATATATTAGTATTTGAGTTTTTTAGTATTTTTTATTAAGTATAGAAATATTTATATTTTTAAAACGAATGTAGAATTTGAACGTATATAAGATGAGTTAATATGAGTATCTTTGATCATTCGGTCAAGTAGTGGATCTCTAAATTTTTTATTATTTTTTTGATCAAATAGAGATATTACATTCTTATATTGATTCAAACCCATACAAGATTAAGTAATTTGAGCATTCTTAACCACTAGACTAAATCAGGCGAGAAAATGCCCAGTGCACTGCTGGTACCCACATTGATTTTTCGTTGGACACCTAATACCGGTTGGAGAAACATTGTTGAACACACCCTAAGTATCCAAACTCTATAGCAAGCAATCAATGACTAAGAAATCTAAATGGCCATAAAAACTCATGAAGCTCCTGTACTCGAAAAATTGAGTCTGTAGAACCTTGTCAAAACATTGAATCACATTCGATGACATAGTATTAACTCCACCAAGCCTTAAAAGAGTTCAGATTTGAGGTCTTTGTGTTGGGTTCATACCATTAACGAAGAGGTTAAAATATTGGGGTCTCAACGGACGAAAATTCAAACCCCGTGCATGCCTTCTTCTTGGAACGGATGCAATATTTAATATTAGGAGGGTGAAGATTGAGAATACCCCTCCAAGACATTACCAATCTCCTTCTTCCTCAAGTATGTTCAACTCATGTTCAATCCGATACAACCCAAGCTTTGGTTTCTCAGGCTAAGTGTCGGAAAAGTAGAGCTGGAAGTGAGAATGCATCGGTTTGCAAGAAGACATGTTTGGTGTATAAATGTGGGAACTTCCGATAGCTCAAACATTAGATCCATGTATTATTAGGGATTTTCAACTACTCAATCTGCTTGATTGAATTAGAGGGTTCAGTTTAGTTTATTTTCCTTGTACGAGTTATTGTCTCTAAATTATATACATTATACATAGATGTGACATAACATGTCTCAATATTGAAATCTAGATTGAAACATTTAATGTGTTAGGTTTTACGGTGGTAGAATTGATTTTGAATCATCGTGATTTTATAGGATTAATTTTGTGTATAATTGATATTAAAGTAACGTGATTTATATTTGGGAGTTTTTTCTTAAAAATCACGATTGTGAAAAATATAGTATAAGAATCACGACGAAATACAAAAGCTACTTTTCCCTTGCTTTTTACAAAATCACGTTTTGGGTTCAAAATCACGTTTAGATTTTAAAATCCAAACATATTGGCACGATGACCAAAGCATTTTTTCGTTCAATTAGAATTTTTGAACCCCAAATGCAAAACCAAACATTGTACGTCCAACTTAGTTTTCCCTTCATCCGTGGCCATTGGCCACCGCCACATATCCAAAATATGCTACATCAACATCGCTCATAGCAGCATATATAAACCTGGTGATCTTACAACGCCAACCTTTTCGAAAAGCTCGTGAGCCGGAGAGAATAATCCTTTGATGCCTTTGTGTCGTTGAAAGAATTATCGGAAGCCGCGACCCTTTGGCAATAACGGCGGAGATCGGGATCAATAGACCTTCTCAATTTTTCTCGCATCTTTAGCAGCAGTGGCGGATGTACATATAACATAGGGTGGGCCCGTGCCCACCCTGAACTTTTTAAAGTTCACACATTTGCCTTCAATTTTCTTAATTTTTTTGATTACTCTTTAATTTTTTTGTAATATTTGTGATTTGTGCCCACCCTAAAATTTTGAGATTTTATATGTGTCCACCCTCAAATATATTTCTGGATCCGCCACTGTTTAGCAGGCAGAATAAAAAATTTGTTTAAAGCTCGACGGACCCATGAATTGAGCAATGATGGGATTAGTCGAATCTGGTGCACGCTAATGTCATTCCAATCGCAAGAGACAGCCACCATCTCTGGTTTTTTTGGTCCCGATAACTACTACTGGCTAGTGCTCGGACCGGAGCTCTGGTCACATCTAGCAACGACAATTTTAATTGATTTTTTTACTCAGTCTATTAGTTGTGAAAGTAGTTTTATTCAAAATATAAAAGCAATACAAGGAAAGATTGAGTAGGAATCCAATTACTGAGTCCACCATCTACGCAGAGTTGTTTATGAGATTTTAGTTGCCTAAGTGCAAACTAAAAAATTAGGCCTATAATAATAAATATTAATTTTAAAAGTAGACCCTAATAACAAGTATTAGAGAAAAAATGAGTCCCCTTATAATAAATATTAAAAATGAATTTTAAAAGTAGGCCCCTAATAACAAGTATTAGAAAATATAGGTTTCTAATAACAAACATTATAAAAAATAAATAAATTTTAAGAGTATGTTTCTAATAACAAATATTGGAAAAAAATCATGTCCATATTGGACCTTTAATAACAAATATTAAAAAAATAAATTTTAAGAGAATGTCCCTAATGTACTGATGATAAAAAAAAAACTCTTCTGTAATCTCTCAATATATTTTTATTAATTCAAGAAACTACAAAAATGGCGGCGGCGGCACAGGGAAAAGAGTTTGACGGCGGTAGGGAAACAAGATCACGACGGGATATTAGAAGATGGGTCTGGTCTCTTTTCATCTATAATCTTCCAGACCAACTTCATTGGAAGGGCGTATGGCAGGTTTTTGATCGACATGGGGTAGTGGTGGATGTTTTCGTACCTACAAAGCGTTCAAAGGATGGTGTCTGATTCGGATTTGTTCGAATGGAATCGCAAACTGATGCGGAGAGAGTGATCGAGCGTTTCGACGGATTTCGTCTATATGGCTCGAAAATCAAGGTTTCGTTCGCTAGGGAGGGAGGAAGGGTGCGAAATGAGGAAGGGAAGTCAGGGGTTTCGCCTAAAATTAGTGACGATAGTCAGGGGAATCGAAAAATAAATAGTGATCGGCCTAAGCAGTGGGAGAAGAGGGGAACACTCACACCGTCGACATCTGAAGTTAAACAAGTTATAGGAATTATCGACAGGGATAAATGGCAAATTTTGCAATCCTGTGCAATTGGTTTCTGCCGTCAAACTTGTTCAATTGAGTCATTGGCAGGTGAATTCAATCGAGAGGGTTTAAAGGGGCTAACCGTGATGAGAGTAGCGGGATCGTTAGTGTTATTGATTTTCGACAATGGCAATATACGTGAGTCAACAATTAAATCAGGGGTATTACAGCAATGGCTGGAAAATGTAATGGAATGGTCGTCGTCGATGATATTACCAAACAGACGAGCATGGCTCTCGTTGTGTGGACTGCCCATCCACTTATGGTCGGATGGTACTTTTAGGAACATTGCCAATCTATGGGGTGAATTAGTGCGTGTGGATTCGGAAACAAGGGCCCCTTCATCATTCGAGAGAGCTCGAATACTAATTGAAACAGATTGGTTATATCGCATTAATGAGATGGTAAATGTTAATGAAGGGGAAACGAATTTCCTGTTCCGAGTTTCTGAATTTGATGAAGGATTTGGCATGAGGAGGGAATACAAGAATGACACGGGTTCATGCTCGGAAAAAGAGGAAAGCTGTAGAGAGAGGGAAGTGGAATGGAAATCCAATTCGGTATTTGCACATGATGAGGAATCCGATGGTGAAACAATTGTACCGAATTCGGTTAGGCGGGAGGAAAATCAAGCTGAATTGGGAACTACTCGAACGAAATCCTTTATCGATCACATGTGGAAGGACAATGTAAGGGAGGATGTTAGGGTGGGATCATACGAGAAGGGAGTAAGTGAGGAGGAGCAACTGGTTTTGTTGAATAGGGACTTCGAGGTATCATTGCCGTGCGATTCAAGTCTTAGAATGGATGAATTGGAGAGGGAGAAGCTCAATACGAGGGAGGTTCAATCACATCTAGTCACAGATGGTGGTGGTGAGGATGAATCGCTAGGCCTAATAGATCGAAATATACAGGCTGGGGAGGATCGGTATCTAGTGGAGGTGGCAACGTTGGGAGGAGGGAGAGCCGAGGGGATCATGGCTGCCTCGGACGTGGACGGTGTGAATAGGACGGAGGTGCAGGGGCATTTTGATGTTACGGGTGGTGACAGCCGAATATCAAAGGCGAGTGTGATAGAAGTAAATGGAGAAAAGAGAAGAGTTAGACTCCTATCGGAACTCAACCCTCCTCAAGTAGTTATCTCTCCGACAAAGACTAAGGTAGTAAAAAAGGGGCGTGGCAGGCCGAGAAAGAATAAAGACGACGGAAAACAGCAAGTGTTGGAGATAGCTAACGGATCTTTATCCGATTCGGATTTTATTTGTCGGAAACAAGCGATCATCCGTGAGGCTACAGAAACAGCGAGAGTGGGCAATTTGATTGGGGCGGTGACAGCAGGTAGAGAAGAAGAAGTGATACACGATATTGCGCGCTTATTAGAGGCGCGTGAGATCCCAAAATAGCAACTGATGAGGATGTTGTCGTGGAACGTGCGAGGGCTAGGGGCAGCAGCGAAACGACGTTCCATTGGACGTGTTCTACGACAACAACGTTGCGGATTGGCTCTCTTCCAGGAAACAAATATGGAAAGCATATCAAAGAGGTTAGTGAGTCAATTGTGGTATTCTGATTCGTTCGAATTTCTTTTTGCTTCTTCGGAGGGACGGTCGGGGGGAGTTCTTTTGGTGTGGGATCCGTCGAGTTTTCATATGTCGGAATCAGAGATTGGTCGAAACTTAATTATGGTGATTGGGAGATGGACGAGAGAGGAATGGGAATGTGGTTTTATTGGGATATATGCACCTTGTGGAGCTGCGGATCAGGCTTGTTTCTGGGATGGAATTAAATCAATTGTGCAAAGTAGACCAATAGAGTGGTGTGTGGGGGGCGATTACAATATGGTAAAATGCCATGAGGAAAGGCGTGGGAGGGGATTTGAGTATCCGGGGGTGGACAGATTTTGCGCTTTTATCGAGTCTATTGCTTTGATAGACATACCGGTTACAAGTATTGTGTTCACATGGTTCGGACAACAGGGGAGGCGTAGTCGGCTAGACCGCTTTCTAGTTACAGATGGTTGGTTTCAGAGGTTTGAGTCGCTAGTAACATTGCACTTGCCGAAAGAGCTGTCGGACCATTCGCCTATTGTTTTGGTGAGCGAGATAGAGGATAGTGGGCCCAAACCATTCCGATTTGTTAATGCATGGTTGAAGGATTTACCTTCCATCGAAAAGGAGTGGAAAAAGTTGTCTTCGGGGGAGGGAGGTGTTCCAATTCGGTTGAAGTTGAAGAGCTTGAAACAGATTTTGAAAGGATGGAATCGATCTCAATTCGGTGATTTGGATAAGGAATACGATGCTTTGGCGAATCAAATTGCGGAGTGTGATTCGAAATTGTTGTCGACGTCTAGGACGAGGGCTGAGGAAGTCGAGTATCGAAGTTTACATACGCGGTTATGGAAGGTGGCGAATTTGAGGGAATCCGTATGGCGCCAACGATCGAGGGCATTATGGTTAGCGGAAGGTGATAGAAATACAGCTTTTTTTCACAAAGCGGCCAAAATAAGACAAGCTCAAAACACAATTAGAGGCCTCCTTTTTGGTGAGTTATGGGTGAACGAAATTGGCCAATTGAAACAGTGGGTGAGATTGGAATTTCAGAATCATTTTGGACAGCATCCGACAGGGGGAATTCTTGTGCCTGAGGTGGGTTTCGCACGTATTTCGGGGCAGCAACGAGAGAGGCTGGTCAGGCCATTTACGGAAGAGGAAGCTAAACACGCGATATGGAGTTGTGAGGGGTCTAAAGCGCCGGGTCCGGATGGATTTCCTTTTGAATTTTTTCGTAAGGGGTGGGAATTTGTGCGTGATGATGTAATGGCCTTCTTGGAGGAATTCCATGGTACAGGTCGACTGGCAAGGGGCTATAATTCGGCGTTTGTTGTATTGATTGCAAAGAAGGAAAATCCCCGGATGCTGGGGGAGTTTCGCCCGATTTGTTTGCTTAATTCGGTTTATAAAATTCTAGCTAAATGTTTAGCTCGTCGACTTCAAGTGGTATTGCCTCAGCTTATCAGTGATGTTCAGTCCGCTTTTATTGATGGGCGACAAATTTTGGGTGGGATCATGTTAGCTAATGAAATCATACATTCTATGAAGACTTCGGGGGATTGAAGGGGTAGCTATGTGCTGAAGCTGGACTTCGCTAAAGCCTACGACTGCATTGATTGGGGTTGTTTACGGTTTGTTCTAAATAAAATGGGGTTTGGGGAGACATGGTGCGGATGGATATCGGAATGTGTGGAAACAGCGAGACTTTCAGTGTTGATTAACGGTAGTCCGACGGAGGAATTTCCGATGCGGCGTGGGTTGAGGCAAGGGGATCCCATCTCGCCTCTGCTGTTTGTTATTTTGGCTGAGGTATTGCACATTTTCCTTTTGAATGCTGAACGAAGGGGTTTAATTGCTGGGGTTCGGGTGGCAGGGGATGTATCGGTATCGCATCTTCAATTCGCAGATGATACGGTATTATTCTTGCAAGGTGATGTTGAGATGGCGAGGAATTTAAAAAGGGTGTTGACCTGTTTTGAACTCACCACAGGTTTAAAAATTAATTTTGATAAGTCTTGCCTTTATGGAGTTGGTCTTGAGGATTCGATTATGGAGGGTGTAAGCAGTGTTTTGGGATGTCCGAAAGGAGAGTTACCGATGACGTACCTGGGGATTCCGATTGGGGTAAATCCGAGTGGCATGGCTATATGGGAGCCTTTAATTCAGCGGTTCTGCCGGCGTTTGGCGGGGTGGAAACGGGACTCGCTATCATTTGCGGGGCGTTTGGTGTTGGTTAATTCGGTTTTGTCTGCCCTTCCGGTATAGTATATGGGAGTCTTTATGATTCCAAAGCGGATAATTTTGAAAATTGATCGGATTCGGCGGAACTTCTTATGGGGAGGTAAGGAAGAGCGAGCTAAATTTAGCCGTGTGGGATGGGAAGTGGCATGCCGTCCGAAACAGTTAGGAGGGTTAGGAGTGATTAATTTGCATGATCGAAACTTGGCTTTGTTGGCGAAATGGGCATGGAAGTATGCGGTGGAAGACGAGTCGCTGTGGAAGAAGATTGTAGTCGCAAAGTATGGCTCTGAGGTGCTGTCTTGGCGGATTCATCAGCGAAGTTCACGTTCGATGTCAGCAATGTGGAAGCATGTGGTAGATGTTCAGCAAAATGAGCTGGTTGGTAGGTTCATGAATGTTTCCCAATTCGCATGGATTATAGGAAATGGGGTGCGCGTATTGTTTTGGCATGACCGTTGGTGTGTAGCCGAGCCGTTGAGGGAGGTTTTCCCAAGGTTATATGGGCTAGTTGTGAATAAAATTGAGCGTGTGGGGGAGGTGTTGGGACGGACAGAAGCAGCTTGGTGTGGCTGTTTTCGTAGGGAGTTGAGAGCTTTTGAGAAGGATTTATTGAGGGACTTGCTGGCTTGTATTCATGAATGGGTGTTGAGACATGACGTAGAAGATCGGCTCTTTGGACTCCGGAGACAACGGGGGAATTTTCGGTGAAGGTTTTAAATAAATTAATGTCCTCGTTGGGTATGTCGGATATGTCGGATGTAAGTTGGCCGTGGAATTTGCCAGTCTTACCAAAATTACAATGCTTTATTTGGTTTCTTCTTATTGATCGACTACCTACGTTGGCTATGCTGATGGCACGAGGTGTACTGTTGGGGGAAACATATGTCGTTTGTCGATTTTTTGGGGTCGGTGAGGATGCTATAGACCATATTTTTTGGGACTGCCCAACGGCATGGATGATTTGGGACAGCTTCTTTACATGGTGGGGTGTGGCGGTGACACGTCCGAGGAAGGTACGAGATTTTATTGTTATGTGTTACAGTAGTTTCTTTAATGGGGATTTGAGGGAGTGGTGGCTGATCGGATGTACGTGTGTATTGTGGTCTATTTGGCTCGAAAGAAATGTGATATTGTTCCAAGATAGGAGAATGTCGATTGGGGGGATTAAATTCTTAATACAATTGCGGTCGTTCCATTAGACGCGCATTAGATTTGAGAAGGGTGACATTCGTGAGGAGGGATGGTGGGACTGCCCGTTGTTGTGCGTGAGTGAAGCAGCGGGTCGAAATGCGTGCAGGGGACCGGTGTCGTGGGTACCGCCTTGGAAAGGGACTTGGAAATGCAATGTCGATGGAGCATCTCGAGGAAAGCCGGGCTTAGCGGGATGTGGGGGAGTGATCAGAGATTGGGAAAGCCGAATTCGTGGCTTGTTTTCTGGGGCAATTGGTATTGCGGACTCGAATGAAGCCGAGGTACAAGCGATTGCTTATGCGCTTAAGCTGTTATGGGAATCGTCGCGAGAGGGGGTCCAGTCGATAGTAATTGAATCTGATTCAAGGGTGGCTCTTGCGTGGATTCAAGGGATTGAACGGAGACCATGGCGTTTGTGGCGTTGGTTTTTTCAGATTGATGAAGCTTGTGAAGCTATGCTGAATGTGTGTTTTGCGCATGTTCTACGGGAAGGTAATCAATTGGCGGATGCACTAGCCAAGGGGGGTGTCGAATCGTGGCTTTGGGTTTTGGCATAAGTTGTATGCGTGTTTGCTCTCTTTGTGACATTACTAATGGTACTCTTTTCCCCCATTTAGGATTAGGGGGGTTTTTAACGAGGCCATTAGTAGTGCTCTGTATGATTTTGATTCAATAAAATCATTCGCTTTTCAAAAAAAAGAGAATGTCCCTAATAACAAATATAGGGAATTGAGCCCCTAATTATAAGTATTAGAAAAAATTGGGTCTAATAACAAATATTGAAAAAAATTAAGAGTGTGTCACTAATAATATATATTGGGAAAAATAGGCCCTTAATAATAATTATTGAAAAATTGGACCCCTTATAAAAAATATTGATAAAAATTAAATATTAAGAGTAGGCCCCTAATAAGAAATGTTGGAAAAAATTGAGTCATAATAATAATAGTTAAATAAATAAATTTTAAGCATATCAAATATTATAAAAAAAATGGGCCCTGGGCAGGCGCACCTCCTGCTCATTCCCATTGACAACACTGTACACAAAAAACACAGAGCCCTAAAAAACAACATAAGAAGAACATACAGAACGCCAATAATTTTAAAACATGAGCAGATTACGTTACCACCGTGCTGAAAAGAAAGAAAAATAAACATGTTCTATCAATACCACCCATAACGAGCTCATTGGCTAAGTTATTCACTTCTCTAAACAAAACCAAAATCATCTATCACTTCTCTTTTCTTCCGTATAAGTTTAGAAAGGTTTTTAAAAACTCCTTTAATTTCGGTTTAAACTTTATAATTTTCCAATAACAATTATATATTTGCCGAGCAAAAAACAAAACAAAACAAAATTAAAACCATTTGTTTTTTTTTGCCTATTCATAGTCAATACTAACAAATTAAATCCTAAAAATTAAACTCTAACCTTGAACACTGGACCAAGAGCGGAGCTAAAAAAATTAGTTTGAAGTGTCAAAATTTAAAATTTTTATAAAAAAATTCTTTCTAAATAGATGAGAATAAACAATGAGTATCAATTTTCATTTAATGGGTGTCAATGTTCTTTTAAGGGTGTCGATATTCATTTAAATTTATGTTAATTTTATATTTTAATATTATTTTATATTAAAATTATTGAGAAGAGATTTTTTTCTCCTAAATTTTTGGTGTCATGTGACATCCCTTATATATAAGGGATGGAATTCCTCTGCCCCTTTTCGGTGCCCCTACATATGCCCCAACGCTCAAAATTAATTTTAGGGTTTAGGGTTTTATGTTAGGGGTTGTGGTTAGGGTTCAGGGAATTTATGGTAGGGTGTATTTTTTAGGGTGTAGGGTTTAGGATTTAGAATTTAGGGTTAGGGCTTAGATTTTAATTTTGTAGTGTTTTTTAGTGTTGGGGCATATGTAGGGGCACCGAAAAGGGGCAGACGAATTTTATCCATATATAAGTGGCTCCGCCCATGCACTAAACTTAAACTACATATCTAATTTTTTGAATGTTGGGGCATAAATAAAGGTATATAAAAGATAAAAAATTTCTGATATGATGGAACAAAAATCTTTTTTCCCCTTTTTAGTGCATCTTTTCATGCATCAATACTAACAAATTAAGTTCTACTAAGCTGTAACTTTGCATTTTTAATCTTAAATCTTAAACTATAAACTTTAAAATATATAGATATCCAATTCTCTAAACATAATATTAAACCCTAACCCTAAACTTAATTTTTTTTAGTATAGATGCATAAATAAGACACCAAAAAGTGACAGATAATTTCTAATAATACAATGGGAGTGAAAAAATAATGTACTTGTGAAAAATATTTAGTACGTTGACAGTTATTTTGGCAATGGCGAAGGCTAAGACTCCATTCACCTGAGATTTTGAGACGCTTGTTGTCCTTTAACGCCCATTTTCAGAAAAGTTAAATTTTTCAGTTGCAGTGAAACGCTCGTTTGAGCGCTAAATCAGGCGAGAAAATGCCCAGTGCACTGCTGGTACCCACATTGATTTTTCGTTGGACACCTAATATCGGTTGGAGAAACATTGTTGAACACACCCTAAGTATCCAAACTCTATAGCAAGCAATCAATGACTAAGAAATTTAAATGGCCATAAAAACTCATGAAGCTCCTGTACTCGAAAAATGAAGTCTGTAGAACCTTGTCAAAACATTGAATCACATTCGATGTAACGTCGCAAGATATTTAGATTTCTTATGAGTTTTTATGGCCATAAGTACCCCGATTTTATCTATACCAAAACAAAATCTGCACAAACACTCTTTTAACCCAACCAAAACATAGTATTAACTCCACCAAGCCTTAAAAGAGTTCAGATTTGAGGTCTTTGTGGAAGAGGTTAAAATATTGGGGTCTCAACGGACGAAAATTCAAACCCCGTGCATGCCTTCTTCTTGGAACGGATGCAATATTTAATATTAGGAGGGTGAACCTATACAATTCAAAGAGAGTGAATCTATAAAATTTTATGAGGATAAAATTAGATTTTTAATAAAAATATAAAAAAACTTTAAAAAAATTAAATTATATATAAATTTTAAAATTTTAAAGGGGACGACTGACCCTTCAGCCCTCTTTTATATTCATCTCTGCCATCTTCTAAGAGCCACGGTCCAAGACATGGTATTGCGTGGACTCTCCACTTGTACATATACTAAAATTTAATGTCAATGGAGATGAGTATAATAGTAAATCTGGACCAGCTGAGTGGTGCTGCTTTAAAAGACGATGCTTCAAAGATTTATGGCTAATTTCTTGAGACCTTTGGGCATGATGGAGACTGACGAAGCTGAGTTAAAAGCAACTATTAATAAAAAATAATATATTTTTAAAAATTATATACGAATTTTAAATTTTTAAAGCGAACTTAATGTATTATAAAACTCCATTATTATTATTATTTTGACAAAAACCTGGCTGGAGATATATTTATTCCAATAAACAAAACTGACAGACATAAAGTTGCACTAAATAATCATAATGACCAAAAAAAACAAAAACTCAAAAGATGCACAAAAAAAACACTCAGATGGAAAAAAAAATCAAAGCGTCACACTGGAGAGAGAAACTCTCCGACATCTCCCAAGCCTAGGGGCGGAGCCAGAAATTTATTCAAAGGGTGTCATTTTTTCGAACGGTATTTAAGAGGAATTAATTATTTATAAAGGGGTGTCATTTTATTTGTAATGGGGTGTCAATTACATATATTTTTGTTTTTTATATACAAATTATATATAAAAAATACAATTTCCAAAAAAAATTGGGGTTTACACCCCAATGATCAATGTGGCTCCGCCCATGCCCAAGCCAGATCAAGAAACGCACTCCTCAAGCTCCCTTCACCACAATGAAGCATCCGGCCAAAACTAATGGAAATCCAAACATGAGGAGGTGGGGCAACAAGTATAGAACGAAAGCCCCAAAACAATTTGCTGAAAAAGCACACTCACGGCGGTTCACAGAACCTTTTATCCGACGCAACTAGAGAGGACGCGCAATCGGGGACTTTTTCAACCCAAAAGGTCTCCGACGATGAACCAGTCAATGCCTGAGCCACCGCATGTGCCACCCTATTACCAGCTCGCGGAACAAAACCAAACTCACAAGCATCTAGATGTCGGGCTCTGCACTTCACTTCCCAGGTCAGAGCACTAATCTCCGATAGATCTGGTGCTGGATCTTTTAATCTTTTGATTACTGCTAATGAATCACCTTCGATGATCACCTGCCGAAATCCAAGGTCGATTGCAAACTCAATGGCGTGCCGAGCCGCAAAAGCCTCCGCGACAAAGCAATTCGAAACATTCAACACCCGTCGGCGACATGCACCCATAACTTCCCCTGGACTGTCACGGACAACCACACCAGAGTGGGACTCCTGAGATGCGGCCAAATAACGTGCGTCAAAATTCGATTTGACCCAGCCTTCTGATAGGGGATCCCACCGAGCAACTACCACACCTGGGAGAGGATGGCCTGTCGACGCTATAGAGTCCAACTCTAAGCAGTATGATCTAACAAAGGTAAAGACCTCCTTCTTCGTTTGAGTTACTCCTTCATGTAATTTTTTGTTCCTGGCAAACCATAGAGCCCAAATAGTTACTAGTACTTCTCTGTGCTTTGCCTGCGAAATGTTTGTAAATATCCATGATAACCAATTGTAGATGCTAGATAGATCAATCTGCAATGGCCACTCATAACACAAATACTGCAATACAAGCTTCGGCAAAGTACAATCCCTAATAACGTGGATCTCCGTCTCACATTGTGATGGACAGTTAGGACACTTAGAGTCGTTTATGACTCACTTTGTGCACAAATTTTGTCTGGTAGGCACATAATTCATAACAAAACGCCAGACTTGAATTTTAATTTTATCAGGACAAGTTATAGCCCATAAATGTTTAAAGAACTTTCGCTCAGACAGGTCACTAGCAAAGTTCTGGATTAGTAACTTATAACCACTTCTAACAAAGTAGGTTCTAGTATGCTCAGCCGACCACACAACCATATCATCCTGCATAAAACTGGAAGTAGGAATACTTACAATCTTTGATGCTTCTTCTTCAGAAAAGATGGATTGAATAAGATCTATATTCCACGATCTAGAGTTATCAATAAAGAGATCCTTAGCCCAAGTAACAGAATTAGTTACCGGGGATTCTATAAGCTTTGGTGGTGACTCTGGCGACCAAAAATCATTTCAAATATTTATGGAAACCCCTGAACCAACCTTCCATCTCAGCCCCTGAAGCAACAATCCTTTCGCACTCCAGATGCTACGCCAAATTAGGGAAGGATTAGAGCCTAAATGCGAACCTAAGAAGTCCGTAAAACGAAAGTATTTTGCTTTCAACACACGACTAACCAGACTTGTAGGTTTAGAAATCAGCCTCCACGCCTGCTTTGCCAATTGCGCAATGTTAAACTTTGATAAATCACGAAAGCCCAATCCTCCATCCTCTTTCAAAGTACATAACTTTTCCCATGTGCACCAATGGATGTCACGCTTTTGCTTGGATTTCTGCCACCAAAATCTAGCCATGACTGTCTGCAGATCGTTAAAGGTGATTTTGGGCAATAGGAAAACACTCATAGCAAATAACGGAATTGCTTGCAAGACACTCTTTATAAACACCACCTTACCCCCTTGCGAAAGAGATCTATTACTCAAATTGGATGTGCGCTTGCATGTTTTAGCTTTTAAATCGGCAAAAGCCCGAGCTCGGTTACGGCCTACCAATAAAGGCAAGCCCAAATACTTCTCAATATTGCTACTCTGCCCAACACCAAATATTGATTTCACCACATGTTGTTCCGCGTCATCAGTATTTGAACTAAAAAATAAACCCGACTTAGCAAGATTAATTTGTTGACCCGAACATCTAGAATAAGTCTCTAGTGCAGCCTTTATTGAACTAGCCTCACCTCCGTTTGCCATCCCAAACACAAGACTATCATCCGCAAAAAACAGATGCGTGAGTGATGGAGCGTACCTGTTAAGTCTAACTCCCGTTAGGTGTCTTCTACTTAAGGCATGATGAAGCAAAGATGAAAGCCCCTCCACGCACACAAGATAAAGATAAGGGCTAAGAGGGTCGCCCTGACGCAAACCCCGAGACGGTCTAAAAGAGGTACCCACTCGTCCATTAAGGACCACCGAATAGGACACGGTAGAAATACACCTCGAAACATAACTAACCCACGTTGCACAGAAACCCATACGCGACAACATAGCCTCCACAAAACTCCAGTAAACTCTGTCATAAGCCTTGCTCATATCCAGCTTAAGAGCAAAAAAACCAGTCTTTCCCACGCGTTTTTGCTTAAAAGAATGAAGCGCCTCATACGCAACAATTATGTTATCTGTGATCAAACGTCCCGGAACAAACACACTCTGTGCTTCGTCAATACACAAGGAGAGGACAACCTGAATGCGTTTAACTAAGACCTTCGCAACCAGCTTATAAATGACATTACATAAGCTTATTGGTCTAAAGTGTACCATCGAACTCGGGCTCTAAACTTTAGGAATAAGCACTATATTGGTCTGGTTTACATCCTCCATTGGACAGACCCCATTCAGGAGATCCAAGCAAAATAATGAAACATCATGGCCGACGACATGCTAAATTTTTTTATAAAAGATGGCCCAAGCCCATCAGCACCCGCAGCCTTTAGTGGGTTCATTGATTTGAATGCAAGGACGTTCTCACTAGTGGAAAAGTCTCTACATAGTTCAGCATTCATGACCTCAGTAATACACGTCACAATCCCTTCTAAAATTTTGGACGAGTCATTTTGTCCTTGAGAACATAACAAGTTCTCAAAATAATCCCGCGCTATATTCGCAAGATCCTCATCAGCATCACGGCGGACATTGTTTTCATCCAGAAGGGATAAAATTTTATTACGACGCTTCCTTTAAGATGCGAAACGATGAAAGAACATTGTGTTCCGATCCCATTTTTAAGCCAATTACTACGGGCTCTCTGTTCCAGTACAATTCAACTTTATCATACTCCATATTGAGCTCCAATTGTCTTTGCTGAAGTGAGAGAAGGCATCTTTAGCGGTTCCGCATACATCCAGGAGTACGAGAGATCCATCCAAAAGTTGTTCAACCAATTTCCTTTGCTGCTCTTGAGCTAGATCTTGTTGAGTGAGGGGAAACTGAAGAAACATATCAACATAGTCATACAAATCCTGAAGACAGTTCAAATAAAAATGCTCTCCACGGGAATTTGGAAACGTCTCGCCGCGGAGCAGGAAAACATCATCGGCCGGAAAAGTGCATCACACACAGGCAACAGCTCAGTACAACGAGACCAGGAAAATCAGCAAGTTTGGACCCTATTCATCGGTGGTCTCTCTCGAACAATCCACTGGAAAGGATTGTGGCAAGTGTGTGATAGACATGGGGTGGTCAAAGATGCGTTCATCTCGAACAAACGGGCCAAAGATGGACAGCGTTTTGGTTTCGTTAGATTGGCGTCGAAGGAAGATGCAAACAGGGTGATAGAGCGATTAAACGGTAAATGGATCTATGGCGGCCGGTTGAGAGTTTCTATGGCGTGGAAGGGGCAAAACGATGTGGTACCGTAAGAAAGTGGGAAACACAGAACAACATGGGAAGAAGGAAAAGGAGGAATCAAGAAAATCAGAAGCGTCGATAGGGAGAGAAGAAGTGAAACAAAACAGACCGAAAGTACCAGGGATAGTGGATGAAGACAAATGGGCAATATTACAATGGTGTGCGGTGGGCTGGTGCCTGAATCCGTGCAGCATAAAGACTCTAGTGGAACGATTGGAGGTAGACAAACATGATGGTTTCTCTATCATGCGATTATCCAGTTCAATGATCTTGCTAATGTGTACATCGGCACCCATCCGCGATAAAATCATGCAACTTGACCGTGTGAAAGAATGTTTCGCGAAGGTAGAAAAATGGTCTCCAGCGATCAAAGTGGAATCGCGACAGGTATGGATGTCGATAATCGGTCTCCCGATACATCTATGGCACAAAAGGACTTTCATGAACATTGCAAGTATATGGGGTGTGTTTATTCGAATGGATGATGCAACGGAAACACCATCTTCATTTGATAGCGGTCGGATTATGGTAGAAACATCCACATTCAATCGGATTGAAGAACACATTGAAGTTCAATTTGAGGGGGAATCATATACAATCCGCGTGTTAGAGATGGATGGCACATCCCCCGCGGTGGAATGTGATTGCGGGGAATTAGATTCGACGGACGAAGAAGGAAGTAGTGATAACAATACATCACCGCCTAAGAGAGTGGGAAACGTAGAGGATGCAGCAACAATAAAAGAAAAATACAAATTCGGTGTTATGGCTTGCGAATGAATCATGGGAAGGGCAACAGGGAGATCCATCCGAAAAAACCAATGAAGAACACCATTCTGATCAGAATTGCAATGACGAACAAGGGGCTTCTAACAACTCTACTCGATCGCCGGACAGGCCAACGGCGAGTCTGCCGGCACAGAAAATAGAGGCGGCGAAAAGAAGTCTGAGCGGGGAGAAGGACGGTGGTGACAAGAGTCCTACAGAGATAGGAGACATTCAAAATTGCAAGAGTTTGGATATAGCGGGAATTGCTAATTCTAAAACCAGTGATTCAAATGAACAGGAGTCTAATCTCCAAATTGTGGATAATTCAGAATTAAATTCTAAATTAAAATATTATCCTCCTATTTTTTCGACAAGTGCACAGTCAGATTTGAGCAAAACCGAAATTGTTCAGGTGGGTCAGGCTTATTGCAAGATCAGACGGTTTGTAGGGGGCAATTTGGAAGGTTGTCGGTTCTATAGAAAAAAGAAGAATAGCCGATTGACTAAGGTCAGCCAAGAAATATCGAATACGGGAAGGGCGGACGACGGTCAAGCAACAAAGAATATTGAAATAGAAGCAATTGAAACGGTGAAGCTGGGTTCATTGATTGGGGTTAATTCCAACGGCCGGGAAGAAGAGATTATTCGAGACATATCAAGAGTGATTAGTGGCGATCGTCGGGGTTTGTGACTCATGAAAATGCTATCGTGGAATGTTAGGGGCTTGGGAGGGAGTGCTAAATGCCGGTTTGTTCGAGATGTGATAAGGAAGTATGATGCGGGTATGGCAATGTTGCAAGAAACAAAGTTGGAGGAGTGTCCAAAATTGTGGCTAGCAAGTCTATGGGGAACCGATAACTTCGAATTGGTGATCGCGCCATCAATTGGTGCTTCAGGCGGTATTTTAGTGATATGGGAGGTAAGTAAATTTAAATTAGAAGTAGTCGAGATTGAACGTAATTTCATTGTGATGAGAGGTAGATGGTTGCATGATGATTTATGTTGTGGTCTAGTCGTGGTATATGCACCATCCGACTTGGAAGGGCAGCAAGCTGTATGGGCAGCGATTTTGAGTAAGATTAGCAATCAAGAGGGCCCGTGGTGCATAGCGGGAGATTTTAATGCCATACTACTTGAGTCGGATAGAATTGGCACATCGGACAGGAATATGTAAATGGAAGCTTTTGGGGATTTTGTTCTACATGCAGGGTTGATGGATTTACCACTTTTGGGGAAACGTTATACATGGTTTGGACCAATGAAAAGATGTAGCAGAATCGATAGATTCTTGATATCGACAAGTTGGATGGATGCCTTCAGCAAGAGGCGCTACCACGGGGTGTATCCGACCACACGCCACTATTGTTGAAGTGTGATGAGAACGATTGGGGTCCCCGTCCGTTCCGGTTTTTTAATTGTTGGATGGAGGGCAGGTACCATATGAGGCAAATTGTAGAGGAATGGATTAGGTTAACTAAGTTGGATATTGGCACAGTAAACATCATGGTGAAACTGCGACATTTGAAGTTATTTTTGAAACAGTGGAATCGGGACAGCTTTGGGGATGTGAATAAGATAATATCTGAGATGCAAGAAAGAATTGACCGTGCGGACATAGCGGCATCTACATCTAATATTAATGAGGAAATAGAGGCGGAAAGGCGACAATGGTTACAAGCTCTGTGGAAAGCTATGAGACATAAGGAGGCGATGTGGAGACAAAAATCACGAGCGACATGGTTGCGATTGGGAGATCGAAATACAGCATATTTCCACCGATCCGCTAAGCTGAGAGCGGCAAGAAATTTTATTCCAGGATTCATGGTTAATGACAATTGGATCAATTCGCCACCTCTTATGCGACGACATGTAGTTCAATTTTTCATGAAACACTTCTCTCGCGACAAGAGGGAATGTGTATGGCAATTCGAGGGGGATTTTAGGCAGTTATCGCAGACAGCTAGGGGGAATTTGGTGGCGGCATTCTCTTTGGAAGAGGTACATGGTATAGTGAGGGGTTGTGATGGTTCGAAGGCACCGGGCCCGGATGGTTTTACGTTGGATTTCTATAAGAAGGGGTGGGAGGTGCTCAATGGCGATATCCTACGTTTCTTCGACAATTTTCATGCTAGTGGGCGGTTACCTAAGGATGTGAATTGCACTTTCATTGTCTTAATTCCTAAGGTAACATCCCCCACGACCCTTGGCGAATATAGGCCTATATGCTTAGTAAACTCGGTTTATAAAATTTTAGCAAAATGTCTTGCGACTCGACTACAAGTGGTTTTGGGGGATTTGATAAGTGATACACAATCAACATTCATAAAAGGTCGACAATTAGTAGATGGAGTACTTCTAGCACTCGAGGTGGTGCATTCCTTACGACAACGGGGCGCAAGTGGCTTTTTATTGAAGCTTGATTTCGCCAAGGCGTATGATTGCGTTAGTTGGAACTTTTTGGATGACGTGTTAGGAAGAATGGGCTTCTGCGACATATGGCGACAATGGATTCAGGAATGTATTAGTTCAGTCAGGCTGTCGGTGCTTCTCAACGGTAATGCCACCAAAGAATTCAGAATGGGTAGAGTCTTGAGACAAGGCTGTCCGCTATCACCTTTGCTTTTTGTGATAGTCGCGGAAGCAATGCATTTGATGCTGCGAAGGGGGCTTAATTCGTGGAGTGGAAGTAGCGGCTGGGATATTTGTGACACCTTTGCAGTTTGCCGACGATACGTTATTGTTCTTTGAGGGTTCACTAGAAGTTGCGCAAAACTTGAAACGGATCCTGCATTGTTTCCAAGTTTGCTCGGGGTTGAAGATTAATTTCGGCAAAAGCTCCTTGTTCTCAATTGGCATAGAGGAAGCTTTGGGCACTAACGTGGCCGAGGTAATGGGATGTAGGAAAGCTGACTTTCCGTTTGTTTATTTGGGTTTTCCAATAGGCACAAGTCCGAGACTGATAGCTACTTGGGAACCAGTAATTGCAAATTTTAGACGTAAATTAGCGGGATGGAAAAGGTCCTCTTTGTCTTTTGCGGCTCGGGTGGTTTTGGTCAATTCGGTCCTTTCCTCGTTACCGATATTCTATATGGGTTTGTTTGTCGCCCCCAAAGGGGTAATTGAGAGGATTGATAAAATTCGAAGAGCTTTCCTATGGGGGGTGTCGGTTTGGAACGGCGGATGAGCAGAGTAGGGTGGGAGTTGGTATGTCGTCCAAAATAGTTAGGGGGTTTGGTGGTTGCGGATTTGCGAGTTAAGAACATGGCGATGCTATCAAAATGGGTGTGGCGATATGCGCGAGATAGAGATTCGCTATGGCGTTGTTTGATAGTAGCAAAATATGGAGAACATCCGCAATGGTGGCGTTTCAACACGGAAAAGATGTCGTCGATGTCGCTTGTATGGCGACAAATTGTAGCACTCTCATGCGATGCACAGGTTGAAAAACATATGGGTATGACCGGTTTTTTATGGAAACTTGGTGATGGTAGATCGATACTTTTTTGGTTTGATTCGTGGGTCGAACAAGTGGCCATAAAAGATGTATTTCCGCGCTTATTCTCGTTGGCATGTGACAAATTAGCAAGGGTGTGTGATTATATGGTGGAGGGAAATTTATCGCATCACATATGGGTAGATTTCTTTAGACGCCCATTGCGAGTTTTTGAGCTACAAATGCTACGAGATTTAATTAAAATGGTGTCCAATTTTCGCGCATGGGAAGGCAAGCTAGACATGCTAATTTGGAGGCCGGACGAGCGTGGAATTTTTTCAGTTGGGACTTTATCGAAACTGCTCATGTTCGATAAGGCGGGGGAGATGGAGTTCGGTGACTGTTTCGCTTGGAAGGTGCTGGTGCCGCCGAAAGTTCAAGCTTTCTTATGGTTTACATGGTTGCGTCGACTACCCACTGCAGATTTCTTGCGAGCACGTGGGATCCCACTGCCGGATGACCAAGGCCGATGCCCTTGGTGTGCGATGGTCGAGGAGAGCATCGCTCACATCCTATATGAATGCCCTTTTGCGCAATCAGTGTGGCTATGGATACGACAATGGTGGGGAATTGAATCAAGCTTATCGGTTAGTTTTGATGCATTTTACGTTCTTGATTTTCATAGTGTTTTTAAGGGATGCATGAATTTGTGGTGGATAGCGTGTGTTGCTGCTGTATTGTGGTCGTTATGGATTGCAAGGAATGAATTTATTTTCCGTGGGAAACGATGGAATTTGGCTGAATTGTGTTTCTTGGTAAAATTGAGATCATATTACTGGATAAAAGCTGATAGGCGGGGGGAATTGGTATCCGAGGCAGTTTGGTGGATTGTCCTTCCAAAATTGAGGTTACTGTCCATCCGAAAAGGGTGAGGGGGGGAAGATGCTGGCAGCCCCCGTTACGAAATGCTTTAAAATTTAACACGGATGGATCGGCGCGAGGAAAACCGGGCCCGGCAGGTATTGGTGGTGTGTTACGAGATGCAGACAGTCGCATTTTGGGTCTCTTTTCAGGACCTTTAGGTGTAATGAAGTCGAATGAAGCAGAGGTGTGAGCGATAGCTTTTGCCTTGGGTATAGTACATGAGAGGGAATGGCGGCAGGGTTGTGTGATTTTGGAGACGGATTCTCAAGTCGCGTTGAGCTGGATTACTCAGTCCGCAAAACGACCTTGGCGACTATGGGAGGTATTTTTGGTAATTGATCAGGCTTGTCAAGTCATATATGATATCCAATTCTGCTACGTGCCGAGGGAAGCGAATGGATTTGCGGATGCATTGGCAAAAGAGGGAGTAGATAGACTTTCGACGTTTGTGGCATGTTTGTGACTTGGTCTTATGTGATTTTATTTTACATTTGTACTCGACGGATCGTATCGTACTCTTTTCCTCCAATAAGTTTAGGGAGGTTTTTAACGAGGCGTGCGATTTCGTCAAGCTGTATGTTTCTCTATTATTTAATAAAAACATACGGTTGCCGATCAAAAAAAAATATTGAGCTCCAGACGAGCATCAATATAAACTCATGACAAATATGAATATACACATCATATAGAACTCCATTATTAAATGGACTCATCGGCTCATCGCGTGTATATCATTCTCTCTACAATTAATCCGTAGGAAATGAATATACGTACATGCAATTATTGCAGGTATATCATAAAGTTATAAACTCATGACAAATATTAATATTCTAGTATTTGATTTTTTTAATATTTTTTATTAAGTAGAGATATATTTAATTTTTAAGAAGAATGTAAAATTTGAATTTATATATGATGGGTTAATATGAGTATCTTTGATCATTCAGTCAAGTAGTGGATCCCTGAGTTTTTTAGTATTTTTTAATCAAATAGAAATATTATAACGATTCAAACCCATACAAGATGAAGTAATATGAGCATTCTTAAGCACTAGGCCAATTAGCCTATCTCTCTGAATTTTCTAGTATTAATACTATTTTTGCGCCAAAATAAATATAAACATATTCATTAAAATAGGTAGATAAACACACAAAGTTAAGACACCACAATCATGTTGGACGACATAGCTTAACGTCCAACTATATTTTATTCTAAGAAATCCCTTCTACTTGGATAAGTAGAGGTACTTATTTTGCAGGAAACAGATACACTACTGGTTTTAAGACAATTGCATTTTGGAAAGACATGATAATAACACAAAATATTCGATCTTGTAATCATTCGACATGCGTCGGTGGATCCGTTTAAGCAGTCGGAGGATCCGGCACATAGGAAATGTCATTGAACTTCCAGTGTCCATCGTCTGTCTGAACCATGTTCTTGAACAATTCCTTAGTCCACCAGTTATCTGGTATTTTGTATTCGTCCAGTAAACCATCAGTGTATTTGTTTATGACCGGATTGTCGAAATCGAGTTCTTCGATCAGTTTGAATTCTCCGTTTTCTTGCTGCCCTGCAATTGCATGCTGGTAAGCCTCCAAATTGTGAGGACTAATGTTCCATTTCAAGTAGGGTGACTTGGTAGTGTCAATGTCTAACGCTTCCCCCACATGGTAGTAGACTCCTGGTAAAAACGGGACCTTAGGGACAGGGTCCGTCGCATTTACAATCCGAAGGATGTGGAAATTCTCGAGTTTATCGCAAACGCCTTTGAAGAACATGTTCCCGACGCGAGGGCTGGCGGCCGGAAAAGCCGTCACCATGAAGGACTTATTCGGATTGCCTGCAGGCTTATTGAAACCATTGTAAGCTATGTCCATAGCGTTTAGGGTTGCAAGTGCAGCGCCCAGACTATGGCCTGTCACAGTTATGCTCACATCCTCGTTCTGATACATAGTTACCAGCTGCTGCACTGCATGACAAACCTGACGACCAATAATAGCAGATTAATGAACTGTTATTAGATATGTCAAATGTGTATATATGTACATGTATATATCATGATTTACCTGGTCCCTGGCGCTGGTTTTGACATAAGGGGAGTTTGCAATTGTCTTCATATAGGTGTTGTAAAAACCAGCATGAATTTGAACAAAGTCATTCCCGAACAATTCCTTACCTGATGTCTGAAAAATGTTAGCATCATTACCCCACTCTGTGTTCGTTATGGTTCCTCTCCACGAAACAAGAATGTCCCTCCTTCCCAGAACAGCTTTGCCTTCATCCGTGGCCACCGCAACGTATCCGAAATATGCGATTTCATCGGCAGCCGTAGCAGCATATATGAAGCTCATCACTTTATAATGGTATGGATTACCATTCTCAAGACCAACCCTAGCGAAAAACTCGTCAGCAGGGTACATGCTATGGGCATAACCCTTTGATGCCCTAGTCCCATTGAAAGCATCACCGGCGGCACCGGCCCTTTGACAATAGTGGATGAGATAGCGGCGGAGATCGACATCGAGAGGGTGCAATAGACCCTCCCAATTGTTCTCGCCACTAAGTTCTCTCCAACGAGAAGCTATTTTAGAAGTAGACATGATTGTTAATGTACTCTAAAGTCTAAACCTTCTTTGTGAAGATGCATTAGTAGCATTGTTGAGCATGGTTTATATAGACTGAAAATCTACACCATGTGACAAGCAAATGAAGAAGAAAGAAAGGTAATGGAGCAAATGGACATATTTTTAGCATGCGAAATAAACATTTAAGCTCGATGGACCCATGAGGTTTGATTAGTTTTTTCGGATCCACGTTGTTTTCCATTTTAATTTCTTTGGTGGGTAGATAGAAATGTACAATCAAATACCATCCCCACTTTCCACCACTTGAATTATTGATTTTTTTTCATATGTCACAACCCTTTTATGCATGGAGTTAATGATTATCTTTTATGATAATATTACTTCTATAAGATTCAAATATATTTTCTTATTAAAAATATATAGGTGATGTCGATTAATTTTAATTCAGTAACTGATATGTTACTAGTACAATATACAAAAAGATGTGTTATTGCATCAAACCGTAAGTTAATATATATATATATATATATATATATATATTATCATTACCCTTTAACAATCGTAGTAATAGCTGCTAGTTTTATCGAATAAATAGTAAATACATAACCAATTAATTTAGACAAATGATAAATACAAGCAAACATCATTATCAATAATAAAAGATAAATATCTTCAACATGAACATAAAAATACATATAACAATGATGATACATTGGTCAACAGACATTACAACAATTCAATCACGATAAATGATTATTAATAATATGTTATCAATTAATTCAATAGCAATTTATATATAGTCAAATTTAGGGATAATAATATAATCCGAATTCAATTCGATCCGAAGAAAAATATTTGATCCAAATTCAATCGAAAAACGTCAGAAGCTGAATCCGAAAAAAAACGTTCGAGTCCTAATATGAGGTGGATCAGATATGGACATTTTTATGATCCGATCCGTATCCGTATCTAATTCATACCCAAATCTATATCCGAGTCCGATCCATATCTGAATCCGAATAAAAATAATTAAAACTCTTAAATTTAAAAAAAAAATAGATATATATTGAAATCCTAATTAAGTTGAATTGGGATTGTGCATATTAATATAGATATATATTGAAATCATAATTAAGTTGAATTGTGTTTATATATATATATATATATATGGGCGAATCCAGGAATTTAAGTTTGGTGGTTCACTTATTTACCTTATTCAAAGGTTTAAGGTTTCGAATTTCTCCAGAAAATCAATTTGACTACAACATCCTAAATAAGCATAAAAAAATGCATTCTGTTAAAGAAATCTCTACTTGAAAAAAGAATTAAAAAAGTAATAATAATTCACAATTGATAAAAGTGACAAGAAAGTTGAATTGATAAAGGGATGAGTAGAGAAATTCAGGATCAACCATTTTTTCTTGTCAAATAGGACTAGAGGTGAGCAAAACTCGACTTGAAAAAACTAAAATTTTCAACTTGACTCGAGGCGAAAAAATTCGACTCATTCTGACTTGACTCTAAATTACATAAACTCGACTCGACACGGAAAAATTTCAAATAAAGTTTGAGATGTAAAATAAAAATTCGAATAACTCAAAATTTTTAGCAGTTAGTGGATTGATTTTTAAGTTCGAGTCAAGTTCCTCAATTTTTCCTAATATATATATACCAATATAAAAAATATGAAGAAATATATGCCACATACGAAAAAAATATGATGAAATATATATATATATATATATGCATATCGTATATGATTAGAGAAAATCATTGAATTAGAATCAAAGTGTACTATAACATGATAAATAAGTACAATTAAATTTGTATAGGAACTCGAAAACTCGACTCGACTCTAATTTCTTGACTCGAATTGAAAAATTTTCAAATAAAGCTTGAGTCGTAAAATATGACGCGTCAACTCGAATAACTCAAAATTTTTTACTCGACTCGACTCGACTCGATTGAACGTTCACTCCTAAATAGAACGTTTAAAGAGATAAGTGTGATATCGTGGAAGTTCTTTCGAGTTTCAAAGACAAAGGTTATCAAAAGTTCAAGCATTTGAGGATTGACCCAAATGTAATTTTTGTAGCGGTAATTTTTTTAAGTATGAAGTGTGACCTAAATGTAACCTTACCCATAATTGAGTGGTTGAAACGTAACCTAACCCCTGTAACCTTACCCATATTTGAATGACTAAAATGTAAATTTTAAAAATTGAATGACCCAAATATAACATTACCTATAATTAAGTGACCTTAGTTGTAATTTACCCCAAAAATTAATGGTGGGTCACGTGACCCACCAGGTAACTAGATACATCCGCGCCTATATATATATATATATATATATATATATATATATTAAACGTTTTATAATTGTGATTTGAAAAATAGTTATGTTAGTAGACTAGTAGGACAATAGTAGTTTATGTAAGGATAATTTATTTGTTGTTGAGTTTTTTTTTTGTTGGAGTTTGAGTTGTTAATTTAATTTGTTTTATATTAGATTGCAATATTTGTTGAGATTTGTTTGTGCTATTAGTTTAAATATATTTATTTGATGAAAATTATTTTTTATTTAAAGATATTTGTTTGAGTTGTTACTTTAAAAAAAATTAATTGAATTCGGACTTTTAAATTTAAATTTAAATTTTTAGATATTTTATTAGATTGAACTTGAATTTATGAAATTGGACTTGAATTTATTTGAGATCCGACTATTAATTGGATTAGACTTTATAAAGTCTAATACACGTCCAATCCATTGATATCCCTAGTTAAATGATCAAATATTAACTCATAATCAAAATTAAGTAAGTTTCGTCCTTCAATTTACATTAATTAATCGGGGTCTACTACAACTAAGAAGATAGGTATCTCTAGCAAATGTAGGTGCTCTAATTAATGACAACCGACAAATACACAACGATAGGATCAAAGCATCTGTGAAAAAGCCTTAAGTGGTTTTGATATGATTTTTTTTTAGGTTGATATTTCAGGAATTTAATTTCTACATATTTGAATCTAATGAAATGATTGTACGCGTGAAAAATGTGATTAAAATTTTGAGAAATTAGGCTGAACCACTTGTTACTTCGAAATTTTAAAAGTAGTTCGGAAGTTCATTATCATTTTCGGATTTTTATATTTACTTAGCAAAACAATAATTTGGCATGTTTACCTACTTGCACAAAATGCAAAACACAAATATGAAATTTTACACATTTTCGTAAGATAAATTTTCGACCACTTCGAGGTACTTGAGATCTTTGATTGTTTGTCTCCCATAATACAACAACAAGATAATTAGCTACAGTTGCACTACTGCAGAGATCACGAACTATTCTTTTGCCTTTGTCTATCACCGAAAATTAGAGGAGAAAAGATTTTTCAAGTTGTGTCTAACCTAGTCGTTAATACTGTATTCGATTTGAAGTAAACCTAAAAATTTAATGCCCATCTCAATGTAAACCTAAAAATTTAATGCCCATCAAATGTATTATTATACAAATTTTATTAACTGCCACAACACCCATTTAACTATAATTTAACTATCATTAACGGTTAAGTGACCAATTTGAAGTAAACCTAAAAATTTAATGCCCATCCTGATGTAATTAAAAATTTGATTATCAAATTAAATAATTTACTAAAATTTAGTGACTATTTATAAACTTTACCCTAAAATAAATTTCATGTTCCTTTTTCTATGCCAACCTGTCCCCACCATCGTCTAGAACTTTAATTACATGTTCCTTTTGTCGCCTCCATGCATTCTTCGGATCCACGTTGTTTTCCATTTTAATTACATCGCCTAAAAATTTAAATTTTTAATGTTGAAGCACCGAAAAAAGGACAAAAAATTTTGTGCCATTTTAGCATGCTTAAGTACTTAGTATTACCTGATTTATGAGTTGGGACTTTGGAGGAGTTTAGGTAGCATAGTCATTGTATTAAACTATAAGTTAATATATATATATATATATATATATATATATATATATATATATATATATATAGTACAATTACCCTACTCTCATAGTAATAGCTGCTAGCTTTATTCAGGGATGGACCGAGGGGGGTGCTGGGGGGGCAACCGCACCCCCTAAAATTTTGAAAATCATATATGATTTAGAAAAATTTTAGAATTTTTCTATGTATTTTCTATTAAAAATGTATTTTCGCCCCCCCCTAAACTTCTATAAGTTCGCCCCCCTAGAAATTTATAGGTTCGCCCCCCAACCTAAAGTCCTGGGTCCGTCCTTGGCTTTATTGAATAAAAAGCAAATATATAATCAAACAATTCTGACAAATAATAAATACAAATAAATATTATTATCGGCGATAAAATTTTATACAGTCAAATTATCAAATTAAGTAGGTTTTGTCCTTCAATTTACATTAATTAACCGGGGTCTACAACCAAGGAAGAAAGATATCTTTAGCAGAAGTAGTGCTCTAATCAATGACAACCGATACACAACGGATAGGATCAATGCATCTATGAAAAAGCCTTAGGTGGTTTTGATATGATTTTTTAGGTTAATATTTCAGGAATTTAATGGAATGATTGTACGCGTGAAAAATGTGATTAAAATTTTGAGAAATTAAGCTGAACAAAAAAAAAATTTCCTCTCAACTTTTTCCATTCCTTGCCCAAAACAAAATCCTAGTCTTTACGCGGTTGGCTCAATGGTCATCAGTCGTCAGTGGTCCAGTTGGGTTCCCCTTCAAATAATAAATAGGGATGGAACTGTATGAAAAATAGATTGCTATAAAACAAGGCGTTAGCACTGACTGAGAAATTATAAAATAATTAAACTAAATCAAATCAAATTGTATCGTGGTATTAATCACTGCTTTAGAAGCGAATTCGTCCCGATGTGTGTAATCGTTAAAATGGACGAATGGCCCCCCGAGATTAGCACAACTCTCCAAATTTTGTACACCCGAAAGATGGAGTGAACTTTGATGGTACCGCTCTTCTCTCAACTCAAAAATAACACTCAGGGTAGGTTTATGAAAACCAATAAGAGTGAAATTGCCCACTATTTATAGGCTAAATAGTGAGGAAAAATTGTCATTTCCATAATAAAATTAATTCTATTTTTTTATCAATGGAAGTATGATTTATTAAGAATCAAACCATACAACCTACCGTATGCCTCCTTAAAAAACATCCATATCCTAAATTGGAGGAAAAAGAGTGCATCATGGCAGGCACGAAAAAACAGCCAACACCAATAACGACACGCAATCAGATAGCCTTACAAGGCTCGGCTATGACATGAAACTAAGAAACTCCATCTACACCCCCATTCGCCAAGGCATCGGCAATATAATTCGCCTCACGAAATACATGGTTAAAGCACACACACCACATCTTCAAACAAGCATTGTCAATCTCGCCAAAAAGCCACCAATATCGCCACGACCGTCTCTCTTTGTGAAGCACCCATGATATTGCAACCATTGAATCCGACTCAATGATAATTGACCATTCCTACTGCCATCTTGAATCAACTAGCAAACGCAAGGCATGGTAGATTGCCCACACCTCCGCCTCATTCGAGTCCATGCACCCCAAAGGTCCTGAGAACAAAGTACAAACAACACCCCTCCCATCTCACAACACACCCCCCACAGCCCGCCATGCCCGGCTTCCCTCGCGCTGATCCATCCACATTAAACTTTAACGTCCCTGGAAAAGGCGGACTCCATTGAATTTCCGCTCTAGACTTTACCGGGAAACTCGGCATACAACCCAAAGGGCTTAGCCACCAAGAGGATTCGACTATATCCCTCCCCATCTTTGTAACTTTGAGCCGGTAGAATGTTCGTAGTTTAAAGAGGAAGACAATCTCCTCAACCGAGAGATGTTTTTTGTTGAACATCATATCATTCCGCGCAAGCCAAAGCGACCAAAACACAACCACGCATCCAACAATCCACCACGCTCGCCCAACACCCTTCACCACACCATACATACAATGCACCAAGAAATCCGAAAGTGATCGCGACCTCACCCACATTACATGCCACCAAGCGAAGAATGCCTCCCACACCTTTTCCACAAAAGGACATGCGAAAAGAAAGTGATCCTCCTCGTCAACACCCACCCTACACCACATATAATTAACGTCCTCCAATAGCACACTCCTATCCCTTAACATCTTTAAAGTTGACAATCGTCGCAATTGTACAAACCATAGAAAGCACTGCACCTTCGGAGGGACCTCAATGTTCCAAATATTAAAGCCTTTCATACCTTCATTAAAAATTCCAAACGAGGACATGACCTTCATGAGGCCCCCCACCGAGAATTTCCCATCCGAACTCGGCCTCCAAATCAACACATTCGCCCAGCTCTCATGTAGAGTAATCACTCGCACAATTGCCCGCAATTGGTCGAGCTGCTGATGCTCAAAAGATCGCAAGCTGCGACCAAAAAAATCCAACCAACATGCATGATCCAAGCTGCCCTGAACAACATATTCACAGATTCGAGCTAGCTTATTGACGACACACTGAAACAAATTCGAAAATAACTCACACAATGGAACATCGATACACCAACGATCATACCAAAATAATACTCTCTGTCCATTCCCCACTCACCACATAAAACACTCCTCACGCATAAAATTACTCACTAAATCCCCCTATTGGACCTCCACAATATGCCTCCACACATGTGACATATGATGTTTACCAACCCTACTTGGCAACCAACCACATGATGATGCCCCATATTTAGCCACAATAATATCCTTCCACAAAGAGTTAGGACTAGAGGCATAACACCACGCCCATTTTGCTAGTAAAGCCGAATTGCGTAGTTCGATGCTCTCCACACCAAGCCCCCCTAATTTCTTCGGCCTACATACCGAGGACCAAGCTACACGATTCAATTTTCTTTTTAAATCCGTGTCACCCCAAAGAAAAGCCCTTCGGATTCTATCTATCTTAGCAATCACCATCTTTGGCACTTTAAAGATACTCATATAATACAAAGGTAACGTTGACAAAACTGAATTCACCAACGTCAACCTTGCTGCAAACGACAAAGAATTCCTCTTCCACCCCACTAAACACAGACGCGTCCTAATAATCACCGGATCCCAGACTTTACCATTCCTTGGATTAATCCCAAACGGAATACCCAAGTACATGAACGACAATTGTTCCCGCATACAACCCAACTCTTTTGCCATCTCCTCTGCCACCTCATGCTCGATACCCACATCATACATAGTGGATTTCGAGAAATTAATTTGCAACCCCAACCCATACTCAAAGCAAGTTAACACACGCTTCAAATTCCTAGCCACCTCAACACTACCTTGGATAAAAATTACGGTGTCATCCGCAAACTGTAAATGCGATAAGCGACAATCCGCTGCAACACACACACCATGAATCAATCTGAAACGCTCCGCATTCACTAAGAATTGGTGCAATGCCTCTGCAACAATTACAAACAAAAGCGGAGACAAGGGATTCCCTTGCCTCAACCCCCTTTCCATAGCAAATTCAGTAGTTGCACTACCATTTACAAGCACCGATAATCTCGCCGTGCTAACACAATTCAACATCCATTTACGCCACAAAATCCCGAAATTCATTCTGCACATCACATCATGGAGGAACTCCCACTTTATACAGTCGTACGCCTTCGCAAAGTCAATCTTCAATACCACACCCCCTCACTAAAACGCCTCATCCGAAGTGAATGTACCACCTCATTCGTTAGCAAAAATCCATCAACAATTTGCCGCCCCTTTATAAAAGCCGACTGTTCCTCACTAATTAACGAATGCAGCACCTTCTGAAGTCTTCCGACCAGAACTTTGGCCACAATCTTGTACACAGAATTCAATAAACATATTGGTCGAAAATCACTTACCACTTGTGGATTGTCCTTCTTCTGTATGAGCACCACAAATGTAGAATTAATCCCTTTCGGTAGCATTCCCATCACAAAAAATGTCTCAAAAAGCTTCATGACATCCTCTTGCATAAAATCCCAAGCACTCTTAAAGAAAGCGAAGCTGAAACCATCTGGACCCGGGGCTTTCGAGCCATCGCAACTCATAATCGCCTCCCTCACTTCCGAGACCAAGAACCTCGACTCAAGCATGTCACTACACCATTTATCTAATTGATTGAATCGGACAACAGCATCCAACAAACCTTTGGATGGCTTGCGTGCAAAATGTTTCCGAAACTCCAAATAAATGTGGCGTTTTAACCTCTCAGGATCCGACACCCACTTGCCATTGATACGCAAGACATGTATCATATTCCTCGATGCATGAATTTTTGCGGTTCTATGGAAGAAGCTTGTATTTCGGTCCCACTCCTTAAGCCACAATGCCTGCGATTTTTGTCGCCAAATCGATTCGTGTAATTTATGAAAACGCCAAAGCTCAATATTAAGACCTCGAATCTCAGCGTTTCTTTGTTCAGCTGCTATCTCCTCCTCCACATGTTAATCCAAGCTATCAATTCGAGCTGTCACCTCCCCAATTTTAGTATCCACATTGCAAAAACAATCCTGATTCCACACTCGTAAAAATTTCTTCATCTCCTTCATTTTAATATTTATAGCTTGCCCCCCATTCAACGCTGAAATTCGGTCTCATTCCTTCGCCATCAAGTCCACATTTTCCTTCCTCTCCAACCAAGCGTTCAGAAAACAGAAAGGGCGAGGTCCCCAATCACCTTCCTCACTAGTAAGCCTTACCATCGTATGATCAGAAATCCCACGAGGGAGATTCAATTGATACAGTGTTGAGATTTTAGGGGCTCGATTCGATCAATCGTTCTTGCTCGCCAAGTGTGGAGAAGTTGGATAATTGAGTGTTTTAGTGGGAGGTGAAAAATAGGCAATTTGACACAATGATTTATAGTGGTTCAACCTTCTAACCAATGTCTACATCCACTACCTTAGCTCCCCACTAAGGATTTCCAAACAAATTCACTAAGAATTTCGTCCCCTTTTCTAGGCTAAGGAGGCAACCTTTACAACCCTCAAAGCTTTCTACCCAAAGCTTAAGGAAACACTCTCTTGTACAAAGAAAGACTTAGCAAACTAGAAATCCCTCTAATAGGTGTTTGTTTGCAATTCTAAGCACTCACCCAAAACCTAAACACTTGAGCAAATTTAACAATGTAAGCTCACAAGTGTTGTCTAAGCAAGAAATAAACAATTTAAGCTCTAGACAAATTTTGACATCATAATGTTGTAACAATTGAAGCAATAACCATTACAAGATGCTTGGAGGTCCTTTTTATACTCCCAATTGAGTTTGTAGCCGTTACTAGCCGTTGGGGATGATTTGGAGCCGTTGAGGACTTTATTTCCCATCATTAATGTTGTTCTGCAGCCATCCGTATCGATACGCTTGGATCCGTATCGGTATGGCCTTCATCAGAAACTAGCCGTTGGGCTCTTGCTAGCCTGGGCGTATCGATACGCTTGAGGGCGTATCGGTACGAGTTCACTTTTAAATGACCGTTGGGAAAGTAGCCGTTGGGGTGGTTGAAAGGGGATCGGTACGCTTACCAGGCGTATCGAAACAATCTCGATCCGTATCGAAACGGCCAAGCCTGTTTCGATACGGCTTTTAGCTGTGACCAAACTGGGGCAAAAAGGTATCGGTACGGGTACAACCATATCGATACGAGTAGCTTGAAAAGTCAAGTTTGACTCTTTAAAATTAGTAAAAACATTGCCAAAAACCTTTTAAAATACCTCAAACATAATTTCAAGTTGTTTGGACTAAAAACTAAGTTTAAATTCTTTTCAAATTAGTCGAAAACATTTTTCAATTATTATATCAAAACATTAGTTCTACATACAGAATAGAGAAGCGATCAATCCACTCGCTCGATACCAGGAACCTATCAAGCCTGTTGGCCTTGTTCCCCGATCCAAACCATGTAAAACGTTTCCCAACCATCTTAATATCTAGCAAACCAACGTCTTTCACAAGCTCATTAAATGTTGCAACACCCCTAGACGAATCTAAACATCCACATCTCTCATCGGCAGCTCTCACCACATTAAAATCACCACTCACACACCACGGGCCATCCTGCATCGTGATCACCTCCTTTAACTCACGTCAAACCTGCACTTGCTTCTCTAAACCACAAGGCGCATAAATATTAACCATCCAACATTTCCATCGCTCAGTAATCCACTCCCTCTTTACTAACAAAAATTGCCTAAACACTCTTGATTCCTCCATCCGAAATTATGCACAATCCCATATTAGGAGCAACCCCCTGATCGCCCGGCTAAAGGTACAAAAATATAATCAAAATTGTCCGAAAACCACAACTTACCTACCACATTCGCAGACAGCAATTCCAGCTTTGTTTCCTATATCATTGCCATCTCGCAACGGTGTTGTCGCACCCTATCTCGCACTGCCCTGCACTTCGCGGCCGTACCCAATCCGCGAATATTCCACGAAAACACCCGCATCTCCCGCCGTTAGCTAGCTTGTACGCGCGATTCAATGATCCGTGTGATGTCTTGCACGATGGCTTCTTCGTTACCAACTGTAGATGCCCCTATCAACTTGCCCAAGTCGAGCGTTTTGCTCGCCTACCTCAAGATCACCTTCTTCTGATTTATAAAGTCTGAATCGGATAATGATCCGTTGGCAACACAATTGTTATCCTGAATCTTCTTCTTCGGTCTCCCCTTGTCTTCTTCGTTAATCATGTTTCTGCCTCAGACCTTTCCTCTAGATTCAAAACACTAAGCATCACATTTGATAAGCTCCTAACTTTCCTAAGGGCTCCATTATATTCAATCATATTTGCATCCGAGGCCCTCTCATTAAGAGGCCCATCCGTATCCACCACCAACGCCCCACTCGACACCGTATACTCTCTCACCCTATTTTCAAATTGCGCGATATCCAGGCTTGCTCGATCCCCCTCCCCCTCCCTATGAAGCAACGGTATTGACTTATCCGACATCTATGAATTCCCTCCACTCGGTGCTTCAACTCGCAAGTCCTGTCGTTTTCCAACTTCCCTCACAATGGACTCATAAATAATTCCCTCTTTAGAACACAAATCCTGTTGATCACCCAGATTACAACCACCCGCGTCTTCCTTATCGTCCCCCTCTATTATACTATCATCTACGAAGGATCGTAGAAGCGAGTCATCACTAACTACAGGCGTGTGCATAGAATCAAGGGCCTCGTCATTCGCACAGGAACTCGACTCCGTTGATCCATCCAAGCCACCCTCTTCACCCTCCGTGTCCGCTTGTACCAACACACGCTCTCATTCCTGCACTCGTATGCTATAGGATATCCCCTCTACCTCTAATTCCATAACCGCATCAATCCTTTCAAACACATTAGTTTCTATTAAGATCTGACTCCTTTCAAACGATGGTGGCGAGATCGTCGTGTAATCCAATCTGATCAAAGAACCCCACACCTTGGCAATGTTCTCAAAAGTTTCCGTCGCCCATGCATGAATTGGAATCCCATTCATAGCTAACCAAACCCTTCTCGTCGACATCCGAATTTCATGTGTCCACGGACGTACGTCCACAAACCATTGATCCAATCTTGCACACGAAAGAATCCCCTCTCTGTCTAGTGATCCATTTGGCATTAGAAGGACCATTCATCCTGTCATATGCATGATCGAAAAGCCACTGATTTTGTTCTCATTTATATCCCCCGCCAGGATGTCTATTGGAACCGAATTACGCCTCCATCCCACTACACAATTTTTCAAGATTTCCATTTTGTCACCATCTATCGCTCCTTGAATCTTCATAATCTGCTGTTGTCCCCCAATTTACCGTATGAGGGATGCACACTGCCACTTTTCGCTCGAGTAATCCTAGTCTTCTTCGTTTCCAATCTTGATCCCTTCCCCTTCGTAAATTTTTGGGGATTTTGAGTGTTTGCCCTCGATTGTTTCTTACGCCAAAATGAATCACGCGATCCTCCTATGGCAAACATCACTTTAATCAGCGATCCATATAGACGAAAGCCATTCAATCTCTCAATCACTCTATTCGCATCTTGTACACTTGCCATCCGAACAAAACCAAAACGTGATCCATCCCTTCCCCTCTTCTTAGGTATGAAGACATCTACCACCACTTCATGCATATCAAAGACTTGATATACCCCTTGCCAGTGCAATTGTGTTGGTATATTCGATACGAATAGAGTCCATACCCCCGACCTCTGTTCCCCTCTTGATCACGCCGACTCATGGAGTTTGATAGTAGGAATCCAGTTAATTTAATTTTATTTATAATAAAATTAAATTGTCATGATTGAAATGTTTATAATGTGCATTAACAACATTCTCCCACTAATGCGAAAGAATATTTTTCGTAATTATGAGAGCATTGAAGTTAAAACATGAGAAGAACAATAGCGAGATTAGTTACTTAAGCACTAGTGAACGTATCTGGAACTAGTACATAGTGGTGATGGGTAATTCTTCTCTTAGATAAGTGAACGAATCTTAAACTTTCTAAGATTATGGTGAACTCGTACCACACAACTAACCCTTTCATTCACCGAAGTTCTTTATGTGTCAACAAAAGTATATATACGAAAGTATATATATAGCCCTCTTTCCTCGGGATTCTAGTAAGTGTACTAGAAAAACAATCCGACGTTTTTCATAGAAGGTGGCTAGTCCTTCTCACTTACATAGGTTATTTCATCACGTTTATCTCAACATAAACCACATAAATCTGAGCAATGAAATAATAAAGAGCTTTTACAACAGCTCACCCTCACAATAAATTAGGTGAATTTCTTCAAGTTCATCTTAAATGAACCACCCAAACTCTGGGATAAAAAATCATTAAGAATAAATACTCAACCTATTTAATCGATGAATTCAATATGTTCGTCTCAAATAGGATCACCCAAACTCTTGGGATTGAATTCTATAGAAATATATGTTTTGATATAATAATTGAAAAATATTTTGGACTTAACCGAAAAGAATTTAAAATATTTTCTAAGTCAAAAACAACTCGAAAATAAGTTTGAGGATGTTTAAAAAGGTTTTTCCAATGTTTGAAACGTTTTTAAGTAACTGAACCAGTGCTTTTAAGGTACTCATTTCGATACAGGGGCAATATGTACCGATACATTTTGAAACTACCAACGCGTACCGAAACAAGGCTTGCCTATTTCGATACGAAGGGTTTTTGTTTCGAAACACCCCAGTGATGTTTCGATACACCTAATGGTCGAAACCTCCCCAATGGTCATATTTTTCCAATGGTTATTTAAATGCAGCTGAACGATCATTCGTACCGAAATAGTTTATAATCGTTTCGATACTTCTCAAGAATATTTCGATACGACCAGAGGCGTTTCGATACGGGGTGCTGCATCAGGCTTCAACGGCTAGTTCTAAAGAATGACGTTTCGATACAGCCTCTCGTGTTCTGATACGGACAGCTCCAGAACTGCAATTAATGAGGGAAATAAAGGCTCCAATGGCTCTAAATCAATCCCAACGGTCCTCAATGGCTACAAACTAAATTGGGAGTATAAAAGGGACCTCCAAGCATTAAGGAAAGACAAATGCTTCAATTGTCAACAACATTATGATGAGAGAGTGTCTTTAGAGCTTAATTGTACATTTCTTGTATAGGCAACACTTGCGAGCTACGCATTGTCAAATTTGCTCAAGTGTTTAGGATTTGGGCGAGGGCTTAATTGTGCAAACAAATACCTATTAGAGGGATTTCGTGTTTGCTTTGAATTCTCTTTGTACAAGAGTGTCTTGGTTAATCTTTGGATAGAAAGATTAACCGGATTGTAAAGTTTGCCTTCTTAGCCTAGAAAAGGGGAAGAATTCTTAGTGAATTGGTGAAATCCTTGGTGGGAAGCTAAGGTAGTGGATGTAGGCTTTGGTTAGAAAGTCGAACCACTCTAAATCTCTTGTTAATTTTTCTTATCTTTTACCACCACCATAAACACCCAAAAATCAACCTTCTCCACCACTTGGAAATCCATAACGGTTGAAGGAAATCGAGCATAACAAATTCATTAAGAGTTTAAGAAAACTCATTCTCTCCAGTGACAAGTTCATCTAGTCCTTTGTGATAGGACCACTCACTCAACACTTGTTTATGAAGTTATTAGGAGTAGATATTCATCCAAAGTCGATAAACCCATCAAGTCTTTCTCACTAAGACCACCCAAAGCATGGGTTGTGACTTTATTAAAAGTAATAAAACTCAATCTGGACATGTACATTGTTCGTCATAGGGATAGGTAGTAAAAAATGTACACTATGAGTACTCACCTTGGTTTCGTTTGACCACATTGACTTACATAACTAGGTTGGGTATCCACTATGAATTCCTCAACCAATGGGCTTTAGACCCATCTCCCTCGACGAATCTAGAAACAACTTCTGACTTTAACCTTTGGTAGGTGGCTGAACTAGGTTCCTCTCTGACTTGAATCATCATTATAAAACACCCAACATTTCTAACATTTTTAAGAGAAATAAATCTATAAGTGTTTTGGACAACGTGTAAATGAATACTCAATCGTACTAGAGTAAAGTTTGTTATGAATTTTAACCATAAAATTTTGTTTTAACAAACTTAAATATTGTTTACACGTGATTATGTTTCCATGAAATTATTATTATTATAATTAGCTCCTTAAAATTGAATTTTTATTTTTAGTTTAGTTTTTAAAATTATTATTTTTTACAATTAAATCCCATGAAATTATTTTTGTATAATTAGGTCCTAAAAGTTAATTTTTTTTATAAATCAGGTCGAATCGGATTCAGAGTATTTATTTTCGATTTGAATTCGTGTGAGTGAAAAGTCTGACATGTGCTGATCCCTAAAATAATCATTTTAAAATAATTCTATAGAAACTTTATCATATAGTGTTCATCCAAGATTTGGGTACTGGTGTATTCGAATTTGTCCAAAAAGATGAGAGAAAGGAAGGTGTGGACAGTTTTCGTTGGCAATATCTCAACGTCGATTCACTGGAAAGGGGTTTGGCAGGTTTTTGATCGCCATGGGATAGTGGTGGACGTGTTTGTTCCCCGGAAAGTCGATAGAAACGGCCGCAGATTTGGGTTTGTGCGGATGAACAGCCGCGACGACGCTGAGCGGGTGATTGAAAGATTGAATGATAAGTGGATTTATGGTTCGTGGATCACGGTGTGTAGAGCGAGATACGGAGAGCGAAACTCTTACTGGAAACGAAAGCAATCCAAAGTCGATACAGATCAGTCCACTATGGCAGGGAAAATGGGTTCGAAGCCGCCGGGGACATTGCGATCAAAAGCGGAGGTAAATGATAGTAAGGCCTCTAATTTCACAGTGAAGGGATCCGTGGATAGTGCTAAGATGGAGATCTTACAACATTGCGCAATTGGATGGTGCAAAGAGCCATGGAGTATTAAAGAATTGGCGGCGAAATTACAGTTACCAGAGGTGGATGGACTCTCAATTTTGCGCATAGCAGGGGATGCAATCTTACTCATGTTTAAGGATTCAAGTATGCGAGATAGGGTGATACAATTGAATTCAATTACAGACTGCTTTACGCGGATTGAACTTTGAACCCCTACAACGATATTGGATTCACGGAGAGTCTGGCTTTCGATACAAGGGATGTCGATCCATACTTGGTCCCAACAAACGTTCGAGAATATCGCAAGCATTTGGGGCAGTCTGGTTCGCGTGGCAGATTCTACCACCTCGCCTAAATCCTTCGAGCGCGATTGGATTCTAATCGAGATACGGACAATGACAAGTATAGAGGCCACGCTAAAGTTGGAGGTGGAGGGCGAATCATTCCCTATCCAAGTCCGAGAATGTACATTTGGACCTTGGTTGGAATGTGAGTGCACTTTGTTACATTCCGAGGATGAAGATGATGAATCTTCGACGAAGGGATCGGAAGGATCGGATGAGGGACATCATGGTACTAATTATCAAATTGAGGATATGTCGAAGGAGGCTTCAATTGGTAACCAGATTCAATTGGCCGAGTCACGGCAGTGGCATACGAACTCGTTATGGGACCATAGGACGACGACCAGCCATGTGGAGGAGACTACTTCGAAGGACCAGTCGAATTCGGCACAATTACAGGATGTTGGGGTTACGGCTGCTCTGGTGGAGGCACAGGTCTTTGGCGAGGCGGCCGGCCTGGCGGTGGGGCAAGCCTCCGAGAGTTCCACAAGTGAGGGGAAGAAGAGTCCTGACTCTACAACACTAGCTGAGGAAGTTTAATCCAAGTCAAACTCCGTGGATTTGAATGCAACAATTCAGGACTTGATTAAACCTATCTCAAAGACAATAGATTTGGTGGATAACGTGGACTCAAAAATTGAGAAAATAAGGATTTCATCTGGCAACAATACGGGTGTTTCAGACATTAATAATATCATTAGGATTAATGGAAAAAAACAAAGTCCATCAATGTTCTTTCCGGTGTGGTATCGACAGTGAAACCTAGTAGGGGCAGACCGCGCAAATATTTCAATTCACAGCTTGTTTCGACGCAAGTAGCAAACGCGTCTTTGACGGATTCAGATTTACAGAATCGGCAACGTTTGATCGCTAAAGAAATAGAGGCGACAGTGGCATTAGGCAGCATTGTGGGCGTGCGAACGGTGGGATGTGAAGCGGACATTATAAAAGATCTTCAACAAGTTTTTACCGGGGACATGCGATAGTTTTTGCGATGCGTATCGTGTCTTGGAATGTTCGGGGGTTGGGTTCGAATTTGAAACGTAGGGCAGTAGGTGATGTTCTAAAGAAGAGAAGGGTGGATATGGCAATGGTTCAGGAGTCGAAATTAGAGGATGTTTCAGCACGAATGCTTACGGGTATGTGGGCATCGGATGGTTTTGATTTTGTTTCTTCACTGTCGATAGGTGCATCAGGGGGCTTGATCACGGTTTGGGAAACGTCACGATTCAATGTCGCTTCTCTAGAGGTGGATCGAAATTTTATTTTCATTAGAGGTAAATGGCGTGCGGAAGATCTAAGTTGTTGCATGCTGAATGTATATGTTCCTTGCGATCCGGAGGCACGAAACCAGTTGTGGCAAAGGTTAGGGGAGATTATTTTGGGGATTGATGAACCTTGGTGTATCGCAGGGGACTTCAATTCCATACGTTGGTAATCGGAACGTGCAGGATGTAGTTCGATGGCGACAAGTATGCAAGAATTTTCTGATTTTATTGAACATTCTGGGCTTGTTGATTTGCCGTTGATAGGAAAGCAGTTTACATGGTGTGGGAGGGGTTTTAGGCGTAGTCGGATTGATAGATTTTTGATATCTTCTGCTTGGGTGGATGCTTTTAACAATATTGGTCAGCATGTTTTGCCAAGGGGGGTATCGGATCATACACCTCTTTTGTTGGTGTGTGATGAACAGGACTGGGGGCCTCGCCCTTTTCGTTTTATAAATTGTTGGTTGGAGAACAACAAAAGTGTACTTGAACTCTCTAATGAATGGAGTAGATTGTCGGATCATGGGGTTGGTAGTGATAATATTATGGTAAAGCTTCGAAATATGAAGAGTTTCTTGCGCGTTTGGAACCGGGCGGTGTTTGGTGATGTGGAAAAGGATATACAGTCGATGCAAATGAAATTGGATGATGCAGATGCGGCGGTTTCGTATGATGAACTGAGTGAATCGGAAGCTGTTTTGATTGAGAGGAAAAGGGAGTGGCTACAGTGTTTATGGCAGGCTATTAGGCGTAAGGAATCGCTTTGGCGACAGAAATCAAGGGCGAGCTGGTTGCGGTTAGGTGATCGCAATACCGCATTTTTTCACCGTACGGCAAAACTTAGAGCTGTGCGGAATATGATTTCCGGTCTATTGATAAATGGTCGGTGGGAAACGAATGTTCATCATCTTCGGAAACATATAGTGGCAGATTTCACCATGCATTTTAAGGCAGCAAACCGTCGGTGCACTTGGACCATTGTGGGCGAGTTCGGCAGGGTCGATAGGAACGTCAATGAAGCTTTAGTGGCACCTTTTTGTCGTGAGGAAGTGTGGGAGGTTATACGGGGCTGCGATGGATCAAAAGCGCCAGGACCGGATGGGTTTAGCATGGCTTTCTTTAAAGTATGTTGGAACACAGTGAGTGAGGATGTGTTAAGGTTTCTTGGCGAGTTTCACGCAACCGGCAGGTTACCACCGGGTGTAAACTATACATTTCTTGTTTTAATTCCTAAGACCGACTCACCTAAAGTACTCAGCGATTACCATCTGATAAGTCTTGTTAATTCAGTCTACAAAATCCTTGCGAAATTGTTAGCTACAAGGTTGCAAAGGGTGCTAGGGTCGCTGATTAGTGAGCATCAGTCGGCTTTTATCCGTGGCCGACAGATAGTGGATGGCATTCTTCTTGCAAACGAGATAATTCACTCTTTACGGAAGCGTTCGAGGGGTGGCTTAGTGCTTAAGCTAGACTTCGCTAAAGCCTATGATTGCGTGAGATGGGATTTCCTGGATCATATGTTGGTTTGTATGGGTTTTTGTGAGGTATGGCGTCATTGGATTTTAGAATGTGTTTCAACGGTTCGAATGTCTGTTCTGTTAAATGGGTGTGCTACGCCTGAGTTTACAATGGGGCGTGGTTTGCGACAGGGCTGCCCACTGTCACCACTGTTATTTGTCATCGTAGTGGAGGCACTTCATAGCTTATTGGTTCAGGCTGAGTCGGCGGGATTGATAAAGGGCGTTTGTGTTGCACCGGGGGTTTCTATATCGCACTTGCAATTCGCAGATGACACCGTTTTGTTTTTTGAGGCTTCTCCTGGATGTGCTGACTCTATCAGACGTATTCTCAATTGCTTCCAAGTATGTTCAGGTTTGCAAATAAATTTCAGCAAGTCGTCATTATATGCTATTGGGGTTGAAGAGGAGTTTACCGATTTGTGTGCTAAGGCGTTGGGATGTAGACGCGGTTCTTTCCCTTTCACCTATTTGGGGATGTCGTTAGGCTCTAATCCGCGAAGCTTGGTAGTCTGGGAACCGGTTATTGCAAATGTTCGGCGGAAATTAGCAGGTTGGAAGCGTAATTCGCTGTCATTTGCGGCACGAGTTACTTTGGTTAACGTTGTCCTATCTTCTTTGCCGATTTATTATATGGGCGTGTTCCGCATTCCTAAAGGAGTTATCGCAGCACTTGATAAGATCCGCCGTGCTTTCCTTTGGGGTGGCGTAAATTTACATAGAAAAATGATCAGAGTTAGCTGGAAGTTGGTGTGTAGACCGCGACATTTGGGAGGTCTGGGAATAGCGGATTTACAGGTGCGCAACACGGCTTTATTATCTAAATGGTCGTGGCAATATGCTGTTGAGTGTGTAAAAGTTCTATTATTTACACCCTTTTTAACCCATATTTCTGCTGCATTCAAGCATCATTGCATTGCATTTAGGTTAGTTTTTAGTAAAACATCACAAAAGGATTAAAAGCACGGATTCTACTGAAAGATGGCTATTTTTGCAGGTATCTGTCATAGTAGACGATGAAGGCAGGCGCATGGCAGAGAAGCAGGAGAGCTGAACTGGACAAGCAGACGAAGAAGACGAACCTGTCATTGACCTGTCGTGACAGCATGGTGACAGCAACTTTATAAAGAGGAAAAGTCAAGTGGACCTCGATAGATAGAGAAAAATCTGCTCGTCTGTCGTGTGAAAGCCAAATATTTTTCCAAGCCCCGGATCAAAAGATATGTCAAGCCAAAGCTCAAGGAGAGGAAATTCCTAAAAGCAAAGATGCGGCTGGAAAGTAGGAGACTTTAGAGATTTAGTCTTTATTAGAATCTTACTTTTAATTAAAGTTGTAATCCTTGTTACTTTAGATGACTTGAGCCCAAAGCTTATATAAGGGCATAGATTTAACCTAGGAGCATAGCCGATTACCCCATAACCGAAACCAAAACCCTGCCGTCCACCCGTCACCGACATGTTCTAAATTCCCCCTAGGGCTACGGGTTGTTTTGTAAAGTAGTTGCAAGGGTTGCTTTGTTTTAGGATTTTTTCAAGTTCAATAAAATAAACTTCAAGTTCTTTTATCTTGGTTTTAATATCTTGCAAGAGCATCAGGAGAGCATTGTGAGGTTATCCATTTACTTAGCATCGGGAGAGTTAAGTATACGAAAGAGATAAGAGCGCGTTCTCTAGTTTATAGTTGAACCATCTCGTGCCTAGGGATAGGGCGAGGTTAAGTGGCTAAAGAAGAATTCATACACATCGGTGTTCATCCTTCGATTCACGCCGGGAGGTATCATCAAAGACGTGTTCATCGACAGACTTGTGCCTAGGGATAGGGCAAGGCAGATCTGGGATTCTTGCCAAACTTGAAGTACGGAGTTGGAGTGTCTGCTGCCGCGACTACCAACGGACAGACGTCGCGACAGGTGTTGTCGGCGACGGGAGCGACGACAGAACTGGAGATCCTAAGAAATTCAATACCTGCACTACCGAGCAATTCAATACCAGCCCATTCTCTCTATCTTGATAACTCAATTCTTTTATTTACGTTTTTTATCTTATTATTCTCGTGACAACTCTTAATTATTTCCTTTACTTTGTGTAGTAATTCAAGGTGAAGTCATTAGCCCAATCCCTGTGGAGACGATATCCGATACTTAGTATCACTTTACTACTTGCGTCGTGTACACTTGCACTACAATTGCGATAGACTATTTTACACGCAACAAGTTTTTGGCGCCGTTGCCGGGGATTGGCAACATAAGTACATCTTTCTTTTATTGCACTTTGCGTTTTCATTTTTATTTTTATTTTTATTTTCGTTTTTATTTTTTTTATTTTTCTTTAATTTTTCTTTTGAGTTTTCAACTCTCGCTTTTCACGAGGTTTTCTTGTTTATGCGCAGATCTAAAAGAGGTGAAGATCCCGAGTATAAATTAGATCCGGAGATCGAACGTTCCTTCAATCTCAAGAAACAACTTCGCCGACTTTTAGACAGAAACGAATATCTCGAAGAACAGCTAGAGAAGATGGGCCATAACCAACATGCTGGTGGTTTCATACCACCCCTTGGGGATAATAACCCACCTGTCGTCGACCCATCTGGGGCAGATAGACGACCGTCATGTCGTGACTACATGCTGAACGATCATGTAGAGCTGGAGACCACGCTGCCGGATATTGATGTTGACAACTTCGAGCTTAAACCTGTCATGTTTAGTATGATCAACAACGCCGGGCAGTTTGGTGGCTCTGCGACAGAAGATGCTAGGGAGCATCTCAAAACATTCCAGGAGATCTGTGGTTCATTTAGATTACCAGGAGTTAGTCCAGAGATACCGAGGCTTCGGTTATTCCCCCATTCATTGAGGGACAGAGCTAAAACTTGGTGGAATAAACTTACACCGGGTTCCATTATGACTTGGGCAGATCTAACTCGTGAATTTTTATCTCGTTTTAATCCTTCGCATTTATCTGAGCGATTACGTAACGAAATTGCTACTTTTCAACAGGAAGATGACGAGCCGATGCACGAGGCCTGGGACAGATTTACTACTCTTCTACGGAACTGCCCAATGCATGGATTCCCTGTCTGGAATCAGGTAACTAAATTCTATAATGCTGCTAACTTACAAACTCGTATTCGGATTGATTCTGCAGCAAATGGACTATTATTGGATAAAGATCCGGACGAGGCATTGCAAGTTCTGAAAAATCTAGCCAAGAATGAGGAGCAGTTTCCGACAGCTAGAAGAGGGGGTAAACGGGTACTTGCTGTCAAGGACTATGAGGCCGACAGCACTATGAAATCACAGGTAGCATTCCTCACTAAAGCCATGAAACACTTATTGAATGAAGATGATTTACGAGGATTTGCTGTTGAGGAAGTTTGTGCTACTTGTGAGGGAAACCATAGTAGGGATGAGTGCCCGATAAATATAGAAGAGGGGAAATATGTTGGAAATTACAAGCCAAACTACAATTCCAACAACTACAACCCTAATTGGAGGAAAGATCCCAAATTTTCCTGGAGTAACCCTAACAATGCCCTAAATCCGCAAGCATATAATCAGAATCAGGGGGTCCTAGATTGTTGACACGACAGCACCTGCCGCCGCAGAACCTGCCGCAGCACCTGCCGCCGCAGCAGCAACAGCAGCCACCACCTGCCACGAGTAGTGTATTGGAACAGACTCTGGCTACCTTTATGTCTCAGACTGGCACGTATATGGAGAATATTAATCAGTTTGTCAAGAAGACGGAAACCTTTATGGATGAAACTAAGATGAGAATGACAAACCATGAGGCTACCTTGAAATCTCTAGAGACACAAATGGGTCAGGTGTCGTAGCATATTAAACCAAGGCAGAATGGAGGTTTCCCTAGCAATACTGAAAATGCTAGACCGCCCCCACATGAGCAATGTAAGGCGATTACTACTAGGAGTGGGAAAAAGCTACCAGGGCCGGAAAAAGAAGCTGAAACAGAAAAGGACCCTGCTTTGGATAAACCTGCCGAGGAAGCTGCCCCGACAGGTGATAAACAGACTGCTGCCGATGAGCCTGTCACGACAGCAGAAGCGACAGAGGAGAAAAAGAATGATTATCGTCCTCAGATTCGCATGCAGTGGGAAGGACGCATTGCTGATTACCGTCCTCCACCACCTTTTCCCCAACGGATAAAGCAAGCTAAGCATGAATCTCAACTTAAAAAGATTTATGATATTTTTAAACAGGTTCATATTAATATTCCGTTGTTAGATGCTGTTAGGGAGATGCCCGGTTATGCTAAATTTCTCAAGGATGTTATGTCGAAAAAATCTAAACTTGGGGAATTTGAAACGGTAAGGATGCAAGAAGGTTGCATGAGTATTCTTCATCGGCAGCCACCCTAGAAAAAAAAGGATCCGGGGAGCTTCCTCATACCTTGCGTAATCGGCGACAAATTTGTGGGTAAGGCACTTTGTGATCTTGGAGCTAGTGTTAATCTAATGCCCAAATCTGTTTTTCAGAAATTAGGTATTGGGAAGGCGCGGCCCACGACAGTTACCCTACAGCTAGCCGACCGCTCTTACGTTCACCCCGAGGGAAAAATTGAAGATATTTTGGTAAGAGTGGATAAGCTTATTTTTCCTGCTGACTTTCTTATTTTAGATTGTGAGGCAGATGAGAACGCACCAGTCATCCTTGGGCGACCCTTTTTAGCCACAGGAAGATCATTGATTGATGTGGAGAAAGGAGAACTCACCATGCGCGTGAACGATCAAGAAATTAAGTTGAATGTTCTCCAAGCAATGAAACATGCCGATGTGGATGAGGAATGCAAGGCCATCATAGAGGTGACCTTTGATCAACCCTGCATCAGGTCGGGCTGCCGTGATATAAAATTTGGTCACTGCTGTGACAGCCATCTACAAGCCTGTCACGACAGCAACGACGACAGCAACGACGACAGCATTAACGACAGTGACTCCTCTAAATCTGATACATCTGATACTGAAGGTCATAAGGAGGTAAACTGGTTAGACCATCGTCCAGGTAAGTTATTCGAACCCTTGAATTACACTTCGGATAACCATTTAATCCAAAAGCCTTCTACTGTTGAACCACCTGTCTTAGAACTTAAGCCCCTGCCAGGGCAGCTTAAATATGCTTATCTTGGTTGTGATGACACACTGCACGTAATCATCTCTGCTAAGCTGCCGCAGGAACATGAACGACAGCTGATCGACATGCTGAAGCAGCATAAAAGGGCGATAGGATGGACGATAGCAGACATTCAGGGCATTAGTCCGGCAATCTGTATGCACAAAATCCTACTAGAGGAAGATCATAAGCCGACTATTGATGCCCAAAGGCGGTTAAACCTAGCGATGAAGGAGGTAGTGCGTAAAGAGATAATTAAATGGTTAGATGCTGGTATTATTTACGCCATCTCCGACAGCAAATGGGTAAGCCCGGTGCAATGTGTTCCCAAGAAAGGAGGCATGACCGTGATAACCAACGAAAACAACGAGTTAATCCCAACCAGGACTGTGACCGGTTGGAGGGTTTGTATGGACTATCGGAAGCTTAACAAAGCTACCCGAAAGGACCACTTTCCTTTACCCTTTATTGATCAAATGCTTGATAGATTAGCGGGTAAGCCTTATTATTGTTTTCTTGATGGCTATTCAGGTTATAACCAAATTGCTATTGCACCGGAGGATCAAGAGAAAACGACTTTCACATGCCCCTACGGAACATACGCATTTAGGAGGATGCCGTTCGGCCTCTGCAACGCACCTGCCACTTTCCAAAGATGCATGATGGCTATATTCTCCGACATGGTAGAGGACTTCCTTGAGATCTTCATGGATGATTTTTCTGTCTTTGGAGACGATTTTGAGAGCTGCCTCGGCAACCTTCAAAAGGTACTTGAAAGATGTGAAAAAGCTAATCTTGTTCTTAATTGGGAAAAATGCCATTTTATGGTAGATGAAGGGATAGTTCTAGGCCATAAAATTAGCTGCCGTGGGATAGAAGTCGACAGGGCAAAAATTGAAGTCATAGAGAAGCTGCCGCCGCCAACCACAGTCAAGGGCATTAGGAGTTTTTTAGGGCATGCTGGTTTTTACAGAAGATTCATTGCAAATTTCTCGAAAATCACAAAGCCCCTATGCCATCTCTTAGAACAGAACCGACCCTTTGACTTTAATGAAGAATGTACTGAAGCATTCAAGGTTCTAAAGGAAAAGTTGGTGACAGCCCCCATAGTACAGCCACCAGACTGGACACAACCATTTGAGATTATGTGTGATGCTAGTGACTATGCTGTCGGGGCAGCACTTGGGCAGCGCAAAGACAGGCTATTTCATGTCATATATTATGCCAGCAAAACATTGAATGACGCCCAAGTGAACTACACCACCACAGAAAAGGAGCTGTTAGCTGTGGTATTCTCCATCGACAAGTTTCGTTCTTACATACTTGGAACGAAGGTAATAATTCACACCGACCATTCTGCCCTCAAGTATTTGTTTGCAAAAAAGGATGCAAAGCCTAGGTTGATACGATGGATCTTGCTATTACAAGAGTTCGACCTTGAGATCAAAGACAAAAAGGGGACAGAAAATCAGGTGGCAGATCACTTGTCGAGGTTGGAGACGGGACAGAGTCTACCTTTAGATGAGACACACATACTGGAGACCTTCCCAGATGAGCAGCTCTTTGCTGCCGCAATAGCTGTTGCGACAGCCATGGCAGCAGGTAAGTCTTCTAACCTTCCTTGGTATGCTGATTTCGTTAATTTTATAGTTAGCGGAATATTACCTACTGATCTTACTTATCAAGCCAGGAAGAGGTTCCAAAATGATGTTAAGCATTATTATTGGGACGAACCTCTTCTTTTCAAAATGTGCGCAGATCAGGTTATAAGGAGGTGCGTACCACAAGAAGAACAAGAAGACATTCTCCATCACTGTCATGCTTCACAATATAGAGGTCACTTAGGAGGCAATAAGATTGCTGCCAAGGTGCTGCAGTCAGGGTTCTACTGGCCGACACTTTGTAAAGATGCACAGGAATTTTACAAAAACTGTGACAGGTGCCAGCGGACAGGTAACATCTCAAGGAGAAATGAGATGCCACTACAGAATATTTTAGAAGTCGAGATTTTCGACGTTTGGGGGATTGATTTTATGGGACCATTCCCGTCTTCATGTGGGAATTTGTACATCCTCCTAGCGGTGGACTATGTCTCCAAGTGGGTAGAAGCAATCGCAACTCAAAAGAATGATGCCAAAACGGTCCAAAAGTTTTTGCACAAAAATATTTTTTCTAGATTTGGCATCCCTAGGGCGATTATCAGTGATGAAGGGAGACATTTTGATAATAGGGTAATTGCTGCCGCTTTAAAGAAATATGGTGTCAAGCACAGGATCGCGACAGCATACCACCCACAGACCAATGGACAGGCTGAGATATCCAATAGGGAAGTGAAAAACATTCTTGAAAAGATGGTTAAACCAACTAGGAAAGATTGGTCTTTACTTCTGAATGATGCATTATGGGCATACAGAACAGCTTTCAAGACTCCATTGGGCATGTCTCCATACCGACTGATTTATAGGAAAACCTGTCACTTGCTTGTCGAGATCGAGCACAAAGCATATTGGGCAATCAAGGCAGTGAATATGGACTTGGACAAGGCCGGCCAGAAAAGGTTATTAGATTTGAACGAGATCGAAGAATTACGGACAATGGCCTACGACAACGCAAGGATTTACAAGGAAAAGACTAAGAAGTGGCACGACAAGAAACTGTTGCCACGACAGTTCTGCCCAGGGCAGCTTGTGTTGTTATTTAATTCTAGACTTAAACTATTCCCAGGAAAGCTAAAGTCTAGATGGTCTGGCCCGTTTCAAGTAGTTCAAGTTTTTCCCCATGGTGCCATCACAATTCAATCATTAAAAGACGGGCACCAATTCAAAGTCAATGGACAGCGCCTCAAGCACTATCAGGGGACTGAAGCCCCAGGAATACATGAAGTGGTTACTTTAGGAGATGCCCCACAAGGCACCCCTAATTTAACCTAAGTTTTATTTTTTATTTTTCTTCTATTATTATTATTTATTAGGAATTAGATTTATTTTATTTAAATAATGTTTTGTTTTTATAATTTCAGTTTTTCAGGAAATAAAGGAGTCAAGAAGGAAAGAAGAAGTGGCCCAAGCCCACCGCCCATCCACCAGCCCAATACAGCCCATTTATGATAACCTGTCGTTTCAGCTGCCGGCGCAGACGGAATTGACAGGCTGTCAACAGACTGTCACTGCAGACGTAGAAGCGTGCGGCAGACGCACAGCAGACGCATAAATGCGTGTCAGACGCGTCAGACACGCTACATCCAATCTGTCGCCCCGTTATTCCCGCCTGTCGTTGCAACATTAAATGGGCAGATACCCAACAGCTATATAACCCCGTTCTCCCTTTCATTTTTCATCACTTCTGATTTTTCTCTCTTGTTTTCTCCTCTAGTTTTATTTGTTTTCTCTCTTTCACAGCCCTTGCAACCAAAATGTCGTCGAGACAAACCCGTCGTAGCACTGCTGCCGTTTCTTCTTCTTCAGCAGCGTCACCCTTTGCCAACAAAGAATTATGGGAGGAGCGTGGCTTCATTTACAACAGAGATGCTCCTCATATGGGACTCCGGCCGTTCATTGTGAAGGCCATAACGGCACAGCTATGGGAGGACTTTGCCGAGCAGCCGGCAGAGTTAAATGATACCTTGGTCCGGGAGTTTTACGCGGCCATCGACAGCAAAACGGCGACATCTGTCACCGTCCGAGGAGTGGAAGTACCCTTTACCGCCAACAGCATCAACCATATGTTCGGCCTTTTCTTTGGCCCCGATGATGATGCTCACCAAAAATTTGTAGACACCCTTGATGCTGCTGCCTATGAAGCTGTCATGGCGGAGCTGACAGAAGCTGGTACGACATGGACTACCAGTAAGAAGAACCCCCACTCCGTAAATAGGGGGCAGCTCCTCCCCGAAGCGAAACTGTGGAACGCTTTCATCAAAAAGCGTATCCTGCCCTCATCCCACCACACGACAGTCAACCGGCAGCGGCTGGCCCTCATTCACTCTATCATGCACGACAGGCCCATCAACGTGGGCAGATACATGAGGGACAGCATCATCGACTGTGCCTTCCGCTCAGACTCACAACTCTGCCTATCGTTCACCATCACAGCCCTCTGCCGCTGTGCTGCTGTACCAGAGGAGCCCTCCGACGAACTACACCAAGGTAATGGCTGGACCGACAGTAACATCTCCAGCCTCATGGAGGTCGTAGCTGCAACACCCATCAACGCCTTTGATCCAAACGCACCACCTGCTGACTCGGATGAGGAACCTGCCACCGAGCCTGCCCCTAAAGCTGCCACCGCCACCGCTCCGACAGATCAATCGGCACTTATCCTTGCTGCAATCCTACGGATCGAGGAGCGGCAAATGGGTTTGATGACTTTCATCCGCGACTTCACAAATGCAACGGTAAAGTTTATTACTAATACTTTACATTTTTCAGATGTCATCCTCCCACCTTCCCCGATCATTATTTCCATATCCCCTCCCCCACACCTACACCACCTGTTTCCCCCCATACCCATTCTGCCACTTCCACACCATCTCCTGCCCCGACGGCAGCAGGCAGCCCTCCGGCAGACACCTCCCCTCGAGGAACCAAAAGACCTGCCACTGATGACAGCCCTCTTATCTGGAGGAATTTGGAGAGGGATTTCACGAGGGTCAAGAGAATCAAGCACGTGGCCGATAAGAAACGGCTGCCCAAAGCCAGCACCACCACTAGCAGCAGCTGGGATAGTGGCAGCAGTTCTGACGTCTGGTTAGTGGAGCAACCTGCCCTTCAACCTGCCCCTCTACCTGCTCCTGAACCTGCCCAGCCCCCTCCACAGCGCAGACGCCGCCATCAGATCCGCGTCAGCAGCAGCAGCGAGGACAGCGATTGAAAATTTAAGTCTTTATTTTCCTCTTATTGCTGCCTGCCTTTATATTTTGTGATGTACTTTTTTCTTTCCTTTATTTTTCGTTTCATTTTGCATTGAGGGCAATGCAACCCTTGAGTTTGGGGGTGGCAACCCTCCATCTTTAATGGAGTCTTTAGCACATCTTTTAGTATTTGTTGTGTCTTATTATTTATTTATTTTCTCTAAAAAAAATCATAAAATTAAAACTGTTGGCTTAAAACTGTGAAGTTAACTTACCTGTCATGACGGTTCTGTCATGGCAGCATCTTTAGGACAGGTTAAGGAAAAGTTTAGAGCCTTTCTATAGTTCTGAAAACTTAAACACTTTTGTGACTGTTATATTGCTTAGATTTCTTTTAGCCAAACTAGAATAGGAAGCTTAGAACTTGAACAGCCCCTAGAGGTGCCTAACACTGGCTCTAGGAAAGAAGTTTAGCAAAAGAAAATCAAAAACCTAGAGGTGCCCGAAACCGGCTCTAGGAAGCTAACTAGAGGTGCCCAAAACTGTCTCTAGAAAAATTTAGCTTGAAAAAAATAGAAGAAAAAGAAGCATGAAAATGTGCCTTCTAAAAAAATAATAAACTTTGGCATAAAAATTCGAGTTAAGAAGTTGATTATTCTAGTGAAACTAAGAGAGTCTTAGCATATAACTGTTCACAAGCATGCACACACTACACGAGAGCTATAGGAAGATTCCGGACAGATCCTAACCTTTCCGACAGGTTGCTGCCGCCATAGAGAATGAGCGACGGGTAAGGGACAGTTCACTGTTTGAAGGCCAACACAAAAAAAAATCATTTTTCTTTCTTCATTGCTTGAGGGCAAGCAAAAACTTGAGTTTGGGGGTGTGTTGAGTGTGTAAAAGTTCTATTATTTACACCCTTTTTAACCCATATTTCTGCTGCATTCAAGCATCATTGCATTGCATTTAGGTTAGTTTTTAGTAAAACATCACAAAAGGATTAAAAGCACGGATTCTACTGAAAGATGGCTATTTTTGCAGGTATCTGTCATAGTAGACGATGAAGGCAGGCGCAGGGCAGAGAAGCAGGAGAGCTGAACTGGACAAGCAGACGAAGAAGACGAACCTGTCATGGACCTGTCGTGACAGCATGGTGACAGCAACTTTATAAAGAGGAAAAGTCAAGTGGACCTCGATAGATAGAGAAAAATCTGCTCGTCTGTCGTGTGAAAGCCAAATATTTTTCCAAGCCCCGGATCAAAAGATATGTCAAGCCAAAGCTCAAGGAGAGGAAATTCCTCAAAGCAAGGATGCGGCTGGAAAGTAGGAGACTTTAGAGATTTAGTCTTTATTAGAATCTTACTTTTAATTAAAGTTGTAATCCTTGTTACTTTAGATGACTTGAGCCCAAAGCTTATATAAGGGCATAGATTTAACCTAGGAGCATAGCCGATTACCCCATAACCGAAACCAAAACCCTGCCGTCCACCCGTCACCGACATGTTCTAAATTCCCCCTAGGGCTACGGGTTGTTTTGTAAAGTAGTTGCAAGGGTTGCTTTGTTTTAGGATTTTTTCAAGTTCAATAAAATAAACTTCAAGTTCTTTTATCTTGGTTTTAATATCTTGCAAGAGCATCGGGAGAGCATTGTGAAGTTATCCATTTACTTAGCATCGGGAGAGTTAAGTATACGAAAGAGATAAGAGCGCGTTCTCTAGTTTATAGTTGAACCATCTCGTGCCTAGGGATAGGGCGAGGTTAAGTGGCTAAAGAAGAATTCATACACATCGGTGTTCATCCTTCGATTCACGCCGGGAGGTATCATCAAAGACGTGTTCATCGACAGACTTGTGCCTAGGGATAGGGCAAGGCAGATTTGGGATTCTTGCCAAACTTGAAGTACGGAGTTGGAGTGTCTGCTGCCGCGACTGCCAACGGACAGACATCGCGACAGGTGCTGTCGGCGACGGGAGCGACGACAGAACTGGAGACCCTAAGAAATTCAATACCTGCACTACCGAGCAATTCAATACCAACCCATTCTCTCTATCTTGATAACTCAATTCTTTTATTTACGTTTTTTATCTTATTATTCTCGTGACAACTCTTAATTATTTCCTTTACTTTGTGCAGTAATTCAAGGTGAAGTCATTAGCCCAATCCCTGTGGAGACGATATCCGATACTTAGTATCACTTTACTACTTGCGTCGTGTACACTTGCACTACAATTGCGATAGACTATTTTACACGCAACATATGCCACGGATACATCGTTGTTGTGGAGGGTCATTATAGTGGCTAAATATGGGGAGGATGTTCAATGGTGGAGATTTAATTCCTCCCGTCAACAAGCGATGTCGGTGGTGTGGAAACAAATAGTGCAAACTGCTTGTTCGGCTGAAGTGTAGCGAAATTTACACGAGAAGTTGGTATGGCAAGTGGGGGAGGGTAGTCGAGTTCTCTTTTGGTTTGATTCTTGGTGTGCGAGCAAGCCATTAAAAGATATATTTCCAAGGCTCTTCTCTTGTGCTATCAATAAATTGGTGATGGTCGTGGATTATTCTGTACAGGGCGGTTTTCATCACTCACGATGGGCTGAGTTTTTTCGTCGTCCGCTTCGGGTTTTTGAGACGGGGCTGCTGCGAGATATGCGGGCAGTGCTAGGCGACACTCATATATATAGAGGTGTACGCAACAAGCTGATTTGGACTCCGGATAGTAGAGGTATGTTCACGGTCAAAGCTGTTTCTCAGATTTTGATGTTAGATGAAGCTGGGGAGAGCGAGTTTGGGGCATGTTTCACGTGGAAAGTTTTAGTTCCACCGAAAGTACAGGCTTTCCTGTGGTTCGTGTGGTTACGTCGCCTGCCGACATTTGACTTTTTGAGCCGTAGGGGTGTTGCTTTTGAGGGGCAATGCACGTTGTGTTTCTGGTGTAGGGAATGTGAGGAAGACGTCGATCATCTTTTGTACTCGTGCCCGGTGGTTCAGCGTTTATGGGACTGGTTTCGCTGCTGGTGGGGAGTGTGTTTACCGTTGCCGCAAACTTTTTCCGAGCTCTTTGTACCTGACTTCCATTGCTCGTTTTCGGGTACGCGTCATTGCATGTGGGTGTCGTGCGTAGCAGCGATGTTTTGGTCGATTTGGTTAGCACGGAATGAGATGGTTTTCAATAAGAAATGTTTACCGGTTGAGGAGGTGTGCTTTTTGATTAAGTTGCGCTTGTTTTATTGGATGCGGACTTTAAGGAATGATCTGTGCATTGGCGAGGCGATGTGGTGGGAATGTCCGAGTCTTTTTTCTGAGCCATCACATTCGCGATCAGCACGGCTGGGTATTTGTTGGGAACCACCATCGCGGGGGACTTTGAAGTTCTCGGTGGATGGTTCTGCACGTGGTAAGCCGGGTCCTGCAGGCTATGGGGGCGTGTTACGCGATGAGCATGGGAGCATTTTGGCGTTATTTTTTGGCCCTCTTGGTTGTATTGACTCGAACGAGGCTGAATTGCGAGCGATTGCTTTCGCATTGTCGTACTTTCGGAAGTCGACATGGGCAACGCTTCCTTTGGTAGTAGAGTCGGATTCCATGGTTGCTATTAGTTGGGTGTTACATATGGACAAACGGCCATGGCGGTTTTGGGAGGTATTTCGCGAGATCGACAGTTGCTGCGCATCTCTACTTTCGGTATGCTTTTCTCATATTTTCCGTGAGGCGAATGGTTTAGCGGACGCTTTGGCAAAGGAGGGGGTAACGCGGATTTCACTGTTTTGTGCTGGTTAGTGTTAGTTATTTTTTTGGTGTTGGTTTCGTTAGTGGTTTCGTTGGACTCTTGTTTTACCACATACGGTTCGTACTCTTTTCCTCCGTTAGGATTCAGGGAGGTTTTTAACGAGGCGACCGTTGTGGCTATTTGGTTGTATATTGCATCTTAATATACGACATCATTGAGCAAAAAAAAACTTTATCATATAACTGTTTAAAGACCAACCAAAAAAAGGCTGAATTACAATCAAACGAATAGTAAAAAAATGGTAGGTTCCAGCCCATAAAAGTAAACTTTTTAACTCTTCCCTCCCTCCTCGTGCGGCGGTGCACCAATTTTGTACATCACTAAAATTAAAAAATGCACGCCTTTTTTATCCAATAATTTTAACGTTACCTAGTTTTTCATTCAAAGTTTCAAGCCTTGAGCAGTAAAAATGCTGATTTCCTCTATTAATAAAATATTCCCAAACTAAGGCTATTTCTTTCCTAATTCAACCCACCAAAATTCCTACCATGAAAACCAAAACTTCAAAAATCATGTGAAAAAAAAACAATCCCAATTCAGCTTTGATGTTTGAATCCAACTCCCCTCCAAAATCCACCATTATTTATGTCTCTCCTCTTCTCCACCATTCCACCACTCACTCCGCCGCCTCCTCCGCCACCTCACAATCAAAACTCAAATGGCTGTTCTTTCCCTTAGTGAAAATGACAACAAGGAGAACATCCCTCCTTTCTCCTCCAAAAACCCTGCATTTGTTCTTTCAAAGCCTTCACCCCCAGCAACAAAAAAAGAAGATTGAGAATACCCCTCCAAGACATTACCAATCTCCTTCTTCCTCAAGTATGTTCAACTCATGTTCAATCCGATACAACCCAAGCTTTGGTTTCTCAGGCTAAGTGTCGGAAAAGTAGAGCTGGAAGTGAGATTGCATCGGTTTGCAAGAAGACATGTTTGGTGTATAAATGTGGAAACTTCCAATAGCTCAAACATTAGATCCATGTATTATTAGGGATTTTCAACTACTCAACCTGCTTGATTGAATTAGAGGGTTCAGTTTAGTTTATTTTCCTTGTACGAGTTATTGTCTCTAAATTATATACATTATACATAGATGTGACATAACATGTCTCAATATTGAAATCTAGATTGAAACATTTAATGTGTTAGGTTTTACGGTGGTAGAATTGATTTTGAATCATCGGGATTTTATAGGATTAATTTTGTGTGTAATTGATATTAAAGTAACGTGACTTATATTTGGGAGTTTTTTCTTAAAAATCACGATTGTGAAAAATATAGTATAAGAATCACGACGAAATACAAAAGCTACTTTTCCCTTGCTTTTTACAAAATCACGTTTTGGGTTCAAAATCACGTTTAGATTTTAAAATCCAAACATATTGGCACGATGACCAAAGCATTTTTTCGTTCAATTAGAATTTTTGAACCCCAAACGCAAAACCAAACATTGTACGTCCAACTTAGTTTTCCCTTCATCCGTGGCCATTGGCCACCGCCACATATCCAATATATGCTACATCAACATCGCTCATAGCAGCATATATAAACCTGGTGATCTTACAACGCCAACCTTTTCGAAAAGCTCGTGAGCCGGAGAGAATAATCCTTTGATGCCTTTGTGTCGTTGAAAGAATTATCGGAAGCCGCGACCCTTTGGCAATAACGGCGGAGATCGGGATCAATAGACCTTCTCAATTTTTCTCGCATCTTTAGTAGCAGTGGCGGATGTACATATAACATAGGGTGGGCCCGTGCCCACCCTGAACTTTTTAAAGTTTACACATTTGCCTTCAATTTTCTTAATTTTTTTGATTAGTCTTTAATTTTTTGTAATATTTGTGATTTGTGCCCACCCTAAAATTTTGAGATTTTATATGTGTCCACCCTCAAATATATTTCTGGATCCGCCACTGTTTAGCAGGCAGAATAAAAAATTTGTTTAAAGCTCGACGGACCCATGAATTGAGCAATGATGGGATTAGTCGAATCTGGTGCACGCTAATGCCATTCCAATCACAAGAGACAGCCACCATCTCTGGTTTTTTTGGTCCCGATAACTACTACTGGCTAGTGCTCGGACCGGAGCTCTGGTCACATCTAGCAACGACAATGTTAATTGATTTTTTTTACTCAGTCTATTAGTTGTGAAAGTAGTTTTATTCAAAATATAAAAGCAATACAAGGAAAGATTGAGTAGGAATCCAATTACTGAGTCCACCATCTACGCAGAGTTGTTTATGAGATTTTAGTTGCCTAAGTGCGAACTAAAAAATTAGGCCTATAATAATAAATATTAATTTTAAAAGTAGACCCTAATAACAAGTATTAGAGAAAAAATGAGTCCCCTTATAATAAATATTAAAAATGAATTTTAAAAGTAGGCCCCTAATAACAAGTATTAGAAAATATAGGTTTCTAATAACAAACATTATAAAAAATAAATAAATTTTAAGAGTATGTTTCTAATAACAAATATTGGAAAAAAATCATGTCCATATTGGACCTTTAATAACAAATATTAAAAAAATTAAATTTTAAGAGAATGTCCCTAATAACAAATATAGGGAATTGAGCCCCTAATTATAAGTATTAGAAAAAATTGAGTCTAATAACAAATATTGAAAAAAATTAAGAGTGTGTCACTAATAATATATATTGGGAAAAATAGGCCCTTAATAATAATTATTGAAAAATTGGACCCCTTATAACAAATATTGATAAAAATTAAATATTAAGAGTAGGCCCCTAATAAGAAATGTTGGAAAAAAATTGAGTCATAATAATAATAGTTAAATAAATAAATTTTAAGCATACACCCCTAATAAATATTAAAAAAATTAAATCTTAATATCAAATATTATAAAAAATGGGCCCTGGGCAGGCGCACCTCCTGCTCATTCCCATTGACAACACTGTACACAAAAAACACAGAGCCCCAAAAAACAACATAAGAAGAACATACAGAACGCCAATAATTTTAAAACATGAGCAGATTACGTTACCACCATGCTGAAAAGAAAGAAAAATAAACATGTTCTATCAATACCACCCATAACGAGCTCATTGGCTAAGTTATTCACTTCTCTAAACAAAACCAAAATCATCTATCACTTCTCTTTTCTTCCGTATAAGTTTAAAAAGGTTTTTAAAAACTCCTTTAATTTCGGTTTAAACTTTATAATTTTCCAATAACAATTATATATTTGCCGAGCAAAAAACAAAACAAAATTAAAATCATTTATTTTTTTTTTTTGCCTATTCATAGTCAATACTAACAAATTAAATCCTAAAAATTAAACTCTAACCCTGAACACTGGACCAAGAGCGGAGCTAAAAAAATTAGTTTGAAGTGTCAAAATTTAAAATTTTTATAAAAAAAATTCTTTCTAAATAGATGAGAATAAATAATGAGTATCAATTTTTATTTAATGGGTGTCAATGTTCTTTTAAGGGTGTCAATATTCATTTAAATTTATGTTAATTTTATATTTTAATATTATTTTATATTAAAATTATTGAGAAGAGATTTTTTTCTCCTAAATTTTTGGTGTCATGTGACATCCCTTATATATAAGGGATGGAATTCCTCTGCCCCTTTTCGGTGCCCCTACATATGCCCCAACGCTCAAAATTAATTTTAGGGTTTAGGGTTTTATGTTAGGGGTTGTGGTTAGGGTTTAGGGAATTTATGGTAGGGTGTATTTTTTTAGGGTATAGGGTGTAGGGTTTAGGATTTAGAATTTAGGGTTAGGGCTTAGATTTTAATTTTGTAGTGTTTTTTAGTGTTGGGGCATATGTAGGGGCACCGAAAAGGGGCAGACGAATTTTATCCATATATAAGTGGCTCCGCCCATGCACTAAACTTAAACTACATATCTAATTTTTTTAATGTTGGGGCATAAATAAAGGTATATAAAGGATAAAAAAATTCTGATATGATGGAACAAAAATCTTTTTTCCCCTTTTTAGTGCATCTTTTCATGCATCAATACTAACAAATTAAGTTCTACTAAGCTGTAACTTTGCATTTTTAATCTTAAATCTTAAACTATAAACTTTAAAATATATAGATATCCAATTCTCTAAACATAATATTAAACCCTAACCCTAAACTTAATTTTTTTTAGTATAGATGCATAAATAAGACACAAAAAAGTGACAGATAATTTCTAATAATACAATGGGAGTGAAAAAATAATGTACTTGTGAAAAATATTTAGTACGTTGACAGTTATTTTGGCAATGGCGAAGGCTAAGACTCCATTCACCTGAGATTTTGAGACGCTTGTTGTCCTTTAACGCCCATTTTCAAAAAAGTTAAATTTTTCAGTTGCAGTGAAACGCTCGTTTGAGCGCTAAATCAGGCGAGAAAATGCCCAGTGCACTGCTGGTACCCACATTGATTTTTCGTTGGACACCTAATATCGGTTGGAGAAACATTGTTGAACACACCCTAAGTATCCAAACTCTATAGCAAGCAATCAATGACTAAGAAATTTAAATGGCCATAAAAACTCATGAAGCTCCTGTACTCGAAAAATGAAGTCTGTAGAACCTTGTCAAAACATTGAATCACATTCGATGTAACGTCGCAAGATATTTAGATTTCTTATGAGTTTTTATGGCCATAAGTACCCCGATTTTATCTATACCAAAACAAAATCTGCACAAACACTCTTTTAACCCAACCAAAACATAGTATTAACTCCACCAAGCCTTAAAAGAGTTCAGATTTGAGGTCTTTGTGTTGGGTTCATACCATTAACGAAGAGGTTAAAATATTGGGGTCTCAACGGACGAAAATTCAAACCCCGTGCATGCCTTCTTCTAGGAACGGACGCAATATTTAATATTAGGAGGGTGAACCTATACAATTCAAAGAGAGTGAATATATAAAATTTTATGAGGATAAAATTAGATTTTTAATAAAAATATAAAAAAAACTTTAAAAAAATTAAATTATATATGAATTTTAAAATTTTAAAGGGGACGACTGACCCCTCCAGCCCTCTTTTATATTCATCTCTGCCATCTTCTAAGAGCCACGGTCCAAGACATGGTATTGCGTGGACTCTCCACTTGTACATATACTAAAATTTAATGTCAATGGAGATGGGTATAATAGTAAATCTGGACCAGCTGAGTGGTGCTGCTTTAAAAGACGATGCTTGAAAGATTTATGGCTAATTTCTTGAGACCTTTGGGCATGATGGAGACTGACGAAGCTGAGTTAAAAGCAACTATTAATAAAAAATAATATATTTTTAAAAATTATATACGAATTTTAAATTTTTAAGGCAAATTTAATGTATTATAAAACTCCATTATTATTATTATTATTATTTTGACAAAAACCCGGCTGGAGATATATTTATTCCAATAAACAAAACTGACAGACATAAAGTTGCACTAAATAACCATAATGACCAAAAAAACAAAAACTCAAAAGATGCAGAAAAAAACACTCAGATCGAAAAAAAAAAACCAAAGCGTCACACTGGAGAGAGAAACTCTCAGACATCTCCCAAGCCCAGAGGCGGAGCCAGGAATTTATTCAAGGGGTGTCATTTTTTCGAACGGTATTTAAGAAGAATTAATTATTTATAAAAGGGTGTCATTTTATTTGTAATGGGGTGTCAATTACATATATTTTTGTTTTTTATATACAAATTATATAAAAAATACAATTTCCAAAAAAAATTGGGATTGACACCCAATGATCAATGTGGCTCCGCCCATGCCCAAGCCAGATCAAGAAACGCACTCCTCAAGCTCCCTTCACCACAATGAAGCATCCGGCCAAAACTAATGGAAATCCAAACATGAGGAGGTGGGGCAACAAGTATAGAACGAAAGCCCCAAAACAATTTGCTGAAAAAGCACACTCACAGCGGTTCACAGAACCTTCTGTCCGACGCAACTAGAGAGGACACGCAATCGGGGACTTCTTCAACCCAAAAGGTCTCCGGCGATGAACCAGTCGATGCCTGAACCACCGCATGTGCCACACTATTACCAGCTCGCGGAACAAAACCAAACTCACAAGCATCTAGATATCGGGCTCTGCACTTCACTTCACAGGTCAGAGCATTAATCTCTGATAGATCTGGTGCTGGATCTTTTAATCTTTTGATTACTGCTAATGAATCACCTTCGATGATCACCTGCCGAAATCCAAGGTCGATTGCAAACTCAATGGCGTGCCGAGCCGCAAAAGCCTCCGCGACAAAGCAATTCGAAACATTGAACACCCGTCGGCGGCATGCACCCATAACTTCCCCTGGACTGTCACGGACAACCACACCAGAGTGGGACTCCTGAGATGCGGCCAAATAACGTGCGTCAAAATTCGATTTGACCCAGCCTTCTGATAGGGGATCCTACCGAGCAACTACCACACCTGGGAGAGGATGGCCTATCAACGCTATAGAGTCCAACTCTAAGCAGTATGATCTAACAAAGGTAAAGACCTCCTTCTTCGTTTGAGTTACTCCTTCATGTAATTTTTTGTTCCTGGCAAACCATAGAGCCCAAATAGTTACTAGTACTTCTTTGTGCTTTGCCTGCGAAATGTTTGTAAATATCCATGATAACCAATCGTAGATGCTAGATAGATCAATCTGCAATGGCCACTCATAACACAGATACTGCAATACAAGCTTCGGCAAAGTACAATCCCTAATAACGTGGATCTCCGTCTCACATTGTGATGGACAGTTAGGACACTTAGAGTCGTTTATGACTCACTTTGTGCACAAATTTTGTCTGATAGGCACATAATTCATAACAAAACGCCAGACTTGAATTTTAATTTTATCAGGACAAGTTATAGCCCATAAATGTTTAAAGAACTTTTGCTCAGACAGGTCACTAGCAAAGTTCTGGATTAGTAACTTATAACCACTTCTAACAGAGTAGGTTCCAGTATGCTCAGCCGACCACACAACCATATCATCCTGCATAAAACTGGAAGTAGGAATACTTACAATCTTTGATGCTTCTTCTTCAGAAAAGATGCATTGAATAAGATCTATATTCCACGATCTAGAGTTATCAATAAAGAGATCCTTAACCCAAGTAACAGAATTTGTTACCTGGGATTCTATAAGCTTTGGTGGTGACTCTGGCAACCAAAAATCATTTTAAATATTTATGGAAACTCCTGAACCAACCTTCCATCTCAGCCTCTGAAGCAACAATCCTTTCGCACTCCAGATGCTACGCCAAATTAGGGAAGGATTAGAGCCTAAATGTGAACCTAAGAAGTCCGTAAAACGAAAGTATTTTGCTTTCAACACACGACTAACCAGACTTGCAGGTTTAGAAATCAGCCTCCACCCCTGCTTTGCCAGTAGCGCAATGTTAAACTTTGATAAATCACGGAAACCCAATCCTCCATCCTCTTTCAAAGTACATAACTTTTCCCATGTGCACCAATGGATGCCACGCTTTTGCTTGGATTTCTGCCACCAAAATCTAGCCATGACTGTCTGCAGATCGTTACAGGTGATTTTGGGCAATAGGAAAACACTCATAGCAAATAACGGAATTGCATGCAAGACGCTCTTTATAAACACCACCTTAACCCCTTGCGAAAGAGATCTATTACTCTAATTTGACGTGCGCTTGCATGTTTTAGCTTTTAAATCGGCAGAAGCCCGAGCTCGGTTACGGCCTACCTGTAACACCCTGATAAATAAATATATATATATATATATATATATATATATATATATATATATATATATATATATATGCTAAAAAACAGAAATCAAGGTGAGGGTGTGAAGGCTCGAACCCGCGACCTCACCTCTCACCATTTAACGTCCTTACCATTGAGCTTAGGGCTCTTTTCTGTCAAAAAGTTACCAAACCTTGACTTTAACTTAGTTAAAGATAACTCTGAGCCCCCATTAAATTTTATCTGCCTTTCCACCTACCCTCATTTACTTTTGATTCGAATCTCAAAATTTCATTTTCTCTGGAACCTTCTCTTCCCCGTTCCTTTCCGGCAAGCAACGTCAGTCCCTCACCGCCGCTCCGTGGCGTACACCGTCACCACCACCGTACGCACCGCCCTTCTCTGAGCCACCAACCACGGGCCACGCGCAGAGCTGCGCCGCCGTCCGCCCGAGAGAGCCGATTAAGGCTGCGTCGAATCCCTAACCTCATTGCCTCTGTTTTCCCCCGTTTCCGACCGTCCTCGACGTCCGTTCGAGAAATGGCCACCGGTTCTCGGGTCCCCTCGACGAGCTGATCAAAACCCACCTGGCCGATTGGCATTCCGACACCGGGAAGGGTTCCATCGGAGCTTCGAATATTCCGACCGTTTCGAACATTAAAGGTAAGGTCCGACCTATTTTTCGACATGTTTCGGATTAAAAATGTATGGGTTGGAATTTCGATCTAATGATCTATGTTTTTTTCGGCAGAACCGCTTTCGTTGAGCTCTCCGGCGAGTTTCCCGACCACCGTCTGGTGACGCCCGATCTCCTAGGGTAAGAATTGGTCTGAACCGGCCGGCCTGAGTAGTCCGAACCGAACCGATCCAACCCGACCCGAGACTGGGTCAACTCGCTGAGTCAACTCAGTGAGTCAACTCGACTGAGTTGACTCAGTGAGTTAACTCACCGAGTCGACTCAGTTGACTTTCTGTTGAGCGCTGACGTCAGCATTGACCTGTCCCCTCGTTGACCTTGACCTGCTGACGTCAGCGTTGACTTGCTGACGTCAGCGTTGACTTTTACCAAAAAGTCAAAATTTCTGAAAAAGCCCTATTTTATGTTTTTCGACGTTCTGAGTCCGTTTTTGAAGCCCGTTTTGCGAAATTCCGACTCTAAGACCTCCGAATCTGACCTTAAACCCAAATTATGCATATGTACTTAATTATTCCATTCAGATATCAATAAATCGAATAAATGACTAATATACGCTTTTATCTGTTTAAAGGTAATCGAGACTCCCATGATCGTTCGTCTACTCAGCCTAGTTCCTCCCGATATGCTCCTCCGCGTGTTCCGATTGTTACTAGTATGAATCTGAAAACTTTGTAAGCTATTAGAGTTAACACTTATACCTTGTAGTAACCATGGTCCTTTATTGATTTAGGATCTAGCACAGTGGCAGACCGTAGCGAGACAGGAGCCCGATAGATTCGCTGACCAGCTTTTGAGGTGTGTTCCATGTGTGTTACATTTCTGTTATCTATATATATACATATATGTATACATGGGTCCCGTTACGATTCACTGAATGTTATAAATTTTACTTGTACTTGAAATGCATGACTACTAGAAAGCATGATTTCTGTTTGAAAAGCATGATTACCTTATGTTTGAAAAGCATGATTATAATGTGATGAAAGTCTGTTTATTGTGATATGTTAGAAGGTATGCCTCATTTCTGATCTGAAATAGAAATATATGATCTCTAAATGATAGAAATGTTATCTGTCTGTTGTCTGAGCTCTGTTGATAGTATATTGAACTGAATTGCTCTGCTTGGGGTATACTTTTGGGATATGATTGAAGTGTCTCCAGGTACAGCCCTGATCCAGCTGGTAAAACCTTCGGTTAAGCTCCTACGCCCAATGGGCCTAGGGTAAGACTTTCTGGTAGGCTCCTACGCCTTCGGGCCTAGGATAAGTCCTTCGGTATGCAGCTTATGGGGAATTGCATTTTGGTGTTCGGTTGGAGGGTATATAGGTTAAAATGGAACCTTGGTTGCTGTTATGGCATGTTTGTATTGTCTGATGCATATCTGAACTATATATATATATATATATATATATATATATATATATATATATATATATATATATATATATATATATATATATGTGTGTGTGTGTGTGTGTGTGTGTGTGTGTGTTTCTTTGCACTTATTGGAACACACTGAGCTTCCTAGCTCACACCCCCAAACTTTCCCCTTTTAGATACTTTTGGATAGGCTACCCGTGGACTTGGCACTTGGAGGATCGGCACATTCCTATTATACTTTTGTTGTAATGTTCTTATCCACCATATTGTCTATTTTGGGTGACATGAGCCTATATTTTGTTAAGATATACTTTACTAGTTAGCCATGATGGCATTATTTTGTAACTCAAACTCTGAAATGGTTTTAGATTATAAACTTGATAGTTGTTTCGAATGGATGTGTTTACCTATTATTATCTTGATCACTCTATAGTGATGCCTGAATTTCATGAAAACTGAATACATGTTATATATGTATATGTTGTGATAATTTTCTGTAACTTAGGTATAACGCATAGGCAGGTATAAGGTGTTACATTTTATTGGTATCAGAGCTTTTGGTTTTATAAACCTCGGACTCTGAGTGGATCCTAAATGCTATGTTTTATAAAACGATTTAAATATTTATACATTTTCGAAAAAAAAGGCCATGTCACCAAGTTTTATATGTTTAAATTGTGCTCGGTACTCCAATGCCAGTTCTGACCTTAGGTTCTTCTTTTTGTAGAGCCGAGACCAATAGATGAGTACTAGACGTGGTTCTCGACCTGCTCGGAGGCGAGGTCGACCTGCTAGGTTTTCCGACCCGCTTGACAATGTAGCTAACAATCCTCCGGCCTCAGAAGATCCTCCTGCCCCTAGAAGTCCTACAGCCCCGGTTGATCCACCATCTACCTCTGGTATCGATATGACGACTCCGGTTAGAGGAGCACCCGCACCCCGTACCGAGCCATCCACGATAGTGTCTGATGAGGCTCTTAGCAGGCAGTTTTTACAACTGATTCATGGTGCAGTTAGAGCTGCGGGGGTTGTGCCTGAAGTTCCTATCTCTGATACCCTAATCACTAACGGGGCTAAGACCTTTGATGGTCCTACTGGTGGAGCCCCGACTGAGGCAGAAGAGTGGCTTCATGATCTTGAGAGACGCATGGATTCGTTGGGCCTTGAGCCGCCCAAGAAATATTTGGGAGCTGTTTCATTGCTTTATGGGAGTGCTCGAACTTGGTGAGAGTCTGTTGTGAGTAGCGTCTCTGCTACTCGTATGACATGGGACTTCTTCAAAGAACGCTTCAAGAGCCGTTTTATCGGAGAGCGTTATATGAGACAGATGCAAGAGCAGTTCAGGACTCTGACACAGGGAGATATGACTGTATCTGAGTATGAGACGAGGTTTTTAGACCTCCTGAGGTTTGGATCCAGTTTGGTGCCCACTGAAAAAGAAAAATGCCGCAAGTTTGCACTCGGACTCCGTCATGAGTTGTGCCTACAGGTTATCGGCCACCTTGATAAGGATTTTGATAAGGTGACCGAGTTGGAAAAAGATTTAGAAGAAGTTGAGTTAATGGCCACAGAGAGCAACAGAGTGGATCGAGACCGATCTAAGAGGCCTTCTAGCACTGAGTTTTCAGCACAGGCAAGTAAGAAGGCTCGCACTACTGCACCTCTGAGGAGTGACACCGGTTATAGGCCTCTAGCCCCTCAGCCCCCGACAGCTAACCGAGGTGGTTCATCAAGTTTTTCTAAGGCACCTCTTTGTTAGCATTGTGGCAAATGGCATCAAGGGGAGTGTAGGAGGAAGGCGGGCACATGTTTCCGTTGCGGTTCTGGAGATCATTTCTTAAAGGATTGCCCTGTTCCACCATCTTCTTATCGAGCATCTCCTCAGACTTCTGCCCGTTCACAGGCTTCTGTTCAGACTCTAGCTAGGGGTCGTAGTCAGGGTAGACCTTCTGCATCTGCTGCCAGGACTGACACTAGAGCTCGATCATATCAGAGTGGAGGGCCAGTTTTATCTGAGGCTAGACAGCCGGCACTTGTGTATGCCACCAGACGCCGGGATGACAGGGACGAGCCAGATGTTATTGCAGGTACCTTTACCATTTATTCTGTTCCATACTTTGCATTACTCGACAATGGTTCCACCCACTTCTATATTTCAAGATCTGTATCCCGAGACCTTCAGATTCCCTTAGAAGCTACAAGAAGTGTTGTTACAGTCATGAGCCCAGTGGGTCAGTCAGTGATTGTGGATAAAGTACTTAGGCGATGTCCTCTTGAGGTTCAAGGGGAGATCTTTCTGGCCGATCTCATGGAACTTCCGTTGGAGGAGTTCGATCTGATTCTGGGTATGGATTGGCTGACGGAGCATCGGGTTAGTCTGGATTGTGAGTCAAAAAGGGCTACCTTGAAGACTTCAGATGACCGATCAGTGATCTTAGTCGGAGAGCGTCGAGGTTACTTGTCCAATGTGGTATCCTCTCTGACTGCTGATAGGATGATCCGGAAAGGATATGAAACCTTCATTGCTTGTTTCTTGAACACGAAGGGCTCTTTATCTAAGATTGAGGACATTCGCATTGTTAGCGAGTTTCCTGATGTTTTCCCAGAAGAGTTGCCCGGGCTACCACCAGACAGGGATATTGAGTTCGAAATCGAGACTTATCCAGGGTCTGCGCCTGTTTCCATGAATCCTTATCGTATGGCCCCTAAAGAGCTTAAGGAGTTAAAAGTCCAGTTGCAAGAGCTTCTGGACCGAGGCTTTATCCGACCCAGCTCTTCACCTTGGGGAGCTCCTGTTCTCTTTGTGAAGAAGAAAGATGGTTCACTCCGGTTATGTATTGATTACCGGAAGTTGAATAAGTTGACTGTCAAGAACAAATATCCGTTACCTAGGATTGATGACCTATTTGACCAATTTCGGGGAGCCACTGTTTTCTCGAAGATTGATCTTCGATCTGGGTATTATCAATTGAAAATAAAAGATTCTGATGTTGCTAAGACGGCCATCCGTACCAGATACGGGCATTACGAGTTTCTAGTGATGCCTTTTGGTCTTACTAATGCACCAGCTGCTTTTATGGACATGATGAATCGTGTGTTCCGACCCTTCATAGACCAGTTTGTTGTGGTTTTCATTGACGATATTTTGGTCTATTCTTGGACAGAGACAGAGCATGTTGAGCACTTGAGAATTGTTCTACAAACCTTGAGAGAGAATCGTTTGTATGCTAAGCTGAGCAAATGTGAATTTTGGCTCAAAGAAGTGACATTTCTGGGACATGTTGTATCTGCTCGAGGCATTCAGGTTGATCCAAGTAAGATCGAGGCCATCACCAATTAGAAGCAGCCTAAGAATGTCTCTGAGATCCGTAGCTTTTTGGGTTTGGTTGGATACTACCGACGCTTTGTCGAGGGCTTTTCCATTATTGCCATCCCTTTGACAAAGCTTTTGAGGAAGAATGTTCCTTTTGTTTGGTCTGATGCCCAGCAAGCTAGTTTTGAGAAACTGAAGGCAGCCTTGACTCAAGCCCCGGTTCTTACACAACCTGAGTCTGGAAAGGACTTCTCAGTGTACAGTGATGCTTCACACTCCGGGCTCGGTTGTGTACTGATGCAGGATGGGAAGGTTATCGCTTATGCATCACGTCAGTTACGACCTCATGAGCGTAACTATCCGACCCATGACCTCGAGTTAGCTGCAGTGATCTTTGCTCTGAAGATCTGGAGACACTATCTTTACGGAGAGAAGTGTTATATCTTTACTGATCACAAAAGCTTAAAGTATAACCTCAGCCAGAGGGATTTGAATATGAGGCAACGTCGTTGGGTGGAACTTCTGAAGGACTATGATTGTGTGTTTGAGTACCATCCGAGAAAAGCCAATGTCGTTGCCGATGCCTTGAGTCGTAAGGCCATATCCGACCTGAGATCCTTGTTTGCCAGGATGAGCATTTATAGCGATGGCAGTTTGTTAGCGAAATTGCAAGTTAAACCAACTCTGCCGATGAGATTAAGGCCAAGCAACTCTTAGACAGTTCCCTACTTCCAGTTATAGAGCAAGTTGAGCAGGGATCCACATCCGTTTATGCCTTCGATCAGGATGGTGTTCTGTGCTTCAAGGGTCGTTATTGCGTTCCTGATGATGCTGACCTGAAGCGAGCCATACTCAGCGAGGCTCGATGTCTTCCATGTGTCCATGTTGAGGCAGTACCATCCTGATCCGAGTCATGTTATTCAGGTCCAGGATATGGAGTTGAGGCCAGACTTGTCCTACGAGGAGGAACCAATACAGATTCTAGACTCAGATGAGAGGGTTTTGAGGAACAGACGTATTCCTATGGTTAAAGTCCTGTGGAGTAATCGTAGCCCTGCAGAGGCTACTTGGGAGATCGAAGGATCCATGAGAAAGCAGTTTCCTCATCTGTTTGATTCAGGTAAATTTCGAGGACGAAATTTTCTTAAGGTGGGGAGAGTTGTAACACCCTGATAAATATATATATATATAAATATATATATATATATATATATATATATATATATTTGTATGCTAAAAAAAAGGGAAATTAAGGTGAGGGCGTGGAGGCTCGAACCCGCGACCTCACCCCTCACCATTCAACGTCCTTACCATTGAGCTTAAGGCTCTTTTCTGTCAAAAGGTTACCAAACCTTCACTTTAACTTAGTTAAAGATAACTCCGAGCCCCCATTAAATTTTATCTGCCTTTTCACCTACCCTCATTTACTTTTGATTCGAATCTCAAAATTTCATTTTCTCTGGAACCTTCACTTCCTCGTTCCTTTCCGGCAAGCAACGTCAGTCCCTCACCGTCGCTCCGTGGCGTACACCGTCACCACCACCGTACGCACCGCCCTTCTCCGAGCCACCAGCCACGGGCCACGCGCATAGCTGCGCCGCCGTCCGCCCGAGAGAGCCGATTAAGGCTGCATCGAATCCCTAACCCCATTGCCTCTATTTTCCCCCGTTTCCGACCGTCCTCGACGTCCGTTCGAGGAATGGCCACTGGTTCTCGGCTCCCCTCGACGAGCTGATCAAAACCCACCCGGCCGATTGGCATTCCGACACCAGGAAGGGTTCCATCGGAGCTTCGAATATTCCGACCGTTTCGAACATTAAAGGTAAGGTCCGGCCTATTTTCCGGCCTGTTTCGGATTAAAAATGTATGGGTTGGAATTTCGATCTAATGATCTATGTTTTTTTCGGCAGAACCGCTTCCGTTGAGCTCTCCGGTGAGTTTTCCGACCACCGTCCGGCGACGCCCGATCTCCTAGGGTAAGAATCGGTTTGAACCGGCCGGCCTGAGTAGTCCGAACCGAACCGGTCCAACCGGACCCGTGTCCGACCCGACCCGAGACTGGGTCAACTCGCTGAGTCGACTCAGTGAGTCAACTCGCTGAGTCGACTCAGTGAGTCAACTCGACCGAGTCGACTCAGTGAGTTAACTCACCGAGTCGACTCAGTTGACTTTCTGTTGAGCGCTGACGTCAGCATTGACCTGTCCCCCTATTGACCTTGACCTGCTGACGTCAGCGTTGACTTTTACCAAAAAGTCAAAATTTCCGAAAAAGCCCTATTTTATGTTTTTCGACGTCCTGGGTCCATTTTTGAAGCCCGTTTTGCGAAATTCTGACTCTAAGACCTCCGAATCTGACCTTAAACCCAAATCATGCATATGTACTTAATTATTCCATTCAGATATCAGTAAATCGAATAAATGACTAATATACGCTTTTATTTGTTTAAAGGTAATCGAGACTCCCCTGACCGTTCGTCTGCTCAGCCTAGTTCCTCCCGATCTGCTCCTCCGCGCGTTCCGATTGTTACTAGTATGAATCTGAAAACTTTGTAAGCTATTAGAGTTAACACTTATACCTTGTAGTAACCATGGTCCTTTATTGATTTAGAATCTAGCATAGTGGCAGACCGTAGCGAGACAGGAGCCCGATAGATTCGCTGACCAGCTTTTGAGGTGTGTTCCATGTGTGCTACATTTCTGTTATCTATATATATACATATATGTATACATGGGTCCCGTTACGATTCACTGAATGTTATAAATTGTACTTGTACTTGAAATGCATGACTACTGGAAAGCATGATTTCTGTTTGAAAAGCATGATTACCTTCTGTTTGAAAAGCATGATTATAATGTTATGAAAGTCTGTTTATTGTGATATGTTAGAAGGTATGCCTCATATCTGATCTGAAATAGAAATATCTGATCTCTAAATGATAAAAATGTTATTTGTCTATTGTCTGAGCTCTGTTGATAGTATATTGAACTGAATTGCTCTGCTTGGGGTATACTTTTGGGATATGATTGAAGTGTCTGCAGGTACAGCCCTGATCCAGCTGGTAAAACCTTCGGTTAAGCTCCTACACCCAATGGGCCTAGGGTAAGACTTTCTGGTAGGCTCATACGCCTTCGGGCCTAGGATAAGTCCTTCGGTGTGTAGTTCATGGGGAATTGCATTTTGGTGTTCGGTTGGAGGGTAGATAGGTTAAAATGGAACCTTGGTTGCTCTTATGGCATGTTTGTATTGTCTGATGCATATCTGAACTATATATATGTTTCTTTGCACTTATTGGAACACACTGAGCTTCCTAGCTCACACCCCCAAACTTTCCCCTTTCAGATACTTTTGGATAGGCTACTCGTGGACTTGGCACTTGGAGGATCGGCACATTCCTATTATACTTTTGTTGTAATGTTCTTATCCACCATATTGTCTATTTTGGGTGACATGAGCCTATATTTTGTTAAGATATACTTTACTAGTTAGCCATGATGGCATTATTTTGTAACTCAAACTCTGAAATGGTTTTAGATTATAAACTTGATAGTTGTTTCGAATGGATGTGTTTACCTATTATTATCTTGATCACTCTATAGTGATGCCTGAATTTCATGAAAACTGAATACATGTTATATATGTATATGTTGTGATAATATTCTGTAACTTAGGTATAACGCATAGGCAGGTATAAGGTGTTACACTACCAATAAAGGCAAGCCCAAATACTTCTCAATATTGCTACTCTGCCCAACACCAAAAATTGATTTCACCACATGTTGTTCCGCGTCATCAGTATTTGAACTAAAAAATAAACCCGACTTAGCAAGATTAATTTGTTGACCCGAGCATCTAGAATAAGTCTCTAGTGCAACCTTTATCGAACTAGCCTCACCTCCGTTTGCCATCCCAAACACAAGACTATCATCCGCAAAAAACAGATGCGTGAGTGATAGGGCGTACCTGTTAAGTCTAACTCCCGTTAGGTGTCTTCTACTTAAGGCATGATGAAGCAAAGATGAAAGCCCCTCCACGCACACAAGATAAAGATAAGGGCTAAGAGGGTCACCCTGATGCAAACCCCGAGACGGTCTAAAAGAGGTACCCACTCGTCCATTAAGGACCACCGAATAGGACACAGTAGAAATACACCTTGAAACATAGCTAACCCACGTTGCACAGAAACCCATACGCGATAACATAGCCTCCACAAAACTCCAGTAAACTATGTCATAAGCCTTGCTCATATCCAGCTTAAGAGCAAAAAAACCAGTCTTTCCCACGCGTTTTTGCTTAAAAGAATGAAGCGCCTCATACGCAACAATTATGTTATCTGTGATCAAACGTCCCGGAACAAACGCACTCTGTGCTTCGTCAATACACAAGGAGAGGACAGCCTGAATGCGTTTAACTAAGACCTTCGCAACCAGCTTATAAATGACATTACATAAGCTTATTGGTCTAAAGTGTACCATCGAACTCGGGCTCTAAACTTTCGGAATAAGCACTATATTGGTCTGGTTTACATCCTCCATTGGACAGACCCCATTCAGGAGATCCAAGCAAAATAATGAAACATCATGGCCGACGACATGCTAAAATTTTTGATAAAAGATGGCCCAAGCCCATCAGCACCTGCAGCCTTTAGTGGGTTCATTGATTTGAATGCAAGGACGACCTCACTAGTGGAAAAGTGTCTGCATAGTTCAGCATTCATGATCTCAGTAATACACGTCACAATCCCTTCTAAAATTTCGGACGAGTCATTTTGTCCTTTAGAACATAACAAGTTCTCAAAATAATCCCGCGCTATATTCGCAAGATCCTCATCAGCATCACAGCGGACATTGTTTTCATCCAGAAGGGATAAAATTTTATTACGACGCTTTCTTTAAGATGCGAAACGATGAAAGAACGTTGTGTTCCAATCCCATTTTTAAGCCAATTACTACGGGCTCTCTGTTTCCAGTACAATTCAACTTTATCATACTCCATATTGAGCTCCAGACGAGCATCAATATAAACTCGTGACAAATATGAATATACACATCATATAGAACTCCATTATTAAATGGACTCATCGGCTCATCGCTTGTATATCATTCTCTCTACAATTAATCCGTAGGAAATGAATATACACATGCAATTATTGCAGGTATATCATAAAGTTATAAACTCATGAAAAATATTAATATTCTAGTATTTGAGTTTTTTAATATTTTTTATTAAGTAGAGATATATTTAACTTTTAAGAGGAATGTAAAATTTGAATTTATATATGATGGGTTAATATGAGTATCTTTGATCATTCAGTCAAGTAGTGGATCCCTGAGTTTTTTAGTATTTTTTTAATCAAATAAAAATATTATAACGATTCAAACCCATACAAGATGAAGTAATATGAGCATTCTTAACCACTAGGCCAATTAGCGTATCTCTCTGAATTTTCTAGTATTAATGCTATTTTTGGGCCAAAATAAATATAAACATATTCATTAAAATAGGTAGATAAACACACAATGTTAAGACACCACAATCATGTTGGACGACATAGCTTAACGTCCAACTATATTTTATTCTAAGAAATCCCTTCTACTTGGATAAGTAGAGGTACTTATTTTTGCAGGAAACAGATACACTACTGGTTTTAAGACAATTGCATTTTGGAAAGACATGATAATAACACAAAATATTCGATCTTGTAATCATTCGACATGCGTCGGTGGATCCGTTTAAGCAGTCGGAGGATCCGGCACATAGGAAATGTCATTGAACTTCCAGTGTCCATCGTCTGTCTGAACCATGTTCTTGAACCTTAGTCCACCAGTTATCTGGTATTTTGTATTCGTCCAGTAAACCATCAGTGTATTTGTTTATGACCGGATTGTCGAAATCGAGTTCTTCGATCAGTTTGAATTCTCCGTTTTCTTGCTGCCCTGCAATTGCATGCTGGTAAGCCTCCAAATTGTGAGGACTAATGTTCCATTTCAAGTAGGGTGACCTGGTAGTGTCAATGTCTAACGCTTCCCCCACATGGTAGTAGACTCCTGGTAAAAACGGGACCTTAGGGACAGGGTCCGTCGCATTTACAATCCGAAGGATGTGGAAATTCTCGAGTTTATTGCAAACGCCTTTGAAGAACATGTTCCCGACGCGAGGGCTGGCGGCCGGAAAAGCCGTCACCATGAAGGACTTATTCGGATTGCCTGCAGGCTTATTGAAACCATTGTAAGCTATGTCCATAGCGTTTAGGGTTGCAAGTGCAGCGCCCAGACTATGGCCTGTCACAGTTATGCTCACATCCTCGTTCTGATACATAGTTACCAGCTGCTGCACTGCATGACAAACCTGACGACCAATAATAGCAGATTAATGAACTGTTATTACATATGTCAAATGTGTATATATGTACATGTATATATCATGATTTACCTGGTCCCTGGCGCTGGTTTTGACATATGGGGAGTTTGCAATTGTCTTCATATAGGTGTTGTAAAAACCAGCATGAATTTGAACTAAGTCATTCCCGAACAATTCCTTACCTGATGTCTGAAAAATATTAGCATCATTACCCCACTCTGTGTTCGTTATGGTTCCCCTCCATGAAACAAGAATGTCCCTCCTTCCCAGAACAGCTTTGCCTTCGTCCGTGGCCACCGCGACGTATCCGAAATACGCGATTTCATCGGCAGCCGTAGCAGCATATATGAAGCTCATCACTTTATAATGGTATGGATTACCATTCTCAAGACCAACCCTAGCGAAAAACTCGTCAGCAGGGTACATGCTATGGGCATAACCCTTTGATGCCCTAGTCCCATTGAAAGCATCACCGGCGGCACTGGCCCTTTGACAATAGTGGATGAGATAGCGGCGGAGATCGACATCGAGAGGGTGCAATAGACCCTCCCAGTTATTCTCGCCGCTAAGTTCTCTCCAACGAGAAGCTATTTTAGAAGTAGACATGATTGTTTATGTACTCTAAACTCTAAACTTTCTTTGTGAAGATGCATTCGTAGCATTGTTGTGCATGGTTTATATAGACTGGAAATCTACGCCCTGTGACAAGCAAATGAAGAAGAAAGAAAAGTAACGGAGAAAATGGACATATTTTTAGCATGCGAAATAAAACATTTAAGCTCGATGGACCCATGAGGTTTGATTAGTTTTTTCGGATCCACGTTGTTTTCCATTTTAATTTCTTTGGTGGGTAGATAGAAATGTACAATCAAATACCATCCCCACTTTCCACCACTTGAATTATTGATTTTTTTTCATATGTCACAACCCTTTTATGCATGGAGTTACTGATTATCTTTTATGATAATATTACTTCTATAATATTCAAATCTATTTTCTTATTAAAAATATGTAGGTGATGTCGATTGATTTTATTTCAGTAATTGATATGTTACTAGTAAAATATACAAAAAGATGTGTTATTGCATCAAATAAATATATTATCATTACCCTTTAACAATCGTAGTAATAGCTGCTAGTTTTATCGAATAAATAATAAATACATAACCAATTAATTTAGACAAATGATAAATACAAGCAAACATCATTATCGGCAATAAAAGATAAATATCTTCAACATGAACATAAAAATACATATAATAATGATGATACATTGGTCAACAGACATTACAACAATTCAATCACGATAAATGATTATTAATAATATGTTATCATTTAATTCAATAGCAATGTATATATAGTCAAATTTAGGGATAATAATATAATCCGAATTCAATTCGATCCGAAGAAAAATATTTGATCCAAATTCAATCGAAAAACGTCAGAATCTAAATTTGAAAAAAACGTTCGAGTCCTAATAGGAGGTAGATCGGATATAGACATTTTTATGATCCGATCCGTATCCGTATCTAATTCATACCCAAATCCATATCCGAGTCCGATCCATATATGAATCCGAATAAAAATATTTAAAACTCTTAAATTTTAAAAAATAGATATATATTGAAATCCTAATTAAGTTGAATTGGGATTGTGCATATTAATATAGATATATATTGAAATCATAATTAAGTTGAATTGTGATTATATATATATAGGGATAGGATCAAATTGCACTGTGTAAAACTCTTTGAGTTTTACACCTTTTTTGGATCGTTGGATGAGTGAAACAGATGGATGAGATTAACAGTAAAATATGTGAAGATTATCACTTGGGAAAAAAAGATAAGGAAATAATCTGAGCCATTAATTACCATCATCCAACGGTCTAAAAACTGTGTAAAAGAAATTGTGTTTTACACAGTGTAAGTTGATCCTAACCCATATATATATATATATAGGGATAGAATCAAGTTACATGGTGTAAAACTCATTTAGTTTTACACTAATCTAGGATCATTGGATGAGTGAAATGGATGGATGAGATTAACAGTAAAAATGTGAAGATTATCACTTGGGAAAAAAAGAGGAAATAATCTGAGCCATTAATTACCATCATCCAACGGTCCAAAAACTGTGTAAAAGTAATTGAGTTTTACACAGTGTAAGTTGATCATAACCCATATATATATATATATATATATATATATATATATATATGGGCGAATCTAGGAATTTAAGTTTGGTGGTTCACTTATTTACCTTATTCAAAGGTTTAAGGCTTCGAATTTCTCCAGAAAATCAATTTGACTACAACATCCTAAATAAGCATAAAAAATGCATTCTGTTAAAGAAATCTCTACTTGAAAAAAAAAATTAAAAAAGTAATAATAATCCACAATTGATAAAAGTGACAAGAAAGTTGAATTGATAAAGGGATGAGTAGAGAAATTCAGGATCAACCATTTTTTCTTGTCAAATAGAACTAGAGGTGAGCAAAACTCGACTTGAAAAAACTAAAATTTTCAACTTGACTCGAGGCGAAAAAACTCGACTCATTCTGACTCGACTCTAAATTACATAAACTCGACTCGACACGGAAAAATTTCAAATAAAGTTTGAGTTGTAAAATAAAAATTCGAATAACTCAAAATTTTTAGCAGTTAGTGGATTGATTTTTAAGTTCGAGTCAAGTTCCTCAATTTTTCCTAATATATATATACCAATATAAAAAATATAAAGAAATATATGCCACATACGAAAAAATATGATGAAATATATATATATATATATATGCATATCGTATATGATTAGAGAAAATCATTGAATTAGAATCAAAGTGTACTATAACATGATAAATAATTACAATTAAATTTGTATAGGAACTCGAAAACTCGACTCGACTCTAATTTCTTGACTCGAATTGAAAAAATTTCAAATAAAGCTTGAGTTGTAAAATATGACGCGTCAACTCGAATAACTCAAAAAAATTTGACTCGACTCGACTCGATTGAACGTTCACTCCTAAATAGAATGTTTAAAGAGATAAGTGTGATATCGTGGAAGTTCTTCCGAGTTTCAAAGACAAAGGTTATCAAAAGTTCAAGCATTTGAGGATTGACCCAAATGTAATTTTTGTAGCGGTAATTTTTTTAAGTATGAAGTGTGACCTAAATGTAACCTTACCCATAATTGAGTGGCTGAAACGTAACCTAACCCCTGTAACCTTACCCATATTTGAATGAATAAAATATAACTTTTAAAAATTGAATGACCCAAATATAACATTACCTATAATTAAGTGACCTTAGTTGTAATTTACCCCGAAAATTAATGGTGGGTCACGTGACCCACCAGGTAACTACATACATCCGCCCCTATATATATATATATAATTGTGATTTGAAAAATAGTTATGTTAGTAGACTAGTAGGACAATAGTAGTTTATGTAAGGATGATTTATTTGTTGTTGAGTTTTTTTTAGTTGAAGTTTGAGTTGTTAATTTTATTTGTTTTATATTAGATTGCAATATTTGTTGAGATTTGTTTGTGCTATTAGTTTAAATATATTTATTTGATGAAAATTATTTTTATTTAAAGATATTTTTTTGAGTTGTTACTTTAAAAAAGAAAAAATTAATTGGATTCGGACTTTTAAATTTAGATTTAAATTTTTAGATATTTTATTAGATTGAACTTGAATTTATGAAATTGGACTTGAATTTATTTGAGATCCGACTATTAATTGGATTAGACTTTATAAAGTCTAATACACGTCCAATCCATTGATATCCCTAGTTAAATGATCAAATATTAACTCATAATCAAAATTAAGTAAGTTTCGTCCTTCAATTTACATTAATTAATCGGGGTCTACTACAACTAAGAAGATAGGTATCTCTAGCAAATGTAGGTGCTCTAATTAATGACAACCGACAAATACACAACGATAGGATCAAAGCATCTGTAAAAAAGCCTTAAGTGGTTTTGATATGATTTTTTTTAGGTTGATATTTCAGGAATTTAATTTCTACATATTTGAATCTAATGAAATGATTGTACGCGTGAAAAATGTGATTAAAATTTTGAGAAATTAGGCTGAACCACTTGTTACTTCGAAATTTTAAAAGTAGTTCGGAAGTTCATTATCATTTTCGGATTTTTATATTTACTTAGCAAAACAATAATTTGGCATATTTACCTACTTGCACAAAACGCAAAACACATATATGAAATTTTACACATTTTCGTAAGATATATTTTCGACCACTTCGAGGTACTTGAGATTTTTGGTCGTTTGTTTCCCATAATACAACAACGAGATAATCCGCTACAGTTGCACTACTGTAGAGATCACGAACTATTCTTTTGCCTTTGTCTATCACCGAAAATTAGAGGAGAAAAGATTTTTCAAGTTGTGTCTAACCTAGTCATTAATACTGTATCCGAAAAGCAATCATTAATATTCAAATAATTTCTCAAAATTTTAATCACATTTAAGGACTAAATTGTTTTAATGTGTAGATTTAGAGGACTAAATGTATTATTATACAAATTTTATTAACTGTCACAACACCCATTTAACTATAATTTAACTATCATTAACGGTTAAGTGACCAATTTAAAGTAAACCTAAAGATTTAATGCCCATCTTGATGTAATTAGAAATTTGATTATCAAATTAAATAATTTACTAAAATTTAGTGACTATTTAAAACTTTACCCTAAAATAAATTTCATGTTCCTTTTTCCATGCCAACCTGTCCCCCACCATCGTCTAGAACTTTAATTACATGTTCCTTTTGTCTCCTCCATGCATTCTTCGGATCCACGTTGTTTTCCATTTTAATTACATCGTCTAGAAATTTAAATTTTTAATGTTGAAGACCGAAAAAAGGACAGAAAATTTTGTCCGATTTTAGCATGCTTAAGTACTTAGTATTACCTGATTTATGAGTTGGGACTTTGGAGGAGTTTAGGTAGCATAGTCATTGTATTAAACTATAAGTTAATATATATATATATAGTACAATTACCCTACTCTCATAGTAATAGCTGCTAGTTTTATTGAATAAAGAGCAAATATATAATCAAACAATTTTGACAAATAATAAATACAAACAAACATTATTATCGGCGATAAAATTTTATACAGTCAAATTATCAAATTATGTAGGTTTTGTCCTTCAATTTACATTAATTAACCGGGGTCTACAACCAAGGAAGGAAGATATCTTTAGCAGAAGTAGTGCTCTAATCAATGACAACCGATACACAACGGATAGGATCAATGCATCTATGAAAAAGCCTTAGGTGATTTTGATATGATTTTTTAGGTTAATATTTCAGGAATTTAATGGAATGATTGTACGCGTGAAAAATGTGATTAAAATTTTGAGAAATTAAGCTGAACAAAAAAAAAACTTTTCCTCTCAACTTTTTCCATTCCTTCCCCAAAACAAAATCCTAGTCTTTACGCGGTTGGCTCAATGGTCATCAGTCGTCAGTGGTCCAGTTGGGTTCCCCTTCAAATAATAGATAGGGATGGAACTGTATGAAAAATAGACGGCTATAAAACAAGGCGTTAGCACTGACTGAGAAATTATAAAATAATTAAACTAAATCAAATCAAATTGTATCGTGTTATTAATCACTGTCTTAGAAGCGAATTCGTCCTGATGTGTGTAATCGTTAAAATGGACGAATGACCCCCCCGAGATTAGCACAACTCTCCAAATTTTGTACACCCGAACGATGGAGTGAACTTTGATGGCACCGCTCTTCTCTCAACTCAAAAATAACACTCAGGGTACGTTTATGAAAACCAATGAGAGTGAAATTGCCCACTATTTATAGGCTAAATAGTGAGGGAAAATTGTCATTTCCATAATAAATTTAATTCTATTTTTTTTATCAATGGAAGTATGATTTATTAAGAATCAAACCATACAACCTACCATATGCCTCCTTAAAAAACATCCCTATCCTAAATTGGAGGAAAAAGAGTGCATCATGGCAGGCACGAAAAAACAGCCAACACCAATAACGACACGCAATTAGATAGCCTTACAAGGCTCGGCTATGACATGAAACCAAGAAACTCTATCTACACCCACTTTCGCCAAGGCATCGGCAATATAATTCGCCTCACGAAATACATGGTTAAAGCACACACACTGCATCTTCAAACAAGCATTGTCAATCTCGCCAAAAAGCCACCAATATCGCCACAGCCGTCTCTCTTTGTGAAGCACCCATGATATTGCAACCATTGAATCCGACTCAATGATAATTGACCATTCCTACTGCCATCTTGAATCAACTAGCAAACACAAGGCATGATAGATTGCCCACACCTCCGCCTCATTCGAGTCCATGCACCCCAAAGGTCTCGAGAACAAAGCACAAACAACACCGCTCCCATCTCGCAACACACCCCCACAGCCCGCCATGCCCGGCTTCCCTCGCGCTGATCCATCCACATTAAACTTTAACGTCCCTGGAAAAGGCGGACTCCATTGAATTCCCGCTCTAGACTTTACCTGGCAACTCGGCACACAACCCAAAGGGCTTAGCCACCAAGAGGATTCGACTATATCCCTCCCCATCTTTGTAACTTTGAGCCAGTAGAATGTTCGTAGTTTAAAGAGAAAGACAATCTCCTCAACCGAGAGATTTTTTTGTTGAACATCATATCATTCCGCGCAAGCCAAAGCGACCAAAACACAACCACACATCCAACAATCCACCACGCTCACCCTACACCACACACAATTAACGTCCTCCAATGGCACACCCCTATCCCTTAACATCTTTAAAGTTGGCAATCGTCGCAATTGCATGAACCATAGAAAGCACTGCACCTTTCGAGGGACCTCAATGTTCCAAATATTAAAGCCTTCCATACCTTCATTAGAAATTCCAAACGAGGAGATGAGCTTCATGAGGCCCCCCACCGAGAATTTCCCATCCGAACTCGGCCTCCAAATCAACACATCCGCCCAGCTCTCATGTAGAGTAATCACTTGCACAATTGCCCGCAATTGGTCGAGCTGCTGATGCTCAAAAGATCGCAAGCTGCGACCAAAAAAATCCAACCAACATACATGATCCAAGCTGCCCTGAACAGCATATTCACAGATTCGAGCTAGCTTATTGACGACACACTGAAACACATTCGGAAATAACTCACACAATGGAACATCAATACACCAACGATCATACCAAAATAATACTCGCTGTCCATTCCCCACTCGCCACATAAAACACTCCCCACGCATAAAATTACTCACTAAATCCCCCTATTGGACCTCCACAATACGCCTCCACACATGTGACATATGACATTTACCAACCCTACTCGGCAACCAACCATACGATGATGCCCCATATTTAGCCACAATAATATCCTTCCACAAAGAGTTAGGACTAGAGGCATAACACCACGCCCATTTTGCTAGTAAAGTCGAATTGCGTAGTTCGATGCTCGCCACACCAAGCCCCCTAATTTCTTCGGCCTACATACCGAGGACCAAGCTACACGATTCAATTTTCTTTTTAAATCCGTGTCACCCCAAAGAAAAGCCCTTCGAATTCTATCTATCTTAGCAATCACCATCTTCGGCACTTTAAAGATACTCATATAATACAAAGGTAACGTTGACAAAACCGAATTCACCAACGTCAACCTTGCTGCAAACGACAAAGAATTCCTCTTCCACCCCGCTAAACACAGACGCATCCTAATAATCACCGGATCCCAGACTTTACCATTCCTCGGATTAATCCCAACCGAAATACCCAGGTACATGAACGACAATTGTTTCCGCATACAACCCAACTCTTTTGCCATCTCCTCTGCCACCTCATGCTCGATACCCACATCATACATAGTGGATTTCGAGAAATTAATTTGCAGCCCCGGCCCATACTCAAAGCAAGTTAACACACACTTCAAATTCCTAGCCACCTCAACACTACCTTGAATAAAAATTACGGTATCATCCGCAAACTGTAAATGCGATAAGCGACAATCCGCTGCAACACACACACCATGAATTAATCAGAAACGCTCCGCATTCACTAAGAATTGGTGCAATGCCTCAGCAACAATTACAAACAAAAGCGGAGACAAGGGATCCCCTTGCCTCAACCCCCTTTCCATAGCAAATTCAGCAGTTGCACTACCATTTACAAGCACCGATAATCTCGCCGTGCTAACACAATTCAACATCCATTTACGCCACAAAATCCCGAAATTCATTCTGCACATCACATCATTGAGGAACTCCCACTTTATACAGTCGTACGCCTTCACAAAGTCAATCTTCAATACCACACCCCTCACTAAAATGCCTCGTCCGAAGTGAATGTACCACCTCATTCGTTAGCGAAATTCCATCAACAATTTGCCGGCCCTTTATAAAAGCCGATTGTTCCTCACTAGTTAACGAATGCAACGCCTTCTGAAGTCTTCCAGCCAGAACTTTGGCCACAATCTTGTACACAGAATTCAATAAACATATTGGTCGGAAATCACTTACCACTTGCGGATTGTCCTTCTTCGGTATGCGCACCACAAATGTAGAATTAATCCCCTTCGGTAGCATTCCCATCACAAAAAATGTCTCAAAAAGCTTCATGACATCCTCTTGCATAAAATCCCAAGCACTCTTAAAGAAAGCGAAGCTTAAACCATCCGGACCCGGGGCTTTCGAGCCATCACAACTCATAATTGCCTCCCTCACTTCCGAGACCAAGAACCTCGACTCAAGCATGTCACTACACCCCTTATCTAATTGATTGAAACGGACAGCAGCATCCAACGAACCTTTGGATGGCTTGCGTGCAAAATGTTTCCGAAACTCCAAATAAATATGGCGTTTTAACCTCTTAGGATCCGACACCCACTTGCCATTGATACGCAAGCCTTGTATCATATTCCTCGATGCATGAATTTTTGTCGTTCTATGGAAGAAGCTTGTATTTCGGTCCCCCTCCTTAAGCCACAATGCCTGCGATTTTTGTCGCCAAATCGATTCACGTAATTTATGAAAACGCCAAAGCTCAATATTAAGACCTCGAATCTCAGTGTTTCTTTTTTCAGCTGACATCTCCTCCTCCACATGCTCATCCAAGCTATCAATTCGAGATGTCACCTCCCCAATTTTAGTATCCACATTGCCAAAACAATCCCGATTCCACACTCGTAAAAATTTCTTCATCTCCTTCATTTTAATATTTATAGCTTGCCCCCCATTCAACGCTGAAATTCGGTCCCATTCCTTCGCCATCAAGTCCACATTTTCCTTCCTCTCCAACCAAGCGTTCAGAAAACGGAAACGGCGAGGTCCCCAATCACCTTCCTCACTACTAAGCCTTAACGGCGTATGATCAGAAATCCCACGAGGGAGATTCAATTGATACAGTGTTGAGATTTTAGGGGCTCGATTCGATCAATCGTTCTTGCTCGCCAAGTGTGGAGAAGTTGGATAATTGAGTGTTTTAGTGGGAGGTGAAAAATAGGCAATTTGACACAAGGATTTATAGTGGTTCAACCTTCTAACCAATGTCTACATCCACTACCTTAGCTCCCCACTAAGGATTTCCAAACAAATTCACTAAGAATTTCATCCCATTTTCTAGGCTAAGGAGGCAATCTTTACAACCCTCAAAGCTTTCTACCCAAAGCTTGAGGAAACACTCTCTTGTACAAAGAAAAACTTAGCAAACTAGAAATCCTTCTAATAGGTGTTTGTTTGCAATTCTAAGCACACACACAAAACCTAAACACTTGAGCAAATTTAACAATGTAAGCTCACAAGTGTTGTCTAAGCAAGAAATAAACAATTTAAGCTCTAGAAAATTTTGACATCATAATGTTGTAACAATTGAAGCATTAACCATTACAAGATGCTTGGAGGTCCTTTTTATACTCTCAATTGAGTTTGTAGCCGTTACTAGCCGTTGTGGATGATTTGGAGCCGTCGAGGACTTTATTTCCCTTCATTAATGTTGTTCTGCAGCCATTCGTATCGATACACTTGGATCAGTATCGGTACGGCCTTCATCAGAAACTAGCCGTTGAGCTCTTGCTAGCCTGGGCGTATCGATACGCTTGAGGGCGTATCGGTACGAGTTCAGTTTTAAATGATCGTTGGAAAGTAGCCGTTGGGGTGGTTGAAAGGGGATCGGTACGCTTACCAGGCATATCGAAACGATCCCGATCCGTATCGAAACGTCCAAGCTTGTTTCGATACGGGTTTTGGCAGTGACCAAACTGGGGCAAAAAGGTATCGGTACGGGTACAACCGTATCGATACGGGTAGCTTGAAAAGTCAAGTTTGGCTCTTTAAAATTAGTAAAAACATTGCCAAAAACCTTTTAAAATACCTCAAACATAATTTCAAGTTGTTTAGACTAAAAACCAAGTTTTAAATTCTTTTCAAATTAGTCCAAAACATTTTTCAATTATTTTATCAAAACATTAGTTCTACATACAGAATAGAGAAGCGATCAATCCACTCGCTCGATACTAGGAACCTATCAAGCCTGCTGGCCTTGTTCCCCGATCCAAACCATGTAAAACGTTTCCCAACCATCTTAATATCTAGCAAACCAACGTCTTCTACAAACTCATTAAATGTTGCAACACCCTTAGACGAATCAAAACATCCACATCTCTCATCAGCAGCTCTCACCACATTAAAATCACCACCCACACACCACGGACCATCCTGCATCGTGATCACCTCATTTAACTCACGTCAAACCTGCACTTGCTTCTCTAAACCACAAGGCGCATAAATATTAACCATCCAACATTTCCATCGCTCAGCAATCCACTCACTCTTTACTAACAAAAATTGCCTAAACACTCTTGATTCTTCCATCCGAAATTTTGCACAATCCCATATTAGAAGAAACCCCCTGATCGCCCAATTGAAGGTACAAAAATAGAATCAAAATTGTCCGAAAACCAAAACTTACCTACCACATTCGCAGGCAGCAATTCCAGCTTTGTTTCCTGTATCATTGCCATCTCGCAACGGTGTTGTCGCACTCTATCTCGCACTGCCCTGCGCTTCGCGGCCGTACCCAATCCGCGAATATTCCATGACAACACCCGCATCTCCCGCTGTTAGCTAGCTTGTACGCGCGATTCAATAATCCGCGCGATGTCCTGTACGATGGCTTCTTCGTTACCAACTGTAGATGCCCCTATCAACTTGCCCAAGTCGAGCGTTTCCCTCGCCTCCCTCAAGATCACCTTCTTCCGATTTATAAAGTCAGAATCGGATAATGATCCGTTGGCAACACAATTGTTATCCTGAATATTCTTCTTCGGTCTCCCCCTTGTCTTCTTCGTTAATCTTGTTTCTACCTCAGACCTTTCCTCTAGATTCAAAACACTAAGCATCACATTTGATAAGCTCCTAACTTTCCTAAGGGCTCCATTATATTCAATCATCTTTGCATCCGAGGCCCTCTCATTAAGAGGCCCATCCGTATCCACCACCAACGCCCCACTCGACACCGTATACTCTCTCGCCCTATTTTCAAATTACGTGATATCCAGGCTTGCTCGATCCCCCTCCCCCTCCCTATGAAGCAACGCTATTGACTCATCCGACATCCATGAATTCCCGCCACTCGATGCTTCAACTCGCAAGTCCTGTCGTTTTCCAACTTCCCTCACAATGGACTCATAAATAATTCCCTCTTTAGAACACAAATCCTGCTGATCACCCAGATTGCAACCACCCGCGTCTTCCTTATCGTACCCCTCCATTATACTATCATGTACGAAGGATCGTAGAAGCGAGTTATCACTAACTCTAGGCGTGTGCATAGAATCAGGGGCCTCATCATTCGCACAGGAACTCGACTCCGTTGATCCATCCAAGCCACCCTCTTCACCCTCCGTGTCCGCTTGTACCAACACACGCTCTTATTCCTGCACTCGTATGCTATAGGATATCCCCTCTACCTCCAATTCCATAACCGCGTCAATCCTTTCAAACACATTAGTATCTATTAAGATCCGACTCCTTTCAAACGACAGTGGCGAGATCGTCGTGTAATCCAATCTGATCAAAGAACCCCACACCTTGGCAATGTTCTCAAAAGTTTCTGTTGCCCATGCATGAATTGGAATCCCATTCATAGCTAACCAAACCCTCTTCGTCGACATCCGAATTTCATGTGTCCACGGACGTACGTCCACAAACCATTGATCCAATCCTGCACACGAAAGAATCCCCTCTCTATCTAGTGATCCATTTGGAATTAGAAGGACCATTCATCGTGTCATATGCATGATCGAAAAGCCACTGATTTTGTTCTCATTTATCTCCGCCGCCAGGATGTCTATTGGAACCGAATTACGCCTCCATCCCACTACACAATTTTTAAGATTTCCATTTTGTCACCATCTATCGCTCCTTGAATCTTCATAATATGATGTTGTCCCCCAATTTACCGTTTGAGGGATGCACACTGCCACTTTCCGCTCGAGTAATCCTAGTCTTCTCCGTTTCCAATCTTGATCCCTTCCCCTTCGTAAATTTTTGTGGATTTTGAGTGTTTTCCCTCGATTGTTTCTTACGCCAAAATGAATCACGCGATCCTCCTATGGCAAACATTACTTTAATCAGCGATCCATATAGACGAAAGCCATTCAATCTCTCAATCACTCTATTCGCATCTTGTACACTTGCCATCCGAACAAAACCAAAACGTGATCCATCCCTTCCCCTCTTCTCAGGTATGAAGACATCTACCACCACTCCATGCCTATCAAAGACTTGCTATACCCCTTGCCAGTGCAATTGTGTCGGTATATTTGATACGAATAGAGTCCATACCCCCCGATCTCCATTCCCCTCTTGATCACGCCGACTCATGGAGTTTGATAGTAGGAATCTAGTTAATTTAATTCTATTTATAATAAAATTAAATTGTCATGATTGAAATGTTTATAATGTGCATTAACAACATTCTCCCACTAATGCGAAAGAATATTTTTCGTAATTATGAGAGCATTGAAGTTAAAACATGAGAAGAACAATAGCGAGATTAGTTACTTAAGCACTAGTGAACGTATCTGGAACTAGTACATAGTGGTGATGGGTAATTCTTCTCTTAGATAAGTGAACGAATCTTAAACTTTCTAAGATTATGGTGAACTCGTACCACACAACTAACCATTTCATTCACCGAAGTTCTTTATGTGTCAACAAAAGTATATATACGAAAGTATATATATATCCCTCTTTCCTCAGGATTCTAGTAAGTGTACTAGAAAAACAATCCGACGTTTTTCATAGAAGGTGGCTAGTCCTTCTCACTTACGTAGGTTATTTCATCACGTTTATCTCAACATAAACCACATGAATCTGAGCAATAAAATAATAAAGAGCTTTTACAACAGCTCACCCTTACAATAAATTAGGTGAATTTCTTCAAGTTCATCTTAAATGAACCACCAAACTCTAGGATAAAAATCATTAAGAATAAATACTCAAACTATTTAATCGATGAATTCAATATGTTCGTCTCAAATAGGATCACCCAAATTCTTGGGATTGAATTCTGTAGAAATATATGTTTTGATATAATAATTGAAAAATATTTTGGACTTAACTGAAAAGAATTTAAAATACTTTCTAAGTCAAATACAACTTGAAAATATGTTTGAGGATGTTGAAAAAGGTTTTTCCAATGTTTGAAACGTTTTTAAGTAGCTGAACCAGTGCTTTTAAGGTACTCATTTCGATACAAGGGCAATATGTATCGATGCATTTTGAAACTTCCAAAACGCGTACCAAAACAAGGCTTGCCCATTTCGATACGAAGGGTTTCTGTTTCAAAACACCCCAGTGATGTTTCGATACACCTAACGGTATAAACCTCCCCAATGGTCATATTTTTCCAATGGTTATTTAAATGCAGCTCAACGATCATTCGTACCGAAACAGTTTATAATTGTTTCGATACTTCTCAAGAATATTTCGATACAACCAGAGGCGTTTCGATACGGGGTGCTGCATCAGGCTTCAACGGCTAGTTCTAAAGAATGACATTTCGATACGGCCTCTCGTGTTCCGATACGGACAGCTCCAGAATTGCATTTAATGAGGGAAATAAAGGCTCCAACGGCTCTAAATCAATCCCAACGGTCCTCAATGGCTACAAACTAAATTGGGAGTATAAAAGGGACCTCCAAGCATTAAGGAAAGACAAATGCTTCAATTGTCAACAACATTATGATGAGAGAGTGTCTTTAGAGCTTAATTGTACATTTCTTGTATAGGCAACACTTGCGAGCTACGTATTGTCAAATTTGCTCAAGTGTTTAGGATTTGGGCGAGGGCTTAATTGTGCAAACAAATATCTATTAGAGGGATTTCGTGTTTTCTTTGAATTCTCTTTGTACAAGAGTGTCTTGGTTAATCTTTGGGTAGAAAGATTAACCGGATTGTAAAGTTTGCCTTCTTAGCCTAGAAAAGGGGAAGAATTCTTAGTGAATTGGTGAAATCCTTGGTGGGAAGCTAAGGTAGTGGATGTAGGCTTTGGTTAGAAAGTCGAACCACTCTAAATCTCTTGTTAATTTTTCTTATCTTTTACCACCACCATAAACACCCAAAAATCAACCTTCTCCACCACTTGGAAATCCATAACGGTTGAAGGAAATCGAGCATAACAAATTCATTATGAGTTTAAGAAAACTCATCCTCTCCAGTGACAAGTTCATCTAGTCCTTTGTGATAGGACCACTCACTCAACACTTGTTTATGAACTTATTAAGAGTAGATATTCATCCAAAGTCGATAAATTCATCAAGTCTTTCTCACTAAGACCACCCAAAGCATGGGTTGTGACTTTATTAAAAGTAATAAAACTCAATCTGGACATGTACATTGTTCGTCATAGGGATAGGTAGTAAAAAATGTACACTATGAGTACTCACCATGGTTTTGTTTGACCACATTGACTTACATAACTAAGTTGGGCATCCACTATGAATTCCTCAACCAATGGGCTTTAGACCCATCTCCCTCGACGAATCTAGAAACAACTTCTGACTTTAACCTTTGGTAGGTGGCTGAACTAGGTTCCTCTTTGACTTTAATCATCATTTTAAAACACCCCACATTTCTAACATTTTTAAGATAGAAATAAATCCATAAGTGTTTTGGACAACGTGTAAATGAATACTCAGTCGTACTAGAGTAAAGTTTGTTATGAATTTTAACCATAAAATTCTGTTTTAACAAACTTAAATCTTGTTTACACGTGATTATGTTTCCATGAAATTATTATTTTTATAATTAGCTCCTTAAAATTGAATTTTTATTTTTAGTTTAGTTTTTAAAATTATTACTTTTTACGATTAAATCCCATGAAATAATTTTTGTATAATTAGGTCCCAAAAGTTAATTTTTTTTATAGATCAGGTCGGATCGAAATCAGAGTATTTATTTTCGATTCGAATTCGTGTGAGTCAAAAATCTGACATGTGCTCATCCCTAAAATAATCATTTTAAAATAATTCAATAGAAACTTTATCATATAACTGTTTAAAGACCAACCAAAAAAAGGCTGAATTCCAATCAAACGAATAGTAAAAAAATGGTAGGTTCCAGCCCATAAAAGTAAAGTTTTTAACTCTTCCCTCCCTCCTCGTGCGGCGGTGCACCAATTTTGTACATCACTAAAATTAAAAAATGCGCGCCTTTTTTATCCAATAATTTTAACGTTACCCAGTTTTTCATTCAAAGTTTCAAGCCTTGATCAGTAAAAATGCTGATTCCCTCCATTAATAAAATATTCCCAAACTAAGGCTATTTCTTTCCTAATTCAACCCACCAAAATTCCCACCATGAAAACTAAAACTTCAAAAATCATGTGAAAAAAAATCCCAATTCAGCTTTGAAGTTTGAATCCAACTCCCCTCCAAAATCCACCATTATTTATGTCTCTCCTCTTCTCCACCATTCCACCACTCACTCCGCCGCCGCCTCCTCCTTCGCCTCACAATCAAAACTCAAATGGTTGTTCTTTCCGTTAGTGAAAATGACAACAAAGAGAATATCCCTCCTTTCTCCTCCAAAAACCCTGCATTTGTTCTCACAAAGCCTTCATCCCCCAGCAACAAAAGAAGAAGATTGAGAATACCCCTCCAAGACATTACCAATCTCCTTCTTCCCCAAGTCTGTTCAACTCATGTTCAATTCGATACAACCCAAGCTTTGGTTTCTCAGGCTAAGTGTCGGAAAAGGAGAGCTGAAAGTGAGATTGGATCGGTTTGCAAGAAGACATGTTTGGTGTATAAATGTGAGAACTTCCGATAGCTCAAACATTAGATCCATGTATTATTAGGGTGGTTAAAAATTTTCAACTACCCAATCTGCTTGATTGAGGGTGGTTAAAAATTTTAGAATTTTTGTATGTATTATTAGAGTGATTAAAAACATCTGTTTTTTTACCATTCATGAGTCAATACTAACAAATTAAATTCTAAAAACTAAACTCTAACCCTAAACACTAAACCAAGAGCGGAGCTAAAAAATTTAGTTTGGAGTATCAAAATTTGAAATTTTTATAAAGGAATTCTTTCTAAATAGATGAGAATAGATAATTTTTAGTTGCAGAAACGTTTCTTGAGAAAAAATCTTTAATACCTTTAATTTGAAGTATTTCTTGAAAATAAAAAAAAATTAGTCTCCTAATAATAAATATTAAAAATGAATTTTAAAAGTAGGCTCTTAATAACAAGTATTAGAAAAAATAGGTTTCTAATAAAAAAACATTAGAAAAAATAAATAAATTTTAAGAGTATGTTCCTAATAACAAATATTGAAAAAAAATCATGTCCCTATTGAACCTCTAATAACAAATATTAAAAAATTAAATTTTAAGAGAATGTCCCTAGTAACAAATACGAGGGAATTGAGCCCCTAATTATAATTTATAAGTATTAGAAAAAACCAGGTCTAATTACAAGTTTTAAACCAGGTCTAATTATAATTTTTAACAGCAGAACTTCCCCTAGCCTTACAGGCCAAAACATTTCCTGTTTTTTTTTCTTCTTTTGTCCTTTTATGATCCAATGATTAAGGAGGATTAGTATAGGCAAACTGGCCTAATTCAGCAAATGGAAAACCAAGTACCAATTTTTTCATACCGGAAAGCAATAGAAAAAAAGAAAACAAGCATTGGAGTTATGTTTTCTTTTTCTTTTTAATCTTTATTCAACACAAAGAAAAATACATATATGGCGGCACAAGGGAAGAGAGTCGGCGGCGAGGGGGAAACCACTTCACAGAGGGACAAGGGTAGAGGACGGGTTTGGTCCCTGTTTGTCTATAACCTCCCGGATCAACTACATTGGAAGGGTATTTGGCAGGTTTTCGACCGCCATGGCGTGGTGGTGGATGTCTTCGTCCCCGCAAAACGATCAAAAGATGGAGCCCGATTTGGTTTTGTACGGATGGAATCGCGCCAGGATGCAGAGAGAGTTATAGAGCGATTCAATGGGTTTCGACTCTATGGATCGAGAATCCGGGTAACGGTGGCTAGGGATGGCGGACGTGAGCAGTGGTATAAAAAGGGGGTGAAAGGAAATTCGACCAATTTTAGTGACGGCGACAAAGGATTTCGGCCAAAGGAGTCTAAGCAGCAATCTAGGTGGATGGAGGGATTGGGGCAGTCCTCCACGACGAAACATCAAAGCACCAACAAACAAGCTAGGGGAATTGTTAATATGGATAAATGGCGAATATTACAATCATGTGCAATAGGATTCTGCCGTAAACCTTGCTCAATTGAGGAATTGGCCAGGGAATTCCAACGAGAGGAACTTAAGGGGTTATCCGTGATGCGAGTTGCGGGATCGTTAGTCCTGTTGATGTTTGACAATTGCATGTTACGCGAGTCGATGATTAAATCAGGGAAACTACAACATTGGCTGGAAAATGTAATGGAATGGACGCCTTCGATGGCGATCCCAAATCGACGAGCATGGCTTTCTTTGTGTGGACTGCCCATTCACTTATGGTCGGAGGGTACATTCCGGAGTATCGCGAATTTATGGGGAGAATTAGTGCGTGTGGATTCGGAAACGATTGCTCCATCGTCGTTCGAGCGAGCTAGAATCCTAATTGAAACGGACTGGGTATTCCAAATCAACGAAATGGTGGAAATTCAAGAGGGGGAATCGTCTTTCTTAGTCCGTGTTACTGAATTTGAGGAGGGCTTTGGCATGAAGCGGGAGTGTAATTGTGACTCGAGGTCGTATTCGGAAAAATTGGAGAGTCTTAGGGAGGGGGATGTGGAATGGAAATCCAATTCGAGGTTCGCACATGATGATGAATCCGATGCAACAATTGTGTCGAATTCAATCGATAGGGAGGAGTATCAAGTTGAGACGGCTAACGGCATTAGTCGGGACAAGAGTTTTATCGATCGCATTTGGGAGGATAATGCTAGGGAGGATGATAGGGTGCGATCGATGGAGAGTGTGAGTGAAGAGGAACAGTTGGTAATGGTGAATAGGGAACTAGAGGTGTCGTTGCCTTGCGAAGCAAGCTTACGTATGGATGAGATGGAGAGGGAGACAGTAACTAGGATGGCATTGCATCCACCATCGCTCATACATGATAGCGGCTGTGAGGAGGAGTCGTTAGGCTTGATTAATCGTGAGGTAGAGGAGCAGCCGGCCGAAGAGGAACGATGTATCTTGGATGATATAACGCTTGAGGGAGTGAGGGATGATGTGCCGGCATTTGTCACGGTTGAAGATAGCTTGCACGATATATCAGACCGGGTGAATGCTGGGCCCCAGGGTGGGGACAACAGGATTTCTAAGGCTAGCTTGATCGAGGTAAATGGGGAGTTAAGAAGAGTTCGACTCCTATCGGAACTCAACCCAGCTCCTAGAGTGATTGAATCACCGTCAAAGACCAAAATTGTGAAAAGAGGACGTGGTCGTCCGAGGAAAAGCAAAGAGGAAGGGAAACAGCTTCCGATAGAGATAGCGAACGGGTCTCTGTCTTATTCAGATTTTATTTGTCGCAAGCAGGCGATTATTCGCGAGGCCGCGGAAACAGCGAGAGTGGGTAATTTGATTGGGGCAGTGACAGCGGGTAGGGAAGACGAAGTTCTACAAGATATCTCGCGCTTACTGGAGGCGCGAGTGGTTTCGAAATAGCGGCGTATGAGGTTGTTATCGTGGAATGTGCGGGGCCTTGGGGCAGCGGCGAAGCGACGTTCTATCGGACGTGTTCTACGACAACAGCGATGTGGAATGGCTCTCTTCCAGGAGACAAAGATGGAGAGCATTTCAGAGAGGTTAGTTAGTCAATTATGGTTTTCCGATTCTTTTAATTTCTTGTTTGCTCCATCGGAGGGAAGGTCGGGAGGGGTCCTAATGGTGTGGGATCCTGCTGGTTTTCATGTTTCGGATTCGGAGGTTCGTCGGAACTTAATTATGGTCGTCGGAACTTGGATAAGGGAAGAGTGGGAATGTGGTATTATTGGGGCTTATGCGCCTTGTGGGGTAACGGAACAGGCGGTTTTTTGGGAGGGAATTAGTGAGATTGTTCAAACTAGGCCAATTTAATGGTGTGTGGGAGGTGATTTTAACATCGTGAAGTGTCATGAGGAACGGAGAAGGTATAGGACTGGCTATCCGTGTATGGACACTTTTTGTGCGTTTATTGAGCAGCTTGCGTTGATTGATGTTCCGATCAAAGGAAACTTATTCACGTGGTTCGGTCCAGGGGGAAGGTGCAGTCGCCTTGATAGATATTTGGTCTCAGATGGATGGCTACATAGATTTGAGTCTTTAGTGGTTTTACACCTTCCGAAGGAGTCATCGGATTACTCGCCTATTGTTTTGGTGAGTGAAGTGGAGGATAGTGGTCCAAAACCTTTCCGCTTTGTGAATGCATGGTTGAATTATCTTCCACTTTTAGAGAAGGAATGGAAGCGGTTATCTATGAGGGTTGAGAGTGTGTCGATTCGCTTAAAATTGAAGGGTCTAAAACAGGTTTTAAAGGGATGGAACCGTTCACAATTTGGCGACATGGATAGGGAGTATGAGGAATTATCGAAGCAAATTGAGTGTAGTGATGCTCGGCTAGGTGATAATGCTAGAACGAGGGTCGAGGAAGTGGAATACCGGAGATTACACTCTAGATTATGAAAGGTGGCTAGTTTGCGTGAATCTTTTTGGCGTCAGAAATCGAGGGCTTTATGGCTAGCTGAAGGTGACCGAAATACTTCGTTTTTTCACAAAGCGAAAAAATTCGACAAGCTCAGAACACGATTAGAGGCATTCAATTTGGTGAAGAGTGGGTGACGGAACCTAGGCGTCTGAAACATTTGGTGAGAAAGGCATTCACTCAGCATTTTAGGATGCAGCCGGATGGTGGAATTTTAGTGCCGGAGGTCTCTTTTGCACGCATTTCGATACAGCAACGAGATGTTTTGGAAAGGTCGTTTACTGAGGATGAAATTAAAAAAGCGTTATGGAGTAGCGAGGGTGCTAAAGCACCAGGTCCGGACGGCTTTCCTTTTGAATTTTTTCGGAAGGGGTGGGAGTTTGTGTGTGGTGATATAATGGCTTTCATGGAGGAATTCCATGGCACAGGTCGGTTTCCGAGGGGTTCCAATTCGACGTTTGTTGTGTTGATAGAGAAGAAGGAGCACCCTCGTATGTTGGGGGATTTCCGTCCGATTTGCTTGCTAAATTCAGTTTACAAAATTCTGGCCAAATGCTTAGCTCGTCGACTACAAGAGGTGTTGCCGCATCTTATTAGTGATGTTCTGTCAGCATTTATTAATGGGAGACAGATCTTAGATGGTATCCTGTTAGCTAACGAAGTAATTCATTCAATGAAGACTTTGAGTGATCGGATTGGTAGTTATGTGCTGAAGCTCGACTTCGCTAAGGCCTACGATTGCATCGATTGGGGCTGTTTGAAGCTTGTTCTCGTAAGAATGGGTTTTGGGGAGGCATGGTGTCGATGGATGTCTGAGTGTGTGGAAACGGCGAGGCTATCGATTTTGATTAACGGTAGTCCGACGGAGGAATTTCCTATGATGAGGGGGCTGCGACAAGGTGATCCGATTTCACCTCTTCTGTTTGTTATTGTGGCCGAAGTGCTTCACATTTATTTGGTTAATGCAGAGAGAATGGGTTTAATAGCTGGTGTTTGAGTGGTAGGGGATGTATCGGTGTCTCACTTATAGTTTGTGGAAGATACAGTGCTATTCATCCAGGGTGATGTAGAGATGGCTCGTAACTTGAAACGGGTGCTTACATGCTTCGAACTTACAACGGGTTTAAAAATAAATTATGATAAGTCTTGTATAATTGGTGTTGGATTAGAGGATTCGGTTCTTGATAGTGTGGGAAGTGTTTTGGGTTGTCCAAGGGGGGTGTTGTCGTTGAAGTATTTGGGTATTCCCATCGGTGTAAGTCCCAGAGGCATAGAAATATGGGACCCGTTGATTCAAAGATTTCGTCGGCGTTTGGCGGGGTGGAAACGAGACTCGCTTTCTTTTGCTGGGCGCCTTGTGTTGGTTAACTCAGTGCTATCGGCTCTACCGGTGTATTACATGGGTGTATTTATGGTCCCGAAGCGAATCATTTTGAAAATTGATCGGATACGATGAAATTTCTTATGGGGGAAAAGAGGAGCGAGCTAAATTAAGCCGGGTTAGTTGGGAAGTTGCTTGTCGAACGAGACATTTGGGAGGGTTGGGTGTGATAAACTTACATGTTCGTAACTTATCCTTATTGGCAAAGTGGGCATGGAAATATACCGATGCGAAAGGGTCTCTTTGGAGGGGGATTGTGGACGCCAAGTATGGGACCGAGGTGCTAAGTTGGCGGATTCATAATCAAAGTAAGAGGTCTATGTCATCCACGTGGAAACAAATTGTCGATGTTCAGCAAAATGAAGTAGTGGAACGGTTCATGAATACTTCACAATTCTTTTGGGTTGTAGGGAATGGTGAGAGCGTGTTGTTCTGGCATGATTGTTGGTGTGTGTCCAAACCGCTGAAGTTTGCTTTCCCGCGATTATATGGGTTAGTAGTGGATAAATTAGAGCGCATCGACGAGGTGCTGGGGCGGTCATTGGAAGAATGGGGCAGTGGTTTTCGTAGGGAATTAAGGGCGTTCGAGGGGGGTATGCTACGTGATATGTTGTCTTGTGTACAGGGTTTTGTGTTGCGACATGGGGTGGCTGATCGCTTCATTTGGATTCATGAGCCGTCGGGTGAGTTTTCGGTAAGAGCATTAAACAAATTGATGTCGTCCTTTGGAATGACGGATATGTCTGAAGTGAGCTGGCCGTGGTGACTACCAGTGTTGCCGAAATTGCAATGCTTCATTTGGTTTCTTTTACTCGATCGACTGCCAATGTTGTCGATGCTGGTAGCCCGTGGTTTACCTTTGGGGGATACATCCTTGTTGTGCCGTTCTTGTGGGGAAGGCGAGGACGCGATCGATCACATCCTGTGGCACTGTTCGACGGCATGGAATGTTTGGGACTGTTTTTTCGCTTGGTGGGGAGTGACAGTGGCGCGTCCGAGACAGGTGAGGGACTTTATGTTTACTTGCTTCCACAACTTCTTTACTGGAGACATGAGGGTATGGTGGATTATCGGATGTACTAGTGTGCTGTGGTCTCTTTGGCTAGCCCGTAATGAACTAATGTTTCAAGACAAGCGGCTGTCACTTGGGGAATATTCTTCTTAGTTCAATTATGATCGTTCTATTGGACTCGGATTCGTTTCGATAATGTGGACATACGGGAAGCAGCATGGTAGGAATGCCCCTTGCTTTGTGTAAATGACGCAACGGGGGGGCTGTCGGTTAGACATGATGTAGTGTGGTCGCCTCCTTGGAAAGGAGTGTGGAAATTTAATGTGGACAGGGCAGCTCGGGGTAAACCGGGTTTGGCGGGGTGTGGGGGTGTGCTTCGGGATTGGGAGAGTCGGATTAGGGGTTTGTTCTCCGGGGCGATTGGAGTGGCGAACTCGAATGAGGCCGAGGTCCAGGCGATAGCGTTCGCTCTGAAGATGTTGAGGGAGTTGTCGTGGGAGGGGATGCATTCGATAATCATTGAATCTGATTCGAGGGTGGCACTTGCGTGGATTTAGGGGGTTGAGCGCAGACCTTGGCGTTTATGGAGATGGTTTTTTCAGATTGACGACGCTTGTGAGTCTTTGCCGAGAGTGTGTTTCTTGCATGTGTTTCGGGAGGGCAACCAATTGGCGGATGCCCTTGCAAAGGGGGGTGTCGATAGGGTGTATTGGCTATGGGTACAGGCTTGATTTGGCTTCGTGTTAGTTCTTTTGTTTCGACACAACTAATGGTACTCTTTTCCCCCACTTAGGATTAGGGGGTTTTTAACGAGGCTATTAGTTGTGCTTTGTATGATTTTGCATTAATAAAATCATCTTGCTGTTTCAAAAAAAAGTATTAAAAAAATTAAGTGTATGTAACAAATAATAAATATTGGGAAAAAATAGACCCTTAATAATAATTGTTGAAAAATTGGACCCCGTATAACAAATATTGAGAAAAAATAAATTTTAAGAGTAACCCCTAATTACAAATGTTGGAAAAAAAATTGAGTCCTAATAATAAGGGTTAATTAAATAAATTTTAAGAGTACAACACTAATAATAAATATTAAAAATTTAAATCTTAATATCGAATATTATAAAAGAAAAAATGGGCCCTGGGTGAGCACACCTCCTGCCCAGAGACGGCACTGTGCACAAGAAACGCCAGAGCCCCAGAAGACAACATAAGATGAACAAATAGAACGCCAGTGGTTTTGCAATAACATAAGTAGATTACGTTACCACCATGCTGAAAGAAAAAAAAAAAAAAAACATGTTCTATCAGTATCACCCTTAACGAGCGCATTAGCTAAGATGTTCACTTCTCTAAACAAAACCAAAATTATCTATCACTTTTTTTCTTCCGTTTAGATTTAGGGAGATTTTTAATTAGGCTCTCAATTTTGATTATACTTTATGATTTCTCAATAACAAATTATAAATTTGCCGAACAAAAAAAAAACAAAATAAAACCAAAATCATCTGGATTTTTTTTTGCCTATTTTTATCAGTGGCTAACTGAGCTATCTGTGCAAGTAGATCGTTATATATTGTGAAACCAATAAATTGATTTTGATATAACAAAGAAATTAAGGACTAAATTGAAAAATGGAAAATGAATTTTTAAGTCCTCAAAACCTCTCTATGCATTTAAAGAAAAATGTTTAAGTCAAAACCTCAACTTGTCAAATATTTTCTAAGTGTTTATCAAGCCAAAACAGTGATTTTCGAGTCACCGTTTCGGAACATCCTTTGGGCGTTCCGGAACAGTTTGAAACTATTAACCTCTGTTTCGGAACGTGTTTCGAAATGGATGAAGAACAACGGAACAATTTGACCCGTTTCGATACGGTAGTATCGAAACGACCTCAAACGTTACGAAACGTAATTCAAACTTGGTTTTAAAATATGACCGTTGAAGTTTTATAACTGAATTTAAAATTGTTGTTAAGGCGTATCGAAACGCTTCCAAGCCGTTTCGATACAGGCTTCGACAGTAGCAAAATGTTTCGAAACGAGTTTCGAAACGGGCTCTTAGTGTATCGAAACGATCGTGCCCGTTTCGGTACGGTCTATTTATTACACCCCAATTGCTCTTTCTATTTTGGTCTATTTATTACTCCGCCGCCTCCTCCTCCTCCGCCACCTCCTTCCTCACAATCAAAACTCAAATGGTTGTTCTTTCCCTTAGTGAAAATGACAACAAGGAGAATATCCCTCCTTTCTCCTCCAAAAACCCTGCATTTGTTCTCACAAAGCCTTCATCCCCCAACAACAAAAGAAGATTGAGAATACCCCTCCAAGACATTACTAATCTCCTTCTTCCCCAAGTCTGTTCAACACATGTTCAATCCAATACAACCCAAGCTTTGGTTTCTCAGGCTAAGTGTCGGAAAAGGAGAGCTGGAAGTGAGATTGCATCGGTTTGCAAGAAGACATGTTTGGTGTATAAATGTGGGAACTTCCGATAGCTCAAACATTAGATCCATGTATTATTAGGGATTTTCAACTACTCAATCTGCTTGATTGAATTAGAGGGTTCAGTTTAGTTTATTTTCCTTGTACGAGTTATTGTCTCTAAATTATATACATTATACATAGATGTGACATAACATGTCTCAAAATTGAAATCTAGATTGAAACATTTCATGTGTTAGGTTTTGCGGTGGTAGAATTGATATTGAATCATCGTGATTTTATAGAATTAATTTTGTGTATAATTGATTTTAAAGTAACATGATTTATATTTGGGAGTTTTTTTCTTAAAAATCACGATTGTGAAAAATATAGTATAAAAATCACGACGAAATGCAAAAGCTACTTTTCCCTTGCTTTTTACAAAATCACGTTTTGGGTCCAAAATCACGTTTAGATTTTAAAATCCAAACATGTTGGCACGATGACCAAAATATTTTTTTCGTTCAATTAGAATTTTTGAACCCCAAACGCAAAACCAAACATGCTACGTCCAACTTAGTTTTCCCTTCATCCGTGGCCATTGGCCACCGCCACATATCCAAAATATGCTACATCAACATCGCTCGTAGCAGCATATATAAACCTGGTGATCTTACAACGCCAACCTTTTCGAAAAGCTCGTGAGCCGGAGAGAATAATCCTTTGATGCCTTTGTGTCTTTGAAAGAATCACCGGCAGCCGCGACCCTTTGGCAATAACGGCGGAGATCGGGATCAATAGACCCTCTTAATTTTTCTCGCATCTTTAGCAGCAGTGACGGATGTGCATATAACATAGGGTGGGCCCGTGCCCACCTTGAACTTTTTAAAGTTCACACATTTGTCTTCAATTTTCTTAATTTTTTTTATTAGTCTTTAAATTTTTGTAATATTTGTGATTTGTGCCCACCCTAAAATTTTGAGATTTTATATGTGTTCACCCTCAAATATATTTCTGGATCCGCCACTGTTTAGCAGGCAGAATAAAAATTTGTTTAAAGCTCGACGGACCCATGAATTGAGCACTGATGGGATTAGTCGAATCTGGTGCACGCTAATGCCATTCCAATCGCAAGAGACAACCACCATCTCTGGTTTTTTTGGTCCCGATAACTACTACTGGCTAGTGCTCGGACCGGAGCTCTGGTCACATCTAGCAACGACAATGTTAATTGATTTTTTTACTCAGTCTGTTAGTCGTGAAAGTAGTTTTATTCAAAATATAAAAGCAATACAAGGATAGATTGAGTAGGAATCCAATTACTGAGTCCACCAGCTACGCAGAGCTGTTTATGAGATTTTAGTTGCCTAAGGGCGAACTAAAAAATTAGGCCTATAATAATAAATATTAATTTTAAAAGTAGACCTCTAATAACAAGTATTAGAGAAAAAATGAGTCCCCTTATAATAAATATTAAAAATGAATTTTAAAAGTAGGCCCCTAATAACAAGTATTAGAAAATATAGGTTTTTAATAACAAACATTAGAAAAAATAAATAAATTTTAAGAGTATGTTTCTAATAACAAATATTGGAAAAAAAAATCATGTCCAAATTGGACCTTTAATAACAAATATTAAAAAAATTAAATTTTAAGAGAATGTCCCTAATAACAAATATAGGGAATTGAGCCCCTAATTATAAGTATTAGAAAAAATTGGGTCTAATAACAAGTATTGAAAAAATTAAGAGTGTGTCACTAATAATATATATTGGAAAAAATAGGCCCTTAATAATAATTATTGAAAAATTGGACCCCTTATAACAAATATTGAAAAAAATTATATATTAAGAGTAGGCCCCTACTAACAAATGTTGGAAAAAATTGAGTCATAATAATAATGGTTAAATAAATAAATCTTAAGCATACACCCCTAATAAATATTAAAAAAATTAAATCTTAATATCAAATATTGTAAAAAAAATGGGCCCTAGGCAGGCGCACCTCTTGCTCATTCCCAGGAACAACACTGTACACAAAAAACACAGAGCCCCAAAAAACAACATAAGAAGAACAAACAGAACGCCAATAATTTTAAAACAACATGAGTAGATTACGTTACCACCGTGCTGAAAAGAAAGAAAAATAAACATGTTCTATCAATACCACCCATAACGAGCTCATTGACTAAGTTATTCACTTCTCTAAACAAAACCAAAATCATCTATCACTTCTCTTTTCTTACGTATAAGTTTAGAAAGGTTTTTAAAAACTCCTTTAATTTCGGTTTAAACTTTATAATTTTCCAATAACAAATTATATATTTGCCGAGCAAAAAACAAAACAAAACAAAATTAAAACCATTTGTTTTTTTTTTGCCTATTCATGAGTCAATACTAACAAATTAAATCCTAAAAATTAAACTCTAACCCTGAACACTGGACCAAAAGCGGAGCTAAAAAATTTAGTTTGGAGTGTCAAAATTTAAAAATTTTATAAAGAATTTCTTTCTAAATAGATGAGAATAAATAATGGGTATCAATTTTCATTTAATGGGTGTAAATGTTCTTTTAAGGGTGTCGATATTCATTAAATTTATGTTAATTTTATATTTTAATATTATTTTATATTAAAATTATAGAGAAAGATTTTTTTCTCCTAAATTTTTGGTGTCATGTGACATCCCTTGTATATAAGTGGCTCCGCCCATGCACTAAACTTAAACTACATATCTAGTTTTTTTTTAATGTTGGGGCATAAATAAAGGTATATAAAAGATAGAAAATTTATGATATGATGGAACAAAAATCTTTTTCCCCCTTTTTAGTGCATCTTTTCATGCATCAATAGTAACAAATTAAGTTCTACTAAGATGTAACTTTGCATTTTTAATCTTAAATCTTAAACTATAAACTTTAAAATATATACATATTCAATTCCCTAAACATAATATTAAACCTTAACCCTAAACTTATTTTTTTAGTATAGGGGCATAAATAAGACACCAAAATGTGACAGGTAATTTTCAATAATACAATGGGAGTGAAAAAATAATGTACTTGTGAAAAATATTTAGTACGTTGGCAGTTATTTTGGCAATGGCGAAGGCTAAGACTCCATTCACCTAAGATTTTGAGTCGCTCGTTGGCCTTTAACGCTCGTTTTTAGAGAAGTTAAAATTTTCAGTTGCGGTGAAACGCTCGTTTGAGTGCTAAATCAGGCGAGGAAATGCCCAGCGCACTGTTGGTACCCGTTCGACCTTAATTTTCCATTGGACACCTAATACTCGTTGGAGAAACATTGCTGAACACACCCTAAGTATCCAAACTCTATAGCAAGCAATCAATGACTAAGAAATCGAAATGGCCATAAAAACTCATGAAGCTCCTGTACTCGAAAAATGAAGTCTGTAGAACCTTGTCAAAACATTGAATCACATTCGATGTCACGTCGCAAGATATTTAGATTTCTTATGAGTTTTTATGGCCATAATGTAACACCCTGAAAATGAAAAAAAAAAGAGAAAGGGGAACCAAAAGGATTTGAACCCTGGACCTTTGGAGTAAAATGCTGAAGCATTTACCGTTTGACCCAAGACCATTTATGGTTTAAGTTTGCCTTGAGTTACTTTTGAACTAAACTTTTTTTGTGTATCTGAATTTAATAAATCAATTAAACTCCCCACCTGCCTAATATTGGTCTTGGAATTTGAAGAGACGTTCAAAATATCCCAAAGTCCTTCCCCCTCACCGAACCCGCACCGTTCACCGCCCGATCTCGGCCACCGCGTCGTCGTGGGCGTCACCGCCCATGCCCCTGTGACCGCCACCTCACCCCGAACCCGTCAACACCGTTCACTCGTGCAATCGCGCTACCGTCCGCCTCGGAGAACCGTTTGAAGGCTTCGTCAAGAAACCCTTGCTCCGCCGCCCTTGTGCATCGGTGGTCTAGCCGCAACCCGTCGTCCGTGTTGCACACGGTCACCAGATTCGAGTTTCCCCCGTTGTGGTGAACAAAACCCCTCCGACCGTTTGCTCGTCCGACACCGGCAAGCCTCTCATCGGAGTTACATTGAAAACGGTCATCCCCTTCTCTGTTCGGTAAGTTTTTCTGGCCAAAAACTTAAATTATCGAGCTATAGTTTAGATAATAAGGAAAATGGTGTGATCAGGGATGTTTTCAGGCTCATTTCTGACCGTCTAGGGCCGCGCGTGGGCCCCACGCGCCGTCCAAAGCGATTTCTGGCCGCCTTAGACGGTGGCTGCCGAGCCAGCCGGCTCAGTCTTGGTCTAGCCGTGAACCGAGCCACCCAAACCGGTCTGAACAAACCGGCCCAAGCCCAGTGGTTAACCAAACCCAATGACCGACCCGTTAACCCGTTGACCGACCCGACCCGTTGACCCGACCGACCCGTTGACCGAGTCAACTTAGTGAGTCAACTCGCCTGAGTCAACCCAGTGAGTCAACTCACCGAGTCAACCATTGGACCAGTGACGCCAGCGTTGACTTTGACTGCTGAAGTCAGTGTTGACTTTAACCAAAAAGTCAACTTTTTCCGAAAAGCCCTATTTTATGTTTTTCGACGTCCTGAGTTCATTTTTTATGCTCGTTTCATGAAATTCTAACCCGAAAGCCTCCAAATTAGACCTTGAAGTCGAGTTTGCTTATGTAATTTATTAATCAAATACGAGCAGTGTGAATGAGGACTGAAATTGGATTTTTTTTGTGCGATTGAAGGTATTCATAGTTCTTGTATTCGAGATGTTGAGGACGTCGCATTCGGGTTCGAGAGTGATCGAACGGAGTATCATGGTCGACCGATATAGCAAGTATTAAAGGTAATACATTACTACCCTTAGTATGCTTTATGAACATGTTGGTATTCGGTAAATGCATGCATAAATATGATGAGGAGTGATGTTAGCTCTGCTTAAGTCACACCGGATATGAAACCTGGATAAGATTAAATGCTCAAACGAGAAAGTGAATAAATGTAAGGATATGGAGTTCAATAGATAACTAATAAAGCAGCTAATCTCCAAATCCAATTATCAGTGTCAAGTGATCAAATGTTAAAAATACTCGGATATAAAATTACGAAAACGCCCTTAAAGTATGAGAATGACTAAAATATCCTTGGAATTGGAAGCGATCTAGAAATCTATGTTAGATGTGGTAAGAAAACATGATTCATTTGAAAATATCGAAAAACTTGGAAAGTTACGGTAACAAGATTTAAACCTTCGAGATTGTAAGGTGTTAGGTTTCTTTGAGTCTGGAATGAATCTCCGAATATAGCTTTACGGGAAACTATCCACACATCTGTATTAATCAAGCGACTCAGAATATCGAATTGATTGAAATGACTAAAAGTATTGGAAGTACTATTATGGTTGAATTAATTGGAAGGGTCGTATCGACCAAAAAGACTGAAGTATCCTCAGACACTGAGGTTTGCAAATTTACTAGAAAGATGGATAAATCTTTGAGTTCTGAAATGAATGAAGTGGTTGGAGGTACCGAGATTACTTGAATGACTGAAACACCCACGGGTACTTAATTGATTGAAATATTATATATGGTTCGATTGACAGGAATGATGGATATCGCGAACTTCAAATGACTGAAATACCCCCCATTGACTGGAATAAATAAATTGTCTTTGATAAAATTTTGGAAATACCAATAAAGTTGGAAATGACTGAAATGCCCCTAAGGATTGAAGCATGAATCGTGTATATCGATCGCTCATGGTATTAATAAGGTTGGAAGTTTTTCTGCGCAGAACATAAGTTTGACTACTCCGCGGCAAGTCCGATGGTGAAATATGAAAGTAACCGTTCAGATATACGATATAGTCGGATACATTATAAGGGTTGGTTAGTAATGCAAGGTTGGGTTATGTTAGTTCGAATGGTTTTGGAGGCTCGATAAACTTGTGGAAATCTTAAATATTGTAAATCATAATTTCCTCATGATTAGGCTAAGTTACAAAGTCCCCTATAATAGTTAAATGACCAAAATGCCTGCATTGGCCAAAGTGATCAAAATAGCCCTGAATGTATCTGATGTCGTGAGAGGTCTGGACATGGAAACCTTTGAATGCTTGGTTGGAAACCTGATGAACAGCTAAAATTTTCTGAGCCGTTGTTTATGCCTTGTTGGTATAAATTACCAAAATGACATTGTGTGATAAAATGTCTATAATGCCCTTGTAGGCTTAAATGAGTAAATCACTCATGATATGCCTAAACTCTCAAAAATCTTGATGTATCTCTCTCGAATATCTAGTTTGAACCGTTAGTACAAACCCCTCTTTGAATAGGGGCCTCGTTCCAGAAACCCGTTTAAATGGTCAAAAGTTTAATGTGTTCTCTTCCGTAAATGACAAGTATCTCCAAGGAAATAAACTATTCCACCTAGTGTGTTCCATGTGTGCTACACGACTGTTTTTGCATACTGATTTACATGTTTTAATACCGATCACGTGCACATGATAGAATACTTGAACTCACATGAACATGACATGTTTTATAATTAAACATGACCGTACTGTATTTTTGATATATGCTTATGTACCTGATATGACCAACATGCTATATGGATAATGTATTACTAAAAATACAGTTATTGATTAATCGAACTATTACATAGGTTGTTACTGGGGTACTTGGGATAGAATATGAAGTGACTGCAGGTTCAGCTCTGATCCAGCTGGTAATTCCTTACCGTTACAGGTTCCTATGCTTCGGCTAGGGAACTTCCTACCGTATCGTACCATTCCTATAAGGTATTCCCTTAGGTTGGCACCTATGCCCAATGGGCACTGGTTAATGCCTTTGACGCAGTTTTGGGGAACTGCCTCTTGGAGTATGGTTGGAGGGTAGATAAAAGATTAAACCGAACCGTATTATTACTTGAACTTTATGTTTTTGAACTAGAAATGTATATTATACTGTTGTTGTACATGTTTTACTTACACTGTTGGAACACACTAGAAACCGAACTCTCTAATTCCACCTCTGTATATTATTAGCCTATAATTCCCGTCTAATTCTCGATGATTGAATAAAGAATAAGTACCATTATTCTCAAGTATAGCGTTACCCTGAAATATCGAAAAAGAAATGAAGATTATTACTGCGCGGAACATCATGAATATGTCATGCCTACCATATATCTGCATGAGCTTATAGTATCTTTCGGTAGTTTTGTATTACTGAGCTTTTCCAAGCTCACGTTGTTTTTACCATCGCAGGTTAAAGGATTATATCATGATATAACTTTTGACATCAGTGTTCGGAGTTCTCTCGGCGATGCTTTTGGAGTACGGTACTGTATAGTTAGTGGGCATGTATGTCATATATTGTTTTATGATAGCATTTGTAAAGCACTTTCTGAAATATCTGTTATATGTTTAAATAAGTTCTTGAAAGAGTATTTTCAACAAAAGTTACCGTTATAATTTAATGTGTTTTTCAGAGGAAATGTTTTATGTGGATTTTTACGGTGGGTCGCTCTTGTGACCCTAATGTGACTTCTTAAGATCCGCGAAACGCATAGGCGGGTTTAGGGGTTACACATAAGTACCCCGATTTTATCTATACCAAAACAAAATCTGCCCAAACACTCTTTTAACCCAACCAAAACATAGTATTAACTCCACCAAGCCTTAAAAGAGTTCAGATTTGAGGTCTTTGTGTTGGGTTCATACCATTAACGAAGAGGATAAAATATTGGGGTCTCAACGGACGAAAATTCCAACCCCGTGCATGCCTTCTTCTAGGAACGTACGCAATATTTAATATTAGGTGGGCGAACCTATACAATTCAAAGAGAGCGAATCTATAAATTTTATGAGGGTAAAAATAAATTTTTAATAAAAATATAAAAAACTTTAAAAATTTAAATTATATATGAATTTTAAATTTTTAAAAGGGTCGACTGCCCCTCCGGCCCTCTTTTAAATTCATCTCTGCCAAGTGCCGTCTTCTAAGAGCCACGGTCCAAGACATGGTATTGTGTGGACTCTCCACTTGTACATATACTAAAAATTAATGTCAATGGAGATGGGTATAATAGTAAATCTGGACCAGCTGAGTGGTGCTGCTTTAAAAGATGATGCTTGAAAGATTTATGGCTAATTTCTTGAGACCTTTGGGCATGATGGAGACTAACGAAGCTGAGTTAAAAGCGACTATTAATAAAAAATTATATATATTTAAAAATTATATACGAATTTTAAATTTTTAAGACGAATTTAATGTAGTATAGAACTCCATTATTAAATGGACTCATCAGCTCATCGCGTGTATATCATTCTCTCTACAATTATATATGAGTATCTTTGATCATTCAGTCAAGTAGTGGATTCCTGAGTTTTCTAGTATTTTTTTAATCAAATAGAAATATTATATTCTCGTACCGATTCAAACTCATACAAGATGAAGTAATATGAGCATTCTTAACCACTAGGTCAATTAACGGATCTCTCTGAATTTTCTAGTATTAATGCTATTTTTAGGCCAAAATAAATATAAACATATTCATTAAAATAGGTAGATAAACACACAAAGTTAAAGACACCACAATCATGTTGGACGACATAGCTTAACGTCCAACTATATTTTATTCTAAGAAATACCTTCTACTTGGATAAGTAGAGGTACTTATTTTGCAGGAAACAGATACAATACTGGTTTTAAGACGATTGCATTATGGAAAGACATGATAATAACACAAAATATTCGATCTTGTAATCATTCGACATGCGTCGGTGGATCCGTTTAAGCAGTCAGAGGATCCGGCACATAGGAAATGTCATTGAACTTCCAGTGTCCATCGTCTGTCTGAACCATGTTCTTGAACAATTCCTTAGTCCACCAGTTATCTGGTATTTTGTATTCGTCCAGTAAACCATCAGTGTATTTGTTTATGACCGGATTGTCGAAATCGAGTTCTTCGATCAGTTTGAATTCTCCGTTTTCTTGCTGCCCTGCAATTGCATGCTGGTAAGCCTCCAAATTGTGAGGACTAATGTTCCATTTCAAGTAGGGTGATTTGGTAGTGTCAATGTCTAACTCTTCCCCCACATGGAAGTAGACTCCTGGTAGAAACGGGACCTTAGGGACGGGGTCCGTCGCATTTACGATCCGAAGGATGTGGAAATTCTCAAGTTTATCGCAAATGTCTTTGAAGAACATGTTCCCGACGCGAGGGCTGGCGGCCGGAAAAGCCGTCACCATGAAGGACTTATTCGGATTGCCTGCAGGCTTATTGAAACCATTGTAAGCTATGTCCATAGCGTTTAGGGTTGCAAGTGCAGCGCCCAGACTATGGCCTGTCACAGTTATGCTCACATCCTCGTTCTGATACATAGTTACCAGCTGCTGCACTGCATGACAAACCTGACGACCAATAATAGCAGATTAATGAACTGTTATTACATATGTCAAATGTGTATATATGTACATGTATATATCATGATTTACCTGGTCCCTGGCGCTGGTTTTGACATAAGGGGAGTTTGCAATTGTCTTCATATAGGTGTTGTAAAAACCAGCATGAATTTGAACAAAGTCATTCCCGAACAATTCCTTACCTGATGTCTGAAAAATATTAGCATCATTACCCCACTCTGTGTTCGTTATGGTTCCTCTCCATGAAACAAGAATGTCCCTCCTTCCCAGAACAGTTTTGCCTTCGTCCGTGGCCACCGCAACGTATCCGAAATACGCGATTTCGTCGGCAGCCGTAGCAGCATATATGAAGCTCATCACTTTATAACGGTATGGATTACCATTCTCGAGACCAACCTTAGCGAAAAACTCGTCAGCAGGGTACATGCTATGGGCATAACCCTTTGATGCCCTAGTCCCATTGAAAGCATCACCGGCGGCACCGGCCCTTTGACAATAGTGGATGAGATAGCGGCGGAGATCGACATCGAGAGGGTGCAATAGACCCTCCCAATTATTCTCGCCGCTAAGTTCTCTCCAACGAGAAGCTATTTTAGAAGTAGACATGATTGTGTTATCTCCTACAGTTTATGAACTCTGAACTTTCTTTGTGAAGATGCATTAGTAGCATTGTTGTGCATGGTTTATATAGACTGAAAATCTACACCATGTGACAAGCAAATGAAGAAGAAAGAAAGGTAATGGAGCGAATGGACATATTTTTAGCATGCGAAATAAACATTTAAGCTCGATGGACCCACGAGGTTTGATTAGTTTTTTCGGATCCACGTTGTTTTCCATCTTAGTACCATCCCCACTTTCCACCACTTGAATTATTGATTTTTTCCCCACATGTCACAACCCTTTTATGCATGGAGTTAATATTATCTTTTCTGATAATACCACTTCTAAGATTTAAATTTATTTTTTATTAAAAATATACTGGTGATGTCGATTGATTTTAACTCGGTAATTGATATATTATTAGAACAATATACAAAAAGATGTATTATTGTATCAAATCGTAAGTTAATATATATATATATATATATATATTATCATTACCCTTTAACGATTGTAGTAATAGCCGCTAGTTTTATCGAATAAATAGTAAATACATAAACAATCAATTTAGACAAATAATAGATACAAGCAAACACCATTATATGCAATGAAAGATAAATATCTTCAACATGAACATAAAATTACATATAATAGTGATGGTACGTTGGTCAACAGACATTACAACAATTCAATCACGATAAATGATTATTAATAGTATGTTATCATTTAATTCAATAACAATGTATATACAGTCAAATTTAGGGATGATAATATAATCTGAATCCGATTTGATTCTGATGAGTTTTCAAATGTGACATATTTCATTTGCTATTTTTCTAGTTATTAGGACTTCTTGCTGCTTAATACATGTTGTTTTTGTTATATTTTGTGCAGAAACTCAATTCTGGAAATAGCAGTGAAAACGGGGCATTTCTGTAGTTTTTATTATAATTCTGTCATGACCGGCATCATGGGCACGACACCGGGCACGACGCATCTGACGTGGCAGTGACGTGGCGACTTCTGGAACGTTCTGAGAGATCTTATCAGCTTATCCGTTTAGATTTCCTGCATTTAAATTTCAAAACATTTGAATTGTTTTATCTTTTGTTTATTATTTTAAATTATCTCATCACCTTATCTTTGTAAATCTAAGCCTATAAATAACACCCCTTGGTAAAGGCTTAGATCATCAATCATTTTAGTGATCATCTTCTAGCTTTGAGTTTTCTTTATCTTTGTAAACATCTTTCTAGTTTTAATTAAAAGTTCTTCTTTTTCTGTATTTTCTTTGTTTCGTTTATTTTATGTTATTTAATTATTTTTCCAAAACCAAGTTAAGCATGATAATCAATATCATGCTTAGCTAAATCTTTTAAGCCAAGAACCAGCCAAGTCTATTCGATTCGTGAGAATTGAACTTGCTTAAATTCTTTTGGGAAATTATTTTTATCTTTCTGCTTAGATAGTTTGGCAATCGGCCTTACTAAAGGTTTTTAACCGTTTTTCAAATCAAAAAGAGCTCGTTGGTTTGGAATCCTTTAAAAACATAGTTGGGAGGAAGGATCGGCCTGTGGCAAATTTCGACTTCCTATGAACACTCTTAGCGACGGTCCGCTAAGAAAAGATAAAATCAGAAGCGATTCTATTTTAGACAATTTCTGAGTCGGGTTTTTCCTGCTTTTATTCTAAATATTTTAACGGCGATAGACGTGGTTGATTTATTTAAGAACCATCTTTCGAAGATAGACTTGGGAGGATTGGTTACTCGAGAGAGAAACAAGTTACGACGGGTTGGGCCTCGTAGACTGTAACCGACATGATCCCCGAAATAAAAATCTATTTCAGTGATCGAAAGAATTGAAGAAGCTGGTTCGAGGCTATTTCACATACTTGGTTTTTCTTATTATTTTTAATTCTTGCATTTTATTTTATTAGTTCACTCAAAATTAAATCACTCCCCCCATTTTATTTAATTACTTTGCAGATATTCCTGGAAGTACTAATCGAAGCAGTCTTCAGTCAATAATTCCAGCTAATCTCCCTGCGGATCGACCCTCTTTCCCTATATCTATTTAATTTTTTTTATTCTATTATTTATTGAAAGATGTTAATTTATTTATTTATTTTTTACCGGTTAAACAACGACTTGTCAAAATTAGCGCCGTTGCCGGGGAGATTTACTTTTGGCACTTTTTGACTGATTTTGTTTATTTATGACCAGGAGAAATTCGGGTAATCTTGTTCCATACAACCCAAAAATCGAAGCAAGCGCTCGTAAGAACCACGGTGAAACTGTCAGACGAAAGAAAGTACAAAAGAAAAACCAACAACAATCCCATTCGGAATCCATATCTGAACCACCACACGACCAAACCGAAGAAAGCACAAGTCCGATATCTATACCTACACCCAACCCGATGGCTAACCAAACCATTAGACAGCTCAACACCGCCCCCGCTGAACAACAACCCCTTTGTATCACCTTTCCTCACGGCGATACCCCTTTCCAACTCAAAACGGGCCTAATTCACCTATTAACCACCTTTAATGGTCTCCCTACTGAAAGCCCACATAAACACCTTGCCGAATTTCACATGGTGTGCAACAGCATGAAACCGCAAGGAGTTTCAGAGGATCGGATAAAACTAAGGGCATTTCCTTTTTCTTTAGCCCGAATGGCTAAAGAATGGTTATTTTATTTACCTCCGAATTCTATTAATACATGGGCTGATCTTTCTCGTGTTTTCCTTGATAGATATTTTCCTGCAGCAAAAGCGACTGAACTTAGGCGAAGAATTTTGGGTATCCAACAAACGCATGACGAGTCCTTATACGATTATTGGGAAAGATTCAAAAATTTGTGTGCGAGTTGTCCGCAACATAAATTATCCGAGCAAGCGCTCCTTCAATATTTCTATGAAGGAATGTTGCCGATGGATAAGAAAATGATAGATGCAGCAAGCGGTGGAGCGCTTGTCAACTTGACCCCCGAAAATGCTCGAAATCTGATATCTACGATGGCGGCGAATTCACAGTAATTTAATTCTGCGAGTGAACCCAACCGACGGGTTCACACAGTAAGCACAATTTCATTAGAAAATAAGATAGACAATTTGACTTATATTGTGTATTCTCTTGTTTCAGGGGAGATAGGAGCTGCTAAGGTATGCGGAATATGCACTATGCCAGATCACGCAACCGACTTATGCCCATTGTTGCGGGATACATCTGGTGCCCAAGTTAACGTCGTACACAACTTTCCCGGACCTCCCCAAAGACCCTATAACCCACATAGCAATACGTTCAATCCCGGTTGGAGAGATCACCCAAACTTGAGCTACGGTAATCAGAACCCGAATTACCAACCTAGGCAGCAACCTCCCCACCAAAACCAAGCACCCCAAAAATCCTCGCTTGAGTCTATTGTTGAGAGATTGGCAGTTTCGCAGGAAAAATTCCAAACCCAAACACAATCCCATCTCCAGCAAATCGATAAACAAATAAGCCAACTAGCTCAAGCCGTTAGCCGTATAGAATCCCAGGGAAAGTTACCATCCCAAACCGAAACCAACCCAAGGGAAAACGTTAGTGCGATAACTTTGCGCAGTGGAACAGTGATAACGCCTAAACCGCCCAAGCAAGATGAGCGGAAATCCGACGAACCGGGAAAATCTTCGGAAGACCAGAACGACTAGTCTCCTCCCAGCGCAGGTAATGCCAAATCTAAAATTTTTATTTCTACTTACGAACATGTTCCTCCTTTTCCAGGTAGATTGGCGAAACGAGATAAAAAGGAGGAAGAGAAGTAAATTTTGGATATATTCAAGAAAGTGGAAATTAATATTCCACTTCTTGATGTTATTCGAAAAGTGCCTAAATACGCAAGGTTTCTGAAGGACTTATGCACAAACCGAAGGCGACTATCCGGAAATGAAAAAGTTAACCTTGGTGAAAATATTTCGGCCATCTTTCAAAAGTCGTTGCCGCCAAAGTACAAGGACCAAGGTATGTTTGCGGTTCCTTGTAAAATTGGGAATGTTGGGATAAAAAGAGCGATGTGCGATTTAGGCGCATCTATCAACGTCATGCCGTTAAGCGTTTACAACAAAATTTCGACTGAACCATTGAAAGAAACGCGAGTGACGGTTCAATTAGCCGATCGACCAGTCATCTACCCCGAGGGAGTACTAGAAAACGTGTTGGTACATGTAAAAAATCTTATTTTCCCTGCTGATTTTTATATTATTAACATGGAAAATGATCGCAGCAATAACGGATCCGAAATCTTGCTTGGCCAACCTTTCCTATCAACCGCGCATACAAAGATTGATGTTCGCGACGACATCTTAACTATGGAATTTGATGGGGAAGTAGTTAAATTTGATATGTATAAAGCTATGAAGTATCCTGATTCGGTCGCAAGTTTAAATTTTGTTGATATTATAGATTCGTTAGCTGATGATTTGATCGAAACTGATTTGTGTTATGACTTTTGTAGGGAATTCGCGGATCTCGACCATGAAAATATAGGCAAAATCATTTCAACTCTTTCTTCCCTTTCTGATTTTCAATAAATTCCAACTCGATCTAAACATTTTCCCTCAATTTTTCTTGAACCAAAGCCGAAGTTAGAGCTATTTAATTATATATTTTTGGGCGACAACCAAACTTTGTCAATCATCATTTCGAGTAAGTTGTCGCATCGGGAAGGAGGTAGAAGCTTAGTTGTTGTTTTGCGCACAAATAAAAAGATGAAGGAAGGCGTTAAAACGACAAGGGATGGACATCACCATTTATTTGAAGACCTTTCTTTTGAAGAACCAAAAATTTAGCAAAGTTCGTCGAGCTAAACGACGTTAAACAAAGCGCTAAATGGGAGGCAACCCATTGGTTTATTTTTCGTTAATTTTTACTTCCTTTTTAATAATTTAATTTATGTTTCATTTTTCATTTTCTTTCTTTTTTAATTGCCTTAATAATTTTTTCCCCTCTGCAGGATTCTTTTCGCAAACAGCAATGGCAAGCCTAACCTCAACTGAAGTGCACCGTTTCATTAATGTGGTGCATTTTAGCACACTCAATGAACGGTGCACGATAGCCCAAGCCCTTTCCCCTTAGCACCCGTCCAGTTTTTCCCTTTTCCCCTTTCTTTTTTTCTTTCCCGCAAACCACCAAACCCTAAACACACCCAGCCGCAAACTCACTCAGCCACGATTCACCATGTCCCGCACCTCTCCCACGCCGCGGTGGTCGACGAAAACAAGCCCCCAGCCCCCGAACGAGAATCCCATCCTTACGGCTTCCACCACTCATCTACCTCCTTCCCCAGCCATCAGCCGCCATTCGCAGTTCTCCAACAGCACCGCTGGATCGAGCTCCAGTCACAGTCCGCCTCCCCAACGGTCACCATCACCATCGTTACAATCAATACCCACGGGGAGTTCCCTTTACCCCTCTTTGCCTTACTTTTCTTTTTAATTTTTATGAATTGGGGCAATTCACTTAAGTGAAGGGGAGGGTAAATTACCACTTGTCCTATGCTTGTTTGATAATATGTTTTGATTTTGATTAAACCTTGAGACGAATTTTTTCTTGCCATTACTTGTTGTCTAGCATGTTGTACTTGTTCTTGTGCTTAGGAATGGTTGAATTTTAGTATTTTGATAATCAAAGGATATGGGTAATCTACAGTTTGACATCTCTTTTAATTTCTCTTGATTGTGTTAATTAGATTTCTCGCCTAGCTTAATCAAATTAGCCCAATTTTGGTAAGGTTTGAGCCTTGAGCATGCATTCTTCATATTATGCTCATTTCTTTTGCTTGAGAGTGTCATCTTGGATTTTAGGAATCTAGAACTTGTGGCTTGCTTACGATTTAAGACTACACTAAGAATGAGGTGCTTTAAAATGATTTAGGCATTAGGCCTTAACCTCTTCCACCCCTTTCGTTTTAATTTACCCTTTCTCATCGCCTAGTGAGCCTTTGTAAGCCTTACATCCCATTCCTTTGACTTAACCATTTCAATTGATCAAATGCTAGAATCTTTATTAGACATGAAGGAGATACTTTCCAAATAAGGGCATAATTTTTCCAGAAAAAAAATGAAAAAACAAAGAAAAAAGGAAAAACAGAATAAAAGGAAGCAATTGCTTCGAAAAGAAAAAAAAAGAAAAAAAAGAAGAAAAACAGTTTCGAAAAAAGAAGAAAAAAATGTGTGTTTGCTTGCCCATTTTTAGCTCCTTTTTAATGTCTTCACTGCTTTATGTTTGAAATATCTTGCATTGATCATCTTCTTTTGTCAAACATTTTACTTCTTTCGAGCGTTTCGGCAACATTTTACTAGGATTCTAGTGGCTGGTTCGTTTGATGCGGCAGTGCAATTTAATTGCCTTAGTGAATTTGAGGCGGCAAGCTTGGAATTGGAGTTTACGGAAGGGGAAATTAAGGAAGCGGTTTGGATGAGTGATGGTGCGAAGGCACCGGGGCCGGACGGTTTCACGTTTGAGTTTTATAGGAAGGGGTGGAATTTTGTCAAACATGACTTGCTCCATTTCATGCTTAATTTCCAAAATTTCAGTAAGTTTCCGAGGGGTGTAAATTCAGCATTTGTGGTGTTAATTCCTAAGAAGAATGATCCGAGAGTGATAGGGGATTACAGGCCGATATGTCTGCTAAACTATCTATACTAGATCTTGACTAAGTGTATGGCGAAACGATTACAGTGTGTGTTACCGAATTTAATTAGCGATGTGCAATCTGCTTTTGTACATGGGCGACAAATTCTTGACGGAATCTTGCTTGCGAATGAAGTTATACATTCATTACAAAGAAGGCAGTTTGGCGAGGGAGGATTGATTCTAAAATTGGATTTTGCAAAAGCTTACGATTGCATCAAGTGGGAGTGCCTTGATCGTATAATGAAGTGGATGGGATTTGGGGATGTTTGGTGTGCGTGGATTCGTGAATGTCTTAGTACGGCAAGGCTGTCTGTGCTTGTAAATGGGTCGCCGACGAGGGAATTTGAGATGCAACGTGGGTTGAGGCAGGGGGATCCATTGTCGCCTCTGCTGTTCGTGATAGTGGCTGAAATGCTACACCAATTTTTGCGTAACGCCAAGGATTTGGAAGTTATTCGAGGGGTGAAGGTGGCGAATGGATGTGAAGTGTCGCATTTGCAATTTGCAGACGATACAGTATTGTTTCTTCCGGCTGAGGTAAGCGTGGCTCAAAATTTGAAACGCATTCTTACTTGCTTCGAATATGCATCGGGGCTGGAAATTAATTATGCCAAATCGAAATTGTATGGGGTAGGTGTGACGGAGGATAGTTTACAGAATGTTGCAAATATTTTGGGATGTGCTTGTGCTGAATTGCCTATAATTTATTTAGGAACGCCTTTGGGTGTTAACCCGAGTAGTTTACAGATGTGGGAACCTTTAATTCAAAGGTTCAGAAAATGTCTTACGGGTTGGAAACGCGATGCATTATCTATTGCGGGGAGATTATTGATGCTTAATTCTGTGTTATCAGCTTTGCCGTTGTATTATATGGGGCTGTTTTTAGTGCTGCGAAGTGTTATCACTAAGATTGATAGGATTAGACGCAGATTTCTGTGGGGTGGTTCAGATACGAAATTAAAGATGAGTCGTGTGAACTAGTCTATTGCGTGTAGGCCTAGGCGTTTTGGGGGGCTGGGTGTGGTGGATTTACGTGCGCGAAATCTCGCACTCTTAGCTAAATGGCGATGGAGGTATGCTATGTCTGAGGATTCTTTGTGGCGTCAAATAATTGAGGCGAAGTATGGGTGTGATGTAGTAAGCTGGAAGCCTAATTCAGTAGGGGTTAGGGGTATGTCCAAGGTGTGGAAACAAATTATTGAAATTCAAGAAGAGGTTGAAGTGGGGCGTTTTATTGGGACATCGCAGTTCCGGTGGCAGCTAGGGAGGGGGGATCGAATTTTGTTTTGGCAAGATGTTTGGTGTGCCGAGGAGACCCTATAAAAAATGTTTCCGCGGTTATTTAGATTGGCGAGGGATAAAAGAGCATTGGTGCGGGATTATGCACGAGGGGGAAGGTTCGATCATGATGATTGGGGTTCTATCTTCGGAAGGAGTTTGAGATCGTTTGAAGTGATTCAAGTTTCCGAATTGAGGCATTGTCTGGGAAGATTAGCGATTGGCAGTGAGTTTATGGATCGCTTGATTTGGAAGCCGTCGCATACGGGGGATTTTTCGGTTGCGCGGCTGTATAAATTAATGATTTCGTTTGGTCTTGAGGCGAGGGTGGAGCTTGAGGCGATATGGAAGCTATCTATACCGCCAAAGATACAATATTTCTTGTGGTTTGTTAGGATGGATCGGCTGCCTACTATGGTGATGTTGCAGTCGCATGGTATGCCGGTTGGGGAGGATGCGATGACATGCTGTTGGTGTCGGGCAGCAGTGGAAAATTTGGACCACATTTTGTTTCGGTGTTCGATTGCGTGGGCTCTGTGGCAGCAGTTTTTTCGTTGGTGGAGGGTCGAATTTGTGCAGCCATGTGACTTGGGAGCTTTAATTGAGCAGTGCTTTGCTAATATAATTGATGGTTGCTTTCGAGATTGGTGGTTATCATCTTGCGCGGCAGTGGCATGGTTCTTATGGTTGGCGCGGAATGCATGTCTATTTAATGGTAAAAGGATGGATTTGGGGTCGATTGTCTTCTTGGTGAAGTTACGCTCATTGTTTTGGGTGAGATTGGATCTTCCTCCGGGGGCAATTATGGAGTCGACTTGGTGGGACAGCCCATGGAATTGTGAAATTCGGCCACGGGTAGTAAAGTGTCGGGTACATGTGCGATGGGAATTGCCGCTAGAGGGGACGGTGAAATTTAATGTGGATGGTGCTGCGAGGGGGAAGCCGGGCAAGGCGGGTTGTGGTGGTGTTTTGCGGAATGCAGCGGGACAAGTTTTGGCTTTATTTTCCGGGCTGATTGGTATAGTGGACTCGAATGAGGCAGAGGTGCAAGCAATCTGTTTTGCCTTGGAATTGATGGTTAATTCGGAGAGGGTGTTTCCTCCATTAGTGGTGGAGTCGGATTCGAAGACGGCAATTGCGTGGGTGCTTCACAATGACGCGAGGTCGTGGAAGTATGGGAATTGGTTGAGGCGTATCGATGAGGCGTGTGCTGCACTTGGAGATGTGTGCTTTCACCATGTGTACCGAGAGGCAAATAAGTTCGTAGATGTATTGGCGAAGAGTGGTGTCGATCGTACGAGTTGGTTTCAACGGGTGGGTTGATTGTAATTGGGGGTTAGTATTATTTCGTGTTGGTGCCTTCTTTTTGACATTACCCAAGTACTCTTTTCCTCTATAGGTTTAGAGAGGTTTTTAACGAGGCTTGGGGAATGTTGGCTATGTATGAACATTTCTTTAATAAATCATACATGTTGCCGAGCAAAAAAATCATCTTCTTTTGCCTTTTCTTTCCATCTTTCTACCTTTTTTTCTATACCCACATTACCCCTTGAATAAAAGACCTAATGATTTTTGCACCTCGATTCTAATACAGTAGTGGAGAATTGAACTTGTTACAAGCTTATGGAAACCTTTGTTCATGCATGACTTAGAGTGTTTTTTTTTCTTCACATTTACCTTCAAACACTTTGAGTGCTCTTGAGTGTATCTTGGTGAGGATTAAGACTAGGTTAGGATTTGATTAATGCTTGATAGGTAATTGGAAGAGATAAGGGATGTTCATTGCTTGCATCCATTTGGTTTGATTATGTTTCTTTCATGATACTCCTTTTGCGCTAGAACTCTTATGATTATGTTTGATGCTTGTAATGGCTTGAGAAATGTATTCTTTGGTTAATATCTTTTTCGGACATACTTGAGGACAAGTATGAGACAAGTGAGGGGGAATTTGATGAGTTCTCAAATGTGACATATTTCATTTGCTATTTTTCTAGTTATTAGGACTTCTTGCTGCTTAATACATGATGTTTTTGTTATATTTTGTGCAGAAACTCAATTCTGGGAATAGCAGTGAAAATGGGGCATTTCTGCAGTTTTTATTATAATTCTGTCATGACTGGCATCATGGGCACGACACCGGGCACGACGCATCTCACGTGGTAGTGACGTGACAATGACGTGGCGACTTTTAGAAGCTTCTGGAACGTTCTGAGAGATCTTATCAGCTTATCCGTTTAGATTTCCTGCATTTAAATTTCAAAACATTTGAATTGTTTTATCTTTTGTTTATTATTTTAAATTATCTCATCACCTTATCTTTGTAAATCTAAGCCTATAAATACCACCCCTTGGTAAAGGCTTAGATCATCAATCATTTTAGTGATCATCTTCTAACTCTGAGTTTTATTTATCTTTGTAAACATCTTTCTAGTTTTAATTAAAAGTTCTTCTTTTTCTTTATTTTCTTTGTTTCGTTTATTTTATGTTATTTAATTATTTTTCCAAAACCAAGTTAAGCATGATAATTAATATCATGCTTAGCTATATCTTTTAAGCCAAGAACCAGCCAAGTCAATTCGATTCGTGAGAATTGAACACGCTTAAATTCTTTTGGGAAATTATTTTTATCTTTCTGCTTAGATAGTTTGGCAATCGACCTTATTAAAGGTTTTTAACCGTTTTTCAAATCAAAAAGAGCTCGTTGGTTTGGAATCCTTTAAAAACATAGTTGGGAGGAAGGATCGGCCTGTGGCAAATTTCGACTTCCTGTGAACACTCTTAGCGGCGGTCTGCTAAGGAAAGATAAAATCAGAAGCGATTCTATTTTAGACAATTTCTGAGTCGGGTTTTTCCTGCTTTTATTCTAAATATTTTAACGGCGATAGACGTGGTTGATTTATTTAAGAACCATCTTTCGAAGATAGACTTGGGAGGATTGGTTACTCGAGAGAGAAACAAGTTACGACGGGTTGGGTCTCGTAGACTGTAACCGACATGATCCCCGAAATAAAAATCTATTTCAGTGATCGAAAGAATTGAAGGAGCTGGTTCGAGGCTATTTCACATACTTGGTTTTTCTTATTATTTTTAATTCTTGCATTTTATTTTATTACTTCACTCAAAATCAAATCACTCCCCTCATTTTATTTAATTACTTTGCAGATATTTCTAGAAGTACTAATCGAAACAGTCTTCAGTTAATAATTACAGCTAATCTCCCTGCGAATCGACCCTCTTTCCCTATATCTATTTAATTTCTTTATTTTATTATTTATTGAAAGAGGTTAATTAATTTATTTATTTTTGATCGGTTAAACGACGACTTGTCAGATTCGAAGAAAAATATCCAATCTAAATCCAATCGAAAAAAGTCAAAATTCGAATCCGAAAAAATGTTTGAGTCCTAATAGGAGGTGGATCGGATATGTACAATTTCATGATCCGATCCAAATCTATATCCAATCCGAGTCTGATCCATATATGAATATGAATAAAAACATTTAAAACTCTTAAATTTAAAAATATAAATATATATATTGAAATCCTAATTAAGTTGAATTGTGATTATATATATATATATATATATATATATATTGAAATCATAATTAAGTTGAATTGGAATTATATATATATATGGGATAGGATCCAGTTATAAGTTTTACACGTTTTCTGGATCGTTAGATAGGGGAATGGATGGCTTAGATTAACTCCTTACACTTTTTTTTACAAGTGATAACCTTCACATATTTATTGTTAATCTCATTCACTCGTTTCACCCATCCAATGGTCCAAAAACGTGTAAAACTTAAAGAGTTTTACACTGTATATATATAGGATTATGATCAACTTACACAGTGTAAAACTCTTTAAGTTTTACACGTTTTTTAGATCGTTGGATGGGAGAAATAGATGGCTAAGATTAACTCCTTACTTTTTTTCCAAGTGATAATCTTCACTTATTCTACTGTTAATCTCATCCACCCGTTTTACTCATCCATCCTTATATATATATATATATATATATATATATATATATTAGACATTTTATAATTGTGATTTGGAAAGTAGTTATGTTAGTAGACTAGTAAGACAATAATAGTTTATGTAAGGATGATTTATTTGTTGTTGAGTTTTTTTTAGTTGAAGTTTGAGTTGTTACTTTAATTTATTTTATATTGGATTGCAATATTTGTTGAGATTTGCTTGCGCTATTAGTTTAAATATATTTGTTTGATGAAAATTAGTTTTTATTTAAATATATTAGTTTGAGTTGTTAATTTAAAAAAAGGGAAAATTTAATTAGATTCGGACTTTCAAATTTGAATTTTGATTTTAGATATTTTATTGGATTGAACTTGAATTTATGTAATTGGACTTAAATTCTGACTTGAATTTTTTTGAGATCCGATTATTAATTAAATTGGACTTTATAAAGTCTGATCCATGTCCGATCCATTGCTATCCCTAGTTAAATTATCAAATATTAACTCATAATCAAAATTAAGTAAGTTTCGTCCTTCAATTTACATTAATTAATCGGGGTCTACTACAACTAAGAAGATAGGTATCTCTAGCAAATGTAGGTGCTCTAATTAATGACAACCGACAAATACACAACGGATAGGATCAAAGCATCTGTGAAAAAGCCTTAAGTGGTTTTGATATGATTTTTTTAGGTTGATATTTCAGGAATTTAATTTCTACATATTTGAATCTAATGGAATGATTGTACGCGTGAAAAATGTGATTAAAATTTTGAGAAATTAGGCTGAACCACTAATTACTTCGAAATTTTAAATATAGTATACAAATAAATATTTTGAATTAGATAGAAATCGACTAGAATTGGTTGAGGCCTACAACTATGCAATTTCTTTAAAACAAATTTTCGACTACTTCAAAGTGCTTAAGATCTTTGGTCGTCTGTCTCTCATGATACAACAACGAGATGATCAGCTACAGTTGTACTGCTGCAGAGATCACGAACTATACCCTTGCCTTTGTCTATTACCGAAAATTAGAGAAGAAAAGTTTTTCAAATTGTGTTTAACCTAGTCATTAATAATGTATCCGAAAAGCAGTCATTAATATTCAAATAATTTCTCAAAATTTTAATCACATTTAAGGACTAAATTGTTTTAATGTATTGTAACACCCCAAAAATTATGCCCAAATTGTAAACCTTAGATTCGAAATTTTTTTAATTTAGAACGCTAATTTTTTTATGAGTGATTAAATAGAATTTTCATCAAACTTGAAAGTTAATCTGCAATTTCTTCATAGTCCAAGGACCACATATGAAATTTACCAACTTACTAATGCAAAACAATGTTTCCCTTATTGTCGTAGGGTTTTTATATTATGATTTTCTACTTTGTTTATTTTATTAAAATATTTTAATTTGATTTATTATTATTATTATTATTATTATTATTATTAATCAAAACTATGTATATATTCTAACCTATCTTGCAAAACGAACACCAAATAACCCCCCAATTCAATTCCAACTTCCGCCGCACAACCTTTTGTTTTCAACCCTATTTCTTTCCAAAAATCCTAACTTTTGTTCTATAGAATCTGCATCATATTGTTCTTTTTGCCGAATCAGAGTCATGAGGCGAATCTGAATTAAGATTCATGGTAAGGCTGATTTCTCCACTTCAAAATCATGCTTTAATTCATTCGTTTGTTATAACTTGAAAGAACATGTATATATGTTTAATCTTTATTTTCTTGTAATGTGTTCTCCTATAAAATAATAGCAATACTAATTATTTTATATAAACAATAAAGAAGTTTTCAATGATTTCTCCATACACACGTATATATATTCATATATTCTTTAGTTTTATTAACCCAGGATCCATATAAATTTTAATCATATTTATACATATTGTTTATTATTATTATTATTATTATTATTATTATTATTATTATATATATAATATTCATAAATATGCCGAAACATCTTTATAAATGTATATATAAGGGTACTGTTTTAATGTATATTATATGTATATTTCAACTCCAGTTTTGAAATTATGAATTATAGGGTAAGATGGGTTCAAAGTTTAAAACTTTGGTCTTTGAGGTTTTAAATTATATATGGGAATTTATTTTGAATACTTCTATATTTTGATCCTTCGGTTTTATATTCTAGTGTCGACTCAACCAATTTTGTGGTGGTAGCTAAAAAATATTATTACTTATTCGAAATCTCGTCGAACCATTGTTACATTCGATAGTAATAGTGCTAATATAGGATTAATCTCATAGGTATTGATACAGCTGGACCTAGTGCTTTTGATCGTGGGAAACATATTATTCAGTAGGTTGAGTTGCTTTGGCTAAGGTGTGTTCCCTGCTTGTGCTATACTATATGTGTTGATGTTGTGTGATGTTTGACTGTGAAATATGTTGTTGCTATGTGATGGTTGACTGTAAAATATGATGTGAACTGGGCTATGTGATATGTTGTGATCTGGACTATGTGATATGATGTGATCTGGGCTATGTGATATGTTGTGATTTGGACTATGTGATATGTTGTATGTCATTCTGTTAAACATCATACATCGGATTCTGAATAGTTAATTATCGGATTAAATGCTCATGCATTTTCGGACTAAATGTTCATGCATTTTCGGACTATTGATGTTGCATTCGGATTGAAATCGGAACATTCATGTCATATCATTCGGGTGGGAAAATGTACGGAGGAAGTTCAGTGGTTTCATCCTTCGGGCTGAATTCCACTTCGGATCAGTGGTTCCACCCTTCGGGCTGAGTTCCACTTCGGATGGTGACGATGTAGAGAGTGGTTCTGGGGAACCTTACTCTTCGGACGGTGATGTAGATGGGTTCATGACATAGACTTAGTTGCATCGTGCATTGCATATCTGTATATTCGATTGACTGTTGAAATGACTATGTTGACTGTATGATTCCTGTGATTTTCTGTCTGATGCACCTTAGAGACACACTGAGCTTAATAGCTGACTCCCCCTTAGTTCTTGTTTCAGATACTCAAACATAGGCTTTCGGTACTTGGAGGACCACAGTTTAGCAGATTTATTTCAGTTTTCAGTATGAACGTTTTAGATTTTCAGACTTATCTCATTTTTATATCAGTTATTTTATTATTTGGGAACTTTATGTAAATCAGATATTTATATTTTGATTTGGGATTTTTCAACTGTTTTAGCATGCATGAGAATTTTAATCGGATATTTTGATGATTTGTTTTATGTTGTTTCCTTTTATACGGTCGCGTTTTGAAAAATAGAATTTAATGTGAAACAACATCGTTTTAATAAATAATTTAAGTATTTAGTTTTTAAAACCTAATATTCATCTTATTTGAGGGACACGTTTTCAAACCCGACTTCCTAGATTCGGCCCATAACCCGTGGGTCGAGTTTAGGGGGTTACATGTATAGATTTGAAGGACTAAATGTATTATTATACAAATTTTATTAACGGCCACAACACCGATTTAACTATAATTTAACTATCATTAACGGTTAAATGAATAATTTGAAGCAAATCTAAAAATTTAATACCCGTCTTGATGTTTTTGATAATTAAAAAATTTATTAAAATTTAGTGACTATTTATAAACTTTACCCTAAAATAAATTTCATGTTACTTTTTCTATGCCAACCTGTCCCCCACCATCGTCTAGAACTTTAATTACATGTTCCTCGTTATCTCTATTTTCCAAGGTGGAGTTTCCGACGTCTTCTGTCTCCTCCATGCATTCTTCGGACGCCTTACTTTTGGTTTTTTCTTTCTTTCTCGGCAATATAAATTTTTATTTAATAAAAAAGCTATACATGATTTTTATATGGCTTATTAAAAGACTTTTTCCCTTTTAAAAAGGAAAATAGAGTGCATAATGGCGATCGAGATTAGGGGTGATAACGAGCCGAGCTGAGCTCGAGCCTGGCTAGGCTTGGCTCGGCTCGGAAACAGCGTAATTGGGCTCGGCTCGAGGCTCGCCGAGCTCGGAATTTTAGGCTTGAGCTCGGCTCGAAAACAATATTATTAGGCTCGAAGCTCGTCAGGCTCGGCTCGGCTCGAAATGAAAAAAAAATGTTATAGTTTTTTTTGGATTTTGCTATTGACAGCCCTTAGGGCTGTCAATAAAAACTCTATTGATTCTTATAATTAATGTTTGTTTTGATTTGTAATTAAATACATTCCTAAAAAAATTATGTTTAATTAATTTTAGGTTATTTAATGTAATTAATACTCACTTAGAATGATTTATTGTTTAATGTTTATGGTTTGGGGATTTGAATTTAGGGTTAGGGTTTATAGTTTATGGTTTAGGTTGTATAGTTTGATATTTAGGGTTTATGAGTTGTGTTTAAGGTTTGATGTTTATGGTTTAGAGTTTAAGTTTGAGGTTTGGTGTTTAAATTTAGGGGTTGTGGTTTAAGATTTGAGGTTTTATTGTTTAATTAAATTAAAAAATTTAAATTAATGAAACACATTTTTTAGGAATGTAATTAATTACATTCTACTATATTTCTTTAAAAAGTAAAAAAAAAACATTAATTACAAGAATCTATAGTGTTCTTATTGACAACCCTTAGGGCTGTCAATAGCATAACCCTTTTTTTTATAAAAGGTTTGTTAAAAGTCCATTTCATAACCAACACTGAAACGAAATTCAATGACTGAAAAGGCGGAAAATGTCAAAAATTAAATTAATCCAAATAACCAATAAATATTCTTATAATACAAACACATAATTAAAGAAAATACAAAATCAAACAACAATCAACTAAAAAAATGCCCAATTCATTTTAGTTATTTTACTTTTAGTAGATTTTTCTTAATTTATTTTATTGCTTTTCTTTTGTTAAACACAATACTTTTAGTGCATATGTAGATTCCGAGCCTGTTCACGAGCTTTTCGAGCCTACAGGCTCGGCTTGTTAAGATTTCAAACCGATCCTGATCTCGATCCCGAGTCGAATTTACTCGAGCCGAGCCCAAATAGCTCGCAAGCCGGTCAGGCTCATTATCACCCCCTAATGGATATACAATGAGTGGTAAATATGGCCTTACTTTGTTTATTGTGAGCATTGCTATGATTCTGCAGCTTCTTTTGCATTTTGTCATCTTCAACCTTAGAACCGACACTTCCGTTCCATGACTGTGAACAAGAAACTTTCAGACCTGAATCTGAATTATTAGTTTAGTACCAACTTTGAATTATGCTATAAAGTAGACATTAAATCGTTAGATGCTCTAACGATAGCTATTTATTGAGGTTTACAAGTAGGGGCGAATCCATGAATTTGAGTTTGGTGGTTCACCTATTTGCTTTATTTAGAGGTTTAAGACTTTGAATCTCTCCAGACAATCAATTTGACTACAATAGACTAAATAAGCCTAAAAAAATGCATTTTGTTAAAGAGATCTCCCTACTTGAAAAAAGAATTAAAAAAGCAATAACAATCCCCGATTGATCAAAGTGATAAGAAAGTTGAATTGATAAAGGGATGAGTAGAGAAATTCGAAATCATTCATTTTTTTTCTTGTCAAATAGAACGTTTGAATGGATAAGTGTGATATCGTGAAAGTTCTTCCGAGTTTCAAAGAAAAAGATTATCAAAAGTTTGATCATTTGAGGATTGACCTAAATGTTTTTGTAGCAGTAATTTTTTTAAGTATGAAGGGTGATCCAAATGTAACCTTACCCATAATTGAGTGGCTCAAATGTAACCTTACCCATATTGAGTGACTCAAATATAACTTTTAAAAGATTGGGTGATCTAAATGTAATTTTATCCATAATTGAGTGACCTTCGTTGTAGTTTACCCAAAAAATCAGGAGCATTTCAAAGATTTGTGGGGCTCTGTGCAATTTATTAAAACGAGACCCTTAATCTATAGTGCAAATAAATTGAGTTTGGTGGTTCACCTATTTGCCACTCTTTTTGCATGTCTCGAGCAAAATTATTTACAATATTTTCAATATCAACTTCTTTCTAAAGATCACCCTCAGTTGCCATCAAAGCAAGTTTATTTAACATTTCTTGCGACATAGTTGTCCATAAGTATGACTTCAACAACTTCAATTTTGAAAACCTTCGTTCTGTAGAAGCAACGATAATAATAATAGTCAACAAGGTTCTATATGAAATTGTCGCACTTGGGAAGCAATTAAAACGTTTTAAAAATCTTAATAAATTCATTGCTCTCATTTTTTTTTTTCATAGGTAAAAATTCTCTAAATAATTTCAGCTCAATAAATGATGTATTTCCATCAATCTCAGATAACTCGCCCAAGAGCATTTTCAAAATTATTAATGAAAGTGATTTATCATAATGAAACAAGAAACCAAAAATATTCTCATATAATTGATGTTGTTCAAATCTCTTATCCAAAGAAATAATGGTTTAATCGACAATATACAAAAAATATTCAATTCTAAATTTAAGAGATATTAATGTTTGTATTTTACAATTAATTTGAAGGACGATGTAAGTTTTTCATAAGCTTTTAATTATCAAATATATAAATTTATAACTATCTAATTTATATATAATCCTTATTTTTGGGCCCTCCTTTTCGAAGCCCTGTGCGGTCGTTCCACTTGCATATGTCTAAAATTCTTACTACAAAAATTAATGGTGGGTCACGTGACCCACCAGGTAGCTTAATAGATTTGACCAAGTTTGGAATCGTGAGCTTTCTTGGGCGGTATCAAATTTGAAAGGCAGATCTTTTATTGTTTTGATTCTTAAGTTGGCATGGAGTTTTTTCATTTATATGATATGGAGGTGGAAGAGTTATCAGATTTTTCAGCGTGCTCGATTGAGTGAGAATGACATTGTGTCCATCATAAAGCATCTTGTCTCCTTACGATTGAGGGGTAAAAGCCTTAATTGTAAGGTTGATATTAATAGGAAGTTATGTATAAATTGGAATTTGTTGTAAAAGGTGAATTGTAACCGCTTTGCAGTCATTTTTTAGCATGTTTTTTTAATGAAAGATAATTTTATTTAACTATTAATGGCATCAGACAAAAAATTTGATTCAATATAAACCGGATGATCTATACTGAAATAGACCCACGAGACACACACATAAGCCCAATGGCTCGAATTTAGTGTCGGTCTATGATAAGTTGCGAAGAGTTTCATTTCAGGTCGGGAAAATATTTGATAACTTGGTTTCGGGTTGGGTCAATATCATATCGTTTTTTTGTAAGCATGAAGATTTTATTGATTAATACTGTTGGAAAAATGTGAGAAATTAGAAAGTTTGAGCCATATTTTCGATTGGTAAAGGTGGGGTTTGAATGATAAATTTATAATTCATATTTTACGTCATGAGATCTTTACAATGGTATCTCATATGCTCAAAATAATTGAGAAATGAATGAGATATTGATGATCAAAGTGAGGTAGTTGTGAATTGTGTAAAGGAAAAATAGAAGTCCTTACCCCACATGGGTGGAATAACAAACTTGATAATTGTTTAAATACACCAACCCACTGACATAAAAGTCATTGAATGACTTGAATTCTAATTGTGCCTTGTGTGCAGGTTTAAGGGGTGCAAATTCAACCTCGTTTAACTTATATTTAAGTTAGGACGCACTTATACGTTGTTGGTAATGCGAATTTTCAGATTGATTAGGCCTCATCTTCTTACTTGGACTTATAGATATTTGGGTAAATGTTGACGGAACTGTAAAAAAATTGGTATAATTACACATTTGGTCCTCTATATTTATACAATATATCTACTCAATTTTAATCCGAATTTGTATCTTCTACTCTTTTAAATTATTTGATTAAAGTTGTTTTCTTTTCTTTTGATCGTCTTGGATTGCTTACTCTATAACAAATATTAATTTGGACGCCTTATTAAAAACATCTCTAAACTTATATGGAAGAAAAGAGTACGACCCAAATTAGATAAAAAGTACAAATTAGAGCCCCTATTTAAATTGTAACAAGGCAGTAAACACAAAACCTGACTTCCGCCCTACTTGATACGAACTATCACCACCAAGCCTTGAACAAAACTGTTCTTTTTATCCCTTGTTTCGCTAAATGGTCCGCCATGTTGTTTTGGTTTCTCGCCACATACTGCAGTTTCGCCATTGAAATTTCCTTCAGCAGCTGGTCAATTTCGTCCAAAACGTTCCACCAACGCCATGGTTGCATAATCGAGTTTGCAATCCAGTTGAGAACCACCTACCAATAGATGTGTCATTCCTTTTAGACCAGCTTCCATGAAGATGTTTGGATGGATAATTTAAATTCATATTGTTTGGTTAGGATAAAAATAGTTGGGTCCATATGGGTCTAGTTAAAATCTGGGTCGATTTTGGTTCATTTTGATTTGTCTTAGGTTTTAGATTAAGTTTAGATCATGATGTTTAGGTCATATCAAATTTCGGATCGAATAAATCGATTCGAGTATTCTGTCTAGATAAAATTTGCCAGTTACACACCATATATATATATATCAACATACCCGAAATACGCCATTTCATCGGCAGCCGTAGTGGCATATATGAAGTTGGTCACTCTATAATGGTATGGATTACCGTTTTCAAGATCAACTCCGGCGAAAAACTCCTCAGGCGGGTGTAGGCTAAAGGCGTAACCCTTTGAGGCCTTGGTTCCGTTGAAAGCATCGGCGGCAGCTCCGGCCCTTTGAAGATGCGGCTCGTAGCTTTGCCGTGCGAGCTTTATATACACAGCAAAACATCGTCCTGTACTAAATGAGATGAAGACGAAGATGAAGAAATGTAATGGCGGAAATGGCCACATTTTCAGCATGCGGAATAAACAATATACTATTCTATTAAGGAAAAATATTTTATTCACTGTAAGGATAAGTTACTTTATCTAAACAGTCTTATTTAGAGGTAAAAAGTTTAGTTTTTGGCTTAAACTTTAGGAGCATGAATTTTAATTTAGTGTTAAGGATTTAAATTTAAAGTCTTAAAGTTTTTTTAATATAAGCCTTTAGTTTTATTAAACGAGAAAAAATCCAAAATTACCGTAAGGGTTTACAACTATCATCGTAAATTAAATATATAATTTGGACATTTCCCTAAAACTAACCACTTCAGATCATACAAGGACTATATATGAAAAAGGTTAAAAACTCATCCAAATAACTCGAACGAAAAATAGGCACGAACAAGTCTGACTGCATCGGTAAACGAACTACAAAAGGGTATTAAGCTATTGAAAGACCACCGAGAACTGCAAATCAGAGCCAGGCGTCGTGAGAAACTATCCACGAGCACAAACGGCGTATTCAAATTCAGTATGAAGGTCCAGAGCATGGAAGATCAGTAGGATTACAAATAAGCGCTATCTTGATCAGTCGTGGCATCGTCAAATCCAACCCTGAGAAAAACATAAGATAAAAGAACGGGAAAATGACCGAGAAAGAAGAAAAAAAGCATGCCAAAAGACATAGATAAACGTGCCACAAAGTGTAACCCCCTCGTCCCGGTCCGGACGCTTGACCGGTCCAAGTGGGCCACACGGGGAAACCGAAGCGAAACCCGTTAAGGTTCCCCCTCGGTTAACAACCCTAGAAAATTTCTTGTATTTATCTTGTCTATATGCATTACTATTGCCCTATGTGAGACACATCAGCGGAAAAACAAGCATTCATAAAACGATCATTCGAACAACATGCGCAAAACAGTCCATTTTAGATTATTAGGCAGGCCGTTTCGGAACACCCTCAAGGTGTATCGAAACGCCTTGACTTGATCAACGGCCTCAAGCCCACACGAGGAGGCCGTATAGGAACAGAGGTCAACCGTTCTGAAACACCCTTAACGGTCAACTTCTCGTGGTCAACGAGATATTGATCGTTCCGAAACACTTAGACCCGTTTCGAAACCCCATCATCTCGACAAATTCTCAGATTTCCAGTAGCCAAAGTGTTCCGATACCCGTTTCGGAACATGGGTTCATAGTGGCCAAACTATATCGAAACGAGTTCCGATACGGGGTCCCTGAAGCCAAACCCGTTCCAAAACGGCCCAGCCCGTTCCAAAACACTGGCTGTCTGCAAATTCTCAAAATCTGTTTTAGACATCTCCTAGAGGTTCCAAACGTCCGAACAACTACACGAAGCATACAAATCACACAATTACACTCTAGAGGCATGCTCCCTAGCAACCACACTCGGCAACCACAAGATATACAAAAGGCATCTAATCCAAAGACCATTCAGGTCATGACATTTAGCATACTTCAACATGGTCAACACTTAGACAAATTAGGGTGGATAAACCAATACGGTTACAAGCAAGGGCATACATCTCAAAAGCCAAGTTAACAAACACATACGAGGAGTCTAACATGCTCCTAAACATCAACACCATCATACTCCAAGACATCACAACACGATTACATGTCACATTGCTTGACCATTACATCATAATTAAAAAGTTCATACTTGGTAGCTAAACAAGCACCACGAAGCACACTTGGAGGCCCCTTCTTGCACTTAGCAACCCCCGAACTAAGGATCTGCATTGTCGAACAAAGAGAGAGCGTAAGCAATAAAGCTTAGTGAGGGTAAGCTCTTTAAAAACAAACCTCGACAATGCAGGGTCCAAGCACGTACTCAACCAAGGTAAATGCATGATTATACCTTCGATCCTCAAGAGCCAAAATGTTAATGATGCATGAACAATATTCAATTTTATGTCATGCTTAACAAGCTCATTTCCACAACATATGTAAGCACATATAAACATCCAAGTAGGAATCACATTCCACATAACATTGGTACACATATCAATATATATTGGCACCTAGCTATGACTCGAATACACGGATAAATACGTTGGAACTCACATCCAACAACCACTTTACCTCACGGTGGGATTACACTAATCACCGGTATCACGAAGGGGATTCCACTCATCCTCACGCCCCGTCGATGGGATTCCACTCATCATCGACTAATATATATATAACAATTTCCGGGCGAACCCGTACTCCTCCTTGGTGACTCAACGCCAACAAGGCCACGCGCGAATTTGACTCATGTGTGCACACTAACATCCTAATGATCGATCATTTGTACTCAAGCATACTAGTGCCAACATTTAACTCAATCCACATTATCAATTACAACCAATTTCATGCTTAGCACGTACTCACCATGATCACAATTATGAACAATTCTCATGCATATCACAATGCATCTTAACCATGCCTCATCACTTTGGTAACAAACTAATATATTACTTTATTTATTTTTATCTAACGATTCAATATCTATTTTGTAACAAAACAAAAAAAATTATGTCAAATTTTATACGGGTATAACTTAAAACTTTTGTGACTAAAATAATTTAGGGATGGACATTTACTCGGCCCGGTCAGGTTCTGACCTGACCAGATCTGATCGGGTTCGGCTTGGGGTTTTATTGAGGGTGAAGTTGAGCTTGATCGAATTTAGGGTGGAAAATATATGTCCTGACTCGAGACTAATTGTGTAATTTCCTCCTAATTTTTTAGGGATATTTATAATAATACCCCGTTATATATATTTTTATAATTAGCTCCTTAAAATTAAATTTTTATTTTCAGTTTAGTCCTTAAAATTATTATATTTTACAATTAAGTTTCATAAAATTATTTTTTATAATTAGGTCTAAAAATTATTTTTCTATAAGTCGGGTCAAGTTCAGGGTATTTATTTTCGATTTTGATTCGGGTGAGCCAAAAATTCGACATGCGGTCATCCATTCAAAAAATAATCATTTTAAAATAATTTAATAGAAACTTTATCATAGAACAGTTTAAAGACCAACAAAAAAGGCCGAATTCCAATAAAATGAATAGTAAGAAATGGTAGGGTCCAGCCCATAAAAGTAAAAATTTTAAAATTAACTACTTAGATGATCACTTATGTTTCTCTCTAATACAGAGTTGGTCACTGATTCTGAAAAACGACCAGCAAGGTAACTTACATTTTTGGATGTAAACTTTTAGTCACTTGGTCATTTGTTGTTGTTAATGTTAATGTTAATGGGAGGCTGACCTGAGATAATAAAAAGGATAAATTACCTAGACAATCCCTAAACTATTACTTCACTCTTATTTTGACCATCGAAATAAAAATAATTTGTATAATTACACATTTAATCCTCCACATTTACATTTTTTATTTCTTCTCTCTTTTACCATCTTTCATATTCTTCTTCAGCTAACTCAATCTTTAATTTTTTATTATATTAATCCTCAATTCATATCGTATATTATAATCTTTCACCGTATATATTCAAGTTTTAAATAATGTTTGTAATTTTTAATATGGTTCAGTACAAAATAATGCCCAATTTACATGCAACAATGTTTACATAGCATATTCGAAAGGCTTAAATGAAAATAGGTGTCTAAAGTATACCTTTTTGAACTTTAGGTGCCTAAAGTATTTTTTTGTAAAAATAGGTGCCCAAAGTTTCAACCGTTAAAATTTTAGGTGCCAGACCATTAAAGGGGTGTTAAAAAAATTATCAACCAATCAATGCTCGACATGTGGCACTATTTTTATTTTTTAAAAATCAATCTAATGAAAAAAAACTCAATTTTTTTAATCTTTAATCAGAAAATTTTGAAAATTTTACAAAACAATCCTCAAATCCCTAAAATTACCCAAACCCAAATCCCAAATCGTCACTGCTTTGACGTCGATTGCCACCCCTGACCACACCCCTTTGGTCGCCAGAGCATGGCAGTCATTTCCCCCAACACTGTGTCACTAAAAACGATGAACAACATGCCAGCCAAACGTCAATTTCACGTTCGATGTTCGGTTGCAGGCCGTTTGCCTTTTTGGTGACGCCGTGTTGGGGGAAATGACTGCCATGCTCCGGCGACCAAAGAGGTGTAGTCAGGGGCGGCGATCAACGACGAAAGCGGTGACCAAAATTTTAGGATTTTTTTGAAAGATTAAAAAATTTTAAGTTGAGGATTACAAACATTATTTGAAACATGGATATATACAACGATGAATTATAATATACGGTGTGAATTGAGGATTAATATAGTAAAAAATTAGAGATTGAGTTAGATGAAGAAGAAATAAAAAAAGTATAAACTTGGAGGATTAAATGTGTAATTATACAAATTATTTTTATTTCGGTGGTCAAAATAGGAGTGAAGTAATAGTTTAAGGACTATCTAGGTAATTTATCCTCTTTTTTCTTATTTTAGATCAACCTCCCGTCAAAGGTTAACGGCAACAAACGGCTAGATGACCAAAAGTTTACGCCCCGAAAACGTAAGTGACCTTACTGGTCGTTTTTTAAAATTGGTGACCAACTATGTACTGAAATGAAACATAAGTGATCATCCCGGTAGTTAACCCAAATTTTTAACTCTTCCCTCCCTCCTCGTGCAGCAGCGCCCCAATTTTGTACTGCACTAAAATTAAAAAAAAATGTGCGCCTTTTTTATCGAATAATTTTGACGTTACCCCGTTTTTCATTCAAAGTTCCAAGCCTTGAGCAGGAAAATTGCTGATTCCCTCCACTAATAAAATATTCCCAAACTAAGGCTATTTCTTTCCTAATTCAACCCACCAAAATTCCCACCATGAAAACCAAAACATCAAAAATCATGCGAAAAAAATCTCAATTCAGCTTTGAAGTTAAAAATTCCCCTTCAAAATCCACCATTATTTATGTCTCTCCTCTTCTCCACCATTCCATCACTCACTCGGCCGCCGCCTCCTCCTCCGCCTCACAATCAAAACTCAAATGGATGTTCTTTCCCTTAGTGAAAATGACAACAAGGAGAATATCCCTCCTTTCTCCTCCAAAAACCCTGCATTTGTTCTCACAAAGCCTTCATCCCCCAGCAACAAAAGAAGAAGATTGAGAATACCCCTCCAAGACATTACCAATCTCCTTCTTCCCCAAGTCTGTTCAACTCATGTTCAATCCGATACAACCCAAGATTTGGTTTCTCAGGCTAAGTGTCGGAAAAGTAGAGCTGGAAGTGAGATTGGATCGGTTTATAAGAAGACATGTAATGTGTATAAATGTGGGAACTTCCGATAGCTCAAACATTAGAGATTTAGAGTCATGTACTATTCAATCTGCTTGATTGAGGGTTCAGTTTAGTTTATTTTCCTTGTCTAGTTATTGTCTCTAAATTATATACATTATACATAGACATGTCATAACATGTCTCAAAATTGAAATCTAGATTTAAACATTTCATGTTTTGGTTTTGCGGTGGTAGAATTAATTTTGAATCATCGTGATTTTATAGAATTAATTTTATGTATAATTAATTTTAAAGTAACTTGATTTATGTCTAAAGCTAACAAAAGTTGGCAATAGCACCAGTCATTACTCTTCTTAATGAACCTCACGGTCCACATACATATAATTTTATGTAAGAAAATATATTTATAAAATTTTATAGAGTAAATTTATAAAATTTTAGTGATGAAAATAAATTTTAATAAAAAAATTATAAAATTTTTAAAACTATATAAGAATTTTAAATTTTTAAATTTATCCCTATTTAATGTGGTGTAGAACTCCATTATTAAATGGACTCATCGGCTGAATAATAAATTTTTAGGTAGGAAATCGATATGACTGCTCCGAAAGATTCGGAGGGAACTTTTAACCCTAACGGTGATTCGTTATCGAGTGGACTACCGCCGCCTACCGGCGGTTTGGGGGGCCGGCCGCCTGACGGTAAGGGGGGTAATCCGCAGCCTCTGGAACAGGCTTTCATGCCATTTGGTCCGACGTCGGAGGAGGAAGTGGGGTCGGCTGGGACAGCGATGGAAGTGGTTGACCTTGATAATCCAGAAACGGCGGGTGCTGCAGATATTATGGTCTGCGATGTGGTCAACCCGTTGCAGGAGGGGGATGAGCAACGGTCCGGAGGTCGGTCGGCAGAACAGGAGGGTCGGTCGGCAGAACAGGAGGGTTCTGACTCTCACGTCGCGGCTGCTCTACCAAACGCTAAGATGAGTTTTCGGGATATGATGCTGGGCCGGAATTTGGGCAAGCAGGGAATGAGCATGATTTCCAACTTGGACGTCGATCTGAAACCGGAGGACGTAAAGGTATGTTTTGTTGATGGAACTCCGACCATTGATTTTTCGGAACGGCTACATTCTGAGATTGATGCTAAGTTAGCGAATTCAGTAGTGGTCAGGCTTTTGGGACGTTCAATAGGTTATGCAGCTTTGCTTGCTCGTATCAAGAGTTTATGGAACCCTAGTGGGGAATTATCGTTGATTGATTTGGACAACGATTACTTTCTTGTTCGGTTTGCTAGCGAAGAAGATTGTGAAAAGGTGCTGACCGGAGGACCTTGGTTGATCTATGGGTCGTATCTCACGGTTCAACCATGGAGTAGGAGTTTTTCGACTTCGGTTGATCACCCGGATCAAATTATTGTGTGGGTAAGGTTGCCAGGTTTACCGTATCGCTATTATACTAAAAGTATATTCCGTTACATAGCGGGGACTTTGGGAAAGGTGGTGCAAATTGATTATAACACGACGGAAGGGAAGAGGGGACGATTTGCGCGTTTGGCGATAGTGGTCAATTTGAACAAGCCATTAGCACCGTATATTGTTATCGATGGTAGGAAACAACGGCTTGAGTATGAAGGATTGCCGACTATTTGCTTCTCTTGCGGCAAGTATGGGCATACTTCGGAAGCGTGTAAACCCATAGGTGAGGTGGCGAACAATGGTGTGAATGCAACTAGTGAGATGGATGCGCAAATTGAAAAAGAAAAGTTTGGGCCATGGATGCAAGTGGTTAACCGACGACAACGACGGGGGATTAATGTTGGTGAGGGGACTCGCTTAGGTGCAGGTATGCGCACTGATCGGAGTGCCAAGGGAGGAAGATTTGGGGTGTTACGGATTCTTGATGTCGAAAACGCTGATGGCTCGGGGAAGGAGGCTACTAACCCGGTTGAGGGGATAAGCCGATATCTACTGAGGGCTCGGATAGATTACAGGGGTATATGGAGAATGTCGGAAGCACTAAGAAAGGAAAAGGAAAATTGGTTGCCTCGCAAACGATCGAGTCAAAGGCTATGACAAGGGAGATGGGTGGTTCGTCCAAAGGTGGCGAAGGGATTTTGAGGAGTACTAGTGTTTTGATTGATAAGACCAATGGTGGGGGAAGTGGAACTTCGGCGGGTTGTGCGTCGAGTATAGCACAAGAGGTGGCGTCTAGGGAGGTGGTGGTTCCGGTTACTAGTAAGCTAGACTCGCGTAATCATACGGCTGTTAAGGTGGTTCCACAAGGCTCGAGTGAGGCGGAGAAGGAGACACAGGGATACAGGGATGTTGGCGTCGTTGGGACTGGGGTGGTTTCAACCGAGCGCCGCCTATCGAAGATCAAGACAGTGGCGAGGAAGAGTCCTTATGTTGTGAAAAAGAACATTAGTGTGCGACAAGAAAATAAGGACCCTAACAAAGACCAAGCTGTTGACGTTGGAAAGTGGATATCGAAGTTGACGGCAGATTTGACAGCTAAACATTCTGATAGTGTGGCGAACCTCCTACCTCCAACTTTGCCATCGACAGAAGTGCTGGGGAAGGTTCAGTGGAGGGATAATACAGTGTTCGAGGACAAAGGAGGGACGGTTTGATCTTTCTCCCTCTTTGCTTCCTTTTATCCTTTTTATATGATTAAAGTACTCTTTTGGAACGTTCAGGGCGCGTCAGTCCCTGATTTTAATCGTTATTTGAAGTTGATTATCAGAACACATGTGCCGAATATTGTTGCGTTGATGGAGCCAAGAATTAGTGGAAGGAAGGCAGATGCTTTTATTAGACGGCATGGGTTTGATCACTCCTACCGGATTGAAGCTTGTGGTTTCTCTAGAGGGATTTGGGTTCTTTGGAGGAATACGGTGAGTGTTGATGTTCTGGTGGTCTCTCATCAATTTATTCATGCGAGGTGTGTGCATCAGGATAGTAGGAAGAGTTGTGTGTTGACTGTGGTGTATAAGAGTCCGGATAGTAGACGGAGGAATCAGCTTTGGAATGATTTGCTTGCTTTGCAACCCCAGACGCCTATGCCGTGGATGTTGGGGGGGGGGGGATTTTAAGGCCATTCCCTGTGGCGCTGACCGTATGGGTGGGTCGAACAAGCGCGATGGTGTTTGTAAGAAGATGGGGAATTTTCTGCTTAGCGCCGGCTTGTCTTGTGTGGATTTTCATGGGCCGCGATATACTTGGAAACGGGGAACTCTTCATCAAAGGCTTGATCGTTGTGTTGGTAATGACTTGTGGTGGGATAATTGGCCGGATTCTTGCGTTTACCACTTGGCGAGAATAGGCTCCGATCATCGCCCGATTTTGTTGGTAGGGAATTTGTCTACTCCTTCTATTAAGCATGTGACTTTCAAATATCTAGCTGCATGGCAAGATAATCCAAATTTTGTTGATATGTTGAATCGCATTTGGAGGCCTACGGAGGATATCCTGACAAATTTAGGCACCTTTGCTTAGGAGGCGAGCAATTGGAATAAGGAGGTTTTTGGTAATATTAATCAAAAGAAATCCCGTTTGTTAGCCCAGATACAAGGAATTGAGAAGAAGTTAGAGTTTTCGCCCAGCGCTTTCCTGAGTGATCTTGAGATTAAGCTGAAAGGGGAGTTAAATGATGTTCTTGCACAGGAAGAAAGTTTATGGTTTCAGCGTGCCCGGACTCAATGGATTCGTGATGGGGATCGGAACACACGGTTTTATCATCGTACTACTAAAGCAAGGCAAGTTAGGCGTAAAGTGACTATGATTAAGTTGCCAAATGGGGCCTGGAGTGATGACAGTTCTGCGATTAAGTTAGGGGTGGTTGAATTTTTCCGCTTGCTCTTCACGGCATCCCAGACGAGTTTACCGTTGTGGGGTGTCCGCGGCAGATTCACGGCTATTTCGAACATGGACAAGTCGCGTTTGGTCTTGCCAATCGAGGAGGATGAGGTCCGCAGGGCTTTGTTTGATATGGAGCCTTTGAAAGCTCCAGGCTTTGACGGTGTGCACGCTATGTTCTACCAGAGGAATTGGCCCATTGTGAAGGAGAGTATGGTTGGTTTTGTTCGTGAGTGCTTCACTTCTTGGGAGATTTGTGAGGGGGTTAACAAGACTATCCTTGTTTTAATCCCTAAAGTGGCGCCGCCGGAAACGTTTGGACACTTTCGGCCGATTAGTTTGTGTTCGGTGGTGTATAAAACTTTGACTAAGGTCATTGTCAACCGCCTCAAACCGCTGTTGCCTAGTTTGATCTCGCCGACTCAAGTAAGTTTTGTTCCGGGCAGAAACATCATGGACAATGTGATTCTAGCGCAGGAGGTTATACATTCTATGCGGTCAAAACGTGGGCGTAAAGGCTGGATGGCTTTGATGATCGACCTTGAGAAGGCTTATGATAGGCTTGAATGGGGTTTTATCGCAGATACCTTAGCAGATGCTGGGCTCCCGGAGGACTTCGTTCACTTGATTATGTGTTGCATTACCTCGGTTACCACCAGTATTAGTTGGAATGGTGAGTTGACGGACAGTTTCAATCCTACCCGTGGAATTCGCCAGGGTGACCCAATGTCTCCGTACATCTTTGTGCTTTGTATGGAGCGTCTATCTCAGGCAATTGATATGGAAATCGCAAATGGGCGTTGGTCGGAGATCAGATTGAGTCGGGGTGGGCCAGGTATCTCACACTTATTTTTTGCTGATGATATTGTCTTATTTTCTGAAGCTTCTATGTCGCAAATGGATGTGATTAGCCGGGTGCTGGGCTCTTTCTGTGATTCTTCGGGTCATAAGGTTAGTCGGCCTAAGACAAATATCTATTTTTCAAGTCACACTCCTGTGAATTTGCGATCATCTATTGTTAGTGGTTTTGGGTTTTCTGAAGTAGCAGATCTAGGGAAGTATTTGGGGATTCCTTTACTGCATAATAGAGTGTCCCGAGCGACGTATAGTTACCTGATTGATAAGGTTAGGGACCAGTTGAACTCGAGATCGTTTCGGTCTCTTGCTTTTGCAGGACGGGTAACTCTGGCTAAGTCTGTGCTTCAGGCGATTCCCAATTATACTATGCAGGCATCTTGGCTCCCGAAATGTGTTTGTGCGGACATTGAAAAGCTTATCCGTGGCTTCATTTGGGGAAGTAGTAGTGATCACAAGGGTATCAGTCTTGTTCGTTGGGATGATGTACAGAGACCCCTGATAGACGGTGGGCTTGGCCTAAGGAAATTGGAGGTAGTCAACCAAGCTTTTCTTATGAAATTGGGTTATCAGGTTCTGACGGAATATGACAAACTTTGGGTTCGGGTTGTTCGCACTAAGTATAAGGTTGAGGGTGTTTTGCCGGGGAATGTATCGGTTCGCAATGGTAGCCGTTTGTGGGCTGGTATTAGCAATTTTTGGGAGGATGTTTGTGCAGGGATGCGATGGATTGTTCGGGATGGGTGTACGGTGGATTTTTGGTATGATAAGTGGCTAGGTGATGTAGGTCCGCTTGTGGGATACCTCCCTGATGATGCGCAGCCCGAGCCCTGTCCGGTGGTGGCCTACACGATTTGGGATGAGAAGTGGGATGTACAAGGTCTCCGCGGAGTGTTACCGGAGAAGGTGGTACAGCGCATTCTTGCGTGCTATCCACCTACTCATAGACTAGGTCCGGATCAACTTGGGTGGCATGGAGACAAGCGACATAGGTTCACTGTTAAGTCGGCTTATCAGGGTCTTTCAGGTGTTGGGACTGATATGCCTTCGGGGGCTTGGAAGAGGATTTGGGCGTTACCTTTTCCTTACCGGATTCGAGCCTTCCTGTGGATTGTTGCGAGAGGACGATTATTGACAAATGCGGAGAGGTTGCGGCGCCATATGACGGATGACGATCGGTGTGGGGTTTGCGGTAATGGAGCCGAGGATGTGCTTCACGTGCTTCGGGATTGTAGCGTCGCGCGAGGGGTGTGGCGGACCTTTTTGAGCGAACGTAGCAGTTTTTTCAGCCTGGATCTTGATGATTGGGTGACGGTGAATGTTACGGCAAGGGGTACGGGTGACGGTTATGGCCGGGATTGGCATATCTTGTTCCCGATAATATGCTGGAAATTGTGGTCGGGGAGAAATTTTAAGCTGTTTGATCCCGAGTTTGTTGAGAAGGAAGATTTGCGTTTTGCGAGCTTGCGATATTTGGAGGAAGTTAAAGGTGCGAATGGGACAACCGTTGGGTTTGGGAACACAATGGTCCATGGAATTCCACGGGGAAACCGGTGGAGGAGGCCGGCGAGCGGGTGGGTGAAAATAAACGTAGATGGCGCTGTGAATAGGTTGACAGGGAAGGCATCGGTAGGGGGTATTTGTCGCACGGAGATGGGTGAGTGGTTGTTAGGCTTTGCTCGCCAAGTTGGGTGTTGTTCGCCTTTGTTTGCGGAGCTTTGGGCGATCTTGGAAGGGTTGGTTCGTGGTTGGAGCCTTGGGGTTCGGAAAATCATCATCGAATCGGATTGCCGTGAGGCGATTAGTCTTGTTCAGCGTGAAGCCACGGTACGTACTGATAACGCTCTTGTAATAGCAATTGCGGAGTTTGTGAATCGAGGGTGGGAGGTTTCTTTTGAGTATGTAAATCGGGAATCCAATTGTGTTGCGGATTGCTTGGCAAAGGAAATCATGGGTGCTGAAGTGTGCAATAAGATTTGGGAAGAACCACCGGTGAATGTGCTGTCTTTGCTCGATGCGGATAAGAGTAGTGGTTTGAGTGTTGGTTCGGAGGGTATAAGTTGATCTCGGGTTTGGTTTTATGGTGTGTGTTGTTTGTTTTTGCTTGATCTGAACTCTCTTGTAGCTCTAACACATGTACTCTTTTTCCTCCGTTAGGGTTAGGGAGGTTTTTTAACGAGTCATGTGTTAGACGCTTTTTCCCTTTAATCGGAAAAAAAATGGACTCATCGGCTCATCGCGTGTATATCATTCTATCTACAGTTAATGCGTAGGAAATGAATATACACATGCAATTATTGCAGGTATATCATAAAGTTATAAACTTATTGACAAATATTAATATATTAGTATTTGAGTTTTTAGTATTTTTTATTAAATAGAGAATTTTTTAATTTTTAAGACGAATGTAGAATTTAAACCTATATATGATAGGTTAATATGAGTATCTTTGATCATTCAGTCAAGTAGTGGATCTTAAATTTTTTAGTATTTTTTTAATTAAATAGAGATATTATATTCTCATACCGATTCAAACCCATATACAAGATAAAATAATATGAGCATCCTTAACCACTAGGCCAATTAGTGGATCTCTCTAAATTTCTAGTATTAATACTATTTTTTTTGGGTGGGGGGGGGGGGGGGAATATAACATATTCATTAAAATAGGTAGATAAACACACAAAGTTAAGACACCACAATCATGTTGGACGACATAGCTTAACGTCCAACTATATTTTATTCTAAGAAATCCCTTCTACTTGGATAAGTAGAGGTACTTATTTTGCAGGAAACAGATACAATACTGGTTTTAAGACAATTGCATTTTGGAAAGACATGATAATAACACAAAATATTCGATCTTGTAATCATTCGACATGCGTCGGTGGATCCGTTTAAGCAGTCGGAGGATCCGGCACATAGGAAATGTCATTGAACTTCCAGTGTCCATCGTCTGTCTGAACCATGTTCTTGAACAATTCCTTAGTCCACCAGTTATCTGGTATTTTGTATTCGTCCAGTAAACCATCAGTGTATTTGTTTATGACCGGATTGTCGAAATCGAGTTCTTCGATCAGTTTGAATTCTCCGTTTTCTTGCTGCCCTGCAATTGCATGCTCGTAAGCCTCCAAATTGTGAGGACTAATGTTCCATTTCAAGTAGGTTGACTTGGTAGTGTCAATGTCTAACTCTTCCCCCACATGGAAGTAGACTCCTGGTAGAAACGGGACCTTAGGGACGGGGTCCGTCGCATTTACGATCCGAAGGATGTGGAAATTCTCGAGTTTATCGCAAACGCCTTTGAAGAACATGTTCCCGACGCGAGGGCTGGCGGCCGGAAAAGCCGTCACCATGAAGGACTTATTCGGATCGCCTGCAGGCTTATTGAAACCATTGTAAGCTATGTCCATAGCGTTTAGGGTTGCAAGTGCAGCGCCCAGACTATGGCCTGTCACAGTTATGCTCACATCCTCGTTCTGATACATAGTTACCAGCTGCTGCACTGCATGACAAACCTGACGACCAATAATAGCAGATTAATGAACTGTTATTACATATGTCAAATGTGTATGTACATGTATATATCATGATTTACCTGGTCCCTGGCGCTGGTTTTGACATAAGGGGAGTTTGCAATTGTCTTCATATAGGTGTTGTAAAAACCAGCATGAATTTGAACAAAGTCATTCCCGAACAATTCCTTACCTGATGTCTGAAAAATATTAGCATCATTACCCCACTCTGTGTTCGTTATGGTTCCTCTCCATGAAACAAGAATGTCCCTCCTTCCCAGAACAGCTTTGCCTTGGTCCGTGGCCACCGCAACGTATCCGAAATACGCGATTTCATCGGCAGCCGTAGCAGCATATATGAAGCTCATCACTTTATAATGGTATGGATTACCATTCTCGAGACCAACCCTAGCGAAAAACTCGTCAGCAGGGTACATGCTATGGGCATAACCCTTTGATGCCCTAGTCCCATTGAAAGCATCACCAGCGGCACCGGCCCTTTGACAATAGTGGATGAGATAGCGGCGGAGATCGACATCGAGAGGGTGCAATAGACCCTCCCAGTTATTCTCGCCGCTAAGTTCTCTCCAACGAGAAGCTATTTTAGAAGTAGACATGATTGTTAATGTACTCTAAAGTCTAAACTTTCTTTGTGAAGATGCATTAGTAGCTTTGTTGTGCATGGTTTATATAGACTGAAAATCTACACCATGAGACAAGAAAATGAAGAAGAAAGAAAGGTAATGGAGAAAATGGACATATTTTTAGCATGCGAAATAAACATTTAAGCTCGATGGACCCATGAGGTTTGATTAGATTTTTCGGATCCACGTTGTTTTCCATTTTAATTTCTTTGGTGGGTAGATAGAAATGTACAATCAAATACCATTGCCCTTCACATTGCGTGAGAACATAACCATCCCCACTTTCCACCACATATCATTTTTAAGATTAAAATTTATTTTTTTATTAAAAATATTTAAGTAATGTCGATTGATTTTAACTTAGTAATTATATCTTACTAGTACAATATACAAGATGATGTAGGTTTTAGTGAATAGAATTTTTTGTTTATTTTCGGTGTCCATGTTTATGCCCTCACACTAAAAACTTAAGTTTATGGTTTAAGGTTAAGGTTAGAGTTTATGATTAAAATTTAAAATATTTAGGGTATAGTGCATTTTTAGGGTTTAAGATTTGGAATCTAAGGTTAGAGTTTAAAATTTAAATTTTTAATGTTGAAGCACCGAAAAAGGGGCAGAAAATTTTTATCCATTTTAACATGTTTAGGTATTTAGTATTACCTGATTTATGAGTTGGGACTTAGAAGAGTTTAGGTAGTATAGTCATTGTATTAAACTATAAGTTAATATATATATAGTACAATTACCCTACTCTTATAGTAATAGCTCCTAGTTTTATTGAAAAAAGAACAAATATATAACCAAACAATTCAAACAAATATTAAATATAAATAAATATTATTATCGGCCATAAAAGATAAACATCATCCACACGAATATAAGTAGGTTTTGTCCTTCAATTTACATTAATTAAGCGGGGTCTACAACTAAGGAAGAAAGATATCTTTAGTAGAAGTAGTGCTCTAATTAATGACAACCGACAAATACACAACGGATAGGATCAATGCATCTATGAAAAAACCTTAGGTGGTTTTGATATGATTTTTTAGGTTAATATTTCAGGAATTTAATTTCTACAGATTTGAATTTAATGGAATGATTGTACGCGTGAAAAATGTGATTAAAATTTTGAGAAATTAAGCTGAACAAAAAAAAAAAAACTTTTCCTCTCAACTTTTTCCCTTCCTTCCCCAAAACAAAATCCTAGCATTTACGCGGTTGGCTCAATGGTCATCAGTCGTCAGTGGTCCAGTTGTGTTCCCCTTCAAATAATAAGTAGGGATGGAACTAAGGATGTAAAAACAATTTAGAACTTGAAAACTCGACTGAAACCTGCTTGAGTCAGAACTTGATTTGATCCGATGATTTGATGACGCGAACACGATCTGTAACCGACTGTTGTTGATCCGAATCCGAATTTGACATGTTACTGTAGTAATCGAACTCGATCTGCGTCCGACTGAAAACGACACAAACCCGAATTGGACCTGTTACTGTGGACCTGAAACCCGACCTGCATCCGACTGAAACGAACTCGAACCCGACCTGGAAAATAACTGAATTTACCCAACTGAATTGACTCGATATCCGATTTTACCCGACCTGAAATGAACCCGACCTGAAATGGACCCGACCTGAAACGGACCCGACCTGAAATAGACCCGACCTGTTAAGTGACGCGACCTGTTGTTGACCTAAACTGAAATTAACCTGAAATCTATGACATGATGAATTAAAAACTTTTATAAGTTGATATATCATATACATATATTATGTATATAGATATACACCTACATATATTGATGTACATGACATATATGCGCGCATACACACACACACATACATACATATATATATATATATTAAGTACTAAAGTTGAAAAAAATAAGTAATTGATAATTTATGAACTACAAAAATTTAATGAAGAGTTGTTTTTAATTTCTAAATTTTCTCATTAACTTGAATAAAATTGTAGACTTACAAATTATAAAAAAATAACAGTTGTATAACCTTAAGTAGCAAATTCAAAGATTCATTACTCATCTCATCCTCCATACTTAAAGATTAAAACTCTGCACTTTATTTCATAAAAAAATTAGATTTTTTTCTCATTTTTTTCAATGAAACGACAACAATTTATTTATTTGCTTGCTGGACTCATGGCATTCACTAACCCACTTCTTTAAATAAGATTTTCTTACATAAAAAAATATTAATTTGTCTAACTCTTTAACGTAATTAATGATTAAGTCTTATTACTAGACAAATGTTATACTTAAGTAATAACAGATTCAAGAAGCTGTAGAGAAAAATTACTAAAGGGATGAACGCCGCCGGCAACAAGGTGCAGCGGAAGGAGGCCAATGAGAAAGAACGCCGGCAGCACTGGACTGTTTACGTGGGGAGGATATCGGAGACGCTGCATTGGAAAGGGTTATGGCAAGTTTTTGATAGACACGGCGAGGTTATCGACGCATTCATCCCTCGAAAACGGGCAAAAGATGGTGGACGATTTGGTTTTGTTAGGATGGCCAGCAAAGAAGATGCGAGTCGAGCGATTGAACGCCTCAACAACAAGTGGATATATGGATCTCGATTGAGAGTGAGTTTGGCAAGATTTGCCGATCGCGGATCGTTTCAACGAAAGAGGGGGCTAGATGAACAAGCTAGTAAAAAGAATGGGGGAGAAAAGGGACAATCCAATAGCGTGAACTCAAAGAGAGATTATATAACGGCGACGACGATCAAGGGGTATGTTGACGAAGAGAAAGTGGGCGTTCTTCAGCACTGTATGGTGGGTTGGTGTGATAAGCAATGGAGTATTAAGGAACTAGCAGCAAGGATGCAAATCCCCGATCACCATGGTTTATCTATAATGCGTATCGCTGGAATGGCGATATTGTTGATGTTCAAGGACGCAAAAACAATGGAAGGGGTGTTGGAAAAGACTAGGTTCAGCGATTGCTTCTCAAAATTAGAACGATGGGTTCCGGGGATGTTGATACAATCACGGCGGGTCTGGATTTCTGTCCGAGGCATTCCGGTGCATGCTTAGTCTTATGAGACATTCGAGAGTATTGCGACACAGTGGGGATCATTGGTTCAAGTGGCAGAAAACACATCAGCGCCGACATCTTTCGAACGTGGCTGGATATTGATCGAAACAGAATCGATGGAGGTTATTGATACCCAATTGATATTGGATGTCGAAGGTAAACCATACCAGATTTTTGTCGAAGAGGTGACCATATTTGGGCCTCTCATCGACTGTGAATGCACCGTGAACAGTGAGGATGACAATGATGACTCGACTGAGGGTAGCTCGACGGAATACGTGCCGGAGTCGTACATGGGGGACGATCCTGCTCGGCAACATATTGATGAAACAGAAGAAGGGGCAGCGGATTGGACTACCAACCAACTATGGGATGACGCCTATCTAGGGGATCAGGAGGCTGTCGATGTGACGCCGAAGGTAATGGCTGGAAGCGATAGAGTACCGCCGGGGCACAGTGGACCGCCACAAGACGGTGGTGATGCTGAGATGAGAAGTATTGGACCGATAGTAGGGGACTGTAGTGCAACGAGGAGTCCTAATGAAATTAAAGTTCTTAGAATTGGAGTTACTGAAGCCAATCCAAACTCCCAAGATACAGCGGCCAATCAAACTCCTCTTTCAACTCAGGACAATATTCTCGAAACTCAAGGCCAACGGGGGGAGACGGAAACTGGGGAGAAGGATACGGCAGGTCTGATCCCAGTCCCGATATCGACAACTATAGTTGACCAAAACGGAGTGATCGCAATACCGGTTGACAGAATTGGTGACGTACAAGGCTCATGCCATTCGGAAGTTGCTGTTGATGTTATTCCAGTTTGGATTAACGGTGTGCTGAAGAAAACAAAGTCAGTGAACGCTTTATCGGGGGTGACGAATAAAGCCAAGCAGGGGAGGGGAAGGCCGCGGAAGAATGGAGGCCGCGCGTCTCAATCAGTAATTGCGGATGCTTCATTAACAGATTCAGATATTGTCCGTAGACAAAAAATAATTCACCGCGAAGCAACAACAACTGCGTCTTTAGGGAATTTGGTGGGTGTGACGTCGATAGGGCGTGAGGAAGAAATATTGCGAGACTTGTCGCGAGTGCTGCAGGACAGCATTCGTCAGTAGAAATTATGCGTTTATTAAGCTGGAATGTTAGGGGGTTGGGGTCCGTGTTGAAGAGGAGACGAGTTGGAGAAGTGATTCGGAAACATCGATTTGATATGGTTCTATTGCAAGAGTCAAAATTAGAGGAGCTGAATCCGTCGTTGGTAGCTGGGCTGTGGTATAGCGATGGATATGAATTTTCTTTTTCGCCTTCAGTGGGAGCATCGGGTGGGATATTAGCAATATGGGAAAGTGATAGATTCGTGCTGGAATCAGTTGAAATTGCGAGGCATTTTGTTATGCTTCAGGGACGATGGAAACACGAGGATATGGTGTGTTATATTGTGGCGGTGTATGCACCATGTGACGCGATCGAGCAGGAAGGGCTATGGCAACAGTTGGTGCATGCGATAAACAATTATTCGGGACCTTATTGTGTTGCGGGCGACTTTAATGCGGTGTTGCAACCGTCGGAAAGAGCTGGATGTAGTATGCAGCCGAGAGGTATGATTCCTTTTATGTCGTTTGTGAATGATGCTTGCTTAATTGATTTGCCTTTGAGGGGAAAGCAATTTACGTGGTTCGGGAGGGATTGCCGTAGGAGCCGTATTGATCGTTATTTGGTAAATTCGAAGTGGCTAGATTGTTTTTCTCGTATGGACCAAGTATCGTTACCGCGTGGTATTTCGGATCATGCCCCTATTTTGTTATTGTGTGATGATATCGATTGGGGTCCTCGACCTTTCCGTTTCATTAATGTATGGTTAGAGGAGAAGCAGAATGTTATTCGTATGGCGGAGGAGTGGTGTAGGCTGACGGGAATGGGGATTGGAAACTCCAATATATCGGTAAAACTTCGCCATTTGAAGTTGTTTTTAAGGAAGTGGAACAAGTCCGACTTTGGGGACATTGAAAAGGAAATTTCCAGCATCCAAAGCCGTCTTGAATGTCTAGATAATGGGGAGGAGGAACTAGCCGTGGGAGAGGGGGGAGATGTTTATGATCAACGGCGGGTTTGGTTACAAGCTCTATGGTGAGCGATCCGTAAAAAAGAATCGCTATGGCGAAAGAAATCACGTGCGACTTGGCTTAAATTGGGGGATAGGAATACAGCGTTTTTTCACAGGGCAGCGAAGTTGCGAGCTTGTCGGAACTCCATTGTTGGTTTGAATATAAATGGATCTTGGGTGACTGATCCGAACAGGTTACGGCGGTTTATAGTAAGTTTTTTCTCTAGACATTTTGCCGCGGAAAAGAGATTATGCACCTGGCAGTTTGAGGGTACGTTCAATAGAGTCAACGATAGTGAAAACATGGCTCTGACCATGCCTTTCTCGATGACTGAGGCATGGGATGTGGTGCGTGGGTGTGAGGGTTCGAAGTCTCCGGGTCCGGATGGCTATAGCATGGAATTTTATAAGAGGTGCTGGGCGATAATAAGTGGAGACGTGGACAGGTTCTTGACGGATTTTTTCTCCACTGGAAAGCTACCTTTAGGCGTCAATAATACTTTTATTGTTCTTTTGCCGAAGGTGGATTCGCCGGTTTCTTTAAATGAATATCGTCCGATCAGTCTGTTAAATTCTATCTATAAAATTTTGGCGAAAATTTTAGCTCGGCGTCTACAGGTAGTGCTGGGAGGTTTAATCAGCAATCATCAATCAGCTTTTGTCCGCGGCCGTCAGATAGTGGATGGGATCTTGTTGGCTAATGAAACACTCCATTCTATGCGCAACAGTCGAGAGGGGGGTTGTGTGTTGAAGCTAGACTTTGCGAAGGCCTATGATTGCGTTCGTTGGGAATGTTTGGATCAGATTATGGGATCTATGGGTTTTAACGGAACATGGAGGGGATGGGTGATGGAATGCATTGGGACAGTTCGCTTATCGGTCTTATTGAATGGGAGCGCAACGAAGGAATTTGATATGCGAAGAGGGCTGCGACAAGGCTGTCCCCTTTCGCCGTTGTTGTTTGTCATAGTGGCTGAAGCGTTGCATCGTATACTAGTACAAGCGGAGATACGGGGGCTGATCCAAGGTGTGGAAGTGGCACCGGGGGTGACAATAACACATCTCCAGTTTGCAGATGACACAGTTCTTTTCTTCAGAGCATCGGTAGAGGCAGCTTTGAACATTCGAAGACTCTTGTGTTGCTTCCAGGTATGTTCCGGCTTGTGTATCAACTTTGCAAAATCGTCACTCTATGCGGTTGGTGTAGATGTTGCGTTGTATACATCAATGGCCGAGGTTTTATCTTGCCGTCAGGGGGAGCTACCTTTTGTTTACTTGGGCTTACCGCTGGGAGTCAATCCGCGCAATAGTGCTGTTTGGGAACCTGTTATTGCATCTGTCCGTCGCAAGCTCGCAGGTTGGAAGCGGACATCGTTATCATTTGCGGCACGGGTGACTTTGGTAAATTCCGTCTTGTCTTCTCTTCCTGTTTATTATATGGGTCTATTTCGAGTGCCGAAAGGGGTGATCGCTGCGATAGATAAGTTGCGGCGTGGTTTTTTGTGGGGCGGTGTTAATCTACAACGCAAAATGAGTAGGGTGCATTGGAATTTGGTGTGTCGTCCTCGGCATATGGGAGGGCTGGGGGTGGCCGATCTTGAAATTCGAAATAAGGCTTTGTTGGCAAAGTGGGCATGGCGATATGCCCGGGATGAGAACTCGTTGTGGCGGGCTATTATCGTTTCTAAATATGGTGAAGCGGCGCAATGGTGGCGGTTTAATACATCGAGTAGGGGAAATGTGTCCGTAATATGGAAACAAATAGTGAACACGGTTAGCTCGGAGGGAGTGCAACAGCATATGGGAGAGTCTCGTTTCTTTTGGCGTGTTGGTTCGGGGGAGCGTGTGATGTTCTGGTTTGATGCATGGTGGATAGAGCAGCCTTTGAAAGAGGTGTTTCCGCGACTGTTCTCTATTGCGGCTGATCGCTTGGCATTGGTGCGGGACGTAGCCGTCGAGGGGAATTTTCAGCAGGTTCGTTGGGATATAGTGTTTCGCCGTGGTCTGAGGTCGTTTGAAGCTCGGCAATTGCATGAGTTATGCGCTTTGGTTTGCCCGTTTCGGTTGCGCCAAGGTGCATTGGACATGCTCGTGTGGAAGCCGGATTCACATGGGATTTTTTCCGTTAAGGTTTTGTCACGGCTGCTTATGTTGGATAAAGAGGGTGAGAGCGACTTTGGGAACTGTTTTGCGTGGAAGGTATTGGTTCCTCCGAAGGTTCAGGCGTTCCTATGGTTTACTTGGTTACGTCGTTTACCGACGTTCGTTTTCCTACGGAGGCGCAGAATTGATTTGGGTGACAATCATGTATTGTGTAAGAGGTGCCGCGGGTGGGAGGAGGATGTGGAGCATCTTTTTTATTATTGTCCGATGGCCCAAGAATTATGGGATTGGTTCCGAGGATGGTGGGCGATTTCATTGCCTTTGCCGAAATCATTAGCAGACTTCCTTATTCCGGATATGCATTGTTCTTTCACGGGGATACTAAGGAAGCTATGGGTGGCAAGTATCGCAGCTTTGTTATGGTCGATGTGGCTTGCGCGTAATGACCTTGTTTTTAATGGGAAGTCCATTCCGGTTTCTGAAATTTGTTTTTTGGTGAAGCTGCGATCTTTTTATTGGGTGAAGACCCTTAAAGAGGGCTTAATGGTTAGTGAGAATCTTTGGTGGGATTGTCCGAGCATGTATCGGGAAGAGATAACTAAAAATCTAGACCGTATGGGTGTGTGTTGGGAACCACCGCTCGGCTCTACTTTGAAATTCTCAGTGGACGGATCTGCACGGGGAAAACCAGGACCAGCAGGCTTTGGAGGGGTTTTGCGCGATGCACAAAGTCGGGTCCTCGCTTTGTTTTCTGGGCCCCTCGGTTCTCTTGATTCAAATGTGGCAGAGATTAGGGCGATAGCATTTGCCTTGGAGTTTTATTTAGCTTCTAAGTGGGTGGATCAACCTTTAATTATAGAGTCGGATTCCAAGGTAGCAATCGGTTGGGTGCTGCAGGTGGACCGTCGGCCGTGGCGCTTATGGGAGTCTTTTTGTGTGATAGACCGAGCTTGTGCGCAGCTAGGATCGGTGTGTTTCTCACACATCTTCCGGGAGGCGAATGGGCTAGCTGATGCTCTAGCGAAGGAGGGGGTATCCCGAGTCTCTTTGTTTCAGGCTTCGCTTTGATGTTGTAAGGGGGTCGATCGTTTTGTTTTCAGTCGACATGTCGTACTCTTTTCCTCCAGTAGGTTTAGGGAGGTTTTTAACGAGGCGCATGTCTGACTTGCGTTGTATAATTTCTCTAATAATATACTTCGCTTTGCTGATAAAAAAAAATGTCTTAAGATATAAATTAAATTGATTAAGTTATAAAAGATTCAAGAACTATTTTCTTAACATAAGTTATAAACTAGATGATTTTACTTAAGTTAGAACAGATTCATTAGTTGTTGTCTTAAGTTATAAATTAGAAAGAATATACTAACATTATAACAAATTCATTTGTAAACTTAAGTTAAGATATAAAATAGAATGATTACACTTAAGTTAAAAAATGGATTGCTTATTATTAGATAACTTTTAGTAATAACAAAAAAAATTAACTGTTATAACATAAAAAAACTAGAATTCAAGAATATGAATACTTGATAACTTAAAAAATGTCAATACAGAATGTCAAAAAATAATACAAGTTAGAATAGTTTACACTTAAAATTTTACAAACCGAAACTTATAAAATACAAGAAGTTTGTTTGTAATAAAGTTAGCTCTCAAATCTTATAGCAAAGACAAAAGCTAAAAGCACTTTGCTACCAGATATTTCTTCATCGAGCTATCTCATCTAAATGCTACCAATAAAGTTAATTATGGGTAACTTATATTGGTAAGAAACCAACATAATTTAAACCAGGGCAACACTTAGATAAGAGAGAAACAACAAGCTACCAGTAACCAGCAGCAACACCAAGCCATAAACAGCAACAACATTCAACATCACCAACTCACAAACAGCAGCAGCATTCAGCAACACCAACTCACAAACAACAACATCATCCAACAAAACCAAGACAAACAACAGCAGCAGCATTCAGCAACACCAACTCACAAACAACAACAACATCCAACAAAACCAAGTCAAACAACAGCAACAACAACACTAAATCATAAAGAGAAGAAGCAACAATAAGAAATAAGCAAAAGCAGCCACAATAAGTCATTAACTAAGTCATTAACTAATAATAAACAGAAGCACTAGCATGATCTAAGTCATTAAAAACAGAAACACTAGCATGATCTAAGTCATTAACTAATAATAAATAGAAGCAGCAACATAAAAAAAATAAGAACCCTAATAGAATACCTCACTTAAACAGAAGAACCATTCAGCAAAACCAAGTCAAATAACAACAACATCACTAAGTCATTAACATAAAAAAAGAACAATAAGTAAAAACAAAAGCAGCATGATCTAATAATAAACAGAAGCAACAACATTAAAAAATAAGAAACACTAATAGAATACCTCACTTAACATCAGAATTCACAACATAGTTGACCCCTAGAGCACTAAAGTGCTTCATGCTTGCTGTGAAAGAACCTTACAAAAGAAAAGAAAATCAGAAACTATATTGAAAAACAAAATAAGAATTAAAAAAAACAGTAAAGGGATATACCTTAATCAGGAAGTGGATCTTCAACAGAAACATCAGAGATTGAGGCATCTTTCCCAACAACAAGAAATTCTTCATCCCTTTCCTCAGGCTCAAAACCATACAACCAATTTCTGGTTGTTACAAATATCTTTACATTTTTAGGCAAAAGCCTATCCCTCAACTTGTTCAAAATCCGACCCCTCGTGCTAAATGAGGATTCAGAAGCAACTGAGTTGATTGGAATGGCTAAAACATCTCTAGCCATGAGTGAAAGTATTGGAAAAGACACAGTTTGTGTTTTCCAATACTCTAAGATATCAAACTCGGCATCTTCAGTGCGAGGGAGAAGGGGCAAAGAAATGTAGGAGTCAACATCGAACTTACCACTCCTAGAAGATGCCAAATTGGCATCAAAGTTCTAAAATTAAAATAGAAAAAGAGTTAGTAAACTGTAATTGAAAAAAATTAAATATAAGAACAAAAGCATAAAAAAGAACTGACCTGAAAGAGATTTGATTTTTTGAAGGTCCTAGGGCGACCAGAACTTGACAGACTTGAACTTTGAGAAGAGTTACTTTGGACAGAAAAATTAGAAGAATAAGAAGAACGTGCATATCTTGAATAATAAATATGCATACTTACAAACTCATTATAAACAACACTTACCCTCCTTTCAACCTCATCCTCAACATAGAGGACACCATACAACTCCTTCAGAAGTTGTAACTTATATCGAGGATCAAGCAAAACAACAAAAGACAGAATAGTTGAATGACCAGACCAGTATTTCTCATACAATTCAAGCATAGGTCTTGCATTGCAGAGATGCCCTCACATGGATCATTGTGAGCATCACACAACAACTTCTCAATGGCAACAACAATAGCCAAGTATAAGTTAGCAGTAGGATACTTGGATCCTGAGAACATAGTAGAAATTTCAAGGAAGGGCTCAAGGAAATCATAGGTTAATTGAGCAGTTTCCCACTCAACCTTAGTGATTATATACAAACCATTTTCCCTATTAACAAACAAGTTAATAGCAAGTTTAGCTTCAAGTACCCTACGAAGCATCAGGTAAGTAGAGTTCCATCGAGTAGGAACATCCAAGACCAACTTACCAGAAAAATCAGAACCACAATCATTAATAGCATAATCAAAGCAACAAAGTCTAGCATCAGAAGAATCTATAAATTTAACAATCTCACGCAATTTAATAACAGAAGAGTCGATTACCTTCAAACCCTTTTGAACTATCAAGTTCAGGATATGGGCAACACACCTTATATGAAAAAACTTACCATTGCATGGCAGGGGAGAAATTGCATACAAATCATCTTTGAGACGCCTCACCATTCTTTCATTTGCAGAAGCATTATCAAGAGTAATTGTAAAAGCTCTCTTCTCAAGACCCTACTCAGATAACATATTTTGAACAAACTTATAAATAGACTCGCCATCATGGGGAGGGGGAAACGACAAAAATTTAAAATCTTAGACTGAAGTTTCCAGTTATTGTCAACATAATGTACAGTCAGAGCAAAATAAGAACGTGAAGTGCAAGCAGACCATCCATCACATGTAAAACAGATACGACTCAAAACAGAATGCATTGAATCAAGTAGCAATTTTTTATGCATCTCATGCTTTAACATGCAAGCTTTAGTAATAAAATATCTTGAAATAAATTTCACATTAAGATTTAGATAATGATGCAAAATCCTAAGTTTATCATGCTAAACAACACTCAAAGCATAACCATGACACAGAATTGCTTCAACAAATAACTCACAATATCTTTTCTGATCAAAAGAAGTTTCTGAAGTACTATTGGGATTAGTAGCAAGAAACTCTTTATAAGATTCACATTTTTCAGTATGCCTTTTAGGATTAGAAGTACCAATATAAGAATCAGCTTTATACCTTTTTGTTTTGAAGTACTTACATTCAGCAAAAAAACCTTCTAGAAGCTTGATGAAGGTATAATGATCCCAAACATGAGATGTTCTTCTCCCAATGTCCCCTCCATTTGAAGCTGTAGACTTCCTCTTAGAGGTACGAACTGTCTCAGACAGTTGATCATTTACATCCCCTTCAAGCATTAAAAAAACATGAATCAGAAATAAACATAAGTTAAAAAAAACTCATAATGAAAAAGGATTAATAAACCACCTTGAGACAGTATAAGTTGGTCATTTTGACTTCTTACACCAGGAAAGTCCAACTCATAAGAAAATTCCTCCATAGCTGTCAAAAAACTGAAAAGTCCAAATTAGAGAACCAAACATACAAAATATACAAAATCATATATACAGACTGACATAAACAAAATATACAAAATCATCTAAGTGGTTTCAGTTTAATCCTTGTACGTGGCGTTGTTACACCTATCTACAGGGTCCTTTAAAAAACCCCTTTGGCACCAGTAGCCCCGCAGGACGGGTAGTCCAGCCTAAATACTCGGATTAAACCAAGGAAACCCTATACCTAAACTACTAAACACTCAACTGTAAAGCATGCTAAATATACCAAATCGGGATCAAAACCATACATGCATAAATACAAACTTCATGACAGAAACCATAGAAACCATAAAAACTGACAGAAACCATAAAAACAAACCCATACATATACAAATATTGCAGCATATAGACAAACTGCCAGAAACCATGAATACATACAGAAACCATACATATACAAACATGCATAAAAACAAAACCATAGAAACTAACAAAAACAATAAAAACAAAACAGAAATGAAAAAAGAACAGAAAGAAAGAAACATGCAAACAATAAAAACAAAACCATAGAAACTAACAGAAATAATAAAAACAAAACCATGAATACATACAGAAATATACATGCAATCAGAAAGAAACATGCAACCAAATAAAGACAAACAGAAATGAATGAAGAACAGAAAGAAACATGCAAAAAAAACCCATACAACCTTCCTGAGAAACAAACCCACGCGGAAGAGGAACAGACTGACAGAAGCTAGAAACGATCCTGAGATACAAAGGTAAATAATTAGAAAAATATTAATCGAACAAAAATATTAAATAAAAAAGAGAAAATAGAAGATCGAACTTACTGAAACTGGAAACTGGAAAGGCAGAGAAGATCAGCTCTCAGAAAATGAAAAGGCAGAGAAGATCAGCTCTCAGAATCTGAAGAGGTAAGATGAGAATACGAAGGATTCTGAGATTAAGGATTGGGGTTTATGGATTAGAGGTTAGGGTTTGGGATTAGATGTTATGGTTTATGGATAAAGGTTATGGTTTTAGGGTTTAGGGTTTAGAGTTTCATGGTTTAGGGATTAAAGGTTTAGATGTTAGGGTTTAAGATTTAGGGTTATGGTTAAGAATGAATTGAGGTTTAGGGTAAAACAAAACTGAGTTTGGGTTTAGGGTTTTGAAGGATTGAATAGAGGAATTCTCAAGAACATGAGGTTGTTCTTGAGAAAAGTTGGGGTTTTGATCGAAGAAAAACAAGTTTGAGGAGGGTTTTTATGTTTGTAGAGGATCTGGGAAGATATTTTGGAAGAACATGGATGAACTTGGTTGAAAACCAAGATTTTGATCGAAGAAAAACAAGTTTGAGGAGGGTTTTTGTGTTTGTAGAGGATCTGGGAAAATATTTTGGAAGAACATGGATGAACTTGGTTGAAAACCAAGATTTTGATCAGAAAAAAAAGGAAGAAAATCTGGGAATTTCGTGTTTGTGGATGAGAGAGAAATTGAGAGGATATTTCGGCAGAGTAACAATAGGGTGAAAATGAGGAATTTTGGCTGAGGGGTGAGGCTTTATTTATAGGCCTCGAGCCGGGTCAGAAGATTCGTGTTATTTGAAACGGGTAATTCGGGTTTTGCTTCGCAATCACTCATACTTTGATTTCTTTCAATTTCGTCCTTTTTTTGTGAAATTGAGCTTAAAGCTTTGTTTTTTTCAATTTCGTCCTTAATTCAGTTTTAATGTTTAGGTTTGTGGTTTTAATTTAGGGTTTGGGTTTTTAATATAGGGTATAAATTAAGGGTTTAGTGATTTGTTTATAGTTAATATATATGATTTAGTGATTTGTTTAGGGTTAATATGTTTTAGGGTTTATGGTTTTTCATTTAATGTTTAATAGGGTTTATGGTTTATGACTTTGAATTAGGGTTTCACTTTAAAGGTTTAGGGTTAAAGGATTTTAGGGTTTAGTATCTAATTTTTAGGTTTTATAGTTTTATGGTTTAGGGTTTAATGAACTAATGTAGTTCGAGTGTTTAGTTTGTAAGGTTTAAGGTTTAATGTTAGGGTTTAGGGTATAATGCTTAGGGTTTAATGTTATGATAACACATGATTTAGGGTTTTGATTTTATGGGTTTCAACTTAGGGTTTAAGTTTAGGGTTATCATTAGGGTTTCATGTTTTTTATTTTAGAATTTATATTAGCATATATGTATATATAAAACTAGATGCCCTAAACCCTAAACTCTAAAACCAAATACCCTAAACATTAAACCCTAATCCTAAACCATAAGCTCTAATGTATGTAAGTATATATGTGTGTACATATTAATACATGAACCCTAAACCCTTAATGAACTTTTCCATAAACCTTTAACCCTAAACTATAAATTATAACCCCTAAAGTATGTAAGTATTTATGCATTTAGGGTTTAGGGTTTAATGAACTAAGGTTAGTTCGAGTGTTTAGTTTGTAAGGTTTAGGGTTTAGTGTTAGGGTCTAGGGTGTAGTGCTTAGGGTTTAATGTTATGATAACACATGATTTAGGGTTTTGATTTTATGGGTTTCAATTTAGGGTTTATGTTTAGGGTTTAGGGTTATTATTAGGGTTTCATGTTTTTTATTTTAGAATTTATATTAGCATATATGTATATATAAAAGTAGATGCCTTAAACTATAAACCATAAACTCTAAAACCAAATACCCTAAACACTAAACCCTAAATCCTTGGGTCATAATCATAAACCCTAAGTCCTAATGTATGTAAGTATGTATATGTGTGTACATTTAATACATGAACCATAAACCCTAAACCATAAACCCTAAATAATAAATATTAAACCCTAAAGTATGTAAGTATTTATGTATTTAGGGTTTATAGTTTAATGAACTAAAGTTAGTTTAATTGTTTAGTTTGTAAGGTTTAGGGTTTAGTGTTAGGGTTTAGGGTATAGCGTTTAGGGTTTAATGTTACGATAACATATAATTTAGGGTTTTGATTTTATGGGTTTCAATTTAGGGTTTAAGTTTAGGGTATATTGTTATTATTAGGGTTTCATGTTTTTTTAATTTAGAATTTATATTAGCATATATGTATATATAAAAGTGGATACCCTAAACCCTAAACCCTAAGCCCTAATGTATGTGAGTATGTATGTGTGTACATATTAATGCATGAACCCTAAACCCTTAATGAAGTTTTCCATAAACCTTAAACCCTAAACCCTAAAGTATGTAAGTATGTATGTATGCATGTAGAGTGTAGCTAACAATGTATGAGCCATAAACCCTTAATAAAATATAAACCCTAAACCATAAACCTTAAGCCCTAATGTGTGTAAGTATGTATGTACATATTAATGTATAAAGCCTAAACCCTTAACTAAGTTTTCCATAAACCCTAAAGTATGTAAGTATGTATGTATACATGTAGACTGTACCTATCAATGTATGAGCCCTAAACTCTTAATAAAATATAAACCCTAAACACTAAAACCTAAATTCTAAACATTAAACCCTAAACCCTAAACATTAAGCCCTAATGTAAGTAAGTAGGTATGTGTGTACATATTAATTCATAAACCCTAAACCCTTAACGAAGTTTTCCATAAACCATGAACCCTGAACCCTGAACCGTAAACTATAAACCATAAACCCTAAAATATGTAAGTATGTATGTATGCATGTAGACTATAGCTATCAATGTATGAGCCCTAAACCCTTAATAAAATATATACCCTAAACCTTAAACATTAAACAATAAACCCTAACTCCAAACCCTAAACCATACACCCTAAAGTATGTAAATATGTATGCATGTAGCTATCAATGTATGAGCCCTAGACCCTTAATGAATTTCTCCCTAAACCCAAAACCCAAACACTAAACCATAAACCCACGTTTATTTTTTTTTATTTGTCCAATGTTTTATTATTTCAATTTAATATTTTCTTCATTCTAGTCCTTTAACTTTATTTTAATTCCGTATTGACCCTTATATATATATATATTTTAATTCATCATGTTTTATAGTTTTAATTTTAAATTTTGTTCATTCTAGACCCTAAAACTTTATTTTTATTCTAAATTGACATATACTTATTGTTTTTTTTAATTACTCTAATTTTTATACTTTTAATTTGATATTTTTGTTCATTATAGTCCCCAAAACTTTATTTTTATTCCAAAATGACCCATTTTCCTTGTTTTCTTTTAAATTTGTCTAATGTTTTATAGTTTTAATTTGATATTTTTGTTCATTCTAATCCGTGAAATTTTATTTGTAATCCAAATTGACCCCTTTTAAATCCAAATTGACCCATTTTCATTATTTTTTAATTACTCTAATGTTTTATAATTTTAATTTGATATGACTTTAAATAATTAACTCAAAATCAATGACGATTGACGAAGGTCAACCTAAAGTCTATCGACTACTTATACGGTTGTACGGCCGAACTCAAACTGAATACGAATTCCAATCCCGAAAATACCCCGACCTGAATTACCCGACCTGAAATGCATCTGACCTGAAATGCAACCGACCTAAAATGAACCCGACCTGAAATGAACCCGACCTAAAATAGACCCGACCTGAAACGGACCCAACCTGAAACGGACCCGACCTGAAATGGACCCGACCTGAAGTGTATCCAAACCCGAATTAACCAGCCAATTATCTGCTTCAGATCCGACCCGTTTTAACCCGACCTGAAATGGACACGACCTGAAATGGACTCGACCTGAAATGGACCCAGCCTGAAATGGACCCGACCCAAAATGGACCCGCACCCGACCCGAGTCGAGTCAAAATAGGAAAATGACCTAAAATGACTTGTATCCGATTTTACCCGACCTGACAGTACCCGACCTGAAACCCGTCTGATTACCTGTTTTTACATCTCTAGATGAAACTGTGGAAAAAATAGACTGTTGTAAAACGAGGCGTTAGCATTGACTGGAAAATTATAAAATAATTAAACCTTATCAAACTAAATTTTATCGTGGTATTAATCACTGTCTTAGAAGCGAATTCACCCCAATGTGTGTAATCGTTACAATGGACGAATGGCCCCCGAGGTTAGCACAACTCTCCAAATTATGTACACCCGAAAGATGGAGTGGACTTTGATGGTACTGCTCTTCTCTCAACTCAAAAATAACACTCAGGGTAGGTTTATGAAAATCAATGAGAATGAAATAGCCCACTATTTATAGGCTAAATAGTGAGGGAAATTGTCATTTCCACAATAAATTTAATTTTATTTATAATAAAATTAAATTGTCATGATTGAAATGTTTATAATGTGCATTAACAACATTCTCCCACTAATACGAAAGAATATCTTTCGTAATTATGAGAGCATTGAAGTTAAAATATGAGAAGAGCAATATCGAGATTAGTTACTTAAGCACTAGTGAACGTATCTGGAACTAGTACATAGTGATGATGGGTAATTATTCTCTTAGATAAGTGAACGAATATTAAACTTTCTAAGATTACGGTGAACTCATACCACACAACTAACCCCTTCATTAACCGAAGTTCTTTATGTGTCAACAAAAGTATATATACGAAAGTATATATGTAGCCCTATTTCTTCAGGATTCTAGTAAGTGTACTAGAAAAACAATCCAACGTTTTTCATAGAAGGTGGCTAGTCCTTCTCACTTACGTAGGTTATTTCATCAAGTTTATCTCAACATAGACCACAAGAATCTGAGCTATGAAATAATAAATAGCTTTTACAACAGCTCACCCTCACAATAAATAAGGTGAATTTTTTCAAGTTCATCTTAAATGAACCACCCAAACTTTGGGATAAAATATCATTAAGAATAAACACTCAATCTATTTAATCGACGATTCAATATGTCCGTCTCAAATAGGATCACCCAAACTCTTGGGATTGAATTCTGTAGAAATATATGTTTTGATATAATAATTGAAAAATATTTTGAACTTAATTGAAAAGAATTTAAAATATTTTATAAGTCAAAAACAACTTGAAAATAAGTTTGATGATGTTTAAAAAGGGTTTTGCAATGTTTGAAACGTTTTTAAGTAGCCGAACCAGTGCTTTAAGGTACTCGTTTCGATATAGGGGCAATCTGTATCAATACGTTTTGAAACTACCAAAACGCGTACCGAAACATGGCTTGCCCATTTCGATACGAAGGGTTTCTATTTCGAAACACCCCAGTGATGTTTCGATACACCTAACGGTCAAAACCTCCTCAATGGTCATATTTTCCCATTGGTTATTTAAATGCAGCTCAACGATCATTTGTACCGAAATAGTTTATAACCGTTTTGATACTTCTCAAGAATATTTTGATACGAGGTGCTGCATTAGGCTTCAACGACTAGTTTTGAAGAATGAAATTTCGATACGGCCTCTCGTGTTTCGATACGGACAGCTCTAGAACTGCATTTAATGAGGAAAATAAAGACTCCAACGGCTCTAAATCAATCTCAGCGATCTTCAACGGCTACAAACTAAATTAGGAGTATATATAAAAGGGACCTCCAAGCATCAAGGAAAGGAAAATGCTTCAATTGTCAACAACATTATGATGAGAGAGTGTCCTTAGAGCTTAATTGTACATTTCTAGTATAGACAACACTTGTGAGCTTTACATTGTCAAATTTTCTCAAGTGTTTAGGATTTGGGTGAGGACTTAATTGTGCAAACAAATACCTATTAGAGGGAATTCGTGTTTGCTTTGAATTCTCTTTGTACAAGAGTGTAGAAGTAATGTTTTGATATAATAATTGAAAAATACTTTGGACTGATTTAAAAAGAATTCAAAACAATTTCCAAAGTCCAAATAACTTGAAACTATGTTTAGGGATGTTTTCAAAGGGTTTTAAATGTTTTCAAAAGCCAATCTACACAAAACCCTCCAGGTGTTTCGATACGAGGGATTCCAGTAGAAAAAGTGTTTCGCTACGGGTATCGAAACGAGCTTTCCCTAGAAGAGATTTTTTAGTAGCGTTTCGAAACGGGCTATGCCGTTTCGATACACCTACGTGACTTCGACCACAACGGTCATAAACCCCAACGACTATTTCCCAACAAACATTTAAATGTAGGTCGTTTCGATACGATACTAGGTGTTTCGATACGTGTTCCGAAATGGCCAAAGGCGTTCCGATACGGGTACCTCATCAGACTGCAACGACTCTTTCTACTTAAAGGGTGTTTCGAAACGGGCACGACTGTTTCGAAATGGTGAGCTGCAGAAGTGCATTTATGATGGGAATTAAAGTCCTCAACGGCTCCAATTCATCCCTAACGGCTAGTAACAGCCACAAACTCAATTGAGACTATAAATTGAAGGCTGGAACACTTGAAGATGGTTAAAGACTACATCCAAGCAATATGATCAAGAGAATTAGAGTTTAAGTCCTGTTTTTACTATTCTCTTGTACATAGTCTTTAGAGAGAGTGCTTAATTGTAAATCCTTGTACTCTTGTGAGCTTAAATTGTGTAAACACCAACCTTGTGAGGTATCTAGTTTACCCAAACAAATCTCTTGTAAAAGGAGAGGTTCTAGTTTAGCCTTGAGAGAAAAACTAGAGTTGGTTCTATCTTAGGCAAGTCCAAAAGATAGTGTTGTAACGGTTTCCTCCTAAATCGGGAAAAGGGGACAAATTCATTATTGAGTGAATTGGGAAATCCTTAGTGGTGTGCTAAGGTAGTGGATGTAGGTGCTTGTTAGAAGGCCGAATCACTCTAAAATCATTGTGTCATTTGTCTACCTTTATTTCGATTTTAGACAATTCAACCACCAAACATTTACAATCCTCCTTGACGGTTTCAGTGATCGATTCGAGCGTGCTAAAAACCTAACAATTGGTATCAGAGCCTCGTCTCCATCGAAGGACTAACATACGGGAGTAAAGATCCATCGCTCGTAGTCTACCGTTCAAGAAAATGGCAAGATTTGAAGAAGGCCGCTCTATCTCGTGTCCTCCACTCTTTGAAGGAGAAGAATACTTTCAATGGAGCAATATCATGAAATTCTTCATCAAGTCTCAACACTATGAGGTTTGGGACATCATTGAAGATGGTTATTTGGAAGCTCCAAAGAAGAAGAAAAAGCAAAGGAGTACCAACGACACGAAGGCAAAGCTAAACACCAAGGCGATGCACATTCTCTATTGTGGCCTTAACGAAGAAGTTTCCAAGAAGGTCTCCAGATGAAAAAGTGCCAAAGAATTGTGGGAGAAACTTGAGAAGCTTTATGGCAACAAGAAGGGAGAAAAGAAAGATGATGATCAATCATGTGCAAACCCTATCTCCAATCCAAAGGTGGATGGTGTTTTGGCTCTCAATGAGCCTAAGGTATCTTCTAACTCTAGTGAGCTTAATTCTTACTCTTTCAATGAGTTTCAAGACGCTTTCGATGAATTATTTTTGGAATTTGAGACCATGAATTCCAAATTTAAGATAATGATTTCAAAACTTGAAATTGAAAATGATTTTCTTTTAAAAACAAAAGTGGAGTTTGAAAACTAAAATAAAATTTTGAAAAATGATTTAGAGTTTTCAAAAGTGAGCAAAGATATTTTAGAAAAAGAAAATCTTGATTTAAAAGTTAAGCTTGAAATCTTAACAAAAGAAAAAGAAATTATTTTCAATAATTCATCTTGTCACATAATGGCAAAATGCTCACATTGCCATTATCATGGTCATTCTATACATATTTGTCCTATAAAGAAGAGACAATCTTATAGGATTAGACAAGTATGGGTTCCTAAAGGAACTAAAGACATTGAAATTAACGTTAATGGATCCAAAGCTATTTGGATACCAAAATCCAAGTGAATGTCTTTTGTAGGTGTGTTGGAGCAATGACAACCAAAGCAAAATCAAAGAATGCTCAAATTACACATGAGAAGAAGATTGGGTAACCTCTAAGCTTAATGCTTTTATTTTATACATTTGGTTATCTAACTTTTGTTTAAAGTCTTGGATTATTTGTTAAGCCTAACAATGATGCTTTGAGTAAGGGGGGCCATTTTAAAACCAAAATTCTTAATTTGGTCATTTTTTCACCTCTATTGTTATTTTGAACTTAAAAGTATTTTGAATTCTTTTTGATATAACAAAAAAGGGGAGAAATGATTTGAAAATTTGAATTTTACAAAGAATAAGGGGGAGCTTTAACTTCTTTTATTTTTTGAAATCTCTTATTTAAATTTTTAAAATAAAATGGGAGAATCCCAAACAATTTTTCAAGATAGTTTTATTATATCAAAAAGGGGGAGATTGTAGAACTAATGTTTTGATATAATAATTGAAAAATACTTTGGACTGATTTAAAAAGAATTCAAAACAATTTCTAAAGTCTAAATAACTTGAAACTATGTTTAGGGATGTTTTCAAAGGGTTTTAAATGTTTTCAAAAGTCAATCTCGAAAAAATCGTCCAGGTGTTTCGATACGGGGGATTCCAGTACCAAAAGTGTTTTGATACAAGTATCGAAACAGGCTTTCCCTGGATGAGATTTTTTAGTAGCGTTTCAAAATGGGCTATGCCGTTTCGATACACCTACGTGGCTTCGACCACAACGGTCATAAACCCCAACGACTATTTCCCAACTAACATTTAAATGCAGGTCAATTCAATACGAGACTAGGTGTTTCGATACGTGTTTTGAAACGTCCAAAGGCGTTCCTATACAGGTGCCTCATCAGACTGCAACGACTCTTTCTACTTAAAGGGTGTTTCAAAATGGGCATGACTGTTTCGAAACGGCGAGCTACAGAAGTGCATTTATGGTGGGAATTAAAGTCCTCAACGGCTCCAATTCATCCCTAATGGCTAGTAACGGCCACAAACTCAATTGAGACTATAAATTGAAGGCTGGTACACTTGAAGATGGTTAGAGACTACATCCAAGCAACATGATCAAGAGAATTAGAGTTTAAGTCTTGTTTTTACTATTATTTTGTACATAGTCTTTAGAAAGAGTGCTTAATTGTAAATCCTTGTACTCTTGTGAGCTTAAATTGTGTAAACACCAACCTTGTGAGGTATCTAGTTTACCCAACCAAATCCCTTGTAAAAGGAGAGGTTCTAGTTTAGCCTTGAGAGAAAAACTAGAGTTGGTTCTATCTTAGCCAAGTCCAAAAGATAGGGTTGTAACGGTTTCTCCTAAACCGGGGAAAGGGGACGAATTCATTGTTGAGTGAATTGGGAAATCCTTAGTGGTGTGCTAAGGTAGTGGATGTAAGTGCTTGTTAGAAGGTCGAACCACTCTAAAACCATTATTTCATTTGTCTATCTTTATTTTGATTTTAGCCAATTCAACCACCAAACATTTACAACCCTCCTTGACGATTTCGGTGATCGATTTGAGTGTGTTAAAAATCAAACAATTGGTATTAGAGCCTCATCTCCATCGAAGGACTAACATCCGGGAGTAAAGATCCATCGCTCGTAGTCCACCGTTCAAGAAAATAGCAAGATTTGAAGAGGGCTGATCTATCTCGTGTCCTCCACCCTTCGAAGGAGAAGAATACTTCCAATGGAGCAATATCATGAAATTCTTCATCAAGTCTCAAGACTATGAGGTTTGGGACATCATTGAAGGTGGTTATTTGGAAGCTCCAAAGAAGAACAAAAAGCAAAGGAGTACCAGTGACACGAAGGCAAAGCTAAACACCAAGGGGATGCACATTCTCTATTGTGGCCTTAACGAAGAAGTTTCCAAGGTCTCCACATGCAAAAGTGCCAAAGAATTGTGGGAGAAACTTGAGAAGCTTTATGGCAACAAGAAGGGAGAAAAGAAAGATGATGATCAATTATGTGCAAACCATCTCTCCAATCCAAAGGTGGATGATGTTTTGGCTCTCAATGAGCCTAGGGTATCTTCTAACTCTAGTGAGCTTAATTCTTACTCTTTCAATGAGTTTCAAGATGCTTTCGATGAATTATTTTTGGAATTTGAGACCATTAATTCCAAATTTAAGAAAATGATTTCAAAACGTGAAATTGAAAATGATTTTTTTTAAAAACAAAAATGGAGTTTGAAAACCAAAATAAAATTTTGAAAAATTATTTAGAGTTTTCAAAAGCGAGCAAAGATGTTTTAGAAAAAGAAAATCTTGATTTAAAAGTTAAGCTTGAGAGCTTAACAAAAGAAAAAAAATTATTTTCAATAATTCATCTTGTCACATAATGGCAAAATGCTCATATTGCCATTATCATGGTCATTCTATACATACTTGTCCTATAAAGAAGAGACAATCTTATAGGATTAGACAAGTATGAATTCCTAAAGGAACTAAAGACATTGAAATTAACGTTAATGGATCCAAAGCTATTTGGATACCAAAATCCAAGTGAATGTCTTTTGTAAGTGTGTTGGAGCAATGGCAAGCAAAGCAAAATCAAAGAATGCTCAAATCACACATGAGAAGAAGATTGGGTAACCTCTAAGCTTAATGCTTTTATTTTATACATTTGGTTATCTAACTTTTGTTTAAAGTCTTGGATTATTTGTTAAGCCTAACAATGATACTTTGAGTAAGGCGGGCCATTTTAAAACTAAAATTCTTAATTTTGTCAATTTTTTTCACCTCTATTGTTATTTTGAACTTAAAAGTATTTTGAATTCTTTTTGATATAACAAAAAGGGGGAGAAATGGTTTGAAAAATTGAATTTTTAAAAGAATAAGGGGGGGCTTTAACTTCTTTTATTTTTTGAAATCTCTTATTTAAAATTTTAAAATACAATGGGGGAGAATCACAAACAATTTTTCAAGATAGTTTTATTATATCAAAAATGGGAGATTGTAGAACTAATGTTTTGATATAATAATTGAAAAATACTTTGGACCGATTTAAAAAGAATTCAAAACAATTTTCAAAGTCCAAATAACTTGAAACTATGTTTAGGGATTTTTTCAAAGGGTTTTAAATATATGTTTTCAAAAGCCAATCTACACAAAACCGTCCAGGTGTTTCGATATGGGGGATTCCTGTAGCAAAAGTGTTTCGATACGGGTATCGAAACGGGCTTTCCCTGGATGAGATTTTTGAGTAGCGTTTCGAAACGGGCTATGTTGTTTCGATACGCCTACGCGGCTTTGACCACAACAGTCATAAACCCCAACGGCTATTTCCCAACTAACATTTAAATGCAAGTCGTTTCGATACGAGACTAGGTGTTTCGGTATGTGTTCCGAAACGGCCAAAGGCATTCCAATACGGGTACCTCATCAGACTGCAACGACTCTTTCTACTTAAAGGGTGTTTCGAAATGGGCACGACTGTTTTGAAACGGTGAGCTGCAGAAGTGCATTTATGGTGGGAATTAAAGTCCTCAACGGCTCCAATTCATCCCTAACGGCTAATAACGGCCACAAACTCAATTGGGACTATAAATTGAAGGCTGGAACACTTGAAGATGGTTAGCGACTACATCCAAGCAACATGATCAACAGAATTAGAGTTTAAGTCTTGTTTTTACTATTCTCTTGTACATAATCTTTAGAGAGAGTGCTTAATTGTAAATCCTTGTACTCTTGTGAGCTTAAATTGTGTAAACACCAACCTTGTGAGGTATCTTGTTTACCCAAACAAATCTCTTGTAAAATTAGAGGTTCTAGTTTAGCCTTGAGAGAAAAACTAGAGTAGGTTCTATCTTAGCCAAGTCCAAAAGATAGGGTTGTAACGGTTTCCTCCTAAACCGGGAAAAAGTGACGAATTCATTGTTGAGTGAATTGGGAAATCCTTAGTGGTGTGCTAAGGTAGTGGATGTAGTTGCTTGTTAGAAGGCCGAACCACTCTAAAATCATTGTGTCACTTGTCTACCTTTATTTCGATTTTATCCAATTCAACCACCAAACATTTACAACCCTCCTTGACAGTTTCGGTGATCAATTCGAGCGTGCTAAAAACCTAACAAAGAGTGTCTTAGTTAATCTTTGGGTAGAAAGATTAACTGGACTTTAAAGGTTGCCTCCTTAGCCTAGAAAAGGGGAAGAATTCTTAGTGAATTGGTGAAATCCTTGGTGGGAAGCTATGGTAGTGGATGTAGGTTTTGGTTAGAAAGTCGAACCACTCTAAATCTCTTGTTAATTTTTCTTATCTTTTACCACCACCATAAACACCCAAAAATCAACCGTCTCCACCACTTGAAAATCCATAACGATTGAAGGAAATCGAGCCTAACAAATTCATTAAGAGTTTAAGAAAACTCATCCTCTCTAGCGAAAAGTTCATCTAGTCCTTTGTGATAGGACCACTCACTCAACACTTGTTTATGAACTTATTAAGAGTAGAAATTCATCCAAAGTCGATAAATTCATCAAGTCTTTCTCATTAAGACCACCCAAAGCATGGGCTGTGAATTTATTAAGAGTAATAAAACTCAACTTGAACATGTACATTGTTCGTCATAGGGATAGGTAGTAAAAAATGTACACTATGAGTACTCACCATGGTTTCGTTTGACCACATTGACTTAGATAACTAAGTTGGGTATCCACTATGAATTCCTCAACCAATGGGCTTTAGATCCATCTCCCTCGACGAATCTAGAACCAACTTCTGACTTTAACCTTTGGTAGGTGGCTGAACTAGGTTTCTCTCTGACTTTAATCATCATTTTAAAACACCCCACATTTCTATCATTTTTAAGATAGAAATAAATCTATAAGTGTTTTGGACAACGTTTAAATGAATACTCAATCATACTAGAGTAAAGTTTGTTATGAGTTTTAACCATAAAATTCTGTTTTAATAAACTTAAATCTTGTTTACACATGATTATGTTTCCATGAAATTATTATTTTTATAATTAGCTCCTTAAAATTGAATTTTTATTTTTAGTTTAGTCCTTAAAATTATTATTTTTTACAATTAAATCTCATGAAATTATTTTTGTATAATTAGGTCCCAAAAATTAATTTTTTTCTATAGATCAAGTGGGATCGGGTTCAGAGTATTTATTTTCGGTTCGGATTCGTGTAAGTAAAAAATTTGACATGTGCTCATCCCTAAAATAATCGTTTTAAAATAATTTAATAGAAACTTTATCATAAAACTGTTTAAAGACCAACCAAAAAAAAGGTCGAATTCCAATCAAATGAATAGTAAAAAAATGGTAGGCTCCAGCCCATAAAAGTAAATTTTTAACTCTTCCCTCCCTCCTCGTGCGGCGGTGCCCCAATTTTGTATATCACTAAAATTAAAAAATGCGCGCCTTTTTTATCTAATAATTTTAACGTTACCCAGTTTTTCATTCAAAGTTTCAAGCCTTGAGCAGTAAAAATTCTGATTCCCTCCATTAATAAAATATTCCCAAACTAAGGCTATTTCTTTCCTAATTCAACCCACCAATATTCTCACCATGAAAACCAAAACTTCAAAAATCCCAATTCAGCTTTGATGTTTGAATCCAACTCCCCTCCAAAATCCACCATTATTTATGTCTCTCTTCTCCACCATTCCACCACTCACTCCGCCGCCGCCGCCTCCTCCGCCTCACAATCAAAACTCAAATGGCTGTTCTTTCCCTTAGTGAAAATGACAACAAGGAGAACATCCCTCCTTTTTCCTCCAAAAACCCTGCATTTGTTCTCACAAAACCCTCATCCCCCAGCAACAAAAGAAGAAGATTGAGAATACCCCTCCAAGACATTACCAATCTTCTTCTTCCCCAAGTCTGTTCAACTCATGTTCAATCCGATACAACCCAAGCTTTGGTTTCTCAGGCTAAGTGTCGGAAAAGAGGAGTTGGAAGTGAGATTGGATCGGTTTGCAAGAAGACATGTTTGGTGTATAAATGTGGAAACTTCCGATAGCTCAAACATTAGAGCCATGTACTATTAATATGCTTGATTGAGGGTTCAGTTTAGTTTATTTTCCTTGTCTAGTTTTGTCTCTAAATTATATACATTATTGATTATACATAGATGTGCCATAACATGTCTCAAAATTGAAATCTAGATTGAAACATTTCATGTGTTTGGTTTTGCGGTGGTACTAGTAGAATCAATTTTGAATCATTGTGATTTTATAGAATTAATTTTGTGTATAATTAATTTTAAAGTAACGTGATTTATGTTTGGGAGTTTTTTTTTAAATCACGATTGTATAAAAATATAGGCTTAATACAACTTTTTCCCCTTAAACTATACCTGATTTCTCAACTTGCCCCCTAAACTTCATTTTGCCCACTTTTTCCCCTTAAACAATTCGCTGTTTCCCATTTTGCCCCATTCCGTTACTTTTTCCGTTAAACAAATTTTCGGCCAATAACATGTTGCCACGTCATCAACGGGTTGACTAAGTCAATCCGTCTGGTTTTATTTAAAGGGTAAATTACATGTCAAGTCTGTCAGGTTTGTTTTTTGTTCAATTTAGTCACTGAAAAGTCTATTTTTACCTTAAATTGACACCTATTTGTTTCTAATTTTTATAATTTAGTCCATTATTTGTTATTATTAATAATATTATTTTATTAAAATGTTAATATTTAATAAAAAAATAAAAACAAATATTTTAATACTAAATTAGTAATTTTTTAGATTCGAATTCCAATTAAATTCTAATTATTAATTCTAATTTCACTATATTTGAATTATAGTTTTTGAGTAAAATTTAAATTATATTGGATCATGTTCGTATTATATTCGAATCATATTCAAATTATATTTGAATCGTCTTCTAATTATATTCGAATTATTAATTCGAATTTTTCTATATTCGAAATATATTTTTTTGAGCAAAATTCAAATTATATTAGAATTATATTTGAACCATGTCTATATTATATTCGAATCATATTCAAATTATTTTCGAAATATAATTTGAATATGATATTTCAAATGTAATTCGAATATGATTCAAATATAATATGAACATGATTCGAATATAATTCTAATATAATTACATGTTTTTTCAACTATTATATTCGAAACATGTTCATACTATATTCGAATCATGTTTAACATGTAATTATATTCGAATCTTGTTTAACAGGTAATTATATCCGTATTATGTTCATATTATATTTGAATCATATTAAAATTATTTTCGAAATATAATTTGAATATGATATTTCGAATGTAATTTGAATATGATTCTAATATAATATGAACATGATTCGAATATAATTCTAATATAATTACATGTTTTTTTGAACTATTATATTCAAATCATGTTTAACAGGTAATTATATTCGAATCATATTTGACAGGTAATTATATTCGAATCATGTTTAACAAGTAATTATATTCGTATGATGTTCATATTATATTCGAATTATATTCAAATTATACTCTAAATATAATTCGAATATAATATGAGCATGATTTGAATATAATACGAACATGATACGAATATAATTACATGTTAAACATGATTCGAATATAATTTGAATATGATTCGAATATAATAGTTCAAAAAACATGTAATTATATTAGAATTATATTCGAATCATATTCAAATTACATTCGATATATCATATTCAAATTATATTTCAAAAATAATTTTAATATGATTCGAATATAATATAGACATGGTTCAAATATAATTTTAATATAATTTTAAGTTTGCTCAAAAAATATATTTCGAATATAGAAAAATTTGAATTAATAATTCGAATATAATTAGAAGATGATGCAAATATAATTTGAATATGATTCTAATATAATACGAACATGATTCGAATATAATTTGAATTTTACTCAAAAACTATATTTAAAATATAGTGAAATTAGAATTAATAATTAGAATTCAATTGGAATTCGAATCTAAAAAATTACTAATTTAGTATTAAAATATTTTTTTTTTATTTATTTATATTAAATATTAACATTTTAATAAAATAATATTATTAATAATAACAAATAATGGACTAAATTATAAAAATTAGAAACAAATAGGGGTCAATTTAAGGTAATAATAGACTTTTCAGTGACTAAATTGAACAAAATAACAATCCTGACAGGCTTGACATGTCATTTACCCTTTAAATATAATCAGACGGATTGACTTAGTCAACCCGTTGATGACGTGGCAGCATGTTATTGGCCGAAATTTTTTTAACGGAAAAAATAACGGAATGGGGCAAAATGGGAAATAGCGAATTGTTTAAGGGGAAAAAGTGGGCAAAATGAAGTTTAGGGGGCAAGTTGGGAAATCGGGTATAGTTTAGGGGGGAAAAGTTGTATTAAGCCAAAAATATAGTATAAAAATCAGGACAAAACGCTAAAGCTACTTTTACCTTGTTTTTCTTAAAATCATGTTTAGATTTTTAAATCCAAACATGTTGGCACGATGACCCAAAACCAAACATGCTACGTCCAACTTAGTTTTCCCTTCATTCGTGGCCACCGCCACATATCCAAAATATGTTACATCAACCTCGCTCGTAGCAGCATATATAAACCTAGTGATTTTACAAGGCCAACCTTTTCGAAAAGCTCGTGAGCCGGAGGGAATAATCCTTTGATGCCTTTGTGTCATTGAAAGAATCACTGGCAGCCGCGACCCTTTGGCAATAATGGCGGAGATCGGGATCAATAGACCCTCTCAATTTTTCTCGCATCTTTAGCAGACAGAATAAAAATTTGTTTAAAGTTCGACGGACCCATGAATTAAGCACTGATGGGATGTGTCGAATCTGGTGCACGCTAATGCCATTCCAATCGCAAGAGACAGCCACCATCTCTGATTTTTTTGGTCCCGATAATTACAACTAGTTGGTGCTCGGACCGGAGCTCTGGTCACATCTAGCAACGTCGACAATGTTAATTGAATTTTTTTACTCAGTCTGTAAGTCGTGAAAGTAGTTTTATTCAAAATATAAAAGCAATACAAGGAAAGGTTGAGTAGGAATCCAATTACCGAGTCCATATAGACGTTTTTGAGATTTTAGTGGCCTAAAGAAAATTAAAAAATTAGACCCCTAATAATAAATATTAATTTTAAAAATAGGCCCCTAATAACAAGTATTAGAAAAAAATAGTCTCCTAAAAATAAATATTAGAAAAAATCGGGTCTAATAACAAGTATTGAAAAAAATTAAGAGTATGCCACTAATAATAAATATTGATAAAAAATAGGCCCTTAATAATAATTATTGAAAAAATTGGACTCCTTATAACAAATATTGAGAAAAATTAAATTTTAAGAGTAAGCCCCTAATAACAAATATTAGAAAATTTGAGTCATAATAATAAGGGTTAAATAAATAAATTTTAAGAGTACACCCTAATAATAAATATTAAAAAATTAAATCTTAATCTCAAATATTATAAAAAAAAAGGCCATAGGCAGGTGCACTTCATGCCCATTCCCAAGGACGACGCTATAAAAAAATTACAGAGCCCCAGAAAACAACATAAGATGAACAAACATAACGCTAATGGTTCTGAAACAATGTGAGTAGATTACGTTACTATCGTGCTAAAAGAAAGAAAAATAAACATGTTCTATCAATACCACCCTTAACGAACGCATTGGCTAAGTTGTTCACTTCTCTAAACAAAATCAAAATCATCTATCATTTTCTTTTCTTCCGTATAAGTTTAGGGAGGTTTTTAATGAGGCTTTCAATTTCGGTTAGATTTTATGTTTTTTAATAACAAATCATATATTTGCCGAGCAAAAAATTAAAACAAAATAAAACCAAAATCATATTTTTTTGCCTATTCATGAGTCAATACTAACAATTTAAATCCTAAAAATTATACTCTAACCCTAAACAATAAATCAAGAGCGAAGCCAGATATTTTAGTTTAGAGTGTCAGAATTTAGAATTTTTATAAAGAAATTCTTTCAAAATAGACGAAAATAGATAATAGGTGTCAATTTTCATTTAAGGGGAGTCAATGTTCTTTTAAGGGTGTCAATATTCATTTAAATTTGTTTTAGTTTTATATTTTGATATTATTTTATATTAAAATTATAGAGAGAAAAAATCTACTAAATTTTTGGTGTCATGTGACACCCCTTGTATATAGGTGGCTTCGCCCATGTACATAAAGGATAGAGGATTTCTTATCTTGATGGAATAAAAATCTTTCTCCTTTTTTGGTGTTTCTTTTCATGTCTCAATACTAATAAATTAAATTTTAAGATGTAACTCTGCATTTTTAATTTTAAATCTTAAACTATAAAATTTAAAATATACACATATCCAATTCCCTAAACATAATATTAAACCTAACCTTAAATTTAATTTTTTAGTATAAAAGCATAAATAAGATACCAAAAAATGACAGATGATTTCCAATAATACAATGCGAGTTGAAAAAAAACAATGTGCTTGTAAAAACTATTTAGTAAGTTGGTAGTTATTTTGGCAGTGGCGAAGGCTAAGACTCCATTCATCTGAAATTTTGAAACAATCGTTGGCCTTTAATGGTTGTTTTCAGAGAAGTTGGATTTTTTATGTTAGAGAGTGTGTTTATAAAATTTTATAGAGTAAATTTGTAAAACGTTAAGAGTGAGAATAAATTTTTGATAAAAGTAATATATTTTTAAAAATTATATACAAATTTTAAATTTTCAAAGATAAACTTAATGTGATATAGAACTCCATTATTAAATGGACTCATCGGCTCATCGCGTGTATATCATTCTGTCTACAATTAATGCGTAGGAAATGAATATACACGTGCAATTATTGCAGGTATATCATAAAGTTATAAATTCATGACAAATATTAACATGGGTTTTATTTTGATGCACAAGCTGTGTAAATTTTTTTTACACAATCCTTTTATAAAATTTAAAATCTAAATCACAAACCCTAGCAACCTAAACCCTAAACCCTAAGCCCTAAACTCTAAACTCTAAATTCTAACCATAAACCTTAAATTATATACCCTATATACTAAACCCCTAAACCCTAACATAAAACCCTAAACCCTAAACCCTAAAATTAAAGGGCTTGTGTAAACTAAAGTTTACACAGCTTGTGCATCAAAGTATTTTCCTATTAACATTATAGTATTTAATTTTTTTGTATTTTTTATTAAGTAAATAAATATTTAATTTTTAAGAGGAATGTAAAATTCGAACGTATATATGATGGGTTAATATGAGTATTTTTGATCATTCGGTCAAGTAGTGGATCGCTGAATTTTTTTAGTATTTTTCTAATCAAATAGAAATATTATATTCTCATACTAAATTAAACCCATACAAGATAAAGTAATATGAGCATCCTTAACCACTAAGGCAATTAGCGGATCTCTCTGAATTTTCTAGTATTAATTATTTTTAGGCCAAAATAAATATAAACATATTCATTAAAATAGGTAGATAAACGCACAAAGTTAAGACGCCACAATCATGTTGGACGACATAGCTTAACGTCCAACTATATTTTATTCTAAGAAATCCCTTCTACTTGGATAAGTAGAGGTACTTATTTTGCAGGAAACGGATACAGTACTGGTTTTAAGGCGATTGCGTTATGCAAAGACATGATAATAACACAAAATATTAGATCTTGTAATCATTCGACATGCGTCGGTGGATCCGTTTAAGCAGTCGGAGGATCCGGCACATAGGAAATGTCATTGAACTTCCAGTGTCCATCGTCTGTCTGAACCATGTTCTTGAACAATTCCTTAGTCCACCAGTTATCTGGTATTTTGTATTCGTCCAGTAAACCATCAGTGTATTTGTTTATGACCGGATTGTCGAAATCGAGTTCTTCGATCAGTTTGAATTCTCCGTTTTCTTGCTGCCCTGCAATTGCATGCTGGTAAGCCTCCAAATTGTGAGGACTAATGTTCCATTTCAAGTAGGGTGATTTGGTAGTGTCAATGTCTAACTCTTCCCCCACATGGAAGTAGACTCCTGGTAGAAACGGGACCTTAGGGACGGGGTCCGTCGCATTTACGATCCGAAGGATGTGGAAATTCTCGAGTTTATCGCAAATGTCTTTGAAGAACATGTTCCCGACGCGAGGGCTGGCGGCCGGAAAAGCCGTCACCATGAAGGACTTATTCGGATTGCCTGCAGGCTTATTGAAACCATTGTAAGCTATGTCCATAGCGTTTAGGGTTGCAAGTGCAGCGCCCAGACTATGGCCTGTCACAGTTATGCTCACATCCTCGTTCTGATACATAGTTACCAGCTGCTGCACTGCATGACAAACCTGACGACCAATAATAGCAGATTAATGAACTGTTATTACATATGTCAAATGTGTATATATGTACATGTATATATCATGATTTACCTGGTCCCTGGCGCTGGTTTTGACATATGGGGAGTTTGCAATTGTCTTCATATAGGTGTTGTAAAAACCAGCATGAATTTGAACAAAGTCATTCCCGAACAATTCCTTACCTGATGTCTGAAAAATATTAGCATCATTACCCCACTCTGTGTTCGTTATGGTTCCTCTCCATGAAACAAGAATGTCCCTCCTTCCCAGAACAGTTTTGCCTTCGTCCGTGGCCACCGCAACGTATCCGAAATACGCGATTTCGTCGGCAGCCGTAGCAGCATATATGAAGCTCATCACTTTATAACGGTATGGATTACCATTCTCAAGACCAACCCTAGCGAAAAACTCGTCAGCAGGGTACATGCTATGGGCATAACCCTTTGATGCCCTAGTCCCATTGAAAGCATCACCGGCGGCACCGGCCCTTTGACAATAGTGGATGAGATAGCGGCGGAGATCGACATCGAGAGGGTGCAATAGACCCTCCCAATTATTCTCGCCGCTAAGTTCTCTCCAACGAGAAGCTATTTTAGAAGTAGACATGATTGTGTTATCTCCTACAGTTTATGAACTCTGAACTTTCTTTGTGAAGATGCATTAGTAGCATTGTTGTGCATGGTTTATATAGACTGAAAATCTACACCATGTGACAAGCAAATGAAGAAGAAAGAAAGGTAATGGAGCGAATGGACATATTTTTAGCATGCGAAATAAACATTTAAGCTCGATGGACCCACGAGGTTTGATTAGTTTTTTCGGATCCACGTTGTTTTCCATCTTAGTACCATCCCCACTTTCCACCACTTGAATTATTGATTTTTTCCCCACATGTCACAACCCTTTTATGCATGGAGTTAATATTATCTTTTCTGATAATACCACTTCTAAGATTTAAATTTATTTTTTTATTAAAAATATACTGGTGATGTCGATTGATTTTAACTCGGTAATTGATATATTATTAGTACAATATACAAAAAGATGTATTATTGTATCAAATCGTAAGTTAATATATATATATATATATATATATATATATATATATTATCATTACCCTTTAACGATTGTAGTAATAGCCGCTGGTTTTAAAGAATAAATAGTAAATACATAAACAATCCATTTAGACAAATGATAAATACAAGCAAACACCATTATCTGTAATGAAAGATAAATATCTTCAACATGAACATAAAATTACATATAATAGTGATGGTACGTTGGTCAACAGACATTACAACAATTCAATCACGATAAATGATTATTAATAGTATGTTATCATTTAATTCAATAACAATGTATATACAGTCAAATTTAGGGATGATAATATAATCTAAATCCGATTTGATTCTGATGAGTTTTCAAATGTGACATATTTCATTTGTTATTTTTCTAGTTATTAGGACTTCTTGCTGCTTAATACATGTTGTTTTTGTTATATTTTGTGCAGAAACTCAATTCTGGAAATAGCAATGAAAATGGGGCATTTCTGCAGTTTTTATTATAATTCTGTCATGAGTGGCATCATGGGCACGACACCGGGCACGACGCGTCTGACGTGGCAGTGACGTGGCGACTTCTAGAAGCTTCTGGAACGTTTTGAGAGATCTTATCAGCTTATCCGTTTAGATTTCCTGCATTTAAATTTCAAAACATTTGAATTGTTTTATCTTTTGTTTATTATTTTAAATTATCTCACCACCTTATTTTTGTAAATCTAAGCCTATAAATAACACCCCTTGGTAAAGGCTTAGATCATCAATCATTTTAGTGATCATCTTCTAGCTTTGAGTTTTCTTTATCTTTGAAAACATCTTTCTAGTTTTAATTAAAAGTTCTTCTTTTTCTCTATTTTCTTTGTTTCGTTTATCTTATGTTATTTAATTATTTTTCCAAAACCAAGTTAAGCATGATAATCAATATCATGCTTAGCTAAATCTTTTAAGCCAAGAACCAGCCAAGTCTACTCGATTCGTGAGAATTGAACTTGCTTAAATTCTTTTGGGAAATTATTTTTATCTTTCTGCTTAGATAGTTTGGCAATCGGCCTTACTAAAGGTTTTTAACCGTTTTTCAAATCAAAAAGAGCTCGTTGGTCTGGAATCCTTTAAAAACATAGTTGGGAGGAAGGATCGGTCTGTGGCAAATTTCGACTTCCTGTGAACACTCTTAGCGACGGTCCGCTAAGAAAAGATAAAATCAGAAGCGGTTCTATTTTAGACAATTTCTGAGTCGGGTTTTTCCTGCTTTTATTCTAAATATTTTAACGGCGATAGACGTGGTTGATTTATTTAAGAACCATCTTTCGAAGATAGACTTGGGAGGATTGGTTACTCGAGAGAGAAACAAGTTACGACGGGTTGGGCCTCGTAGACTATAACCGACATGATCCCCGAAATAAAAATCTATTTCAGTGATCGAAAGAATTGAAGGAGCTGGTTCGAGGCTATTTCACATACTTGGTTTTTTTTATTATTTTTAATTCTTGCATTTTATTTTATTACTTCACTCAAAATCAAATCACTCCCCCCATTTTATTTAATTACTTTACAGATATTCCTGGAAGTACTAATCGAAGCAGTCTTCAGTCAATAATTCCAGCTAATCTCCCTGCGGATCGACCCTCTTTCCCTATATCTATTTAATTTTTTTTATTCTATTATTTATTGAAAGATGTTAATTTATTTATTTATTTTTGACCGGTTAAACGACGACTTGTCAAAATTGGCGCCGTTGCCGGGGAGATTTACTTTTGGCACTTTTTGACTGATTTTGTTTATTTATGACCAGGAGAAATCCGGGTAATCTTGTTCCATACAACCCAAAAATCGAAGCAAGCGCTCGTAAGAACCACGGTGAAACTGTCAGACGAAAGAAAGTACAAAAGAAAAACCAACAACAATCCCATTCGGAATCCATATCTGAACCACCACACGACCAAACCGAAGAAAGCACAAGTCCGATATCTATACCTACACCCAACACGATGGCTAACCAAACCATTAGATAGCTCAACACCGCCCCCGCTGAACAACAACCCCTTTATATCACCTTTCCTCACGGAGATACCCCTTTCCAACTCAAAACGGGCCTAATTCACCTATTACCCACCTTTAATGGTCTCCCTACTGAAAGCCCACATAAACACCTTGCCGAATTTCACATGGTGTGCAACAGCATGAAACCGCAAGGAGTTTCAGAGGATCGGATAAAACTAAGGGCATTTCCTTTTTCTTTAGCCGGAATGGCTAAAGAATGGTTATTTTATTTACCTCCAAATTCTATTAATACATGGGCTGATCTTTCTCGTGTTTTCCTTGACAGGTATTTTCCTGCAGCAAAAGCGACTGAACTTAGGCGAAGAATTTTGGGTATCCAACAAACGCATGACGAGTCCTTATACGATTATTGGGAAAGATTCAAAAATTTGTGCGCGAGTTGTCCGCAACATAAATTATCCGAGCAAACGCTCCTTCAATATTTCTATGAAGGAATGTTGCCGATGGATAAGAAAATGATAGATGCAGCAAACGGTGGAGCGCTTGTCAACTTGACCCCCGAAAATGCTCGAAATCTGATATCTACGATGGCGGCGAATTCACAGTAATTTAATTCTGCGAGTGAACCCAACCGACGGGTTCACATAGTAAGCACAATTTCATTAGAAAATAAGATAGACAATTTGACTAATATTGTGTATTCTCTTGTTTCAGGGGAGATATGAGTTGCTAAGGTATGCAGAATATGCATTATGCCAGATCACGCAACCGACTTATGCCCATTGTTGCGGGATACATCTGGTGCCCAAGTTAACGTCGTACACAACTTTCCCGGACCTCCCCAAAGACCCTATAACCCACATAGCAATACGTTCAATCCCGGTTGGAGAGATCACCCAAACTTGAGCTACGGTAATCAGAACCCGAATTACCAACCTAGGCAGCAACCTCCCCACCAAAACCAAGCACCCCAAAAATCCTCGCTTGAGTCTATTGTTGAGAGATTGGCAGTTTCACAGGAAAAATTCCAAACCCAAACACAATCCCATCTCCAGCAAATCGATAAACAAATAAGCCAACTAGCTCAAGCCGTTAGCCGTATAGAATCCCAGGGAAAGTTACCATCCCAAACCGAAACCAACCCAAGGGAAAACGTTAGTGCGATAACTTTGCACAGTGGAACAGTGATAACGCCTAAACCGCCCAAGCAAGATGAGCGGAAATCCGACGAACCGGGAAAATCTTCGGAAGACCAGAACGACTAGTCTCCTCCCACCGCAGGTAATGCCAAATTTAAAATTTTTGTTTCTACTTACGAACCTGTTCCTCCTTTTCCAGGTAGATTAGCGAAACGAGATAAAAAGGAGGAAGAGAAGTAAATTTTGGATATATTCAAGAAAGTGGAAATTAATATTCCACTTCTTGATGTTATTCGAAAAGTGCCTAAATACGCAAGGTTTTTGAAGGACTTATGCACAAACCGAAGGCGACTATCCAGAAATGAAAAAGTTAACCTTGGTGAAAATTTTCGGCCATCTTTCAAAAGCCGTTGCCGCCAAAGTACAAGGACCAAGGTATGTTTGCGGTTCCTTGTAAAATTGGGAATGTTGGGATAAAAAGAGCGATGTGCGATTTAGGCGCATCTATCAACGTCATGCCGTTAAGCGTTTACAACAAAATTTCGACTGAACCACTGAAAGAAACGCGAGTGACGGTTCAATTAGCCGATCGATCAGTCATCTACCCCGAGGGAGTACTAGAAAACGTGTTGGTACAGGTAAAAAATCTTATTTTCCCTGCTGATTTTTATATTATTAACATGGAAAATGATCGCAGCAATAACGGATCCGAAATCTTGCTTGGCCAACCTTTCCTATCAACCGCGCATACAAAGATTGATGTTCGCGACGACATCTTAACTATGGAATTTGATGGGGAAGTAGTTAAATTTGATTTGTATAAAGCTATGAAGTATCCTGATTCGGTCGCAAGTTTAAATTTCGTTGATATTATAGATTCGTTAGCTGATGATTTGATCGAAACTGATTTGTGTTATGACTTTTGTAGGGAATTCGCGGATCTCGACGATGAAAATATAGGCGAAATCATTTCAACTCTTTCTTCCCTTTCTGATTTTCAATAAATTCCAACTCGATCTAAACATTTTCCCTCAATTTTGCATGAACCAAAGCCGAAGTTAGAGCTATTTAATTATATATTTTTGGGCGACAACCAAACTTTGTCAATCATCATTTCGAGTAAGTTGTCGCATCGGGAAGGAGGTAGAAGCTTAGTTGTTGTTTTGCGCACAAATAAAAAGATGAAGGAAGGCGTTAAAACGACAAGGGATGGACATCACCATTTATTTGAAGACCTTTCTTTTGAAGAACCAAAAATTTAGCAAAGTTCGTCGAGCTAAACGACGTTAAACAAAGCGCTAAATGGGAGGCAACCCATTGGTTTATTTTTCGTTAATTTTTACTTCCTTTTTAATAATTTAATTTATATTTCATTTTTCATTTTCTTTCTTTTTTAATTGCCTTAATAATTTTTCCCCTCTGCATGATTCTTTTCGCAAACAGCAATGGCAAGCCTAACCTCAACTGAAGTGCACCGTTTCATTAACGTAGTGCATTTTAGCACACTCAATGAACGGTGCACGATAGCCCAAGCCCTTTCCCCTTAGCACTCGTCCAGTTTTTCCCTTTTCCCCCTTTCTTTTTTTCTTTCCCGCAAACCACCAAACCCTAAACACACCCAGCCGCAAACTCACTCAGCCACAATTCACCATGTCTCGCACCTCTCCCACGCCGCGGTGGTCGACGAAAACAAGCCCCCAGCTCCCGAACGAGAATCCCATCCTTACAGCTTCCACCGCTCCTCCGCCTCCTTCCCCAGTCATCAGCCGCCATTCGCAGTTCTCCAACAGCACCGCTGGATCGAGCTCCAGTCGCAGTCCGCCTCCCCAACGGTCACCATCACCATCGTTACAATCAATACCCACGGGGAGTTCCCTTTACCCCTCTTTGCCTTACTTTTTTTTTAATTATTATGAATTGGGGCAATTCACTTAAGTGAGGGGGAGGGTAAATTACCACTTGTCCTATGCTTGTTTGATAATATGTTTTGATTTTGATTAAACCTTGAGACAAATTTTTTCTTGCCATTACTTGTTGTCCAGCATGTTGTACTTGTTCTTGTGCTTAGGAATGATTGAATTTTAGCATTTTGATCATCAAAGGATATGGGTAATCTGCAGTTTGACATCTCTTTTAATTTCTCTTGATTGTGTTAATTAGATTTCTCGCCTAGCTTAATCAAATTAGCCCAATTTTGGTAAGGTTTGAGCCTTGAGCATGCATTCTTCATATTATGCTCATTTCTTTTGCTTGAGAGTGTCATCTTGGATTTTAGGAATCTATAACTTATGGCTTGCTTACGATTTGAGACTACACTAAGGATGAGGTGCTTTAAAATGATTTAGGCATTAGGCTTTAACCTCTTCCACCCCTTTCATTTTAATTTACCCTTTCTCATCGCCTAGTGAGCCTTTGTAAGCCTTACATCTCATTCCTTTGACTTAACCATTTCAATTGATCAAATGCTAGAATCTTTATTAGACATGAAGAAGATACTTTCCAAATAAGGGCATAATTTTTCCATAAAAAAATGAAAAATCAAAAAAAAAGGAAAAACAGAATAAAAGGAAGCAATTGCTTCGAAAAGAAAAAAAAAAGAAGAAAAACAGTTTCGAAAAAAGAAGAAAAAATGTGTGTTTGCTTGCCCATTTTTAGCTCCTTTTTAATGTCTTCACTGCTTTATGTTTGAAATATCTTGCATTGATCATCTTCTTTTGTCAAACATTTTACTTCTTTCGAGCGTTTCGGCAACATTTTACTAGGATTCCAGTGGTTGGTTCGTTTGAAGCGGCAGTGCAATTTAATTGCCTTAGTGAATTTGAGGCGGTAAGCTTGGAATTGGAGTTTACGGAAGGGGAAATTAAGGAAGCGGTTTGGATGAGTGATGGTGCGAAGGCACCGGGGCCGGACGGTTTCACGTTTGAGTTTTATAGGAAGGGGTGGAATTTTGTCAAACATGACTTGCTCCATTTCATGCTTAATTTCCAAAAATTCAGTAAGTTGTCGAGTGGTGTAAATTCAGCATTTGTGGTGTTAATTCCTAAGAAGAATGATCCGAGAGTGATAGGGGATTACCGGCCGATATGTCTGCTAAACTCTCTATACAAGATCTTGACTATGTGTATGGCGAAACGATTACAGTGTGTGTTACCGAATTTAATTAGCGATGTGCAATCTGCTTTTGTACATGGGCGACAAATTCTTGACGGAATCTTGCTTGCGAATGAAGTTATGCATTCATTACAAAGAAGGCAGTTTGGCGAGGGGGGATTGATTCTAAAATTGGATTTTGCCAAAGCTTACGATTGCATCAAGTGGGAGTGCCTTGATCGTATAATGAAGTGGATGGGATTTGGGGATGTTTGGTGTGCGTGGATTCGTGAATGTCTTAGTACGGCAAGGCTGTCTGTGCTTGTAAATGGGTCGCCGACGAGGGAATTTGAGATGCAACGTGGGTTGAGGCAGGGGGATCCATTGTCGCCTCTGCTGTTCGTGATAGTGGCTGAAATGCTACACCAATTTTTGCGTAACGCTAAGGATTTGGAAGTTATTCGGGGGGTGAAGGTGGCGAATGGATGTGAAGTGTCGCATTTGCAATTTGCAGACGATACAGTATTGTTTCTTCCGGCTGAGGTAAGCGTGGCTCAAAATTTGAAACGCATTCTTACTTGTTTCGAATATGCATCGGGGCTGGAAATTAATTATGCCAAATCGAAATTGTATGGGGTAGGTGTGACGGAGGATAGTTTACAGAATGTTGCAAATATTTTGGGATGTGCTTGTGCTGAATTGCCTATAATTTATTTAGGAGTGCCTTTGGGTGTTAACCCGAGTTGTTTACAGATGTAGGAACCTTTAATTCAAAGGTTCAGAAAATGTCTTACGGGTTGGAAACGCGATGCATTATCTATTGCGGGGAGATTATTGTTGCTTAATTCTGTGTTATAAGCTTTGTCGTTGTATTATATGGGGTTGTTTTTAGTGCTGTGAAGTGTTATCACTAAGATTGATAGGATTAGACGTAGATTTCTGTGGGGTGGTTCGGATACGAAATTAAAGATGAGTCGTGTGAACTGGTCCATTGCGTGTAGGCCTAGGCGTTTTGGGGGGCTGGGTGTGGTGGATTTACGTGCGCGAAATCTCGCACTCTTAGCTAAATGGCGATGGAGGTATGCTATGTCTGAGGATTCTTTGTGGCGACAAATAATTGAGGCGAAGTATGGGTGTGATGTAGTAAGCTGGAAGCCTAATTCAGTAGGGGTTAGGCGTATGTCCAAGGTGTGGAAACAAATTATTGAAATTCAAGAAGAGGTTGAAGTGGGGCGTTTTATTGGGACATCGCAGTTCCAGAGGCAGCTAGGGAGGGGGGATCGAATTTTGTTTTGGCAAGATGTTTGGTGTGCCGAGGAGACCCTATAAAAAATGTTTCCGCGGTTATTTAGATTGGCGAGGGATAAAAGAGCATTGGTGCGGGATTATGCACGAGGGGGAAGGTTCGATCATGATGATTGGGGTTCTTTCTTCGAAAGGAGTTTGAGATCGTTTGAAGTGATTCAAGTTTCCGAATTGAGGCATTGTGTGGGAAGATTAGCGATTGGCAGTGAGTTTATGGATCGCTTGATTTGGAAGCCGTCGCATACCGGGGATTTTTCGGTTGCGCGGCTATATAAATTAATGATTTCGTTTGGTCTTGAGGCGAGGGCGGAGCTTGAGGCGATATGGATGCTATCTATACCGCCAAAGATACAATATTTCTTGTGGTTTGTTAGGATGGATCGGCTTCCTACTATGGTGATGTTGCAGTCGCGTGGTATGCCGGTTGGGGAGGATGCGATGACATGCTGTTGGTGTCGGGCAGCAGTGGAAAATTTGGACCACATTTTGTTTCGGTGTTCGATTGCGTGGGCTGTGTGGCAGTAGTTTTTTCGTTGGTGGAGGGTCGAATTTGTGCAGCCACGTGACTTAGGAGCTTTAATTGAGCAGTGCTTTGCTAATATATTTGATGGTTGCTTTCAAGATTGGTGGTTATCATCTTGCGCGGCAGTGGCATGGTCCTTATGGTTGGCGCGGAATGCATGTCTATTTAATGGTAAAAGGATGGATTTGGGGTCGATTGTCTTCTTGGTGAAGTTACGCTCATTGTTTTGGGTGAGATTGGATCTTCCTCCGGGGGCAATTATGGAGTCGACTTGGTGGGACAGCCCATGGAATTGTGAAATTTGGCCACGGGTAGTAAAGTGTCGGGTACATGTGCGATGGGAATTGCCGCTAGAGGGGACGGTGAAATTTAATGTGGATGGTGCTGCGAGGGGGAAGCCAGGAAAGGCGGGTTGTGGTGGTGTTTTGCGGAATGCAGCGGGACAAGTTTTGGCTTTATTTTCCGGGCCGATTGGTATAGTGGACTCGAATGAGGCAGAGGTGCAAGCAATCTGTTTTGCCTTGGAATTGATGGTTAATTCGGAGAGGGTGTTTCCTCCATTAGTGGTGGAGTCGGATTCGAAGACGGCGATTGCGTGGGTGCTTCACAATGACGCGAGGTCGTGGAAGTATGGGAATTGGTTGAGGCGTATCGATGAGGCGTGTGCTGCACTTGGAGATGTGTGCTTTCACCATGTGTACCGAGAGGCAAATAAGTCCGCGGATGTATTGGTGAAGAGTGGTGTCGATCGTACGAGTTGGTTTCAACGGGTGGGTTGATTGTAATTGGGGGTTAGTATTATTTCGTGTTGGTGCCTTCTTTTTGACATTACCCAAGTACTCTTTTCCTCTATAGGTTTAGAGAGGTTTTTAACGAGGCTTGGGGAATGTTGGCTATGTATGAACATTTCTTTAATAAATCATACATGTTGCCGAGCAAAAAAAAATCATCTTCTTTTGCCTTTTCTTTCCATCTTTCTACCTTTTTTTCTATACCCACATTACACCTTGAATAAAAGACCTAATGATTTTTGTACCTCGATTCTAATACAGTAGTGGAGAATTGAACTTGTTACAAGCTTATGGAAACCTTTGTTCATGCATGACTTAGAGTGTTTTTTTTTCTTCACATTTACCTTCAAACACTTTGAGTGCTCTTGAGTGTATCTTGGTGAGGATTAAGACTAGGTTAGGATTTGATTAATGCTTGATAGGTAATTGGAAGAGATAAGGGCTGTTCATTGCTTGCATCCATTTGGTTTGATTATGTTTCTTTCATGATACTCCTTTTGCGCTAGAACTCTTATGATTATGTTTGATGCTTGTAATGGCTTGAGAAATGTATTCTTTGGTTAATATCTTTTTTGGACATACTTGAGGACAAGTATGAGACAAGTGAGGGGGAATTTGATGAGTTCTAAAATGTGACATATTTCATTTGCTATTTTTCTAGTTATTAGGACTTCTTGTTGCTTAATACATGATGTTTTTGTTATATTTTGTGCAGAAACTCAATTCTAGAAATAGCAGTGAAAATGGGGCATTTCTGCAGTTTTTATTATAATTCTGTCATGACTGGCATCATGGGCACGACACCGGGCACGACGCATCTCACGTGGTAGTGACGTGACAATGACGTGGTGACTTCTAGAAGCTTCTGGAATGTTCTGAGAGATCTTATCAGCTTATCCGTTTAGATTTCCTGCATTTAAATTTTAAAACATTTGAATTGTTTTATCTTTTGTTTATTATTTTAAATTATCTCATCACCTTATCTTTGTAAATCTAAGCCTATAAATACCACCCCTTGGTAAAGGCTTAGATCATCAATCATTTTAGTGATCATCTTCTAACTCTGAGTTTTATTTATCTTTGTAAACATCTTTCTAGTTTTAATTAAAAGTTCTTCTTTTTCTTTATTTTCTTTGTTTCGTTTATTTTATGTTATTTAATTATTTTTCCAAAACCAAGTTAAGCATGATAATTAATATCATGCTTAGCTAAATCTTTTAAGCCAAGAACCAGCCAAGTCAATTCGATTCGTGAGAATTGAACACGCTTAAATTCTTTTGGGAAATTATTTTTATCTTTCTGCTTAGATAGTTTGGCAATCGGCCTTACTAAAGGTTTTTAACCGTTTTTCAAATCAAAAAGAGCTCGTTGGTTTGGAATCCTTTAAAAACATAGTTGGGAGGAAGGATCGGCCTGTGGCAAATTTCGACTTCCTGTGAACACTCTTAGCAGCGGTCTGCTAAGGAAAGATAAAATCAAAAGCGATTCTATTTTAGACAATTTCTGAGTCGGGTTTTTCCTGCTTTTATTCTAAATATTTTAACGGCGATAGACGTGGTTGATTTATTTAAGAACCATCTTTCGATGATAGACTTGGGAGGATTGGTTACTTGAGAGAGAAACAAGTTACGACGGGTTGGGCCTCGTAGACTGTAACCGACATGATCCCCGAAATAAAAATCTATTTCAGTGATCGAAAGAATTGAAGGAGCTGGTTCGAGGCTATTTCACATACTTGGTTTTTCTTATTATTTTAATTCTTGCATTTTATTTTATTACTTCACTCAAAATCAAATCACTCCCCCCATTTTATTTAATTACTTTGCAGATATTCCTGGAAGTACTAATCGAAACAGTCTTCAGTTAATAATTACAGCTAATCTCCCTGCGGATCGACCCTCTTTCCCTATATCTATTTAATTTCTTTATTTTATTATTTATTGAAAGAGGTTAATTTATTTATTTCTTTTTGACCGGTTAAATGACGACTTGTCAGATTCGAAGAAAAATATCCAATCTAAATCCAATCGAAAAAAGTCAAAATTCGAATCTGAAAAAATGTTCGAGTCCTAATAGGAGGTGGATCAGATATGTACAATTTCATGATCCGATCCAAATCTATATCCAATCCGAGTCTGATCCATACATGAATCCGAATAAAAACATTTAAAACTCTTAAATTTAAAAATATAAATATATATATTGAAATCCTAATTAAGTTGAATTGTGATTATGCATATATATATATATATATATATATATATATATATATATATATATATATATATATATTGAAATCATAATTAAGTTGAATTGGAATTATATATATATATATGGGATAGGATCCAGTTATAAGTTTTACACGTTTTCTGGATCGTTAGATAGGGGAATGGATGGCTTAGATTAACTCCTTACACTTTTTTTTACAAGTGATAATCTTCACATATTTATTGTTAATCTCATCCACTCGTTTCATCCATCCAATGGTCCAAAAACGTGTAAAACTTAAAGAGTTTTACACTGTATATATATAGGGTTATGATCAACTTACACAGTGTAAAACTCTTTAAGTTTTACACGTTTTTTGGATCGTTGGATGGAAGAAATAGATGGCTAAGATTAACTCCTTACTTTTTTTCCAAGTGATAATCTTCACTTATTCTACTGTTAATCTCATCCACCCGTTTTACTCATCCATCCTTATATATATATATATATATATATATATATATATATATATATATATATATATATATATATTAGACATTTTATAATTGTGATTTGGAAAGTAGTTATGTTAGTAGACTAGTAAGACAATAATAGTTTATGTAAGGATGATTTATTTGTTGTTGAGTTTTTTTAGTTGAAGTTTGTGTTGTTACTTTAATTTATTTTATATTAGATTGCAATATTTGTTGAGATTTGCTTGTGCTATTAGTTTAAATATATTTGTTTGATGAAAATTAGTTTTTATTTAAATATATTAGTTTGAGTTGTTAATTTAAAAAAAGGGAAAATTTAATTAGATTCAGACTTTCAAATTTGAATTTTGATTTTAGATATTTTATTGGATTGAACTTGAATTTATGTAATTGGACTTAAATTATGACTTGAATTTTTTTGAGATCCGATTATTAATTAAATTGGACTTTATAAAGTCTGATCCATGTCCGATCCATTGCTATCCCTAGTTAAATTATCAAATATTAACTCATAATCAAAATTAAGTAAGTTTCGTCCTTCAATTTACATTAATTGATCGGGGTCTACTACAACTAAGAAGATAGGTATCTCTAGCAAATGTAGGTGCTCTAATTAATGACAACCGACAAATACACAACGGATAGGATCAAAGCATATGTGAAAAAGCCTTAAGTGGTTTTGATATGATTTTTTTAGGTTGATATTTCAGGAATTTAATTTCTACATATTTGAATCTAATGGAATGATTGTACGCGTGAAAAATGTGATTAAAATTTTGAGAAATTAGGCTGAACCACTAATTACTTCGAAATTTTAAATATAGTATACAAATAAATATTTTGAATTAGATAGAAATCGACTAGAATTGGTTGAGGCCTACAACTATGCAATTTCTTTAAAACAAATTTTCGACTACTTCAAGGTGCTTAAGATCTTTGGTCGTCTGTGTCTCATGATACAACAACGAGATGATCAGCTACAGTTGTACTGCTGCAGAGATCACGAACTATACCCTTGCCCTTGTCTATCACCGAAAATTAGAGAAGAAAAGATTTTTCAAATTGTGTTTAACCTAGTCATTAATAATGTATCCGAAAAGCAGTCATTAATATTCAAATAATTTCTCAAAATTTTAATCACATTTAAGGACTAAATTGTTTTAATGTGTAGATTTGAAGGACTAAATGTATTATTATACAAATTTTATTAACGGCCACAACACCGATTTAACTATAATTTAACTATCATTAACGGTTAAATGAATAATTTGAAGCAAATCTAAAAATTTAATACCCGTCTTGATGTTTTTGATAATTAAACAATTTATTAAAATTTAGTGATTATTTATGAACTTTACCCTAAAATAAATTTCATGTTACTTTTTCTATGCCAACCTGTCCCCCACCATCGTCTAGAACTTTAATTACATGTTCCTCGTTATCTCTATTTTCCAAGGTGGAGTTTCCGACGTCTTCTGTCTCCTCCATGCATTCTTCGGACGCCTTACTTTTGGTTTTTTTCTTTCTTTCTCGGCAATATAAATTTTTATTTAATAAAAAAGCTATACATGATTTTTATATGGCTTATTAAAAGACTTTTTCCCTTTTAAAAAGGAAAATAGAGTGCATAATGGGGATCGAGATTAGGGGTGATAACGAGCCGAGTTGAGCTCGAGCCTGGCTAGGCTTGGCTCGGCTCGGAAACAGCGTAATTGGGCTCGGCTCAGGCTCGAGGCTCGCCGAGCTCGGAATTTTAGGCTTGAGCTCGGCTCGAAAACAATATTATTGGGCTCGAAGCTCGTCAGGCTCGGCTCGACTTGAAATGAAAAAAAAATGTTATAGTTTTTTTTTTATAAAAGATTTGTTTAAAGTCCATTTCATAACCAACACTGAAACGAAATTCAATGACTGAAAGGGGGGAAATGTCAAAAATTAGATTAATCCAAATAACCAATAAATATTCTTATAATACAAACACATAATTAAAGAAAATACAAAATCAAACAACAATCAACTAAAAAAATGCCTAATTTATTTTAGTTATTTTACTTTTAGTAGATTTTTCCTAATTTATTTTATTGCTTTTCTTTTGTTAAACACGATACTTTTAGTGCATATGTAGATTCCGAGCATGTTCACGAGCTTTTCGAGCCTACAGGCTCGGCTTGTTAAGATTTCGAACCGATCCTGATCTCGATCCCGAGTCGAATTTACTCGAGCCGAGCCCAAATAACTCGCAAGCCGGTCAGGCTCATTATCACCCCTAATGGATATACAATGAGTGGCAAATATGGCCTTACTTTGTTTATTGTGAGCATTGCTATGATTCTGCAGCTTCTTTTGCATTTTGTCATCTTCAACCTTAGAACCGACACTTCCGTTCCATGACTGTGAACAAGAAACTTTCAGACCTGAATCTGAATTATTAGTTTAGTACCAACTTTGAATTATGCTATAAAGTAGACATTAAATCGTTAGATGCTCTAACGATAGCTATTTATTGAGGTTTACAAGTAGGGGCGAATCCATGAATTTGAGTTTGGTGGTTCACCTATTTGCTTTATTTAGAGGTTTAAGACTTTGAATCTCTCCAGACAATCAATTTGACTACAATAGACTAAATAAGCCTCAAAAATGCATTTTGTTAAAGAGATCTCCCTACTTGAAAAAAGAATTAAAAAAGCAATAACAATCCCCGATTGATCAAAGTGATAAGAAAGTTGAATTGATAAAGGGATGAGTAGAGAAATTCGAAATCATTCATTTTTTCCTTGTCAAATAGAACGTTTGAATGGATAAGTGTGATATCGTGAAAGTTCTTCCGAGTTTCAAAGACAAAGATTATCAAAAGTTTGATCATTTGAGGATTGACCTAAATGTTTTTGTAGCAGTAATTTTTTTAAGTATGAAGGGTGATCCAAATGTAACCTTACCCATAATTGAGTGGCTCAAATGTAACCTTACCCATATTGAGTGACTCAAATATAACTTTTAAAAGATTGTGTGATCTAAATGTAATTTTATCCATAATTGAGTGACCTTCGTTGTAGTTTACCCAAAAAATCAGGAGCATTTCAAAGATTTGTGGGGCTCTGTGCAATTTATTAAAACGAGACCCTTAATCTATAGTGCAAATAAATTGAGTTTGGTGGTTCACCTATTTGCCGCTCTTTTTGCATGTCTCGAGCAAAATTATTTACAATATTTTCAATATCAACTTCTTTCTAAAGATCACCCTCAGTTGCCATCAAAGCAAGTTTATTTAACATTTCTTGCGACATAGTTGTCCATAAGTATGACTTCAACAACTTCAATTTTGAAAACCTTCGTTCTGTAGAAGCAACGATAATAATAATAGTCAACAAGGTTCTATATGAAATTGTCGCACTTGGGAAGCAATTAAAACGTTTTAAAAATCTTAATAAATTCATTGCTCTCATTTTTTTTTTCATAGGTAAAAATTCTCTAAATAATTTCAGCTCAATAAATGATGTATTTCCATCAATCTCAGATAACTCGCCCAAGAGCATTTTCAAAATTATTAATGAAAGTGATTTATCATAATGAAACAAGAAACCAAAAATATTCTCATATAATTGATGTTGTTCAAATCTCTTATCCAAAGAAATAATGGTTTAATCGACAATATACAAGAAATATTCAATTCTAAATTTAAGAGATATTAATGTTTGTATTTTACAATTAATTTGAAGGACGATGTAAGTTTTTCATAAGCTTTTAATTATCAAATATATAAATTTATAACTATCTAATTTATATATAATCCTTATTTTTGGGCCCTCCTTTTCGAAGCCCTGTGCGGTCGTTCCACTTGCATATGTCTAAAATTCTTACTACAAAAAATTAATGGTGGGTCACGTGACCCACCAGGTAGCTTAATAGATTTGACCAAGTTTGGAATCGTGAGCTTTCTTGGGCGGTATCAAATTTGAAAGGCAGATCTTTTATTGTTTTGATTCTTAAGTTGGCATGGAGTTTTTTCATTTATATGATATGGAGGTGGAAGAGTTATCAGATTTTTCAGCGTGCTCGATTGAGTGAGAATGACATTGTGTCCATCATAAAGCATCTTGTCTCCTTACGATTGAGGGGTAAAAGCCTTAATTGTAAGGTTGATATTAATAGGAAGTTATGTATAAATTGGAATTTGTTGTAAAAGGTGAATTGTAACCGCTTTGCAGTCATTTTTTAGCATGTTTTTTTAATGAAAGATAATTTTATTTAACTATTAATGGCATCAGACAAAAAATTTGATTCAATATAAACCGGATGATCCATACTGAAATAGACTCACGAGACACACACATAAGCCCAATGGCTCGAATTTAGTGTCGGTCTATGATAAGTTGCGTAGAGTTTTATTTCAGGTCGGGAAAATATTTGATAACTTGGTTTCGGGTTGGGTCAATATCATATCGTTTTTTTTGTAAGCATGAAGATTTTATTGATTAATATTGTTGGAAAAATGTGAGAAATTGGAAAGTTTGAGTCATATTTTCGATTGGTAAAGGTGGGGGTTTGAATGATAAATTTATAATTCATATTTTACGTCATGAGATCTTTACAATGGTATCTCATATGCTCAAAATGGTTGAGAAATGAATGAGATATTGATAATCAAAGTGAGGTAGTTATGAATTGTGTAAAGGAAAAATAAAAGCCCTTATCCCACATGGGTGGGTGGGATAACAAACTTGATAATTGTTTAAATACACCAACCCACTGACATAAAAGTCATTGAATGACTTAAATTCTAATTGTGCCTTGTGTGCAGGTTTAAGGGGTGCAAATTGAACCTCGTTGAACCTATATTCAAGTTAGGGCGCACTTATACGTTGTGGGTAATCCGAATTTTCAGATTGATTAGGCCTCATCTTCTTACTTGGACTTATAGATATTTGGGTAAATGTTGACGGAACTGTTAAAAAAATTGGTATAATTACACATTTGGTCCTCTATATTTATAAAATATATCTACTCAACTTTAATCCGAATTTGTATCTTCTACTCTTTTAAATATATCTACTAATTTGGACGCCTTATTAAAAACATCTCTAAACTTATATGGAAGAAAAGAGTACGACCCAAATTAGATAAAAAGTACAAATTAGAGCCCCTATTTAAATTGTAACAAGGCAGTAAACACAAAACCTGACTTCCGCCCTACTTGATACGAACTATCACCACCAAGCCTTGAACAAAACTGTTCTTTTTATCCCTTGTTTCGCTAAATGGTCCGCCATGTTGTTTTGGTTTCTCGCCACATACTGCAGTTTCGCCATTGAAATTTCCTTCAGCAGCTGGTCAATTTCGTCCAAAACGTTCCACCAACGCCATGGTTGCATAATCGAGTTTGCAATCCAGTTGAGAACCACCTACCAATAGATGTGTCATTCCTTTTAGACCAGCTTCCATGAAGATGTTTGGATGGATAATTTAAATTCATATTGTTTGGTTAGGATAAAAATAGTTGGGTCCATATGGGTCTAGTTAAAATCTGGGTCGATTTTGGTTCATTTTGATTTGTCTTAGGTTTTAGATTAAGTTTAGATCATGATGTTTAGGTCATATCAAATTTCGGATCGAATAAATCGATTCGAGTATTCTGTCTAGATAAAATTTGCCAGTTACACACCATATATATATATATATATATATATATATATATATATATATATATATATATATATATATATATATATATATCAACATACCCGAAATACGCCATTTCATCGGCAGCCGTAGTGGCATATATGAAGTTGGTCACTCTATAATGGTATGGATTACCGTTTTCAAGATCAACTCCGGCGAAAAACTCCTCAGGCGGGTGTAGGCTAAAGGCGTAACCCTTTGAGGCCTTGGTTCCGTTGAAAGCATCGGCGGCAGCTCCGGCCCTTTGAAGATGCGGCTCGTAGCTTTGCCGTGCGAGCTTTATATACACAGCAAAACATCGTCCTGTACTAAATGAGATGAAGACGAAGATGAAGAAATGTAATGGCGGAAATGGCCACATTTTCAGCATGCGGAATAAACAATATACTATTCTATTAAGGAAAAATATTTTATTCACTGTAAGGATAAGTTACTTTATCTAAACAGTCTTATTTAGAGGTAAAAAGTTTAGTTTTTGGCTTAAACTTTAGGAGCATGAATTTTAATTTAGTGTTAAGGATTTAAATTTAAAGTCTTAAAGTTTTTTTAATATAAGCCTTTAGTTTTATTAAACGAGAAAAAATCCAAAATTACCGTAAGGGTTTACAACTATCATCGTAAATTAAATATATAATTTGGACATTTCCCTAAAACTAACCACTTCAGATCATACAAGGACTATATATGAAAAAGGTTAAAAACTCATCCAAATAACTCGAACGAAAAATAGGCACGAACAAGTCTGACTGCATCGGTAAACGAACTACAAAAGGGTATTAAGCTATTGAAAGACCACCGAGAACTGCAAATCAGAGCCAGGCGTCGTGAGAAACTATCCACGAGCACAAACGGCGTATTCAAATTCAGTATGAAGGTCCAGAGCATGGAAGATCAGTAGGATTACAAATAAGCGCTATCTTGATCAGTCGTAGCATCGTCAAATCCAACCCTGAGAAAAACATAAGATAAAAGAACGGGAAAATGACCGAGAAAGAAGAAAAAAAGCATGCCAAAAGACATAGATAAACGTGCCACAAAGTGTAACCCCCTCGTCCCGGTCCGGACGCTTGACCGGTCCGAGTGGGCCACACGGGGAAACCGAAGCGAAACCCGTTAAGGTTCCCCCTCGGTTAACAACCCTAGAAAATTTCTTGTATTTATCTTGTCTATATGCATTACTATTGCCCTATGTGAGACACATCAGCGGAAAAACAAGCATTCATAAAACGATCATTCGAACAACATGCGCAAAACAGTCCATTTTAGATTATTAGGCAGGCCGTTTCGGAACACCCTCAAGGTGTATCGAAACGCCTTGACTTGATCAACGGCCTCAAGCCCACACGAGGAGGCCGTATAGGAACAGAGGTCAACCGTTCTGAAACACCCTTAACGGTCAACTTCTCGTGGTCAACGAGATATTGATCGTTCCGAAACACTTAGACCCGTTTCGAAACCCCATCATCTCGACAAATTCTCAGATTTCCAGTAGCCAAAGTGTTCCGATACCCGTTTCGGAACATGGGTTCATAGTGGCCAAACTATATCGAAACGAGTTCCGATACGGGGTCCCTGAAGCCAAACCCGTTCCGAAACGGCCCAGCCCGTTCCAAAACACTGGCTGTCTGCAAATTCTCAAAATCTGTTTTAGACATCTCTTAGAGGTTCCAAACGTCCGAACAACTACACGAAGCATACAAATCACACAATTACACTCTAGAGGCATGCTCCCTAGCAACCACACTCGGCAACCACAAGATATACAAAAGGCATCTAATCCAAAGACCATTCAGGTCATGACATTTAGCATACTTCAACATGGTCAACACTTAGACAAATTAGGGTGGATAAACCAATACGGTTACAAGCAAGGGCATACATCTCAAAAGCCAAGTTAACAAACACATACGAGGAGTCTAACATGCTCCTAAACATCAACACCATCATACTCCAAGACATCACAACACGATTACATGTCACATTGCTTGACCATTACATCATAATTAAAAAGTTCATACTTGGTAGCTAAACAAGCACCACGAAGCACACTTGGAGGCCCCTTCTTGCACTTAGCAACCCCCGAACTAAGGATCTGCATTGTCGAACAAAGAGAGAGCGTAAGCAATAAAGCTTAGTGAGGGTAAGCTCTTTAAAAACAAACCTCGACAATGCAGGGTCCAAGCACGTACTCAACCAAGGTAAATGCATGATTATACCTTCGATCCTCAAGAGCCAAAATGTTAATGATGCATGAACAATATTCAATTTTATGTCATGCTTAACAAGCTCATTTCCACAACATATGTAAGCACATATAAACATCCAAGTAGGAATCACATTCCACATAACATTGGTACACATATCAATATATATTGGCACCTAGCTATGACTCGAATACACGGATAAATACGTTGGAACTCACATCCAACAACCACTTTACCTCACGGTGGGATTACACTAATCACCGGTATCACGAAGGGGATTCCACTCATCCTCACGCCCCGTCGATGGGATTCCACTCATCATCGACTAATATATATATAACAATTTCCGGGCGAACCCGTACTCCTCCTTGGTGACTCAACGCCAACAAGGCCACGCGCGAATTTGACTCATGTGTGCACACTAACATCCTAATGATCGATCATTTGTACTCAAGCATACTAGTGCCAACATTTAACTCAATCCACATTATCAATTACAACCAATTTCATGCTTAGCACGTACTCACCATGATCACAATTATGAACAATTCTCATGCATATCACAATGCATCTTAACCATGCCTCATCACTTTGGTAACAAACTAATATATTACTTTATTTATTTTTATCTAACGATTCAATATCTATTTTGTAACAAAACAAAAAAAATTATGTCAAATTTTATACGGGTATAACTTAAAACTTTTGTGACTAAAATAATTTAGGGATGGACATTTACTCGGCCCGGTCAGGTTCTGACCTGACCAGATCTGATCGGGTTCGGCTTGGGGTTTTATTGAGGGTGAAGTTGAGCTTGATCGAATTTAGGGTGGAAAATATATGTCCTGACTCGAGACTAATTGTGTAATTTCCTCCTAATTTTTTAGGGATATTTATAATAATACCCCGTTATATATATTTTTATAATTAGCTCCTTAAAATTAAATTTTTATTTTCAGTTTAGTCCTTAAAATTATTATATTTTACAATTAAGTTTCATAAAATTATTTTTTATAATTAGGTCTAAAAATTATTTTTCTATAAGTCGGGTCAAGTTCAGGGTATTTATTTTCGATTTTGATTCGGGTGAGCCAAAAATTCGACATGCGGTCATCCATTCAAAAAATAATCATTTTAAAATAATTTAATAGAAACTTTATCATAGAACAGTTTAAAGACCAACAAAAAAGGCCGAATTCCAATAAAATGAATAGTAAGAAATGGTAGGGTCCAGCCCATAAAAGTAAAAATTTTAAAATTAACTACTTAGATGATCACTTATGTTTCTCTCTAATACAGAGTTGGTCACTGATTCTGAAAAACGACCAGCAAGGTAACTTACATTTTTGGATGTAAACTTTTAGTCACTTGGTCATTTGTTGTTGTTAATGTTAATGTTAATGGGAGGCTGACCTGAGATAATAAAAAGGATAAATTACCTAGACAATCCCTAAACTATTACTTCACTCTTATTTTGACCATCGAAATAAAAATAATTTGTATAATTACACATTTAATCCTCCACATTTACATTTTTTATTTCTTCTCTCTTTTACCATCTTTCATATTCTTCTTCAGCTAACTCAATCTTTAATTTTTTATTATATTAATCCTCAATTCATATCGTATATTATAATCTTTCACCGTATATATTCAAGTTTTAAATAATGTTTGTAATTTTTAATATGGTTCAGTACAAAATAATGCCCAATTTACATGCAACAATGTTTACATAGCATATTCGAAAGGCTTAAATGAAAATAGGTGTCTAAAGTATACCTTTTTGAACTTTAGGTGCCTAAAGTATTTTTTTGTAAAAATAGGTGCCCAAAGTTTCAACCGTTAAAATTTTAGGTGCCAGACCATTAAAGGGGTGTTAAAAAAATTATCAACCAATCAATGCTCGACATGTGGCACTATTTTTATTTTTTAAAAATCAATCTAATGAAAAAAAACTCAATTTTTTAATCTTTAATCAGAAAATTTTGAAAATTTTACAAAACAATCCTCAAATCCCTAAAATTACCCAAATCCCAAATCGTCGCTGCTTTGACGTCGATTGCCACCCCTGACCACACCCCTTTGGTCGCCAGAGCATGGCAGTCATTTCCCCCAACACTGTGTCACTAAAAACGATGAACAACATGCCAGCCAAACGTCAATTTCACGTTCGATGTTCGGTTGCAGGCCGTTTGCCTTTTTGGTGACGCCGTGTTGGGGGAAATGACTGCCATGCTCCGGCGACCAAAGAGGTGTAGTCAGGGGCGGCGATCAACGACGAAAGCGGTGACCAAAATTTTAGGATTTTTTTGAAAGATTAAAAAGTTTTAAGTTGAGGATTACAAACATTATTTGAAACATGGATATATACAACGATGAATTATAATATACGGTGTGAATTGAGGATTAATATAGTAAAAAATTAGAGATTGAGTTAGATGAAGAAGAAATAAAAAAAGTATAAACTTGGAGGATTAAATGTGTAATTATACAAATTATTTTTATTTCGGTGGTCAAAATAGGAGTGAAGTAATAGTTTAAGGACTATCTAGGTAATTTATCCTCTTTTTTCTTATTTTAGATCAACCTCCCGTCAAAGGTTAACGGCAACAAACGGCTAGATGACCAAAAGTTTACGCCCCGAAAACGTAAGTGACCTTACTGGTCGTTTTTTAAAATTGGTGACCAACTATGTACTGAAATGAAACATAAGTGATCATCCCGGTAGTTAACCCAAATTTTTAACTCTTCCCTCCCTCCTCGTGCAGCAGCGCCCCAATTTTGTACTGCACTAAAATTAAAAAAAAATGTGCGCCTTTTTTATCGAATAATTTTGACGTTACCCCGTTTTTCATTCAAAGTTCCAAGCCTTGAGCAGGAAAATTGCTGATTCCCTCCACTAATAAAATATTCCCAAACTAAGGCTATTTCTTTCCTAATTCAACCCACCAAAATTCCCACCATGAAAACCAAAACATCAAAAATCATGCGAAAAAAATCTCAATTCAGCTTTGAAGTTAAAAATTCCCCTTCAAAATCCACCATTATTTATGTCTCTCCTCTTCTCCACCATTCCATCACTCACTCGGCCGCCGCCTCCTCCTCCGCCTCACAATCAAAACTCAAATGGATGTTCTTTCCCTTAGTGAAAATGACAACAAGGAGAATATCCCTCCTTTCTCCTCCAAAAACCCTGCATTTGTTCTCACAAAGCCTTCATCCCCCAGCAACAAAAGAAGAAGATTGAGAATACCCCTCCAAGACATTACCAATCTCCTTCTTCCCCAAGTCTGTTCAACTCATGTTCAATCCGATACAACCCAAGATTTGGTTTCTCAGGCTAAGTGTCGGAAAAGTAGAGCTGGAAGTGAGATTGGATCGGTTTATAAGAAGACATGTAATGTGTATAAATGTGGGAACTTCCGATAGCTCAAACATTAGAGATTTAGAGTCATGTACTATTCAATCTGCTTGATTGAGGGTTCAGTTTAGTTTATTTTCCTTGTCTAGTTATTGTCTCTAAATTATATACATTATACATAGACATGTCATAACATGTCTCAAAATTGAAATCTAGATTTAAACATTTCATGTTTTGGTTTTGCGGTGGTAGAATTAATTTTGAATCATCGTGATTTTATAGAATTAATTTTATGTATAATTAATTTTAAAGTAACTTGATTTATGTCTAAAGCTAACAAAAGTTGGCAATAGCACCAGTCATTACTCTTCTTAATGAACCTCACGGTCCACATACATATAATTTTATGTAAGGAAATATATTTATAAAATTTTATAGAGTAAATTTATAAAATTTTAGTGATGAAAATAAATTTTAATAAAAAAATTATAAAATTTTTAAAACTATATAAGAATTTTAAATTTTTAAATTTATCCCTATTTAATGTGGTGTAGAACTCCATTATTAAATGGACTCATCGGCTGAATAATAAATTTTTAGGTAGGAAATCGATATGACTGCTCCGAAAGATTCGGAGGGAACTTTTAACCCTAACGGTGATTCGTTATCGAGTGGACTACCGCCGCCTACCGGCGGTTTGGGGGGCCGGCCGCCTGACGGTAAGGGGGGTAATCCGCAGCCTCTGGAACAGGCTTTCATGCCATTTGGTCCGACGTCGGAGGAGGAAGTGGGGTCGGCTGGGACAGCGATGGAAGTGGTTGACCTTGATAATCCAGAAACGGCGGGTGCTGCAGATATTATGGTCTGCGATGTGGTCAACCCGTTGCAGGAGGGGGATGAGCAACGGTCCGGAGGTCGGTCGGCAGAACAGGAGGGTCGGTCGGCAGAACAGGAGGGTTCTGACTCTCACGTCGCGGCTGCTCTACCAAACGCTAAGATGAGTTTTCGGGATATGATGCTGGGCCGGAATTTGGGCAAGCAGGGAATGAGCATGATTTCCAACTTGGACGTCGATCTGAATTCGGAGGACGTAAAGGTATGTTTTGTTGATGGAACTCCGACCATTGATTTTTCGGAACGGCTACATTCTGAGATTGATGCTAAGTTAGCGAATTCAGTAGTGGTCAGGCTTTTGGGACGTTCAATAGGTTATGCAGCTTTGCTTGCTCGTATCAAGAGTTTATGGAACCCTAGTGGGGAATTATCGTTGATTGATTTGGACAACGATTACTTTCTTGTTCGGTTTGCTAGCGAAGAAGATTGTGAAAAGGTGCTGACCGGAGGACCTTGGTTGATCTATGGGTCGTATCTCACGGTTCAACCATGGAGTAGGAGTTTTTCGACTTCGGTTGATCACCCGGATCAAATTATTGTGTGGGTAAGGTTGCCAGGTTTACCGTATCGCTATTATACTAAAAGTATATTCCGTTACATAGCGGGGACTTTGGGAAAGGTGGTGCAAATTGCTTATAACACGACGGAAGGGAAGAGGGGACGATTTGCGCGTTTGGCGATAGTGGTCAATTTGAACAAGCCATTAGCACCGTATATTGTTATCGATGGTAGGAAACAACGGCTTGAGTATGAAGGATTGCCGACTATTTGCTTCTCTTGCGGCAAGTATGGGCATACTTCGGAAGCGTGTAAACCCATAGGTGAGGTGGCGAACAATGGTGTGAATGCAACTAGTGAGATGGATGCGCAAATTGAAAAAGAAAAGTTTGGGCCATGGATGCAAGTGGTTAACCGACGGCAACGACGGGGGATTAATGTTGGTGAGGGGACTCGCTTAGGTGCAAGTATGCGCACTGATCGGAGTGCCAAGGGAGGAAGATTTGGGGTGTTACGGATTCTTGATGTCGAAAACGCTGATGGCTCGGGGAAGGAGGCTACTAACCCGGTTGGGGGGATAAGCCGATATCTACTGAGGGCTCGGATAGATTACAGGGGTATATGGAGAATGCCGGAAGCACTAAGAAAGGAAAAGGAAAATTGGTTGCCTCGCAAACGATCGAGTCAAAGGCTATGACAAGGGAGATGGGTGGTTCGTCCAAAGGTGGCGAAGGGATTTTGAGGAGTACTAGTGTTTTGATTGATAAGACCAATGGTGGGGGAAGTGGAACTTCGGCGGGTTGTGCGTCGAGTATAGCACAAGAGGTGGCGTCTAGGGAGGTGGTGGTTCCGGTTACTAGTAAGCTAGACTCGCGTAATCATACGGCTGTTAAGGTGGTTCCACAAGGCTCGAGTGAGGCGGAGAAGGAGACACAGGGATACAGGGATGTTGGCGTCGTTGGGACTGGGGTGGTTTCAACCGAGCGCCGCCTATCGAAGATCAAGACAGTGGCGAGGAAGAGTCCTTATGTTGTGAAAAAGAACATTAGTGTGCGACAAGAAAATAAGGACCCTAACAAAGACCAAGCTGTTGACGTTGGAAAGTGGATATCGAAGTTGACGGCAGATTTGACAGCTAAACATTCTGATAGTGTGGCGAACCTCCTACCTCCAACTTTGCCATCGACAGAAGTGCTGGGGAAGGTTCAGTGGAGGGATAATACAGTGTTCGAGGACAAAGGAGGGACGGTTTGATCTTTCTCCCTCTTTGCTTCCTTTTATCCTTTTTATATGATTAAAGTACTCTTTTGGAACGTTCAGGGCGCGTCAGTCCCTGATTTTAATCGTTATTTGAAGTTGATTATCAGAACACATGTGCCGAATATTGTTGCGTTGATGGAGCCAAGAATTAGTGGAAGGAAGGCAGATGCTTTTATTAGACGGCATGGGTTTGATCACTCCTACCGGATTGAAGCTTGTGGTTTCTCTAGAGGGATTTGGGTTCTTTGGAGGAATACGGTGAGTGTTGATGTTCTGGTGGTCTCTCATCAATTTATTCATGCGAGGTGTGTGCATCAGGATAGTAGGAAGAGTTGTGTGTTGACTGTGGTGTATGGGAGTCCGGATAGTAGACGGAGGAATCAGCTTTGGAATGATTTGCTTGCTTTGCAACCCCAGACGCCTATGCCGTGGATGTTGGGGGGGGGGGATTTTAAGGCCATTCCCTGTGGCGCTGACCGTATGGGTGGGTCGAACAAGCGCGATGGTGTTTGTAAGAAGATGGGGAATTTTCTGCTTAGCGCCGGCTTGTCTTGTGTGGATTTTCATGGGCCGCGATATACTTGGAAACGGGGAACTCTTCATCAAAGGCTTGATCGTTGTGTTGGTAATGACTTGTGGTGGGATAATTGGCCGGATTCTTGCGTTTACCACTTGGCGAGAATAGGCTCCGATCATCGCCCGATTTTGTTGGTAGGGAATTTGTCTACTCCTTCTATTAAGCATGTGACTTTCAAATATCTAGCTGCATGGCAAGATAATCCAAATTTTGTTGATATGTTGAATCGCATTTGGAGGCCTACGGAGGATATCCTGACAAATTTAGGCACCTTTGCTTAGGAGGCGAGCAATTGGAATAAGGAGGTTTTTGGTAATATTAATCAAAAGAAATCCTGTTTGTTAGCCCAGATACAAGGAATTGAGAAGAAGTTAGAGTTTTCGCCCAGCGCTTTCCTGAGTGATCTTGAGATTAAGCTGAAAGGGGAGTTAAATGATGTTCTTGCACAGGAAGAAAGTTTATGGTTTCAGCGTGCCCGGACTCAATGGATTCGTGATGGGGATCGGAACACACGGTTTTATCATCGTACTACTAAAGCAAGGCAAGTTAGGCGTAAAGTGACTATGATTAAGTTGCCAAATGGGGCCTGGAGTGATGACAGTTCTGCGATTAAGTTAGGGGTGGTTGAATTTTTCCGCTTGCTCTTCACGGCATCCCAGACGAGTTTACCGTTGTGGGGTGTCCGCGGCAGATTCACGGCTATTTCGAACATGGACAAGTCGCGTTTGGTCTTGCCGATCGAGGAGGATGAGGTCCGCAGGGCTTTGTTTGATATGGAGCCTTTGAAAGCTCCAGGCTTTGACGGTGTGCACACTATGTTCTACCAGAGGAATTGGCCCATTGTGAAGGAGAGTATGGTTGGTTTTGTTCGTGAGTGCTTCACTTCTTGGGAGATTTGTGAGGGGGTTAACAAGACTATCCTTGTTTTAATCCCTAAAGTGGCGCCGCCGGAAACGTTTGGACACTTTCGGCCGATTAGTTTGTGTTCGGTGGTGTATAAAACTTTGACTAAGGTCATTGTCAACCGCCTCAAACCGCTGTTGCCTAGTTTGATCTCGCCGACTCAAGTAAGTTTTGTTCCGGGCAGAAACATCATGGACAATGTGATTCTAGCGCAGGAGGTTATACATTCTATGCGGTCAAAACGTGGGCGTAAAGGCTGGATGGCTTTGATGATCGACCTTGAGAAGGCTTATGATAGGCTTGAATGGGGTTTTATCGCGGATACCTTAGCAGATGCTGGGCTCCCGGAGGACTTCGTTCACTTGATTATGTGTTGCATTACCTCGGTTACCACCAGTATTAGTTGGAATGGTGAGTTGACGGACAGTTTCAATCCTACCCGTGGAATTCGCCAGGGTGACCCAATGTCTCCGTACATCTTTGTGCTTTGTATGGAGCGTCTATCTCAGGCAATTGATATGGAAATCGCAAATGGGCGTTGGTCGGAGATCAGATTGAGTCGGGGTGGGCCAGGTATCTCACACTTATTTTTTGCTGATGATATTGTCTTATTTTCTGAAGCTTCTATGTCGCAAATGGATGTGATTAGCCGGGTGCTGGGCTCTTTCTGTGATTCTTCGGGTCATAAGGTTAGTCGGCCTAAGACAAATATCTATTTTTCAAGTCACACTCCTGTGAATTTGCGATCATCTATTGTTAGTGGTTTTGGGTTTTCTGAAGTAGCAGATCTAGGGAAGTATTTGGGGATTCCTTTACTGCATAATAGAGTGTCCCGAGCGACGTATAGTTACCTGATTGATAAGGTTAGGGACCAGTTGAACTCGAGATCGTTTCGGTCTCTTGCTTTTGCAGGACGGGTAACTCTGGCTAAGTCTGTGCTTCAGGCGATTCCCAATTATACTATGCAGGCATCTTGGCTCCCGAAATGTGTTTGTGCGGACATTGAAAAGCTTATCCGTGGCTTCATTTGGGGAAGTAGTAGTGATCACAAGGGTATCAGTCTTGTTCGTTGGGATGATGTGCAGAGACCCCTGATAGACGGTGGGCTTGGCCTAAGGAAATTGGAGGTAGTCAACCAAGCTTTTCTTATGAAATTGGGTTATCAGGTTCTGACGGAATATGACAAACTTTGGGTTCGGGTTGTTCGCACTAAGTATAAGGTTGAGGGTGTTTTGCCGGGGAATGTATCGGTTCGCAATGGTAGCCGTTTGTGGGCTGGTATTAGCAATTTTTGGGAGGATGTTTGTGCAGGGATGCGATGGATTGTTCGGGATGGGTGTACGGTGGATTTTTGGTATGATAAGTGGCTAGGTGATGTAGGTCCGCTTGTGGGATACGTCCCTGATGATGCGCAGCCCGAGCCCTGTCCGGTGGTGGCCTACACGATTTGGGATGAGAAGTGGGATGTACAAGGTCTCCGCGGAGTGTTACCGGAGAAGGTGGTACAGCGCATTCTTGCGTGCTATCCACCTACTCATAGACTAGGTCCGGATCAACTTGGGTGGCATGGAGACAAGCGACATAGGTTCACTGTTAAGTCGGCTTATCAGGGTCTTTCGGGTGTTGGGACTGATATGCCTTCGGGGGCTTGGAAGAGGATTTGGGCGTTACCTTTTCCTTACCGGATTCGAGCCTTCCTGTGGATTGTTGCGAGAGGACGATTATTGACAAATGCGGAGAGGTTGCGGCGCCATATGACGGATGACGATCGGTGTGGGGTTTGCGGTAATGGAGCCGAGGATGTGCTTCACGTGCTTCGGGATTGTAGCGTCGCGCGAGGGGTGTAGCGGACCTTTTTGAGCGAACGTAGCAGTTTTTTCAGCCTGGATCTTGATGATTGGGTGACGGTGAATGTTACGGCAAGGGGTACGGGTGACGGTTATGGCCGGGATTGGCATATCTTGTTCCCGATAATATGCTGGAAATTGTGGTCGGGGAGAAATTTTAAGCTGTTTGATCCCGAGTTTGTTGAGAAGGAAGATTTGCGTTTTGCGAGCTTGCGATATTTGGAGGAAGTTAAAGGTGCGAATGGGACAACCGTTGGGTTTGGGAACACAATGGTCCATGGAATTCCACGGGGAAACCGGTGGAGGAGGCCGACGAGCGGGTGGGTGAAAATAAACGTAGATGGCGCTGTGAATAGGTTGACAAGGAAGGCATCGGTAGGGGGTATTTGTCGCACGGAGATGGGTGAGTGGTTGTTAGGCTTTGCTCGCCAAGTTGGGTGTTGTTCGCCTTTGTTTGCGGAGCTTTGGGCGATCTTGGAAGGGTTGGTTCGTGGTTGGAGCCTTGGGGTTCGGAAAATCATCATCGAATCGGATTGCCGTGAGGCGATTAGTCTTGTTCAGCGTGAAGCCACGGTACATACTGATAACGCTCTTGTAATAGCAATTGCGGAGTTTGTGAATCGAGGGTGGGAGGTTTCTTTTGAGTATGTAAATCGGGAATCCAATTGTGTTGCGGATTGCTTGGCAAAGGAAATCATGGGTGCTGAAGTGTGCAATAAGATTTGGGAAGAACCACCGGTGAATGTGCTGTCTTTGCTCGATGCGGATAAGAGTAGTGGTTTGAGTGTTGGTTCGGAGGGTATAAGTTGATCTCGGGTTTGATTTTATGGTGTGTGTTGTTTGTTTTTGCTTGATCTAAACTCTCTTGTAGCTCTAACACATGTACTCTTTTTCCTCCGTTAGGGTTAGGGAGGTTTTTTAACGAGCCATGTGTTAGACGCTTTTTCCCTTTAATCAAAAAAAAAAATGGACTCATCGGTTAGGGTTAGGGAGGTTTTTTTATTAAATAGAGAATTTTTTAATTTTTAAGACGAATGTAGAATTTAAACCTATATATGATAGGTTAATATGAGTATCTTTGATCATTCAGTCAAGTAGTGGATCTTAAATTTTTTAGTATTTTTTTAATTAAATAGAGATATTATATTCTCATACCGATTCAAACCCATATACAAGATAAAATAATATGAGCATCCTTAACCACTAGGCCAATTAGTGGATCTCTCTAAATTTCTAGTATTAATACTATTTTTTTTGGGTGGGGGGGAATATAACATATTCATTAAAATAGGTAGATAAACACACAAAGTTAAGACACCACAATCATGTTGGACGACATAGCTTAACGTCCAACTATATTTTATTCTAAGAAATCCCTTCTACTTGGATAAGTAGAGGTACTTATTTTGCAGGAAACAGATACAATACTGGTTTTAAGACAATTGCATTTTGGAAAGACATGATAATAACACAAAATATTCGATCTTGTAATCATTCGACATGCGTCGGTGGATCCGTTTAAGCAGTCGGAGGATCCGGCACATAGGAAATGTCATTGAACTTCCAGTGTCCATCGTCTGTCTGAACCATGTTCTTGAACAATTCCTTAGTCCACCAGTTATCTGGTATTTTGTATTCGTCCAGTAAACCATCAGTGTATTTGTTTATGACCGGATTGTCGAAATCGAGTTCTTCGATCAGTTTGAATTCTCCGTTTTCTTGCTGCCCTGCAATTGCATGCTCGTAAGCCTCCAAATTGTGAGGACTAATGTTCCATTTCAAGTAGGTTGACTTGGTAGTGTCAATGTCTAACTCTTCCCCCACATGGAAGTAGACTCCTGGTAGAAACGGGACCTTAGGGACGGGGTCCGTCGCATTTACGATCCGAAGGATGTGGAAATTCTCGAGTTTATCGCAAACGCCTTTGAAGAACATGTTCCCGACGCGAGGGCTGGCGGCCGGAAAAGCCGTCACCATGAAGGACTTATTCGGATCGCCTGCAGGCTTATTGAAACCATTGTAAGCTATGTCCATAGCGTTTAGGGTTGCAAGTGCAGCGCCCAGACTATGGCCTGTCACAGTTATGCTCACATCCTCGTTCTGATACATAGTTACCAGCTGCTGCACTGCATGACAAACCTGACGACCAATAATAGCAGATTAATGAACTGTTATTACATATGTCAAATGTGTATGTACATGTATATATCATGATTTACCTGGTCCCTGGCGCTGGTTTTGACATAAGGGGAGTTTGCAATTGTCTTCATATAGGTGTTGTAAAAACCAGCATGAATTTGAACAAAGTCATTCCCGAACAATTCCTTACCTGATGTCTGAAAAATATTAGCATCATTACCCCACTCTGTGTTCGTTATGGTTCCTCTCCATGAAACAAGAATGTCCCTCCTTCCCAGAACAGCTTTGCCTTGGTCCGTGGCCACCGCAACGTATCCGAAATACGCGATTTCATCGGCAGCCGTAGCAGCATATATGAAGCTCATCACTTTATAATGGTATGGATTACCATTCTCGAGACCAACCCTAGCGAAAAACTCGTCAGCAGGGTACATGCTATGGGCATAACCCTTTGATGCCCTAGTCCCATTGAAAGCATCACCAGCGGCACCGGCCCTTTGACAATAGTGGATGAGATAGCGGCGGAGATCGACATCGAGAGGGTGCAATAGACCCTCCCAGTTATTCTCGCCGCTAAGTTCTCTCCAACGAGAAGCTATTTTAGAAGTAGACATGATTGTTAATGTACTCTAAAGTCTAAACTTTCTTTGTGAAGATGCATTAGTAGCTTTGTTGTGCATGGTTTATATAGACTGAAAATCTACACCATGAGACAAGAAAATGAAGAAGAAAGAAAGGTAATGGAGAAAATGGACATATTTTTAGCATGCGAAATAAACATTTAAGCTCGATGGACCCATGAGGTTTGATTAGATTTTTCGGATCCACGTTGTTTTCCATTTTAATTTCTTTGGTGGGTAGATAGAAATGTACAATCAAATACCATTGCCCTTCACATTGCGTGAGAACATAACCATCCCCACTTTCCACCACATATCATTTTTAAGATTAAAATTTATTTTTTTATTAAAAATATTTAAGTAATGTCGATTGATTTTAACTTAGTAATTATATCTTACTAGTACAATATACAAGATGATGTAGGTTTTAGTGAATAGAATTTTTTGTTTATTTTCGGTGTCCATGTTTATGCCCTCACACTAAAAACTTAAGTTTATGGTTTAAGGTTAAGGTTAGAGTTTATGATTAAAATTTAAAAAATTTAGGGTATAGTGCATTTTTAGGGTTTAAGATTTGGAATCTAAGGTTAGAGTTTAAAATTTAAATTTTTAATGTTGAAGCACCGAAAAAGGGGCAGAAAATTTTTATCCATTTTAACATGTTTAGGTATTTAGTATTACCTGATTTATGAGTTGGGACTTAGAGGAGTTTAGGTAGTATAGTCATTGTATTAAACTATAAGTTAATATATATATAGTACAATTACCCTACTCTTATAGTAATAGCTCCTAGTTTTATTGAAAAAAGAACAAATATATAACCAAACAATTCAAACAAATATTAAATATAAATAAATATTATTATCGGCCATAAAAGATAAACATCATCCACACGAATATAAGTAGGTTTTGTCCTTCAATTTACATTAATTAAGCGGGGTCTACAACTAAGGAAGAAAGATATCTTTAGTAGAAGTAGTGCTCTAATTAATGACAACCGACAAATACACAACGGATAGGATCAATGCATCTATGAAAAAACCTTAGGTGGTTTTGATATGATTTTTTAGGTTAATATTTCAGGAATTTAATTTCTACAGATTTGAATTTAATGGAATGATTGTACGCGTGAAAAATGTGATTAAAATTTTGAGAAATTAAGCTGAACAAAAAAAAAAAAAACTTTTCCTCTCAACTTTTTCCCTTCCTTCCCCAAAACAAAATCCTAGCATTTACGCGGTTGGCTCAATGGTCATCAGTCGTCAGTGGTCCAGTTGTGTTCCCCTTCAAATAATAAGTAGGGATGGAACTAAGGATGTAAAAACAATTTAGAACTTGAAAACTCGACTGAAACCTGCTTGAGTCAGAACTTGATTTGATCCGATGATTTGATGACGCGAACACGATCTGTAACCGACTGTTGTTGATCCGAATCCGAATTTGACATGTTACTGTAGTAATCGAACTCGATCTGCGTCCGACTGAAAACGACACAAACCCGAATTGGACCTGTTACTGTGGACCTGAAACCCGACCTGCATCCGATTGAAACGAACTCGAACCCGACCTGGAAAATAACTGAATTTACCCAACTGAATTGACTCGATATCCGATTTTACCCGACCTGAAATGAACCCGACCTGAAATGGACCCGACCTGAAACGGACCCGACCTGAAATAGACCCGACCTGTTAAGTGACGCGACCTGTTGTTGACCTAAACTGAAATTAACCTGAAATCTATGACATGATGAATTAAAAACTTTTATAAGTTGATATATCATATACATATATTATGTATATAGATATACACCTACATATATTGATGTACATGACATATATGCGCGCATACACACACACACACATACATACATATATATATATATATTAAGTACTAAAGTTGAAAAATATAAGTAATTGATAATTTATGAACTACAAAAATTTAATGAAGAGTTGTTTTTAATTTCTAAATTTTCTCATTAACTTGAATAAAATTGTAGACTTACAAATTATAAAAAAATAACAGTTGTATAACCTTAAGTAGCAAATTCAAAGATTCATTACTCATCTCATCCTCCATACTTAAACATTAAAACTCTGCACTTTATTTCATAAAAAATTTAGATTTTTTTCTCATTTTTTTCAATGAAACGACAACAATTTATTTATTTGCTTGCTGGACTCATGGCATTCACTAACCCACTTCTTTAAATAAGATTTTCTTACATAAAAAAATATTAATTTGTCTAACTCTTTAACGTAATTAATGATTAAGTCTTATTACTAGACAAATGTTATACTTAAGTAATAACAGATTCAAGAAGCTGTAGAGAAAAATTACTAAAGGGATGAACGCCGCCGGCAACAAGGTGCAGCGGAAGGAGGCCAATGAGAAAGAACGCCGGCAGCACTGGACTGTTTACGTGGGGAGGATATCGGAGACGCTGCATTGGAAAGGGTTATGGCAAGTTTTTGATAGACACGGCGAGGTTATCGACGCATTCATCCCTCGAAAACGGGCAAAAGATGGTGGACGATTTGGTTTTGTTAGGATGGCCAGCAAAGAAGATGCGAGTCGAGCGATTGAACGCCTCAACAACAAGTGGATATATGGATCTCGATTGAGAGTGAGTTTGGCAAGATTTGCCGATCGCGGATCGTTTCAACGAAAGAGGGGGCTAGATGAACAAGCTAGTAAAAAGAATGGGGGAGAAAAGGGACAATCCAATAGCGTGAACTCAAAGAGAGATTATATAACGGCGACGACGATCAAGGGGTATGTTGACGAAGAGAAAGTGGGCGTTCTTCAGCACTGTATGGTGGGTTGGTGTGATAAGCAATGGAGTATTAAGGAACTAGCAGCAAGGATGCAAATCCCCGATCACCATGGTTTATCTATAATGCGTATCGCTGGAATGGCGATATTGTTGATGTTCAAGGACGCAAAAACAATGGAAGGGGTGTTGGAAAAGACTAGGTTCAGCGATTGCTTCTCAAAATTAGAACGATGGGTTCCGGGGATGTTGATACAATCACGGCGGGTCTGGATTTCTGTCCGAGGCATTCCGGTGCATGCTTAGTCTTATGAGACATTCGAGAGTATTGCGACACAGTGGGGATCATTGGTTCAAGTGGCAGAAAACACATCAGCGCCGACATCTTTCGAACATGGCTGGATATTGATCGAAACGGAATCGATGGAGGTTATTGATACCCAATTGATATTTGATGTCGAAGGTAAACCATACCAGATTTTTGTCGAAGAGGTGACCATATTTGGGCCTCTCATCGACTGTGAATGCACCGTGAACAGTGAGGATGACAGTGATGACTCGACTGAGGGTAGCTCGACGGAATACGTGCCGGAGTCGTACATGGGGGACGATCCTGCTCGGCAACATATTGATGAAACAGAAGAAGGGGCAGCGGATTGGACTACCAACCAACTATGGGATGACGCCTATCTAGGGGATCAGGAGGCTGTCGATGTGACGCCGAAGGTAATGGCTGGAAGCGATAGAGTACCGTCGGGGCACAGTGGACCGCCACAAGACGGTGGTGATGCTGAGATGAGAAGTATTGGACCGATAGTAGGGGACTGTAGTGCAACGAGGAGTCCTAATGAAATTAAAGTTCTTAGAATTGGAGTTACTGAAGCCAATCCAAACTCCCAAGATACAGCGGCCAATCAAACTCCTCTTTCAACTCAGGACAATCTTCTCGAAACTCAAGGCCAACGGGGGGAGACGGAAACTGGGGAGAAGGATACGACAGGTCTGATCCCAGTCCCGATATCGACAACTATAGTTGACCAAAACGGAGTGATCGCAATACCGGTTGACAGAATTGGTGACGTACAAGGCTCATGCCATTCGGAAGTTGCTGTTGATGTTATTCCAGTTTGGATTAACGGTGTGCTGAAGAAAACAAAGTCAGTGAACGCTTTATCGGGGGTGACGAATAAAGCCAAGCAGGGGAGGGGAAGGCCGCGGAAGAATGGAGGCCGCGCGTCTCAATCAGTAATTGCGGATGCTTCATTAACAGATTCAGATATTGTCCGTAGACAAAAAATAATTCACCGCGAAGCAACAGCAACTGCGACTTTAGGGAATTTGGTGGGTGTGACGTCGATAGGGCGTGAGGAAGAAATATTGCGAGACTTGTCGCGAGTGCTGCAGGACAGCATTCGTCAGTAGAAATTATGCGTTTATTAAGCTGGAATGTTAGGGGGTTGGGGTCCGTGTTGAAGAGGAGACGAGTTGGAGAAGTGATTCGGAAACATCGATTTGATATGGTTCTATTGCAAGAGTCAAAATTAGAGGAGCTGAATCCGTCGTTGGTAGCTGGGCTGTGGTATAGCGATGGATATGAATTTTCTTTTTCGCCTTCAGTGGGAGCATCGGGTGGGATATTAGCAATATGGGAAAGTGATAGATTCGTGCTGGAATCAGTTGAAATTGCGAGGCATTTTGTTATGCTTCAGGGACGATGGAAACACGAGGATATGGTGTGTTATATTGTGGCGGTGTATGCACCATGTGACGCGATCGAGCAGGAAGGGCTATGGCAACAGTTGGTGCATGCGATAAACAATTATTCGGGACCTTATTGTGTTGCGGGCGACTTTAATGCGGTGTTGCAACCGTCGGAAAGAGCTGGATGTAGTATGCAGCCGAGAGGTATGATTCCTTTTATGTCGTTTGTGAATGATGCTTGCTTAATTGATTTGCCTTTGAGGGGAAAGCAATTTACGTGGTTCGGGAGGGATTGCCGTAGGAGCCGTATTGATCGTTATTTGGTAAATTCGAAGTGGCTAGATTGTTTTTCTCGTATGGACCAAGTATCGTTACCGCGTGGTATTTCGGATCATGCCCCTATTTTGTTATTGTGTGATGATATCGATTGGGGTCCTCGACCTTTCCGTTTCATTAATGTATGGTTAGAGGAGAAGCAGAATGTTATTCGTATGGCGGAGGAGTGGTGTAGGCTGACGGGAATGGGGATTGGAAACTCCAATATATCGGTAAAACTCCGCCATTTGAAGTTGTTTTTAAGGAAGTGGAACAAGTCCGACTTTGGGGACATTGAAAAGGAAATTTCCAGCATCCAAAGCCGTCTTGAATGTCTAGATAATGGGGAGGAGGAACTAGCCGTGGGGGAGGGGGGAGATGTTTATGATCAACGGCGGGTTTGGTTACAAGCTCTATGGTGAGCGATCCGTAAAAAAGAATCGCTATGGCGAAAGAAATCACGTGCGACATGGCTTAAATTGGGGGATAGGAATACAGCGTTTTTTCACAGGGCAGCGAAGTTGCGAGCTTGTCGGAACTCCATTGTTGGTTTGAATATAAATGGATCTTGGGTGACTGATCCGAACATGTTACGGCGGTTTATAGTAAGTTTTTTCTCTAGACATTTTGCCGCGGAAAAGAGATTATGCACCTGGCAGTTTGAGGGTACGTTCAATAGAGTCAACGATAGTGAAAACATGGCTCTGACCATGCCTTTCTCGATGACTGAGGCATGGGATGTGGTGCGTGGGTGTGAGGGTTCGAAGTCTCCGGGTCCGGATGGCTATAGCATGGAATTTTATAAGAGGTGCTGGGCGATAATAAGTGGAGACGTGGACAGGTTCTTGACGGATTTTTTCTCCACTGGAAAGCTACCTTTAGGCGTCAATAATACTTTTATTGTTCTTTTGCCGAAGGTGGATTCGCCGGTTTCTTTAAATGAATATCGTCCGATCAGTCTGTTAAATTCTATCTATAAAATTTTGGCGAAAATTTTAGCTCGGCGTCTACAGGTAGTGCTGGGAGGTTTAATCAGCGATCATCAATCAGCTTTTGTCCGCGGCCGTCAGATAGTGGATGGGATCTTGTTGGCTAATGAAACACTCCATTCTATGCGCAACAGTCGAGAGGGGGGTTGTGTGTTGAAGCTAGACTTTGCGAAGGCCTATGATTGCGTTCGTTGGGAATGTTTGGATCAGATTATGGGATCTATGGGTTTTAACGGAACATGGAGGGGATGGGTGATGGAATGCATTGGGACAGTTCGCTTATCGGTCTTATTGAATGGGAGCGCAACGAAGGAATTTGATATGCGAAGAGGGCTGCGACAAGGCTGTCCCCTTTCGCCGTTGTTGTTTGTCATAGTGGCTGAAGCGTTGCATCGTATACTAGTACAAGCGGAGATACGGGGGCTGATCCAAGGTGTGGAAGTGGCACCGGGGGTGACAATAACACATCTCCAGTTTGCAGATGACACAGTTCTTTTCTTCAGAGCATCGGTAGAGGCAGCTTTGAACATTCGAAGACTCTTGTGTTGCTTCCAGGTATGTTCCGGCTTGTGTATCAACTTTGCAAAATCGTCACTCTATGCGGTTGGTGTAGATGTTGCGTTGTATACATCAATGGCCGAGGTTTTATCTTGCCGTCAGGGGGAGCTACCTTTTGTTTACTTGGGCTTACCGCTGGGAGTCAATCCGCGCAATAGTGCTATTTGGGAACCTGTTATTGCATCTGTCCGTCGCAAGCTCGCAGGTTGGAAGCGGACATCGTTATCATTTGCGGCACGGGTGACTTTGGTAAATTCCGTCTTGTCTTCTCTTCCTGTTTATTATATGGGTCTATTTCGAGTGCCGAAAGGGGTGATCGCTGCGATAGATAAGTTGCGGCGTGGTTTTTTGTGGGGCGGTGTTAATCTACAACGCAAAATGAGTAGGGTGCATTGGAATTTGGTGTGTCGTCCTCGGCATATGGGAGGGCTGGGGGTGGCCGATCTTGAAATTCGAAATAAGGCTTTGTTGGCAAAGTGGGCATGGCGATATGCCCGGGATGAGAACTCGTTGTGGCGGGCTATTATCGTTTCTAAATATGGTGAAGCGGCGCAATGGTGGCGGTTTAATACATCGAGTAGGGGAAATGTGTCCGTAATATGGAAACAAATAGTGAACACGGTTAGCTCGGAGGGAGTGCAACAGCATATGGGAGAGTCTCGTTTCTTTTGGCGTGTTGGTTCGGGGGAGCGTGTGATGTTCTGGTTTGATGCATGGTGGATAGAGCAGCCTTTGAAAGAGGTGTTTCCGCGACTGTTCTCTATTGCGGCTGATCGCTTGGCATTGGTGCGGGACGTAGCCGTCGAGGGGAATTTTCAGCAGGTTCGTTGGGATATAGTGTTTCGCCGTGGTCTGAGGTCGTTTGAAGCTCGGCAATTGCATGAGTTATGCGCTTTGGTTTGCCCGTTTCGGTTGCGCCAAGGTGCATTGGACATGCTCGTGTGGAAGCCAGATTCACATGGGATTTTTTCCGTTAAGGTTTTGTCACGGCTGCTTATGTTGGATAAAGAGGGTGAGAGCAACTTTGGGAACTGTTTTGCGTGGAAGGTATTGGTTCCTCCGAAGGTTCAGGCGTTCCTATGGTTTACTTGGTTACGTCGTTTACCGACGTTCGTTTTCCTACGGAGGCGCGGAATTGATTTGGGTGACAATCATGTATTGTGTAGGAGGTGCCACGGGTGGGAGGAGGATGTGGAGCATCTTTTTTATTATTGTCCGATGGCCCAAGAATTATGGGATTGGTTCCGAGGATGGTGGGCGATTTCATTGCCTTTGCCGAAATCATTAGCAGACTTCCTTATTCCGGATATGCATTGTTCTTTCACGGGGATACTAAGGAAGCTATGGGTGGCAAGTATCGCAGCTTTGTTATGGTCGATGTGGCTTGCGCGTAATGACCTTGTTTTTAATGGGAAGTCCATTCCGGTTTCTGAAATTTGTTTTTTGGTGAAGCTGCGATCTTTTTATTGGGTGAAGACCCTTAAAGAGGGCTTAATGGTTAGTGAGAATCTTTGGTGGGATTGTCCGAGCATGTATCGGGAAGAGATAACTAAAAATCTAGACCGTATGGGTGTGTGTTGGGAACCACCGCTCGGCTCTACTTTGAAATTCTCAGTGGACGGATCTGCACGGGGAAAACCAGGACCAGCAGGCTTTGGAGGGGTTTTGCGCGATGCACAAAGTCGGGTCCTCGCTTTGTTTTCTGGGCCCCTCGGTTCTCTTGATTCAAATGTGGCAGAGATTAGGGCGATAGCATTTGCCTTGGAGTTTTATTTAGCTTCTAAGTGGGTGGATCAACCTTTAATTATAGAGTCGGATTCCAAGGTAGCAATCGGTTGGGTGCTGCAGGTGGACCGTCGGCCGTGGCGCTTATGGGAGTCTTTTTGTGTGATAGACCGAGCTTGTGCGCAGCTAGGATCGGTGTGTTTCTCACACATCTTCCGGGAGGCGAATGGGCTAGCTGATGCTCTAGCGAAGGAGGGGGTATCCCGAGTCTCTTTGTTTCAGGCTTCGCTTTGATGTTGTAAGGGGGTCGATCGTTTTGTTTTCAGTCGACATGTCGTACTCTTTTCCTCCAGTAGGTTTAGGGAGGTTTTTAACGAGGCGCATGTCTGACTTGCGTTGTATAATTTCTCTAATAATATACTTCGCTTTGCTGATAAAAAAAAAATGTCTTAAGATATAAATTAAATTGATTAAGTTATAAAAGATTCAAGAACTATTTTCTTAACATAAGTTATAAACTAGATGATTTTACTTAAGTTAGAACAGATTCATTAGTTGTTATCTTAAGTTATAAATTAGAAAGAATATACTAACATTATAACAAATTCATTTGTAAACTTAAGTTAAGATATAAAATAGAATGATTACACTTAAGTTAAAAAATGGATTGCTTATTATTAGATAACTTTTAGTAATAACAAAAAAAATTAACTGTTATAACATAAAAAAACTAGAATTCAAGAATATGAATACTTGATAACTTAAAAAATGTCAATACAGAATGTCAAAAAATAATACAAGTTAGAATAGTTTACACTTAAAATTTTACAAACCGAAACTTATAAAATACAAGAAGTTTGTTTGTAATAAAGTTAGCTCTCAAATCTTATAGCAAAGACAAAAGCTAAAAGCACTTTGCTACCAGATATTTCTTCATCGAGCTATCTCATCTAAATGCTACCAATAAAGTTAATTATGGGTAACTTATATTGGTAAGAAACCAACATAATTTAAACCAGGGCAACACTTAGATAAGAGAGAAACAACAAGCTACCAGTAACCAGCAGCAACACCAAGCCATAAACAGCAACAACATTCAACATCACCAACTCACAAACAGCAGCAGCATTCAGCAACACCAACTCACAAACAACAACATCATCCAACAAAACCAAGACAAACAACAGCAGCAGCATTCAGCAACACCAACTCACAAACAACAACAACATCCAACAAAACCAAGTCAAACAACAGCAACAACAACACTAAATCATAAAGAGAAGAAGCAACAATAAGAAATAAGCAAAAGCAGCCACAATAAGTCATTAACTAAGTCATTAACTAATAATAAACAGAAGCACTAGCATGATCTAAGTCATTAAAAACAGAAACACTAGCATGATCTAAGTCATTAACTAATAATAAATAGAAGAAGCAACATAAAAAAAATAAGAACCCTAATAGAATACCTCACTTAAACAGAAGAACCATTCAGCAAAACCAAGTCAAATAACAACAACATCACTAAGTCATTAACATAAAAAAAGAACAATAAGTAAAAACAAAAGCAGCATGATCTAATAATAAACAGAAGCAACAACATTAAAAAATAAGAAACACTAATAGAATACCTCACTTAACATCAGAATTCACAACATAGTTGACCCCTAGAGCACTAAAGTGCTTCATGCTTGCTGTGAAAGAACCTTACAAAAGAAAAGAAAATCAGAAACTATATTGAAAAACAAAATAAGAATTAAAAAAAACAGTAAAGGGATATACCTTAATCAGGAAGTGGATCTTCAACAGAAACATCAGAGATTGAGGCATCTTTCCCAACAACAAGAAATTCTTCATCCCTTTCCTCAGGCTCAAAACCATACAACCAATTTCTGGTTGTTACAAATATCTTTACATTTTTAGGCAAAAGCCTATCCCTCAACTTGTTCAAAATCCGACCCCTCGTGCTAAATGAGGATTTAGAAGCAACTGAGTTGATTGGAATGGCTAAAACATCTCTAGCCATGAGTGAAAGTATTGGAAAAGACACAGTTTGTGTTTTCCAATACTCTAAGATATCAAACTCGGCATCTTCAGTGCGAGGGAGAAGGGGCAAAGAAATGTAGGAGTCAACATCGAACTTACCACTCCTAGAAGATGCCAAATTGGCATCAAAGTTCTAAAATTAAAATAGAAAAAGAGTTAGTAAACTGTAATTGAAAAAAATTAAATATAAGAACAAAAGCATAAAAAAGAACTGACCTGAAAGAGATTTGATTTTTTGAAGGTCCTAGGGCGACCAGAACTTGACAGACTTGAACTTTGAGAAGAGTTACTTTGGACAGAAAAATTAGAAGAATAAGAAGAACGTGCATATCTTGAATAATAAATATGCATACTTACAAACTCATTATAAACAACACTTACCCTCCTTTCAACCTCATCCTCAACATAGAGGACACCATACAACTCCTTCAGAAGTTGTAACTTATATCGAGGATCAAGCAAAACAACAAAAGACAGAATAGTTGAATGACCAGACCAGTATTTCTCATACAATTCAAGCATAGGTCTTGCATTGCAGAGATGCCCTCACATGGATCATTGTGAGCATCACACAACAACTTCTCAATGGCAACAACAATAGCCAAGTATAAGTTAGCAGTAGGATACTTGGATCCTGAGAACATAGTAGAAATTTCAAGGAAGGGCTCAAGGAAATCATAGGTTAATTGAGCAGTTTCCCACTCAACCTTAGTGATTATATACAAACCATTTTCCCTATTAACAAACAAGTTAATAGCAAGTTTAGCTTCAAGTACCCTACGAAGCATCAGGTAAGTAGAGTTCCATCGAGTAGGAACATCCAAGACCAACTTACCAGAAAAATCAGAACTACAATCATTAATAGCATAATCAAAGCAACAAAGTCTAGCATCAGAAGAATCTATAAATTTAACAATCTCACGCAATTTAATAACAGAAGAGTCGATTACCTTCAAACCCTTTTGAACTATCAAGTTCAGGATATGGGCAACACACCTTATATGAAAAAACTTACCATTGCATGGCAGGGGAGAAATTGCATACAAATCATCTTTGAGACGCCTCACCATTCTTTCATTTGCAGAAGCATTATCAAGAGTAATTGTAAAAGCTCTCTTCTCAAGACCCTACTCAGATAACATATTTTGAACAAACTTATAAATAGACTCGCCATCATGGGGAGGGGGAAACGACAAAAATTTAAAATCTTAGACTGAAGTTTCCAGTTATTGTCAACATAATGTACAGTCAGAGCAAAATAAGAACGTGAAGTGCAAGCAGACCATCCATCACATGTAAAACAGATACGACTCAAAACAGAATGCATTGAATCAAGTAGCAATTTTTTATGCATCTCATGCTTTAACATGCAAGCTTTAGTAATAAAATATCTTGAAATAAATTTCACATTAAGATTTAGATAATGATGCAAAATCCTAAGTTTATCATGCTAAACAACACTCAAAGCATAACCATGACACAGAATTGCTTCAACAAATAACTCACAATATCTTTTCTGATCAAAAGAAGTTTCTGAAGTACTATTGGGATTAGTAGCAAGAAACTCTTTATAAGATTCACATTTTTCAGTATGCCTTTTAGGATTAGAAGTACCAATATAAGAATCAGCTTTATACCTTTCTGTTTTGAAGTACTTACATTCAGCAAAAAAACCTTCTAGAAGCTTGATGAAGGTATAATGATCCCAAACATGAGATGTTCTTCTCCCAATGTCCCCTCCATTTGAAGCTGTAGACTTCCTCTTAGAGGTACGAACTGTCTCAGACAGTTGATCATTTACATCCCCTTCAAGCATTAAAAAAACATGAATCAGAAATAAACATAAGTTAAAAAAAACTCATAATGAAAAAGGATTAATAAACCACCTTGAGACAGTATAAGTTGGTCATTTTGACTTCTTACACCAGGAAAGTCCAACTCATAAGAAAATTCCTCCATAGCTGTCAAAAAACTGAAAAGTCCAAATTAGAGAACCAAACATACAAAATATACAAAATCATATATACAGACTGACATAAACAAAATATACAAAATCATCTAAGTGGTTTCAGTTTAATCCTTGTACGTGGCGTTGTTACACCTATCTACAGGGTCCTTTAAAACCCCCCTTTGGCACCAGTAGCCCCGCAGGACGGGTAGTCCAGCCTAAATACTCGGATTAAACCAAGGAAACCCTATACCTAAACTACTAAACACTCAACTGTAAAGTAAGCTAAATATACCAAATCGGGATCAAAACCATACATGCATAAATACAAACTTCATGACAGAAACCATAGAAACCATAAAAACTGACAGAAACCATAAAAACAAACCCATACATATACAAATATTGCAGCATATAGACAAACTGCCAGAAACCATGAATACATACAGAAACCATACATATACAAACATGCATAAAAACAAAACCATAGAAACTAACAAAAACAATAAAAACAAAACAGAAATGAAAAAAGAACAGAAAGAAAGAAACATGCAAACAATAAAAACAAAACCATAGAAACTAACAGAAATAATAAAAACAAAACCATGAATACATACAGAAATATACATGCAATCAGAAAGAAACATGCAACCAAATAAAGACAAACAGAAATGAATGAAGAACAGAAAGAAACATGCAAAAAAAAACCATACAACCTTCCTGAGAAACAAACCCACGCGGAAGAGGAACAGACTGACAGAAGCTAGAAACGATCCTGAGATACAAAGGTAAATAATTAGAAAAATATTAATCGAACAAAAATATTAAATAAAAAAGAGAAAATAGAAGATCGAACTTACTGAAACTGGAAACTGGAAAGGCAGAGAAGATCAGCTCTCAGAAAATGAAAAGGCAGAGAAGATCAGCTCTCAGAATCTGAAGAGGTAAGATGAGAATACGAAGGATTCTGAGATTAAGGATTGGGGTTTATGGATTAGAGGTTAGGGTTTGGGATTAGATGTTATGGTTTATGGATAAAGGTTATGGTTTTAGGGTTTAGGGTTTAGAGTTTCATGGTTTAGGGATTAAAGGTTTAGATGTTAGGGTTTAAGATTTAGGGTTATGGTTAAGAATGAATTGAGGTTTAGGGTAAAACAAAACTGAGTTTGGGTTTAGGGTTTTGAAGGATTGAATAGAGGAATTCTCAAGAACATGAGGTTGTTCTTGAGAAAAGTTGGGGTTTTGATCGAAGAAAAACAAGTTTGAGGAGGGTTTTTATGTTTGTAGAGGATCTGGGAAGATATTTTGGAAGAACATGGATGAACTTGGTTGAAAACCAAGATTTTGATCGAAGAAAAACAAGTTTGAGGAGGGTTTTTGTGTTTGTAGAGGATCTGGGAAAATATTTTGGAAGAACATGGATGAACTTGGTTGAAAACCAAGATTTTGATCAGAAAAAAAAGGAAGAAAATCTGGGAATTTCGTGTTTGTGGATGAGAGAGAAATTGAGAGGATATTTCGGCAGAGTAACAATAGGGTGAAAATGAGGAATTTTGGCTGAGGGGTGAGGCTTTATTTATAGGCCTCGAGCCGGGTCAGAAGATTCGTGTTATTTGAAACGGGTAATTCGGGTTTTGCTCCGCAATCACTCATACTTTGATTTCTTTCAATTTCGTCCTTTTTTGTGAAATTGAGCTTAAAGCTTTGTTTTTTTCAATTTCGTCCTTAATTCAGTTTTAATGTTTAGGTTTGTGGTTTTAATTTAGGGTTTGGGTTTTTAATATAGGGTATAAATTAAGGGTTTAGTGATTTGTTTATAGTTAATATATATGATTTAGTGATTTGTTTAGGGTTAATATGTTTTAGGGTTTATGGTTTTTCATTTAATGTTTAATAGGGTTTATGGTTTATGACTTTGAATTAGGGTTTCACTTTAAAGGTTTAGGGTTAAAGGATTTTAGGGTTTAGTATCTAATTTTTAGGTTTTATAGTTTTATGGTTTAGGGTTTAATGAACTAATGTAGTTCGAGTGTTTAGTTTGTAAGGTTTAGGGTTTAATGTTAGGGTTTAGGGTATAATGCTTAGGGTTTAATGTTATGATAACACATGATTTAGGGTTTTGATTTTATGGGTTTCAACTTAGGGTTTAAGTTTAGGGTTATCATTAGGGTTTCATGTTTTTTATTTTAGAATTTATATTAGCATATATGTATATATAAAACTAGATGCCCTAAACCCTAAACTCTAAAACCAAATACCCTAAACATTAAACCCTAATCCTAAACCATAAGCTCTAATGTATGTAAGTATATATGTGTGTACATATTAATACATGAACCCTAAACCCTTAATGAACTTTTCCATAAACCCTTAACCCTAAACTATAAATTATAACCCCTAAAGTATGTAAGTATTTATGCATTTAGGGTTTAAGGTTTAATGAACTAAGGTTAGTTCGAGTGTTTAGTTTGTAAGGTTTAGGGTTTAGTGTTAGGGTCTAGGGTGTAGTGCTTAGGGTTTAATGTTATGATAACACATGATTTAGGGTTTTGATTTTATGGGTTTCAATTTAGGGTTTATGTTTAGGGTTTAGGGTTATTATTAGGGTTTCATGTTTTTTATTTTAGAATTTATATTAGCATATATGTATATATAAAAGTAGATGCCTTAAACTATAAACCATAAACTCTAAAACCAAATACCCTAAACACTAAACCCTAAATCCTTGGGTCATAATCATAAACCCTAAGTCCTAATGTATGTAAGTATGTATATGTGTGTACATTTAATACATGAACCATAAACCCTAAACCATAAACCCTAAATAATAAATATTAAACCCTAAAGTATGTAAGTATTTATGTATTTAGGGTTTATAGTTTAATGAACTAAAGTTAGTTTAATTGTTTAGTTTGTAAGGTTTAGGGTTTAGTGTTAGGGTTTAGGGTATAGCGTTTAGGGTTTAATGTTATGATAACATATAATTTAGGGTTTTGATTTTATGGGTTTCAATTTAGGGTTTAAGTTTAGGGTATATTGTTATTATTAGGGTTTCATGTTTTTTTAATTTAGAATTTATATTAGCATATATGTATATATAAAAGTGGATACCCTAAACCCTAAACCCTAAGCCCTAATGTATGTGAGTATGTATGTGTGTACATATTAATGCATGAACCCTAAACCCTTAATGAAGTTTTCCATAAACCTTAAACCCTAAACCCTAAAGTATGTAAGTATGTATGTATGCATGTAGAGTGTAGCTAACAATGTATGAGCCATAAACCCTTAATAAAATATAAACCCTAAACCATAAACCTTAAGCCCTAATGTGTGTAAGTATGTATGTACATATTAATGTATAAAGCCTAAACCCTTAACTAAGTTTTCCATAAACCCTAAAGTATGTAAGTATGTATGTATACATGTAGACTGTACCTATCAATGTATGAGCCCTAAACTCTTAATAAAATATAAACCCTAAACACTAAAACCTAAATTCTAAACATTAAACCCTAAACCCTAAACATTAAGCCCTAATGTAAGTAAGTAGGTATGTGTGTACATATTAATTCATAAACCCTAAACCCTTAACGAAGTTTTCCATAAACCATGAACCCTGAACCCTGAACCGTAAACTATAAACCATAAACCCTAAAATATGTAAGTATGTATGTATGCATGTAGACTATAGCTATCAATGTATGAGCCCTAAACCCTTAATAAAATATATACCCTAAACCTTAAACATTAAACAATAAACCCTAACTCCAAACCCTAAACCATACACCCTAAAGTATGTAAATATGTATGCATGTAGCTATCAATGTATGAGCCCTAGACCCTTAATGAATTTCTCCCTAAACCCAAAACCCAAACACTAAACCATAAACCCACGTTTATTTTTTTTATTTGTCCAATGTTTTATTATTTCAATTTAATATTTTCTTCATTCTAGTCCTTTAACTTTATTTTAATTTCGTATTGACCCTTATATATATATATATATATTTTAATTCATCATGTTTTATAGTTTTAATTTTAAATTTTGTTCATTCTAGACCCTAAAACTTTATTTTTATTCTAAATTGACATATACTTATTGTTTTTTTTAATTACTCTAATTTTTATACTTTTAATTTGATATTTTTGTTCATTATAGTCCCCAAAACTTTATTTTTATTCCAAAATGACCCATTTTCCTTGTTTTCTTTTAAATTTGTCTAATGTTTTATAGTTTTAATTTGATATTTTTGTTCATTCTAATCCGTGAAATTTTATTTGTAATCCAAATTGACCCCTTTTAAATCCAAATTGACCCATTTTCATTATTTTTTAATTACTCTAATGTTTTATAATTTTAATTTGATATGACTTTAAATAATTAACTCAAAATCAATGACGATTGACGAAGGTCAACCTAAAGTCTATCGACTACTTATACGGTTGTACGGCCGAACTCAAACTGAATACGAATTCCAATCCCGAAAATACCCCGACCTGAATTACCCGACCTGAAATGCATCTGACCTGAAATGCAACCGACCTAAAATGAACCCGACCTGAAATGAACCCGACCTAAAATAGACCCGACCTGAAACGGACCCAACCTGAAACGGACCCGACCTGAAATGGACCCGACCTGAAGTGTATCCAAACCCGAATTAACCAGCCAATTATCTGCTTCAGATCCGACCCGTTTTAACCCGACCTGAAATGGACACGACCTGAAATGGACTCGACCTGAAATGGACCCAGCCTGAAATGGACCCGACCCAAAATGGACCCGCACCCGACCCGAGTCGAGTCAAAATAGGAAAATGACCTAAAATGACTTGTATCCGATTTTACCCGACCTGACAGTACCCGACCTGAAACCCGTCTGATTACCTGTTTTTACATCTCTAGATGAAACTGTGGAAAAAATAGACTGTTGTAAAACGAGGCGTTAGCATTGACTGGAAAATTATAAAATAATTAAACCTTATCAAACTAAATTTTATCGTGGTATTAATCACTGTCTTAGAAGCGAATTCGCCCCAATGTGTGTAATCGTTACAATGGACGAATGGCCCCCGAGGTTAGCACAACTCTCCAAATTATGTACACCCGAAAGATGGAGTGGACTTTGATGGTACTGCTCTTCTCTCAACTCAAAAATAACACTCAGGGTAGGTTTATGAAAATCAATGAGAATGAAATAGCCCACTATTTATAGGCTAAATAGTGAGGGAAATTGTCATTTCCACAATAAATTTAATTTTATTTATAATAAAATTAAATTGTCATGATTGAAATGTTTATAATGTGCATTAACAACATTCTCCCACTAATACGAAAGAATATCTTTCGTAATTATGAGAGCATTGAAGTTAAAATATGAGAAGAGCAATATCGAGATTAGTTACTTAAGCACTAGTGAACGTATCTGGAACTAGTACATAGTGATGATGGGTAATTATTCTCTTAGATAAGTGAACGAATATTAAACTTTCTAAGATTACGGTGAACTCATACCACACAACTAACCCCTTCATTAACCGAAGTTCTTTATGTGTCAACAAAAGTATATATACGAAAGTATATATGTAGCCCTATTTCTTCAGGATTCTAGTAAGTGTACTAGAAAAACAATCCAACGTTTTTCATAGAAGGTGGCTAGTCCTTCTCACTTACGTAGGTTATTTCATCAAGTTTATCTCAACATAGACCACAAGAATCTGAGCTATGAAATAATAAATAGCTTTTACAACAGCTCACCCTCACAATAAATAAGGTGAATTTTTTCAAGTTCATCTTAAATGAACCACCCAAACTTTGGGATAAAATATCATTAAGAATAAACACTCAATCTATTTAATCGACGATTCAATATGTCCGTCTCAAATAGGATCACCCAAACTCTTGGGATTGAATTCTGTAGAAATATATGTTTTGATATAATAATTGAAAAATATTTTGAACTTAATTGAAAAGAATTTAAAATATTTTATAAGTCAAAAACAACTTGAAAATAAGTTTGATGATGTTTAAAAAGGTTTTTGCAATGTTTGAAACGTTTTTAAGTAGCCGAACCAGTGCTTTAAGGTACTCGTTTTGATATAGGGGCAATCTGTATCAATACGTTTTGAAACTACCAAAACACGTACCAAAACATGGCTTGCCCATTTCGATACGAAGGGTTTCTATTTCGAAACACCCCAGTGATGTTTCGATACACCTAACGGTCAAAACCTCCTCAATGGTCATATTTTCCCATTGGTTATTTAAATGCAGCTCAACGATCATTTGTACCGAAATAGTTTATAACCGTTTTGATACTTCTCAAGAATATTTTGATACGAGGTGCTGCATTAGGCTTCAACGACTAGTTTTGAAGAATGACATTTCGATACGGCCTCTCGTGTTTCGATACGGACAGCTCTAGAACTGCATTTAATGAGGAAAATAAAGACTCCAACGGCTCTAAATCAATCTCAGCGATCTTCAACGGCTACAAACTAAATTAGGAGTATATATAAAAGGGACCTCCAAGCATCAAGGAAAGGAAAATGCTTCAATTGTCAACAACATTATGATGAGAGAGTGTCCTTAGAGCTTAATTGTACATTTCTAGTATAGACAACACTTGTGAGCTTTACATTGTCAAATTTTCTCAAGTGTTTAGGATTTGGGTGAGGGCTTAATTGTGCAAACAAATACCTATTAGAGGGAATTCGTGTTTGCTTTGAATTCTCTTTGTACAAGAGTGTAGAAGTAATGTTTTGATATAATAATTGAAAAATACTTTGGACTGATTTAAAAAGAATTCAAAACAATTTCCAAAGTCCAAATAACTTGAAACTATGTTTAGGGATGTTTTCAAAGGGTTTTAAATGTTTTCAAAAGCCAATCTACACAAAACCCTCCAGGTGTTTCGATACGAGGGATTCCAGTAGAAAAAGTGTTTCGCTACGGGTATCGAAATGAGCTTTCCCTAGATGAGATTTTTTAGTAGCGTTTCGAAACGGGCTATGCCGTTTCGATACACCTACGTGACTTCGACCACAACGGTCATAAACCCCAACGACTATTTCCCAACAAACATTTAAATGTAGGTCGTTTCGATATGATACTAGGTGTTTCGATACGTGTTCCGAAATGGCCAAAGGCGTTCCGATACGGGTACCTCATCAGACTGCAACGACTCTTTCTACTTAAAGGGTGTTTCGAAACGGGCACGACTGTTTCGAAATGGTGAGCTGCAGAAGTGCATTTATGATGGGAATTAAAGTCCTCAACGGCTCCAATTCATCCCTAACGGCTAGTAACGGCCACAAACTCAATTGAGACTATAAATTGAAGGCTGGAACACTTGAAGATGGTTAGAGACTACATCCAAGCAATATGATCAAGAGAATTAGAGTTTAAGTCCTGTTTTTACTATTCTCTTGTACATAGTCTTTAGAGAGAGTGCTTAATTGTAAATCCTTGTACTCTTGTGAGCTTAAATTGTGTAAACACCAACCTTGTGAGGTATCTAGTTTACCCAAACAAATCTCTTGTAAAAGGAGAGGTTCTAGTTTAGCCTTGAGAGAAAAACTAGAGTTGGTTCTATCTTAGGCAAGTCCAAAAGATAGTGTTGTAACGGTTTCCTCCTAAATCGGGAAAAGGGGACGAATTCATTATTGAGTGAATTGGGAAATCCTTAGTTGTGTGCTAAGGTAGTGGATGTAGGTGCTTGTTAGAAGGCCGAATCACTCTAAAATCATTGTGTCATTTGTCTACCTTTATTTCGATTTTAGACAATTCAACCACCAAACATTTACAATCCTCCTTGACGGTTTCAGTGATCGATTCGAGCGTGCTAAAAACCTAACAATTGGTATCAGAGCCTCGTCTCCATCGAAGGACTAACATACGGGAGTAAAGATCCATCGCTCGTAGTCTACCGTTCAAGAAAATGGCAAGATTTGAAGAAGGCCGCTCTATCTCGTGTCCTCCACTCTTTGAAGGAGAAGAATACTTTCAATGGAGCAATATCATGAAATTCTTCATCAAGTCTCAACACTATGAGGTTTGGGACATCATTGAAGATGGTTATTTGGAAGCTCCAAAGAAGAAGAAAAAGCAAAGGAGTACCAACGACACGAAGGCAAAGCTAAACACCAAGGCGATGCACATTCTCTATTGTGGCCTTAACGAAGAAGTTTCCAAGAAGGTCTCCAGATGAAAAAGTGCCAAAGAATTGTGGGAGAAACTTGAGAAGCTTTATGGCAACAAGAAGGGAGAAAAGAAAGATGATGATCAATCATGTGCAAACCCTATCTCCAATCCAAAGGTGGATGGTGTTTTGGTTCTCAATGAGCCTAAGGTATCTTCTAACTCTAGTGAGCTTAATTCTTACTCTTTCAATGAGTTTCAAGACGCTTTCGATGAATTATTTTTGGAATTTGAGACCATGAATTCCAAATTTAAGATAATGATTTCAAAACTTGAAATTGAAAATGATTTTCTTTTAAAAACAAAAGTGGAGTTTGAAAACTAAAATAAAATTTTGAAAAATGATTTAGAGTTTTCAAAAGTGAGCAAAGATATTTTAGAAAAAGAAAATCTTGATTTAAAAGTTAAGCTTGAAAGCTTAACAAAAGAAAAAGAAATTATTTTCAATAATTCATCTTGTCACATAATGGCAAAATGCTCACATTGCCATTATCATGGTCATTCTATACATATTTGTCCTATAAAGAAGAGACAATCTTATAGGATTAGACAAGTATGGGTTCCTAAAGGAACTAAAGACATTGAAATTAACGTTAATGGATCCAAAGCTATTTGGATACCAAAATCCAAGTGAATGTCTTTTGTAGGTGTGTTGGAGCAATGACAACCAAAGCAAAATCAAAGAATGCTCAAATTACACATGAGAAGAAGATTGGGTAACCTCTAAGCTTAATGCTTTTATTTTATACATTTGGTTATCTAACTTTTGTTTAAAGTCTTGGATTATTTGTTAAGCCTAACAATGATGCTTTGAGTAAGGGGGGCCATTTTAAAACCAAAATTCTTAATTTGGTCATTTTTTCACCTCTATTGTTATTTTGAACTTAAAAGTATTTTGAATTCTTTTTGATATAACAAAAAAGGGGAGAAATGATTTGAAAATTTGAATTTTACAAAGAATAAGGGGGAGCTTTAACTTCTTTTATTTTTTGAAATCTCTTATTTAAATTTTTAAAATAAAATGGGAGAATCCCAAACAATTTTTCAAGATAGTTTTATTATATCAAAAAGGGGGAGATTGTAGAACTAATGTTTTGATATAATAATTGAAAAATACTTTGGACTGATTTAAAAAGAATTCAAAACAATTTCTAAAGTCTAAATAACTTGAAACTATGTTTAGGGATGTTTTCAAAGGGTTTTAAATGTTTTCAAAAGTCAATCTCGAAAAAATCGTCCAGGTGTTTCGATACGGGGGATTCCAGTACCAAAAGTGTTTTGATACAAGTATCGAAACAGGCTTTCCCTGGATGAGATTTTTTAGTAGCGTTTCAAAATGGGCTATGCCGTTTCGATACACCTACGTGGCTTCGACCACAACGGTCATAAACCCCAACGACTATTTCCCAACTAACATTTAAATGCAGGTCGATTCAATACGAGACTAGGTGTTTCGATACGTGTTTTGAAACGGCCAAAGGCGTTCCTATACAGGTGCCTCATCAGACTGCAACGACTCTTTCTACTTAAAGGGTGTTTCAAAATGGGCATGACTGTTTCGAAACGGCGAGCTACAGAAGTGCATTTATGGTGGGAATTAAAGTCCTCAACGGCTCCAATTCATCCCTAATGGCTAGTAACGGCCACAAACTCAATTGAGACTATAAATTGAAGGCTGGTACACTTGAAGATGGTTAGAGACTACATCCAAGCAACATGATCAAGAGAATTAGAGTTTAAGTCTTGTTTTTACTATTATTTTGTACATAGTCTTTAGAAAGAGTGCTTAATTGTAAATCCTTGTACTCTTGTGAGCTTAAATTGTGTAAACACCAACCTTGTGAGGTATCTAGTTTACCCAACCAAATCCCTTGTAAAAGGAGAGGTTCTAGTTTAGCCTTGAGAGAAAAACTAGAGTTGGTTCTATCTTAGCCAAGTCCAAAAGATAGGGTTGTAACGGTTTCTCCTAAACTGGGGAAAGGGGACGAATTCATTGTTGAGTGAATTGGGAAATCCTTAGTGGTGTGCTAAGGTAGTGGATGTAAGTGCTTGTTAGAAGGTCGAACCACTCTAAAATCATTATTTCATTTGTCTATCTTTATTTTGATTTTAGCCAATTCAACCACCAAACATTTACAACCCTCCTTGACGATTTCGGTGATCGATTTGAGTGTGTTAAAAATCAAACAATTGGTATTAGAGCCTCATCTCCATCGAAGGACTAACATCCGGGAGTAAAGATCCATCGCTCGTAGTCCACCGTTCAAGAAAATAGCAAGATTTGAAGAGGGCTGATCTATCTCGTGTCCTCCACCCTTCGAAGGAGAAGAATACTTCCAATGGAGCAATATCATGAAATTCTTCATCAAGTCTCAAGACTATGAGGTTTGGGACATCATTGAAGGTGGTTATTTGGAAGCTCCAAAGAAGAACAAAAAGCAAAGGAGTACCAGTGACACGAAGGCAAAGCTAAACACCAAGGGGATGCACATTCTCTATTGTGGCCTTAACGAAGAAGTTTCCAAGGTCTCCACATGCAAAAGTGCCAAAGAATTGTGGGAGAAACTTGAGAAGCTTTATGGCAACAAGAAGGGAGAAAAGAAAGATGATGATCAATTATGTGCAAACCATCTCTCCAATCCAAAGGTGGATGATGTTTTGGCTCTCAATGAGCCTAGGGTATCTTCTAACTCTAGTGAGCTTAATTCTTACTCTTTCAATGAGTTTCAAGATGCTTTCGATGAATTATTTTTGGAATTTGAGACCATTAATTCCAAATTTAAGAAAATGATTTCAAAACGTGAAATTGAAAATGATTTTTTTTAAAAACAAAAATGGAGTTTGAAAACCAAAATAAAATTTTGAAAAATTATTTAGAGTTTTCAAAAGCGAGCAAAGATGTTTTAGAAAAAGAAAATCTTGATTTAAAAGTTAAGCTTGAGAGCTTAACAAAAGAAAAAAAAATTATTTTCAATAATTCATCTTGTCACATAATGGCAAAATGCTCATATTGCCATTATCATGGTCATTCTATACATACTTGTCCTATAAAGAAGAGACAATCTTATAGGATTAGACAAGTATGAATTCCTAAAGGAACTAAAGACATTGAAATTAACGTTAATGGATCCAAAGCTATTTGGATACCAAAATCCAAGTGAATGTCTTTTGTAAGTGTGTTGGAGCAATGGCAAGCAAAGCAAAATCAAAGAATGCTCAAATCACACATGAGAAGAAGATTGGGTAACCTCTAAGCTTAATGCTTTTATTTTATACATTTGGTTATCTAACTTTTGTTTAAAGTCTTGGATTATTTGTTAAGCCTAACAATGATACTTTGAGTAAGGCGGGCCATTTTAAAACTAAAATTCTTAATTTTGTCAATTTTTTCACCTCTATTGTTATTTTGAACTTAAAAGTATTTTGAATTCTTTTTGATATAACAAAAAGGGGGAGAAATGGTTTGAAAAATTGAATTTTTAAAAGAATAAGGGGGGGCTTTAACTTCTTTTATTTTTTGAAATCTCTTATTTAAAATTTTAAAATACAATGGGGGAGAATCACAAACAATTTTTCAAGATAGTTTTATTATATCAAAAATGGGAGATTGTAGAACTAATGTTTTGATATAATAATAGAAAAATACTTTGGACCGATTTAAAAAGAATTCAAAACAATTTTCAAAGTCCAAATAACTTGAAACTATGTTTAGGGATTTTTTCAAAGGGTTTTAAATATATGTTTTCAAAAGCCAATCTACACAAAACCGTCCAGGTGTTTCGATATGGGGGATTCCTGTAGCAAAAGTGTTTCGATACGGGTATCGAAACGGGCTTTCCCTGGATGAGATTTTTGAGTAGCGTTTCGAAACGGGCTATGCTGTTTCGATACGCCTACGCGGCTTCGACCACAACAGTCATAAACCCCAACGGCTATTTCCCAACTAACATTTAAATGCAAGTCGTTTCGATACGAGACTAGGTGTTTCGGTATGTGTTCCGAAACGGCCAAAGGCATTCCAATACGGGTACCTCATCAGACTGCAACGACTCTTTCTACTTAAAGGGTGTTTCGAAATGGGCACGACTGTTTTGAAACGGTGAGCTGCAGAAGTGCATTTATGGTTGGAATTAAAGTCCTCAACGGCTCCAATTCATCCCTAACGGCTAATAACGGCCACAAACTCAATTGGGACTATAAATTGAAGGCTGGAACACTTGAAGATGGTTAGCGACTACATCCAAGCAACATGATCAACAGAATTAGAGTTTAAGTCTTGTTTTTACTATTCTCTTGTACATAATCTTTAGAGAGAGTGCTTAATTGTAAATCCTTGTACTCTTGTGAGCTTAAATTGTGTAAACACCAACCTTGTGAGGTATCTTGTTTACCCAAACAAATCTCTTGTAAAATTAGAGGTTCTAGTTTAGCCTTGAGAGAAAAACTAGAGTAGGTTCTATCTTAGCCAAGTCCAAAAGATAGGGTTGTAACGGTTTCCTCCTAAACCGGGAAAAAGTGACGAATTCATTGTTGAGTGAATTGGGAAATCCTTAGTGGTGTGCTAAGGTAGTGGATGTAGTTGCTTGTTAGAAGGCCGAACCACTCTAAAATCATTGTGTCACTTGTCTACCTTTATTTCGATTTTATCCAATTCAACCACCAAACATTTACAACCCTCCTTGACAGTTTCGGTGATCAATTCGAGCGTGCTAAAAACCTAACAAAGAGTGTCTTAGTTAATCTTTGGGTAGAAAGATTAACTGGACTTTAAAGGTTGCCTCCTTAGCCTAGAAAAGGGGAAGAATTCTTAGTGAATTGGTGAAATCCTTGGTGGGAAGCTATGGTAGTGGATGTAGGTTTTGGTTAGAAAGTCGAACCACTCTAAATCTCTTGTTAATTTTTCTTATCTTTTACCACCACCATAAACACCCAAAAATCAACCGTCTCCACCACTTGAAAATCCATAACGATTGAAGGAAATCGAGCCTAACAAATTCATTAAGAGTTTAAGAAAACTCATCCTCTCTAGCGAAAAGTTCATCTAGTCCTTTGTGATAGGACCACTCACTCAACACTTGTTTATGAACTTATTAAGAGTAGAAATTCATCCAAAGTCGATAAATTCATCAAGTCTTTCTCATTAAGACCACCCAAAGCATGGGCTGTGAATTTATTAAGAGTAATAAAACTCAACTTGAACATGTACATTGTTCGTCATAGGGATAGGTAGTAAAAAATGTACACTATGAGTACTCACCATGGTTTCGTTTGACCACATTGACTTAGATAACTAAGTTGGGTATCCACTATGAATTCCTCAACCAATGGGCTTTAGATCCATCTCCCTCGACGAATCTAGAACCAACTTCTGACTTTAACCTTTGGTAGGTGGCTGAACTAGGTTTCTCTCTGACTTTAATCATCATTTTAAAACACCCCACATTTCTATCATTTTTAAGATAGAAATAAATCTATAAGTGTTTTGGACAACGTTTAAATGAATACTCAATCGTACTAGAGTAAAGTTTGTTATGAGTTTTAACCATAAAATTCTGTTTTAATAAACTTAAATCTTGTTTACACATGATTATGTTTCCATGAAATTATTATTTTTATAATTAGCTCCTTAAAATTGAATTTTTATTTTTAGTTTAGTCCTTAAAATTATTATTTTTTACAATTAAATCTCATGAAATTATTTTTGTATAATTAGGTCCCAAAAATTAATTTTTTTCTATAGATCAAGTGGGATCGGGTTCAGAGTATTTATTTTCGGTTCGGATTCGTGTAAGTAAAAAATTTGACATGTGCTCATCCCTAAAATAATCGTTTTAAAATAATTTAATAGAAACTTTATCATATAACTGTTTAAAGACCAACCAAAAAAAAGGTCGAATTCCAATCAAATGAATAGTAAAAAAATGGTAGGCTCCAGCCCATAAAAGTAAATTTTTAACTCTTCCCTCCCTCCTCGTGCGGCGGTGCCCCAATTTTGTATATCACTAAAATTAAAAAATGCGCGCCTTTTTTATCTAATAATTTTAACGTTACCCAGTTTTTCATTCAAAGTTTCAAGCCTTGAGCAGTAAAAATTCTGATTCCCTCCATTAATAAAATATTCCCAAACTAAGGCTATTTCTTTCCTAATTCAACCCACCAATATTCTCACCATGAAAACCAAAACTTCAAAAATCCCAATTCAGCTTTGATGTTTGAATCCAACTCCCCTCCAAAATCCACCATTATTTATGTCTCTCTTCTCCACCATTCCACCACTCACTCCGCCGCCGCCTCCTCCTCCGCCTCACAATCAAAACTCAAATGGATGTTCTTTCCCTTAGTGAAAATGACAACAAGGAGAACATCCCTCCTTTTTCCTCCAAAAACCCTGCATTTGTTCTCACAAAACCCTCATCCCCCAGCAACAAAAGAAGAAGATTGAGAATACCCCTCCAAGACATTACCAATCTTCTTCTTCCCCAAGTCTGTTCAACTCATGTTCAATCCGATACAACCCAAGCTTTGGTTTCTCAGGCTAAGTGTCGGAAAAGAGGAGTTGGAAGTGAGATTGGATCGGTTTGCAAGAAGACATGTTTGGTGTATAAATGTGGAAACTTCCGATAGCTCAAACATTAGAGCCATGTACTATTAATATGCTTGATTGAGGGTTCAGTTTAGTTTATTTTCCTTGTCTAGTTTTGTCTCTAAATTATATACATTATTGATTATACATAGATGTGCCATAACATGTCTCAAAATTGAAATCTAGATTGAAACATTTCATGTGTTTGGTTTTGCGGTGGTACTAGTAGAATCAATTTTGAATCATTGTGATTTTATAGAATTAATTTTGTGTATAATTAATTTTAAAGTAACGTGATTTATGTTTGGGAGTTTTTTTTTAAATCACGATTGTATAAAAATATAGGCTTAATACAACTTTTTCCCCTTAAACTATACCTGATTTCTCAACTTGCCCCCTAAACTTCATTTTGCCCACTTTTTCCCCTTAAACAATTCGCTGTTTCCCATTTTGCCCCATTCCGTTACTTTTTCCGTTAAACAAATTTTCGGCCAATAACATGCTGCCACGTCATCAACGGGTTGACTAAGTCAATCCGTCTGGTTTTATTTAAAGGGTAAATTACATGTCAAGTCTGTCAGGTTTGTTTTTTGTTCAATTTAGTCACTGAAAAGTCTATTTTTACCTTAAATTGACACCTATTTGTTTCTAATTTTTATAATTTAGTCCATTATTTGTTATTATTAATAATATTATTTTATTAAAATGTTAATATTTAATAAAAAAAATAAAAACAAATATTTTAATACTAAATTAGTAATTTTTTAGATTCGAATTCCAATTAAATTCTAATTATTAATTCTAATTTCACTATATTTGAATTATAGTTTTTGAGTAAAATTTAAATTATATTGGATCATGTTCGTATTATATTCGAATCATATTCAAATTATATTTGAATCGTCTTCTAATTATATTCGAATTATTAATTCGAATTTTTCTATATTCGAAATATATTTTTTTGAGCAAAATTCAAATTATATTAGAATTATATTTGAACCATGTCTATATTATATTCAAATCATATTCAAATTATTTTCGAAATATAATTTGAATATGATATTTCAAATGTAATTCGAATATGATTCAAATATAATATGAACATGATTCGAATATAATTCTAATATAATTACATGTTTTTTCAACTATTATATTCGAAACATGTTCATACTATATTCGAATCATGTTTAACATGTAATTATATTCGAATCTTGTTTAACAGGTAATTATATCCGTATTATGTTCATATTATATTTGAATCATATTAAAATTATTTTCGAAATATAATTTGAATATGATATTTCGAATGTAATTTGAATATGATTCTAATATAATATGAACATGATTCGAATATAATTCTAATATAATTACATGTTTTTTTGAACTATTATATTCAAATCATGTTTAACAGGTAATTATATTCGAATCATATTTGACAGGTAATTATATTCGAATCATGTTTAACAAGTAATTATATTCGTATGATGTTCATATTATATTCGAATTATATTCAAATTATACTCTAAATATAATTCGAATATAATATGAGCATGATTTGAATATAATACGAACATGATACGAATATAATTACATGTTAAACATGATTCGAATATAATTTGAATATGATTCGAATATAATAGTTCAAAAAACATGTAATTATATTAGAATTATATTCGAATCATATTCAAATTACATTCGATATATCATATTCAAATTATATTTCAAAAATAATTTTAATATGATTCGAATATAATATAGACATGGTTCAAATATAATTTAAATATAATTTTAAGTTTGCTCAAAAAATATATTTCGAATATAGAAAAATTTGAATTAATAATTCGAATATAATTAGAAGATGATGCAAATATAATTTGAATATGATTCTAATATAATACGAACATGATTCGAATATAATTTGAATTTTACTCAAAAACTATATTTAAAATATAGTGAAATTAGAATTAATAATTAGAATTCAATTGGAATTCGAATCTAAAAAATTACTAATTTAGTATTAAAATATTTTTTTATTTATTTATATTAAATATTAACATTTTAATAAAATAATATTATTAATAATAACAAATAATGGACTAAATTATAAAAATTAGAAACAAATAGGGGTCAATTTAAGGTAATAATAGACTTTTCAGTGACTAAATTGAACAAAATAACAATCCTGACAGGCTTGACATGTCATTTACCCTTTAAATATAACAAGACGGATTGACTTAGTCAACCCGTTGATGACGTGGCAGCATGTTATTGGCCGAAATTTTTTTAACGGAAAAAATAACAGAATGGGGCAAAATGGGAAATAGCGAATTGTTTAAGGGGAAAAAGTGGGCAAAATGAAGTTTAGGGGGCAAGTTGGGAAATCGGGTATAGTTTAGGGGGGAAAAGTTGTATTAAGCCAAAAATATAGTATAAAAATCAGGACAAAACGCTAAAGCTACTTTTACCTTGTTTTTCTTAAAATCATGTTTAGATTTTTAAATCCAAACATGTTGGCACGATGACCCAAAACCAAACATGCTACGTCCAACTTAGTTTTCCCTTCATTCGTGGCCACCGCCACATATCCAAAATATGTTACATCAACCTCGCTCGTAGCAGCATATATAAACCTAGTGATTTTACAAGGCCAACCTTTTCGAAAAGCTCGTGAGCCGGAGGGAATAATCCTTTGATGCCTTTGTGTCATTGAAAGAATCACTGGCAGCCGCGACCCTTTGGCAATAATGGCGGAGATCGGGATCAATAGACCCTCTCAATTTTTCTCGCATCTTTAGCAGACAGAATAAAAATTTGTTTAAAGTTCGACGGACCCATGAATTAAGCACTGATGGGATTTGTCGAATCTGGTGCACGCTAATGCCATTCCAATCGCAAGAGACAGCCACCATCTCTGATTTTTTTGGTCCCGATAATTACAACTAGTTGGTGCTCGGACCGGAGCTCTGGTCACATCTAGCAACGTCGACAATGTTAATTGAATTTTTTTACTCAGTCTGTAAGTCGTGAAAGTAGTTTTATTCAAAATATAAAAGCAATACAAGGAAAGGTTGAGTAGGAATCCAATTACCGAGTCCATATAGACGTTTTTGAGATTTTAGTGGCCTAAAGAAAATTAAAAAATTAGACCCCTAATAATAAATATTAATTTTAAAAATAGGCCCCTAATAACAAGTATTAGAAAAAAATAGTCTCCTAAAAATAAATATTAGAAAAAATCGGGTCTAATAACAAGTATTGAAAAAAATTAAGAGTATGCCACTAATAATAAATATTGATAAAAAATAGGCCCTTAATAATAATTATTGAAAAAATTGGACTCCTTATAACAAATATTGAGAAAAATTAAATTTTAAGAGTAAGCCCCTAATAACAAATATTAGAAAATTTGAGTCATAATAATAAGGGTTAAATAAATAAATTTTAAGAGTACACCCTAATAATAAATATTAAAAAATTAAATCTTAATCTCAAATATTATAAAAAAAAAATAGGCCATAGGCAGGTGCACTTCATGCCCATTCCCAAGGACGACGCTATAAAAAAATTACAGAGCCCCAAAAAACAACATAAGATGAACAAACATAACGCTAATGGTTCTGAAACAATGTGAGTAGATTACGTTACTATCGTGCTAAAAGAAAGAAAAATAAACATGTTCTATCAATACCACCCTTAACGAACGCATTGGCTAAGTTGTTCACTTCTCTAAACAAAATCAAAATCATCTATCATTTTCTTTTCTTCCGTATAAGTTTAGGGAGGTTTTTAATGAGGCTTTCAATTTCGGATAGATTTTATGTTTTTTAATAACAAATCATATATTTGCCGAGCAAAAAATTAAAACAAAATAAAACCAAAATCATATTTTTTTGCCTATTCATGAGTCAATACTAACAATTTAAATCCTAAAAATTATACTCTAACCCTAAACAATAAATCAAGAGCGAAGCCAGATATTTTAGTTTAGAGTGTCAGAATTTAGAATTTTTATAAAGAAATTCTTTCAAAATAGACGAAAATAGATAATAGGTGTCAATTTTCATTTAAGGGGAGTCAATGTTCTTTTAAGGGTGTCAATATTCATTTAAATTTGTTTTAGTTTTATATTTTAATATTATTTTATATTAAAATTATAGAGAGAAAAAATCTACTAAATTTTTGGTGTCATGTGACACCCCTTGTATATAGGTGGCTTCGCCCATGCACTAACCTTAAATTTTTGGTGTCATGTGACACCCCTTGTATATAGGTGGCTTCGCCCATGTACATAAAGGATAGAGGATTTCTTATCTTGATGGAATAAAAATCTTTCTCCTTTTTTGGTGTTTCTTTTCATGTCTCAATACTAATAAATTAAATTTTAAGATGTAACTCTGCATTTTTAATTTTAAATCTTAAACTATAAAATTTAAAATATACACATATCCAATTCCCTAAACATAATATTAAACCTAACCTTAAATTTAATTTTTTAGTATAAAAGCATAAATAAGATACCAAAAAATGACAGATGATTTCCAATAATACAATGCGAGTTGAAAAAAAACAATGTGCTTGTAAAAACTATTTAGTAAGTTGGTAGTTATTTTGGCAGTGGCGAAGGCTAAGACTCCATTCATCTGAAATTTTGAAACAATCGTTGGCCTTTAATGGTTGTTTTCAGAGAAGTTGGATTTTTTATGTTAGAGAGTGTGTTTATAAAATTTTATAGAGTAAATTTGTAAAACGTTAAGAGTGAGAATAAATTTTTGATAAAAGTAATATATTTTTAAAAATTATATACAAATTTTAAATTTTCAAAGATAAACTTAATGTGATATACAACTCCATTATTAAATGGACTCATCGGCTCATCGCGTGTATATCATTCTGTCTACAATTAATGCGTAGGAAATGAATATACACGTGCAATTATTGCAGGTATATCATAAAGTTATAAATTCATGACAAATATTAACATGGGTTTTATTTTGATGCACAAGCTGTGTAAATTTTTTTTACACAATCCTTTTATAAAATTTAAAATCTAAATCACAAACCCTAGCAACCTAAACCCTAAACCCTAAGCCCTAAACTCTAAACTCTAAATTCTAACCATAAACCTTAAATTATATACCCTACATACTAAACCCCTAAACCCTAACATAAAACCCTAAACCCTAAACCCTAAAATTAAAGGGCTTGTGTAAACTAAAGTTTACACAGCTTGTGCATCAAAGTATTTTCCTATTAACATTATAGTATTTAATTTTTTTGTATTTTTTATTAAGTAAATAAATATTTAATTTTTAAGAGGAATGTAAAATTCGAACGTATATATGATGGGTTAATATGAGTATTTTTGATCATTCGGTCAAGTAGTGGATCGCTGAATTTTTTTAGTATTTTTCTAATCAAATAGAAATATTATATTCTCATACTAAATTAAACCCATACAAGATAAAGTAATATGAGCATCCTTAACCACTAAGGCAATTAGCGGATCTCTCTGAATTTTCTAGTATTAATTATTTTTAGGCCAAAATAAATATAAACATATTCATTAAAATAGGTAGATAAACGCACAAAGTTAAGACGCCACAATCATGTTGGACGACATAGCTTAACGTCCAACTATATTTTATTCTAAGAAATCCCTTCTACTTGGATAAGTAGAGGTACTTATTTTGCAGGAAACGGATACAGTACTGGTTTTAAGGCGATTGCGTTATGCAAAGACATGATAATAACACAAAATATTAGATCTTGTAATCATTCGACATGCGTCGGTGGATCCGTTTAAGCAGTCGGAGGATCCGGCACATAGGAAATGTCATTGAACTTCCAGTGTCCATCGTCTGTCTGAACCATGTTCTTGAACAATTCCTTAGTCCACCAGTTATCTGGTATTTTGTATTCGTCCAGTAAACCATCAGTGTATTTGTTTATGACCGGATTGTCGAAATCGAGTTCTTCGATCAGTTTGAATTCTCCGTTTTCTTGCTGCCCTGCAATTGCATGCTGGTAAGCCTCCAAATTGTGAGGACTAATGTTCCATTTCAAGTAGGGTGATTTGGTAGTGTCAATGTCTAACTCTTCCCCCACATGGAAGTAGACTCCTGGTAGAAACGGGACCTTAGGGACGGGGTCCGTCGCATTTACGATCCGAAGGATGTGGAAATTCTCGAGTTTATCGCAAATGTCTTTGAAGAACATGTTCCCGACGCGAGGGCTGGCGGCCGGAAAAGCCGTCACCATGAAGGACTTATTCGGATTGCCTGCAGGCTTATTGAAACCATTGTAAGCTATGTCCATAGCGTTTAGGGTTGCAAGTGCAGCGCCCAGACTATGGCCTGTCACAGTTATGCTCACATCCTCGTTCTGATACATAGTTACCAGCTGCTGCACTGCATGACAAACCTGACGACCAATAATAGCAGATTAATGAACTGTTATTACATATGTCAAATGTGTATATATGTACATGTATATATCATGATTTACCTGGTCCCTGGCGCTGGTTTTGACATAAGGGGAGTTTGCAATTGTCTTCATATAGGTGTTGTAAAAACCAGCATGAATTTGAACAAAGTCATTCCCGAACAATTCCTTACCTGATGTCTGAAAAATATTAGCATCATTACCCCACTCTGTGTTCGTTATGGTTCCTCTCCATGAAACAAGAATGTCCCTCCTTCCCAGAACAGTTTTGCCTTCGTCCGTGGCCACCGCAACGTATCCGAAATACGCGATTTCGTCGGCAGCCGTAGCAGCATATATGAAGCTCATCACTTTATAACGGTATGGATTACCATTCTCAAGACCAACCCTAGCGAAAAACTCGTCAGCAGGGTACATGCTATGGGCATAACCCTTTGATGCCCTAGTCCCATTGAAAGCATCACCGGCGGCACCGGCCCTTTGACAATAGTGGATGAGATAGCGGCGGAGATCGACATCGAGAGGGTGCAATAGACCCTCCCAATTATTCTCGCCGCTAAGTTCTCTCCAACGAGAAGCTATTTTAGAAGTAGACATGATTGTGTTATCTCCTACAGTTTATGAACTCTGAACTTTCTTTGTGAAGATGCATTAGTAGCATTGTTGTGCATGGTTTATATAGACTGAAAATCTACACCATGTGACAAGCAAATGAAGAAGAAAGAAAGGTAATGGAGCGAATGGACATATTTTTAGCATGCGAAATAAACATTTAAGCTCGATGGACCCACGAGGTTTGATTAGTTTTTTCGGATCCACGTTGTTTTCCATCTTAGTACCATCCCCACTTTCCACCACTTGAATTATTGATTTTTTCCCCACATGTCACAACCCTTTTATGCATGGAGTTAATATTATCTTTTCTGATAATACCACTTCTAAGATTTAAATTTATTTTTTTATTAAAAATATACTGGTGATGTCGATTGATTTTAACTCGGTAATTGATATATTATTAGTACAATATACAAAAAGATGTATTATTGTATCAAATCGTAAGTTAATATATATATATATATATATATTATCATTACCCTTTAACGATTGTAGTAATAGCCGCTAGTTTTAAAGAATAAATAGTAAATACATAAACAATCAATTTAGACAAATGATAAATACAAGCAAACACCATTATCTGCAATGAAAGATAAATATCTTCAACATGAACATAAAATTACATATAATAGTGATGGTACGTTGGTCAACAGACATTACAACAATTCAATCACGATAAATGATTATTAATAGTATGTTATCATTTAATTCAATAACAATGTATATACAGTCAAATTTAGGGATGATAATATAATCTAAATCCGATTTGATTCTGATGAGTTTTCAAATGTGACATATTTCATTTGCTATTTTTCTAGTTATTAGGACTTCTTGCTGCTTAATACATGTTGTTTTTGTTATATTTTGTGCAGAAACTCAATTCTGGAAATAGCAATGAAAATGGGGCATTTCTGCAGTTTTTATTATAATTCTGTCATGACTGGCATCATGGGCACGACACCGGGCACGACGCGTATGACGTGGCAGTGACGTGGCGACTTCTAGAAGCTTCTGGAACGTTTTGAGAGATCTTATCAGCTTATCCGTTTAGATTTCCTGTATTTAAATTTCAAAACATTTAAATTGTTTTATCTTTTGTTTATTATTTTAAATTATCTCACTACCTTATTTTTGTAAATCTAAGCCTATAAATAACACCCCTTGGTAAAGACTTAGATCATCAATCATTTTAGTGATCATCTTCTAGCTTTGAGTTTTCTTTATCTTTGAAAACATCTTTCTAGTTTTAATTAAAAGTTCTTCTTTTTCTCTATTTTCTTTGTTTCGTTTATCTTATGTTATTTAATTATTTTTCCAAAACCAAGTTAAGCATGATAATCAATATCATGCTTAGCTAAATCTTTTAAGCCAAGAACCAGCCAAGTCTACTCGATTCGTGAGAATTGAACTTGCTTAAATTCTTTTGGGAAATTATTTTTATCTTTCTGCTTAGATAGTTTGGCAATCGGCCTTACTAAAGGTTTTTAACCGTTTTTCAAATCAAAAAGAGCTCGTTGGTCTGGAATCCTTTAAAAACATAGTTGGGAGGAAGGATCGGTCTGTGGCAAATTTCGACTTCCTGTGAACACTCTTAGCGACGGTCCGCTAAGAAAAGATAAAATCAGAAGCGGTTCTATTTTAGACAATTTCTGAGTCGGGTTTTTCCTGCTTTTATTCTAAATATTTTAACGGCGATAGACGCGGTTGATTTATTTAAGAACCATCTTTCGAAGATAGACTTGGGAGGATTGGTTACTCGAGAGAGAAACAAGTTACGACGGGTTGGGCCTCGTAGACTATAACCGACATGATCCCCGAAATAAAAATCTATTTCAGTGATCGAAAGAATTGAAGGAGCTGGTTCGAGGCTATTTCACATACTTGTTTTTTTTTATTATTTTTAATTCTTGCATTTTATTTTATTACTTCACTCAAAATCAAATCACTCCCCCCATTTTATTTAATTACTTTACAGATATTCCTGGAAGTACTAACCGAAGCAGTCTTCAGTCAATAATTCCAGCTAATCTCCCTGCGGATCGACCCTCTTTCCCTATATCTATTTAATTTTTTTTATTCTATTATTTATTGAAAGATGTTAATTTATTTATTTATTTTTGACCGGTTAAACGACGACTTGTCAAAATTGGCGCCGTTGCCGGGGAGATTTACTTTTGGCACTTTTTGACTGATTTTGTTTATTTATGACCAGGAGAAATCCGGGTAATCTTGTTCCATACAACCCAAAAATCGAAGCAAGCGCTCGTAAGAACCACGGTGAAACTGTCAGACGAAAGAAAGTACAAAAGAAAAACCAACAACAATCCCATTCGGAATCCATATCTGAACCACCACACGACCAAACCGAAGAAAGCACAAGTCCGATATCTATACCTACACCCAACACGATGGCTAACCAAACCATTAGATAGCTCAACACCGCCCCCGCTGAACAACAACCCCTTTATATCACCTTTCCTCACGGAGATACCCCTTTCCAACTCAAAACGGGCCTAATTCACCTATTACCCACCTTTAATGGTCTCCCTACTGAAAGCCCACATAAACACCTTGCCGAATTTCACATGGTGTGCAACAGCATGAAACCGCAAGGAGTTTCAGAGGATCGGATAAAACTAAGGGCATTTCCTTTTTCTTTAGCCGGAATGGCTAAAGAATGGTTATTTTATTTACCTCCGAATTCTATTAATACATGGGCTGATCTTTCTCGTGTTTTCCTTGACAGGTATTTTCCTGCAGCAAAAGCGACTGAACTTAGGCGAAGAATTTTGGGTATCCAACAAACGCATGACGAGTCCTTATACGATTATTGGGAAAGATTCAAAAATTTGTGCGCGAGTTGTCCGCAACATAAATTATCCGAGCAAACGCTCCTTCAATATTTCTATGAAGGAATGTTGCCGATGGATAAGAAAATGATAGATGCAGCAAACGGTGGAGCGCTTGTCAACTTGACCCCCGAAAATGCTCGAAATCTGATATCTACGATGGCGGCGAATTCACAGTAATTTAATTCTGCGAGTGAACCCAACCGACGGGTTCACATAGTAAGCACAATTTCATTAGAAAATAAGATAGACAATTTGACTAATATTGTGTATTCTCTTGTTTCAGGGGAGATATGAGCTGCTAAGGTATGCGGAATATGCATTATGCCAGATCACGCAACCGACTTATGCCCATTGTTGCGGGATACATCTGGTGCCCAAGTTAACGTCGTACACAACTTTCCCGGACCTCCCCAAAGACCCTATAACCCACATAGCAATACGTTCAATCCCGGTTGGAGAGATCACCCAAACTTGAGCTACGGTAATCAGAACCCGAATTACCAACCTAGGCAGCAACCTCCCCACCAAAACCAAGCACCCCAAAAATCCTCGCTTGAGTCTATTGTTGAGAGATTGGCAGTTTCACAGGAAAAATTCCAAACCCAAACACAATCCCATCTCCAGCAAATCGATAAACAAATAAGCCAACTAGCTCAAGCCGTTAGCCGTATAGAATCCCAGGGAAAGTTACCATCCCAAACCGAAACCAACCCAAGGGAAAACGTTAGTGCGATAACTTTGCACAGTGGAACAGTGATAACGCCTAAACCGCCCAAGCAAGATGAGCGGAAATCCGACGAACCGGGAAAATCTTCGGAAGACCAGAACGACTAGTCTCCTCCCACCGCAGGTAATGCCAAATTTAAAATTTTTGTTTCTACTTACGAACCTGTTCCTCCTTTTCCAGGTAGATTAGCGAAACGAGATAAAAAGGAGGAAGAGAAGTAAATTTTGGATATATTCAAGAAAGTGGAAATTAATATTCCACTTCTTGATGTTATTCGAAAAGTGCCTAAATACGCAAGGTTTTTGAAGGACTTATGCACAAACCGAAGGCGACTATCCAGAAATGAAAAAGTTAACCTTGGTGAAAATTTTCGGCCATCTTTCAAAAGCCGTTGCCGCCAAAGTACAAGGACCAAGGTATGTTTGCGGTTCCTTGTAAAATTGGGAATGTTGGGATAAAAAGAGCGATGTGCGATTTAGGCGCATCTATCAACGTCATGCCGTTAAGCGTTTACAACAAAATTTCGACTGAACCACTGAAAGAAACGCGAGTGACGGTTCAATTAGCCGATCGATCAGTCATCTACCCCGAGGGAGTACTAGAAAACGTGTTGGTACAGGTAAAAAATCTTATTTTCCCTGCTGATTTTTATATTATTAACATGGAAAATGATCGCAGCAATAACGGATCCGAAATCTTGCTTGGCCAACCTTTCCTATCAACCGCGCATACAAAGATTGATGTTCGCGACGACATCTTAACTATGGAATTTGATGGGGAAGTAGTTAAATTTGATTTGTATAAAGCTATGAAGTATCCTGATTCGGTCGCAAGTTTAAATTTCGTTGATATTATAGATTCGTTAGCTGATGATTTGATCGAAACTGATTTGTGTTATGACTTTTGTAGGGAATTCGCGGATCTCGACGATGAAAATATAGGCGAAATCATTTCAACTCTTTCTTCCCTTTCTGATTTTCAATAAATTCCAACTCGATCTAAACATTTTCCCTCAATTTTGCATGAACCAAAGCCGAAGTTAGAGCTATTTAATTATATATTTTTGGGCGACAACCAAACTTTGTCAATCATCATTTCGAGTAAGTTGTCGCATCGGGAAGGAGGTAGAAGCTTAGTTGTTGTTTTGCGCACAAATAAAAAGATGAAGGAAGGCGTTAAAACGACAAGGGATGGACATCACCATTTATTTGAAGACCTTTCTTTTGAAGAACCAAAAATTTAGCAAAGTTCGTCGAGCTAAACGACGTTAAACAAAGCGCTAAATGGGAGGCAACCCATTGGTTTATTTTTCGTTAATTTTTACTTCCTTTTTAATAATTTAATTTATATTTCATTTTTCATTTTCTTTCTTTTTTAATTGCCTTAATAATTTTTCCCCTCTGCATGATTCTTTTCGCAAACAGCAATGGCAAGCCTAACCTCAACTGAAGTGCACCGTTTCATTAACGTGGTGCATTTTAGCACACTCAATGAACGGTGCACGATAGCCCAAGCCCTTTCCCCTTAGCACTCGTCCAGTTTTTCCCTTTTCCCCCTTTCTTTTTTTCTTTCCCGCAAACCACCAAACCCTAAACACACCCAGCCGCAAACTCACTCAGCCACAATTCACCATGTCTCGCACCTCTCCCACGCCGCGGTGGTCGACGAAAACAAGCCCCCAGCCCCCGAACGAGAATCCCATCCTTACGGCTTCCACCGCTCCTCCGCCTCCTTCCCCAGTCATCAGCCGCCATTCGCAGTTCTCCAACAGCACCGCTGGATCGAGCTCCAGTCGCAGTCCGCCTCCCCAACGGTCACCATCACCATCGTTACAATCAATACCCACGGGGAGTTCCCTTTACCCCTCTTTGCCTTACTTTTTTTTTAATTATTATGAATTGGGGCAATTCACTTAAGTGAGGGGGAGGGTAAATTACCACTTGTCCTATGCTTGTTTGATAATATGTTTTGATTTTGATTAAACCTTGAGACAAATTTTTTCTTGCCATTACTTGTTGTCCAGCATGTTGTACTTGTTCTTGTGCTTAGGAATGATTGAATTTTAGCATTTTGATCATCAAAGGATATGGGTAATCTGCAGTTTGACATCTCTTTTAATTTCTCTTGATTGTGTTAATTAGATTTCTCGCCTAGCTTAATCAAATTAGCCCAATTTTGGTAAGGTTTGAGCCTTGAGCATGCATTCTTCATATTATGCTCATTTCTTTTGCTTGAGAGTGTCATCTTGGATTTTAGGAATCTATAACTTATGGCTTGCTTACGATTTGAGACTACACTAAGGATGAGGTGCTTTAAAATGATTTAGGCATTAGGCTTTAACCTCTTCCACCCCTTTCATTTTAATTTACCCTTTCTCATCGCCTAGTGAGCCTTTGTAAGCCTTACATCTCATTCCTTTGACTTAACCATTTCAATTGATCAAATGCTAGAATCTTTATTAGAAATGAAGAAGATACTTTCCAAATAAGGGCATAATTTTTCCATAAAAAAATGAAAAATCAAAAAAAAAGGAAAAACAGAATAAAAGGAAGCAATTGCTTCGAAAAGAAAAAAAAAGAAGAAAAACAGTTTCGAAAAAAGAAGAAAAAATGTGTGTTTGCTTGCCCATTTTTAGCTCCTTTTTAATGTCTTCACTGCTTTATGTTTGAAATATCTTGCATTGATCATCTTCTTTTGTCAAACATTTTACTTCTTTCGAGCGTTTCGGCAACATTTTACTAGGATTCCAGTGGTTGGTTCGTTTGAAGCGGCAGTGCAATTTAATTGCCTTAGTGAATTTGAGGCGGTAAGCTTGGAATTGGAGTTTACGGAAGGGGAAATTAAGGAAGCGGTTTGGATGAGTGATGGTGCGAAGGCACCGGGGCCGGACGGTTTCACGTTTGAGTTTTATAGGAAAGGGTGGAATTTTGTCAAACATGACTTGCTCCATTTCATGCTTAATTTCCAAAAATTCAGTAAGTTGTCGAGTGGTGTAAATTCAGCATTTGTGGTGTTAATTCCTAAGAAGAATGATCCGAGAGTGATAGGGGATTACCGGCCGATATGTCTGCTAAACTCTCTATACAAGATCTTGACTATGTGTATGGCGAAACGATTACAGTGTGTGTTACCGAATTTAATTAGCGATGTGCAATCTGCTTTTGTACATGGGCGACAAATTCTTGACGGAATCTTGCTTGCGAATGAAGTTATGCATTCATTAAAAAGAAGGCAGTTTGGCGAGGGGGGATTGATTCTAAAATTGGATTTTGCCAAAGCTTACGATTGCATCAAGTGGGAGTGCCTTGATCGTATAATGAAGTGGATGGGATTTGGGGATGTTTGGTGTGCGTGGATTCGTGAATGTCTTAGTACGGCAAGGCTGTCTGTGCTTGTAAATGGGTCGCCGACGAGGGAATTTGAGATGCAACGTGGGTTGAGGCAGGGGGATCCATTGTCGCCTCTGCTGTTCGTGATAGTGGCTGAAATGCTACACCAATTTTTGCGTAACGCTAAGGATTTGGAAGTTATTCGGGGGGTGAAGGTGGCGAATGGATGTGAAGTGTCGCATTTGCAATTTGCAGACGATACAATATTGTTTCTTCCGGCTGAGGTAAGCGTGGCTCAAAATTTGAAACGCATTCTTACTTGTTTCGAATATGCATCGGGGCTGGAAATTAATTATGCCAAATCGAAATTGTATGGGGTAGGTGTGACGGAGGATAGTTTACAGAATGTTGCAAATATTTTGGGATGTGCTTGTGCTGAATTGCCTATAATTTATTTAGGAGTGCCTTTGGGTGTTAACCCGAGTTGTTTACAGATGTAGGAACCTTTAATTCAAAGGTTCAGAAAATGTCTTACGGGTTGGAAACGCGATGCATTATCTATTGCGGGGAGATTATTGTTGCTTAATTCTGTGTTATAAGCTTTGCCGTTGTATTATATGGGGTTGTTTTTAGTGCTGTGAAGTGTTATCACTAAGATTGATAGGATTAGACGTAGATTTCTGTGGGGTGGTTCGGATACGAAATTAAAGATGAGTCGTGTGAACTGGTCCATTGCGTGTAGGCCTAGGCGTTTTGGGGGGCTGGGTGTGGTGGATTTACGTGCGCGAAATCTCTCACTCTTAGCTAAATGGCGATGGAGGTATGCTATGTCTGAGGATTCTTTGTGGCGACAAATAATTGAGGCGAAGTATGGGTGTGATGTAGTAAGCTGGAAGCCTAATTCAGTAGGGGTTAGGCGTATGTCCAAGGTGTGGAAACAAATTATTGAAATTCAAGAAGAGGTTGAAGTGGGGCGTTTTATTGGGACATCGCAGTTCCAGAGGCAGCTAGGGAGGGGGGATCGAATTTTGTTTTGGCAAGATGTTTGGTGTGCCGAGGAGACCCTATAAAAAATGTTTCCGCGGTTATTTAGATTGGCGAGGGATAAAAGAGCATTGGTGCGGGATTATGCACGAGGGGGAAGGTTCGATCATGATGATTGGGGTTCTTTCTTCGAAAGGAGTTTGAGATCGTTTGAAGTGATTCAAGTTTCCGAATTGAGGCATTGTGTGGGAAGATTAGCGATTGGCAGTGAGTTTATGGATCGCTTGATTTGGAAGCCGTCGCATACCGGGGATTTTTCGGTTGCGCGGCTATATAAATTAATGATTTCGTTTGGTCTTGAGGCGAGGGCGGAGCTTGAGGCGATATGGATGCTATCTATACCGCCAAAGATACAATATTTCTTGTGGTTTGTTAGGATGGATCGGCTTCCTACTATGGTGATGTTGCAGTCGCGTGGTATGCCGGTTGGGGAGGATGCGATGACATGCTGTTGGTGTCGGGCAGCAGTGGAAAATTTGGACCACATTTTGTTTCGGTGTTCGATTGCGTGGGCTGTGTGGCAGTAGTTTTTTCGTTGGTGGAGGGTCGAATTTGTGCAGCCACGTGACTTGGGAGCTTTAATTGAGCAGTGCTTTGCTAATATATTTGATGGTTGCTTTCAAGATTGGTGGTTATCATCTTGCGCGGCAGTGGCATGGTCCTTATGGTTGGCGCGGAATGCATGTCTATTTAATGGTAAAAGGATGGATTTGGGGTCGATTGTCTTCTTGGTGAAGTTACGCTCATTGTTTTGGGTGAGATTGGATCTTCCTCCGGGGGCAATTATGGAGTCGACTTGGTGGGACAGCCCATGGAATTGTGAAATTCGGCCACGGGTAGTAAAGTGTCGGGTACATGTGCGATGGGAATTGCCGCTAGAGGGGACGGTGAAATTTAATGTGGATGGTGCTGCGAGGGGGAAGCCAGGAAAGGCGGGTTGTGGTGGTGTTTTGCGGAATGCAGCGGGACAAGTTTTGGCTTTATTTTCCGGGCCGATTGGTATAGTGGACTCGAATGAGGCAGAGGTGCAAGCAATCTGTTTTGCCTTGGAATTGATGGTTAATTCGGAGAGGGTGTTTCCTCCATTAGTGGTGGAGTCGGATTCGAAGACGGCGATTGCGTGGGTGCTTCACAATGACGCGAGGTCGTGGAAGTATGGGAATTGGTTGAGGCGTATCGATGAGGCGTGTGCTGCACTTGGAGATGTGTGCTTTCACCATGTGTACCGAGAGGCAAATAAGTCCGCGGATGTATTGGTGAAGAGTGGTGTCGATCGTACGAGTTGGTTTCAACGGGTGGGTTGATTGTAATTGGGGGTTAGTATTATTTCGTGTTGGTGCCTTCTTTTTGACATTACCCAAGTACTCTTTTCCTCTATAGGTTTAGAGAGGTTTTTAACGAGGCTTGGGGAATGTTGGCTATGTATGAACATTTCTTTAATAAATCATACATGTTGCCGAGCAAAAAAAAATCATCTTCTTTTGCCTTTTCTTTCCATCTTTCTACCTTTTTTTCTATACCCACATTACACCTTGAATAAAAGACCTAATGATTTTTGTACCTCGATTCTAATACAGTAGTGGAGAATTGAACTTGTTACAAGCTTATGGAAACCTTTGTTCATGCATGACTTAGAGTGTTTTTTTTTCTTCACATTTACCTTCAAACACTTTGAGTGCTCTTGAGTGTATCTTGGTGAGGATTAAGACTAGGTTAGGATTTGATTAATGCTTGATAGGTAATTGGAAGAGATAAGGGCTGTTCATTGCTTGCATCCATTTGGTTTGATTATGTTTCTTTCATGATACTCCTTTTGCGCTAGAACTCTTATGATTATGTTTGATGCTTGTAATGGCTTGAGAAATGTATTCTTTGGTTAATATCTTTTTTGGACATACTTGAGGACAAGTATGAGACAAGTGAGGGGGAATTTGATGAGTTCTAAAATGTGACATATTTCATTTGCTATTTTTCTAGTTATTAGGACTTCTTGTTGCTTAATACATGATGTTTTTGTTATATTTTGTGCAGAAACTCAATTCTAGAAATAGCAGTGAAAATGGGGCATTTCTGCAGTTTTTATTATAATTCTGTCATGACTGGCATCATGGGCACGACACCGGGCACGACGCATCTGACGTGGTAGTGACGTGGCAATGACGTGGTGACTTCTAGAAGCTTCTGGAATGTTCTGAGAGATCTTATCAGCTTATCCGTTTAGATTTCCTGCATTTAAATTTCAAAACATTTGAATTGTTTTATCTTTTGTTTATTATTTTAAATTATCTCATCACCTTATCTTTGTAAATCTAAGCCTATAAATACCACCCCTTGGTAAAGGCTTAGATCATCAATCATTTTAGTGATCATCTTCTAACTCTGAGTTTTATTTATCTTTGTAAACATCTTTCTAGTTTTAATTAAAAGTTCTTCTTTTTCTTTATTTTCTTTGTTTCGTTTATTTTATGTTATTTAATTATTTTTCCAAAACCAAGTTAAGCATGATAATTAATATCATGCTTAGCTAAATCTTTTAAGCCAAGAACCAGCCAAGTCAATTCGATTCGTGAGAATTGAACACGCTTAAATTCTTTTGGGAAATTATTTTTATCTTTCTGCTTAGATAGTTTGGCAATCGGCCTTACTAAAGGTTTTTAACCGTTTTTCAAATCAAAAAGAGCTCGTTGGTTTGGAATCCTTTAAAAACATAGTTGGGAGGAAGGATCGGCCTGTGGCAAATTTCGACTTCCTGTGAACACTCTTAGCAGCGGTCTGCTAAGGAAAGATAAAATCAAAAGCGATTCTATTTTAGACAATTTCTGAGTCGGGTTTTTCCTGCTTTTATTCTAAATATTTTAACGGCGATAGACGTGGTTGATTTATTTAAGAACCATCTTTCGAAGATAGACTTGGGAGGATTGGTTACTCGAGAGAGAAACAAGTTACGACGGGTTGGGCCTCGTAGACTGTAACCGACATGATCCCCGAAATAAAAATCTATTTCAGTGATCGAAAGAATTGAAGGAGCTGGTTCGAGGCTATTTCGCATACTTGGTTTTTCTTATTATTTTTAATTCTTGCATTTTATTTTATTACTTCACTCAAAATCAAATCACTCCCCCCATTTTATTTAATTACTTTGCAGATATTCCTGGAAGTACTAATCGAAACAGTCTTCAGTTAATAATTACAGCTAATCTCCCTGCGGATCGACCCTCTTTCCCTATATCTATTTAATTTCTTTATTTTATTATTTATTGAAAGAGGTTAATTTATTTATTTATTTTTGACCGGTTAAATGACGACTTGTCAGATTCGAAGAAAAATATCCAATCTAAATCCAATCGAAAAAAGTCAAAATTCGAATCCGAAAAAATGTTCGAGTCCTAATAGGAGGTGGATCAGATATGTACAATTTCATGATCCGATCCAAATCTATATCCAATCCGAGTCTGATCCATACATGAATCTGAATAAAAACATTTAAAACTCTTAAATTTAAAAATATAAATATATATATTGAAATCCTAATTAAGTTGAATTGTGATTATGCATATATATATATATATATATTGAAATCATAATTAAGTTGAATTGGAATTATATATATATATATATGGGATAGGATCCAGTTATAAGTTTTACACGTTTTCTGGATCGTTAGATAGGGGAATGGATGGCTTAGATTAACTCCTTACACTTTTTTTTACAAGTGATAATCTTCACATATTTATTGTTAATCTCATCCACTCGTTTCATCCATCCAATGGTCCAAAAACGTGTAAAACTTAAAGAGTTTTACACTGTATATATATAGGGTTATGATCAACTTACACAGTGTAAAACTCTTTAAGTTTTACACGTTTTTTGGATCGTTGGATGGAAGAAATAGATGGCTAAGATTAACTCCTTACTTTTTTTCCAAGTGATAATCTTCACTTATTCTACTGTTAATCTCATCCACCCGTTTTACTCATCCATCCTTATATATATATATATATATATATATATATATATATTAGACATTTTATAATTGTGATTTGGAAAGTAGTTATGTTAGTAGACTAGTAAGACAATAATAGTTTATGTAAGGATGATTTATTTGTTGTTGAGTTTTTTTAGTTGAAGTTTGTGTTGTTACTTTAATTTATTTTATATTGGATTGCAATATTTGTTGAGATTTGCTTGTGCTATTAGTTTAAATATATTTGTTTGATGAAAATTAGTTTTTATTTAAATATATTAGTTTGAGTTGTTAATTTAAAAAAAGGGAAAATTTAATTAGATTCAGACTTTCAAATTTGAATTTTGATTTTAGATATTTTATTGGATTGAACTTGAATTTATGTAATTGGACTTAAATTATGACTTGAATTTTTTTGAGATCCGATTATTAATTAAATTGGACTTTATAAAGTCTGATCCATGTCCGATCCATTGCTATCCCTAGTTAAATTATCAAATATTAACTCATAATCAAAATTAAGTAAGTTTCGTCCTTCAATTTACATTAATTAATCGGGGTCTACTACAACTAAGAAGATAGGTATCTCTAGCAAATGTAGGTGCTCTAATTAATGACAACCGACAAATACACAACGGATAGGATCAAAGCATATGTGAAAAAGCCTTAAGTGGTTTTGATATGATTTTTTTAGGTTGATATTTCAGGAATTTAATTTCTACATATTTGAATCTAATGGAATGATTGTACGCGTGAAAAATGTGATTAAAATTTTGAGAAATTAGGCTGAACCACTAATTACTTCGAAATTTTAAATATAGTATACAAATAAATATTTTGAATTAGATAGAAATCGACTAGAATTGGTTGAGGCCTACAACTATGCAATTTCTTTAAAACAAATTTTCGACTACTTCAAGGTGCTTAAGATCTTTGGTCGTTTGTGTCTCATGATACAACAACGAGATGATCAGCTACAGTTGTACTGCTGCAGAGATCACGAACTATACCCTTGCCCTTGTCTATCACCGAAAATTAGAGAAGAAAAGATTTTTCAAATTGTGTTTAACCTAGTCATTAATAATATATCCGAAAAGCAGTCATTAATATTCAAATAATTTCTCAAAATTTTAATCACATTTAAGGACCAAATTGTTTTAATGTGTAGATTTGAAGGACTAAATGTATTATTATACAAATTTTATTAACGGCCACAACACCGATTTAACTATAATTTAACTATTATTAACGGTTAAATGAATAATTTGAAGCAAATCTAAAAATTTAATACCCGTCTTGATGTTTTTGATAATTAAACAATCTATTAAAATTTAGTGACTATTTATGAACTTTACCCTAAAATAAATTTCATGTTACTTTTTCTATGCCAACCTGTCCCCCACCATCGTCTAGAACTTTAATTACATGTTCCTCGTTATCTCTATTTTCCAAGGTGGAGTTTCCGACGTCTTCTGTCTCCTCCATGCATTCTTCGGACGCCTTACTTTTGGTTTTTTTCTTTCTTTCTCGGCAATATAAATTTTTATTTAATAAAAAAGCTATACATGATTTTTATATGGCTTATTAAAAGACTTTTTCCCTTTTAAAAAGGAAAATAGAGTGCATAATGGGGATCGAGATTAGGGGTGATAACGAGCCGAGTTGAGCTCGAGCCTGGCTAGGCTTGGCTCGGCTCGGAAACAGCGTAATTGGGCTCGGCTCAGGCTCGAGGCTCGCCGAGCTCGGAATTTTAGGCTTGAGCTCGGCTCGAAAACAATATTATTGGGCTCGAAGCTCGTCAGGCTCGGCTCGACTTGAAATGAAAAAAAAATGTTATAGTTTTTTTTTTATAAAAGATTTGTTTAAAGTCCATTTCATAACCAACACTGAAACGAAATTCAATGACTGAAAGGGGGGAAATGTCAAAAATTAGATTAATCCAAATAACCAATAAATATTCTTATAATACAAACACATAATTAAAGAAAATACAAAATCAAACAACAATCAACTAAAAAAATGCCTAATTTATTTTAGTTATTTTACTTTTAGTAGATTTTTCCTAATTTATTTTATTGCTTTTCTTTTGTTAAACACGATACTTTTAGTGCATATGTAGATTCCGAGCATGTTCACGAGCTTTTCGAGCCTACAGGCTCGGCTTGTTAAGATTTCGAACCGATCCTGATCTCGATCCCGAGTCGAATTTACTCGAGCCGAGCCCAAATAACTCGCAAGCCGGTCAGGCTCATTATCACCCCTAATGGATATACAATGAGTGGCAAATATGGCCTTACTTTGTTTATTGTGAGCATTGCTATGATTCTGCAGCTTCTTTTGCATTTTGTCATCTTCAACCTTAGAACCGACACTTCCGTTCCATGACTGTGAACAAGAAACTTTCAGACCTGAATCTGAATTATTAGTTTAGTACCAACTTTGAATTATGCTATAAAGTAGACATTAAATCGTTAGATGCTCTAACGATAGCTATTTATTGAGGTTTACAAGTAGGGGCGAATCCATGAATTTGAGTTTGGTGGTTCACCTATTTGCTTTATTTAGAGGTTTAAGACTTTGAATCTCTCCAGACAATCAATTTGACTACAATAGACTAAATAAGCCTCAAAAATGCATTTTGTTAAAGAGATCTCCCTACTTGAAAAAAGAATTAAAAAAGCAATAACAATCCCCGATTGATCAAAGTGATAAGAAAGTTGAATTGATAAAGGGATGAGTAGAGAAATTCGAAATCATTCATTTTTTTCTTGTCAAATAGAACGTTTGAATGGATAAGTGTGAATCGTGAAAGTTCTTCCGAGTTTCAAAGACAAAGATTATCAAAAGTTTGATCATTTGAGGATTGACCTAAATGTTTTTGTAGCAGTAATTTTTTTAAGTATGAAGGGTGATCCAAATGTAACCTTACCCATAATTGAGTGGCTCAAATGTAACCTTACCCATATTGAGTGACTCAAATATAACTTTTAAAAGATTGTGTGATCTAAATGTAATTTTATCCATAATTGAGTGACCTTCGTTGTAGTTTACCCAAAAAATCAGGAGCATTTCAAAGATTTGTGGGGCTCTGTGCAATTTATTAAAACGAGACCCTTAATCTATAGTGCAAATAAATTGAGTTTGGTGGTTCACCTATTTGCCGCTCTTTTTGCATGTCTCGAGCAAAATTATTTACAATATTTTCAATATCAACTTCTTTCTAAAGATCACCCTCAGTTGCCATCAAAGCAAGTTTATTTAACATTTCTTGCGACATAGTTGTCCATAAGTATGACTTCAACAACTTCAATTTTGAAAACCTTCGTTCTGTAGAAGCAACGATAATAATAATAGTCAACAAGGTTCTATATGAAATTGTCGCACTTGGGAAGCAATTAAAACGTTTTAAAAATCTTAATAAATTCATTGCTCTCATTTTTTTTTTCATAGGTAAAAATTCTCTAAATAATTTCAGCTCAATAAATGATGTATTTCCATCAATCTCAGATAACTCGCCCAAGAGCATTTTCAAAATTATTAATGAAAGTGATTTATCATAATGAAACAAGAAACCAAAAATATTCTCATATAATTGATGTTGTTCAAATCTCTTATCCAAAGAAATAATGGTTTAATCGACAATATACAAGAAATATTCAATTCTAAATTTAAGAGATATTAATGTTTGTATTTTACAATTAATTTGAAGGACGATGTAAGTTTTTCATAAGCTTTTAATTATCAAATATATAAATTTATAACTATCTAATTTATATATAATCCTTATTTTTGGGCCCTCCTTTTCGAAGCCCTGTGCGGTCGTTCCACTTGCATATGTCTAAAATTCTTACTACAAAAATTAATGGTGGGTCACGTGACCCACCAGGTAGCTTAATAGATTTGACCAAGTTTGGAATCGTGAGCTTTCTTGGGCGGTATCAAATTTGAAAGGCAGATCTTTTATTGTTTTGATTCTTAAGTTGGCATGGAGTTTTTTCATTTATATGATATGGAGGTGGAAGAGTTATCAGATTTTTCAGCGTGCTCGATTGAGTGAGAATGACATTGTGTCCATCATAAAGCATCTTGTCTCCTTACGATTGAGGGGTAAAAGCCTTAATTGTAAGGTTGATATTAATAGGAAGTTATGTATAAATTGGAATTTGTTGTAAAAGGTGAATTGTAACCGCTTTGCAGTCATTTTTTAGCATGTTTTTTTAATGAAAGATAATTTTATTTAACTATTAATGGCATCAGACAAAAAATTTGATTCAATATAAACCGGATGATCCATACTGAAATAGACTCACGAGACACACACATAAGCCCAATGGCTCGAATTTAGTGTCGGTCTATGATAAGTTGCGTAGAGTTTCATTTCAGGTCGGGAAAATATTTGATAACTTGGTTTCGGGTTGGGTCAATATCATATCGTTTTTTTTGTAAGCATGAAGATTTTATTGATTAATATTGTTGGAAAAATGTGAGAAATTGGAAAGTTTGAGTCATATTTTCGATTGGTAAAGGTGGGGGTTTGAATGATAAATTTATAATTCATATTTTACGTCATGAGATCTTTACAATGGTATCTCATATGCTCAAAATGGTTGAGAAATGAATGAGATATTGATAATCAAAGTGAGGTAGTTATGAATTGTGTAAAGGAAAAATAAAAGCCCTTATCCCACATGGCTGGGTGGGATAACAAACTTGATAATTGTTTAAATACACCAACCCACTGACATAAAAGTCATTGAATGACTTAAATTCTAATTGTGCCTTGTGTGCAGGTTTAAGGGGTGCAAATTGAACCTCGTTGAACCTATATTCAAGTTAGGGCGCACTTATACGTTGTGGGTAATCCGAATTTTCAGATTGATTAGGCCTCATCTTCTTACTTGGACTTATAGATATTTGGGTAAATGTTGACGGAACTGTTAAAAAAATTGGTATAATTACACATTTGGTCCTCTATATTTATACAATATATCTACTCAACTTTAATCCGAATTTGTATCTTCTACTCTTTTAAATATATCTACTAATTTGGACGCCTTATTAAAAACATCTCTAAACTTATATGGAAGAAAAGAGTACGACCCAAATTAGATAAAAAGTACAAATTAGAGCCCCTATTTAAATTGTAACAAGGCAGTAAACACAAAACCTGACTTCCGCCCTACTTGATACGAACTATCACCACCAAGCCTTGAACAAAACTGTTCTTTTTATCCCTTGTTTCGCTAAATGGTCCGCCATGTTGTTTTGGTTTCTCGCCACATACTGCAGTTTCGCCATTGAAATTTCCTTCAGCAGCTGGTCAATTTCGTCCAAAACGTTCCACCAACGCCATGGTTGCATAATCGAGTTTGCAATCCAGTTGAGAACCACCTACCAATAGATGTGTCATTCCTTTTAGACCAGCTTCCATGAAGATGTTTGGATGGATAATTTAAATTCATATTGTTTGGTTAGGATAAAAATAGTTGGGTCCATATGGGTCTAGTTAAAATCTGGGTCGATTTTGGTTCATTTTGATTTGTCTTAGGTTTTAGATTAAGTTTAGATCATGATGTTTAGGTCATATCAAATTTCGGATCGAATAAATCGATTCGAGTATTCTGTCTAGATAAAATTTGCCAGTTACACACCATATATATATATATATATATATATATATATATATATATATATATATATATCAACATACCCGAAATACGCCATTTCATCGGCAGCCGTAGTGGCATATATGAAGTTGGTCACTCTATAATGGTATGGATTACCGTTTTCAAGATCAACTCCGGCGAAAAACTCCTCAGGCGGGTGTAGGCTAAAGGCGTAACCCTTTGAGGCCTTGGTTCCGTTGAAAGCATCGGCGGCAGCTCCGGCCCTTTGAAGATGCGGCTCGTAGCTTTGCCGTGCGAGCTTTATATACACAGCAAAACATCGTCCTGTACTAAATGAGATGAAGACGAAGATGAAGAAATGTAATGGCGGAAATGGCCACATTTTCAGCATGCGGAATAAACAATATACTATTCTATTAAGGAAAAATATTTTATTCACTGTAAGGATAAGTTACTTTATCTAAACAGTCTTATTTAGAGGTAAAAAGTTTAGTTTTTGGCTTAAACTTTAGGAGCATGAATTTTAATTTAGTGTTAAGGATTTAAATTTAAAGTCTTAAAGTTTTTTTAATATAAGCCTCTAGTTTTATTAAACGAGAAAAAATCCAAAATTACCGTAAGGGTTTACAACTATTATCGTAAATTAAATATATAATTTGGACATTTTCCTAAAACTAACCACTTCAGATCATACAAGGACTATATATGAAAAAGGTTAAAAACTCATCCAAATAACTCGAACGAAAAATAGGCACGAACAAGTCTGACTGCATCGGTAAACGAACTACAAAAGGGTATTAAGCTATTGAAAGACCACCGAGAACTGCAAATCAGAGCCAGGCGTCGTGAGAAACTATCCACGAGCACAAACGGCGTATTCAAATTCAGTATGAAGGTCCAGAGCATGGAAGATCAGTAGGATTACAAATAAGCGCTATCTTGATCAGTCGTGGCATCGTCAAATCCAACCCTGAGAAAAACATAAAATAAAAGAACGGGCAAATGACCGAGAAAGAAGAAAAAAAGCATGCCAAAAGACATAGATAAACGTGCCACAAAGTGTAACCCCCTCGTCCCGGTCCGGACGCTTGACCGGTCCGAGTGGGCCACACGGGGAAACCGAAGCGAAACCCGTTAAGGTTCCCCCTCGGTTAACAACCCTAGAAAATTTCTTTTATTTATCTTGTCTATATGCATTACTATTGCCCTATGTGAGACACATCAGCGGAAAAACAAGCATTCATAAAACGATCATTCGAACAACATGCGCAAAACAGTCTATTTTAGATTATTAAGCAGGCCGTTTCGAAACACCCTCAAGGTGTATCGAAACGCCTTGACTTGATCAACGGGCTCAAGCCCACACGAGGAGACCGTATCGGAACAGAGGTCAACCGTTCCGAAACACCCTTAACGGTCAACTTCTCGTGGTCAACGAGATATTGATCGTTCCGAAACACTTAGACCCGTTTCGAAACCCCATCATCTCGACAATTTCTCAGATTTCCAGTAGCCAAAGTGTTCCGATACCCGTTTCGGAACAGGGGTTCATAGTGGCCAAACTATATCGAAACGAGTTCCGATACGGGGTCCCTGAAGCCAAACCCGTTCCAAAACGGCCCAACCCGTTCCGAAACACTGGCTGTCTGCAAATTCTCAAAATCTGTTTTAGACATCTCCTAGAGGTTCCAAACGTCCGAACAACTACACGAAGCATACAAATCACACAATTACACTCTAGAGGCATCTCCCTAGCAACCACACTCGGCAACCACAAGATATACAAAAGGCATCTAATCCAAAGACCATTCAGGTCATGACATTTAGCATACTTCAACATGGCCAACACTTAGACAAATTAGGGTGGATAAACCAATACGGTTACAAGCAAGGGCATACATCTCAAAAGCCAAGTTGACAAACACATACGAGGAGTCTAACATGCTCCTAAACATCAACGCCATCATACTCCAAGACATCACAACACGATTACATGTCACATTGCTTGACCATTACATCATAATTAAAAAGTTCATACTTGGTAGCTAAACAAGCACCACGAAGCACACTTGGAGGCCCCTTCTTGCACTTAGCAACCCCCGAACTAAGGATCTGCATTGTCGAACAAAGAGATAGCGTAAGCAATAAAGCTTAGTGAGGGTAAGCTCTTTAAAAACAAACCTCGACAATGCAGGGTCCAAGCACGTACTCAACCAAGGTAAATGCATGATTATACCTTCGATCCTCAAGAGCCAAAATGTTAATGATGCATGAACAATATTCAATTTTATGTCATGCTTAACAAGCTCATTTCCACAACATATGTAAGCACATATAAACATCCAAGTATGAATCACATTCCACATAACATTGGTACACATATCAATATATATTGGCACCTAGCTATGACTCGAATACACGGATAAATACGTTGGAACTCACATCCAACAACCACTTTACCTCACGGTGGGATTACACTAATCACCGGTATCACGAAGGGGATTCCACTCATCCTCACGCCCCGTCGATGGGATTCCACTCATCATCGACTAATATATATATAACAATTTCCGGGCAAACTCGTACTCCTCCTTGGTGACTCAACGCCAACAAGGCCACGCGCGAATTTGACTCATGTGTGCACACTAACATCCTAATGATCGATCATTTGTACTCAAGCATACTAGTGCCAACATTTAACTCAATCCACATTATCAATTACAACCAATTTCATGCTTAGCACGTACTCACCATGATCACAATCATGAACAATTCTCATGCATATCACAATGCATCTTAACCATGCCTCATCACACATGTATAATACATTATACATAAATCATCATATCACAAATATTACGAGGCATAAACATCAATTACAAGTTCAACCAATGTCTCTAGTTTAAGTTTAGGATTAGGCTACCACCCTAATCCTAACTCTAGGTGGGTCTACCAAGCCCGACCTAGTCCACATGCTCGAACCAAACACTTAAAACCACTTTAAAACATTAACCACTCACCTATACTTCCAAGCTCAAATACCAAGCAAGCAACCACCTTCAAGCTTTCGGATTTCCTCCCGATGCTTCACCAACACAAGTTCTTGCCTCTAAACAACCTCAACACAAACCAAACAACTTCCAATCAGCCCAAGCATCAAAGTAGTTAACCCGGAATACAATTCAAACATCAAACTCAACATTTCAAGCCATGAACAAACCCCAATTTTAACCAATTCGAGCAGCCCATAAACCTTGATCTAAACTCATGTTTCCAACACCTCTTATACCCACAAATGATCCCAAAACATCCCCCAACCATAGTACTAACATTGGCCCACCAATTCCAACCTAAAACAACCCCCAAAACTCACCCAAAACCCTTCAAAAACCTCCCTTTAAACCCAATTTCGGGAATGTGCTCAAAACCAAGTAAAATTTATATATGTTGAACCATTTAACTCCTAGACTTCATATCTAACCTCATTAAATCGGAATATTAGGTTTAACAACATAAAGTTATCATTTTTAATCAAAATCTCTAAAAACTCCATTTTCAAAACATTGAGGAAAATGAAAACCATTTGTACTTTTGAAGAGAGGATGTTGAGGACAAGTTGAAAATGTAGTTACCTTGCAAATCCGAGCTAAAATGGAGGAACAAGGTGATGGAATAATAGAGGGGATGAGAGCTTCTCCAAACCGTTGTTTTTGTTTTTTTAGAAGAAGAAGGTGAATAGTGAAATGTTGTAAAAAGGGGATTTAAAATTGAAACATGTATTATTTACAAATTTGCCATTAATGAATGGCTATTTCATCCATTTTGTAAAATCCTTGAAATTTAAGTTTCATTTCAATTTAGTCCATCAATAAATGTTTGTTTTTGAAACTTGAGGCCCAAAAGATTATTTTAACTATAAAACCGAACCCAAAATAATATTAAAATATTATTTTCACTCGACCCCTAAACTCAGGTGTTACACAAAGGCAGAGAAAACGTGCCACAGAGTTATTTTTATTTAAAAAACTATAAAAGAAATAAAGGAAAATATATCCGGCGGTCGGCAACCAACATGAAAACTAGTGTCGTTGGCGGCTAAATAAAATTTGATGCGCTCAATAGATGAAGAGGGTTGTGTTAGAAATTTTGAGTTCTAATGTTAGAATTCTAACTCCAAAACTCATAAACATAAATTTATATACTCTAAATTTTAAATTAACTTCTAAAATTAATCGACTTGTGAAAATTTGTTTGATAACCGCTACTGTATTAAAAAATTCCTCAATAAATAATCCGTAATTATAATGACACTGTAATCATGAAAGAGAAATCAATTAAGACTGTTTTAGTCAAAGATGTTGCTCAAATGAATGACAAATAACAAAGCAGAAGACAAAGCCATGAGGATTAAGAATTAAGACAAGTTAATGAGTTCATGTTTTATTATTTTATCATACCTATAATTACAATGTGTATGAAATAAAATATTTTATATGAAAATATATATTTAAAAATATTCAACGAACGATTATAAACAATTTGATAAAAAAAAATATGACCTTATTTGTTAAACAGCGGTTTGAGTCAAATTTAAAGGTTTGGGTTAAAATTAAAGGTTTGACAAGTCAAATCCGCTAATTTGGATGTTTGGTAAATAAGAGATTAAAATAGCAGATTAGGGTGAAATCTCTAATTTTGAAAAAAACTACCGATAGGAGGTTTTGACATAAGAGTTATAAAGACTTTTTTACCCTTAACAATTATCAAAAATCTCCATATAACCTAAATTTAACATTTTCTATTTTAATTCTTCACACTCACGTATTTACATTGTGACATTTGTAAACTAATACTTTTTATTTTTTTCTTTTTTATTCTCACGTTTATATTTGTATCTAAATTTAAAAATTAATTAAATTATATTAAAAAATAATTATATAAATAATAAATTAATATATAGATCTTTCAAATATGTTTAGTAATGTTATATTAAAAAAATTATTTTTCATAATCTAAATAATATTAATAGAATATAAGTATCGAATATAAGTATGTCCTTATACGTTGTTTTGCTTATTTAAATATTAAATGGCTATCAGCTATCAGTTATCAGTTAATTTTACCAAACACTTTTATATAATTCGCTAATCAAATCAGCTAATGTAATTAATTATCCGCTATTAATTAATATAATTTACTATTCGCTAATTGTCAAATCGTACCGATATGAATATGTTATTTTTTTAGTTATATTTATTTAATTATTATATAAGGTATTAAAAAGGTATAAACATGAGAACTTAATTGTGTTTGATTAATCAAATTGCCGACACCGAAGATAAAGACATGAATTCAATGATTTGGTTTTATAATAGCACTAGTTGAATATGATAAATGATGGCTTAGGTGGAAATTTGAAAGAAAGCTAATTTGTACTATATGCCGACCAAAACGTGAATTAGATAAAATAATATTACACAAAACATGATACAAAGCAACTAAGATGTAATGTAAAACTGAATTCGTGGAGCGTTATTAGGAATAAAAGATGATGTATTTTATTAAGGTAATTTGGATTCGAACATCATGTATGCAAGATGTGTGTATGCTATTAAAGGGCTAAAAAATTAAACAAATATTATCTTGTAATCACAACAGAATATTAAAAAAATGTAATGTAAAATTTTACCGGAGGTTCTGTTCCCGGTTTACTTATGTTTATTTTGTTTTTACCTTGCTTTCAATTTTAATAAAGTGATCAACAATTTATTGTCTAAAAAAGATGTAGGGACTATTTGGCAATTAGCGGATAGCGGATTGTATTAGTTGATAGCTGATAGTTGATTGTATTAGTTGATTTGACTAGCAGATTGTATTAGCTGATTGTATAAAAGTGTTTGGTAAAATTAAATGATAGCTGATAGATGTTAGATTATTTAAACAAGTAAATGACATATAAGGACATGTTTATATTCAATACTTGTTTGAATAGTTTATTAGTTATCAATCTTTTGTATCTAATTATTATTAATTAGATCTATAAAATTATTTTGGGTAAAGTATGACAGGTACCACCGAACAATAGGGTGTGACCTGTTTTTACCATCAACCTTTTAATTGGTCCAAACTTACCACCAAACTTTATTTTTCGACTCGTTTATACCACCCTGTCGTTAAATCGTTAACTCCGTGATGACATAGACGCTGCACCAAAACGACGTCGTTTTGGTGCCGCTATTTTGATAATAAATGACCCAAAACGATGTCATTTTGCTAGCGAAAATATGTAAAATTGTGCAATTAATGGGATTCGAACCTAGGACCATAAGCATCAAAGACAACCTTTTAACCACCAAGCCAACCTAATATCTTTGAATTAGTTTTAGCACAAATAATATATATTCCCAACTGTAGTTTGTCATATAAATATATTATTTCTAATATAATAATATTCAAATATTGGTATACATATATTAATACATAAATAATACATAAATAATAAATTAAATGAAAATATATAAATATTTTATATTATTAATAATATTAAATATATAAATAGATAAATATATTATTATAAAAACTAAAAGACTAATTTCCAAAATAAAATTAGTTTAAAAATTTAAAATTCGACAAAATCTTAATCCCTAAACCCATAAACCCTAACCTTAAACTATAAACTTTAAACCCTAAAATTTTATTCATAAAAAAATAATATTAAAATATATAAACAAATAATATATTATTATAAAAACTAAAAAACTGATTTAAAAAATATAAAATTTTCAAAATTTATGAAAATTCACCCAAATCTTAAACCCTAAACCCTAAAGTTTTGGGGTTTAGGGTTTAAGATTTAGGGTTTAGGGTTTAAGATTTTGGTGATTTTCGTAAATTTTGAAAATTTTATATTTTTTAGTTTTTATAATAATATATTATTTGTTTATACATTTTAATATTATTTGTTTATGAATAAAATTTTAGGGTTTAAAGTTTATAGTTTAGGGTTAGGGTTTATGGGTTTAGGGATTAAGATTTTATCGAATTTTAGATTTTTAAACAAATTTTATTTTGGAAATTAGTCTTTTAGTTTTTATAATAATATATTTATCTATTTATATATTTAATATTATTAATAATATAAAAAATATTTATATATTTTCATTTAATTTATCATTTATGTATTAATATATGTATACCAATATTTGAATATTATTATATTAGAAATAATATATTTATATGACAAACTACAGTTGGGAATATATATTATTTGTGCTAAAATTAATTCAAAGATATTAGGTTGGCTTCGTGGTTAAGAGGTTGTCTTTGATGCTTAAGGTCCTAGGTTTGAATCCCATTGAGTACATAATTTAACATATTTTCGCTAGCAAAACGACATCGTTTTGGGTCATTTATTATCAAAATAGCGGCACCAAAACGACGTCGTTTTGGTGCAGCGTCCATGTCATCACGAAGTTAACGATTTAACAGCAGGGTGATATAAACGAGTCGAAAAATAAAGTTTGGTGGTAAGTTTGGACCAATTAAAAGGTTAATGGTAAAAACATGTCACACCCTATTGTTCGGTGGTACCTGGCATACTTTACCCAATTATTTTTAATATAACTTTTCTAAACATATTTAAATGATTTATATATTAATTTATTATTTATATAATTATTTTAGGGTAAACTACATAAATGACCACCATAGTATTGCAAAAGTCGTAATTTGACCATCTTACTTTTTTTCGAAGCAATTAAACCATCATACTATTAAATTGGGTGCAATTTGACCACCAGCCGTTAGAGATTAACGGCAGGGTGACGTGGCAGTTAAAAAAATGAGAGTATAATTACACATTTGGTCTTTATTATTTACACAATTTTTTCAATTTAGTCCTAATTTTAATTTAATAAAATAAATTAATTATTTAATTAGGTGATGACACGTGTCACTACCTTATTGGAGGGATTTAATTATTTATATTTGATTAAATAAATCTATTTTCATCCTCCAATCAGGTGGTGACACGTGTCACCACCGATTAAAGGAAGAAAATGGTAAAACTCTCATATGCGGTTAAGGGGGATCGAACTCGCGTCACCCAGCAACAAGGAGGGCAGGTTTACCACCACGCCAATAGCTGTAATATGATTTGATTCCTGGCGAATCGTACAAATACACTTACTCAGTGACCTTCTCGAATCAAGTCCAAGCCATCATTCACCAAGGTGTTCAAAGGATGATAATTGATAACCATCATACAGACGTTCTAGGAACTGTGCAACTAGAAAAGCATTGAGTTCAACAATCACCTTCACTGCACCAAGAGCATTCGTAAGGTATAAACTAGTTGATCCCTCGCCTTTGTCATCAATGAGTAAGCCAGCAGTTGATCCCTCGCTGAACCATCTGTGTGCAGCACCCAAACCATTAGCGATAGTTTGTACGTTTAACAAAGCATCAACAGACAACAGAACTTGTATAAAATAAAACATTCGTTCGGAATCCAGGATTCCTACTTATTTAACAAAGCAGCAAACTGAAACAAACTGTGTCAATCACATTCGTTTTGGTTCCCACGTGGGAATGTGCCCCATGCTCGATATGGTCAGTCACGTCGGCCGCCGCCGCCGCCCTGAATTTTGGGTTGGCCGCCATCGTCGTCGGGTCCAATATTAACAAGGTTGGTCGTATTTTGGGCGATTTCGAATATAGTTTAGGCAATGGCTCCCAACACACTTTCATCTCCTCCTCTTTCCAATTCTTTGTTCTCTCTTTGATCATGGCGTCGCCTCTCAGTTTCCTCAAATTGTCCAAAATAATTAACAAATTTGTTATGTCAGTAGGAAACTTGTTCAATATTACTTAAAACGAATGAAAGATGTTGCGTGTAAAATAGTCTATCGCAATGGTAGTGCAAGTGTACACGTCGCAAGTAATAAAGTGATACTAGAGTATCAGATATCGTCTCCACAGGGACTGGGCTAACCCTTTCCTTCGCTATCTGCACAAGGAGAAAAGAATAGATTAAGATATTGTCACGAAAATAATAAAGAATACTGGGAAATAAAAGTAGAGAAATCAAGATAGAGAGAATGGGCTAGTATTGAATTGCTCAGTAGTGCAGGTATTGCAGTGCTTAGGAAATCCAGTTTTGTCGTCGCGCCCGTCACCGACAGCACCTGTCGCGGCGGCTGTCCGTTGGCTGTCGCGGCAGCAAACACACCAACTCTGTACTTCAAGTTTGGCAAGAATCCCAGATCTACCTTGGCCTATCCCTAGGTCCAAGTCTGTCGATGATCACGTCTTGATGATACCTCCCGGCGTGAATCGAAGGATGAACACTGATGTGTATGAATTCTTCTTTAGCCACTTAACCTTGCCCTATCCCTAGGCACAAGATAGTTCAACTATAAACTAGAGAACTTGCTCTTACTTCTTTCGTATACTTAACTCTCCCGATGCTAAGTAAATGGATAACCTCACAATGCTCTCCCGATGCTCTTGCAAGATATTAATAACCAAAATAAGAGAACTTGAAGTTTATTTTATTGAACTGAAAATTCCTAAAACAAAACAACCCTTGCAACTACTTTACAAATCAACCCGTGGCCCTAGGGGGTTTTAGAACATGTCGACGGCGGGTCGACGGCGGGTAAACGGCGGAGGGTTTTTGGTTGTCGATTATGGGGTATGATGTGTGGATTCTCTCCTAGGTTAAAATACATGCCCTTATATAAGCTTTGGGCTCAAGTTATCTAAGGTAACAAGGATTACAACTTTAATTAAAAGTATGATTCTAATAAAGACTTAATCTTCAAGGATCCTACTTTTCAGCCGTCCTCCTTGTTTCTTGGGATTTTCTCTCCTTGAACTTTGGCTTGACATATCTTTTGATCCGGGGCTTGGAAAAATATTTGGCTTTCACACGACAGACGAGCAGATTTTTCTCTATCTATCGAGGTCCACTTTACTTTTCCTCTTCATAAGGTTGCTGTCACCTTGCTGTCACGACAGGTCCATGGCAGCTTCGTCCTCATCGTCTGCTTGTCCAGTTCAGCTCTTCTGCTTCTCTGCCCTGCGCCTGCCTTCTCCGTCTACTATGGCAGCAACTTGTTGTCGTCCTCTGTTGTCACGGCAGCTCCATGGCAGCATTGTCCTCTTCGTCTGCTTGTCCAGTTCAGCTCTTCTGCTTTTCTGCCCCGCGCCTGCCTTCACCGTCTACGACGGCAGCAACCTGCCAAAAACAACCATTTTTAGTAGAATCTGTGCCTTTTATATATTTGTGATGTTTTGCTGAAAACTAACCTAAATGCAATGAAATGATGCTTGAATGGAGCAGAAATATGGGTTAAAAAGGGTGTAAATAATATAACTTTTACACACTCAACAAAAGAAACAAAGGGAAGAGTTGTCGATGTTTAAACCTGTGTATATCCACCGGATTTGTTAGTCTCCGATGATCCCTCAAAGCTTTGCTTCAGGGCATCTCCGATTGCCTTTGCACTCTCCTCGGTTCTCTCTTTCATTTTTCTCAGTTTCCTCAAGTTCTGTTGCCGCCCTGAATTTTGGGTTGGCCGAAAGGAAAGAGAAGGTCACTGAGTAAGTGTATTTGTACGTTTCGCCGGGAATCAGATCACATTACAACTATTGGCGTGGTGGTAAACCAGCCCTCCTTGTTGTTGGGTGACACGAGTTCAATCCCCATTAACCGCATATGAGAGTTTTACCATTTTCTTCCTTTAATCGGTGGTGACACGTGTCACCACCTGATTGGAGGATGAAAATAGATTTATTTAATTAAATATAAATAATTAAATCCCTCCAATAAGGTAGTGACACGTGTCATCACCTAATTAAATAATTAATTTATTTTATTAAATTAAAATTAGGACTAAATTGAAAAAATTGTGTAAATAATAAGGACCAAATGTGTAATTATACCCTCATTTTTTTAACTGCCACGTCACCCTGCCGTTAATCTCTAACGGCTAGTGGTCAAATTGCACCCAATTTAATAGTATGATGGTTTAATTGCTTCGAAAAAAAGTAAGGTGGTCAAATCGCGACTTTTGCAATAGTATGGTGGTCATTTATGTAGTTTACCCATTATTTTAAATAATATAATTAATTAATAAATTTAAATACACATATAAATATGTGATGATAAAAAGAAAAAAAGTAAATAGGATTAGCTTATAAATATGGTGAGAAAATATTTAATTTAGGTTATTTTGAGATTTTTGGTAACTGGTAAGGGTAAAAGAGTCTTTACAACCATAATATCAAATCTCTAATCTCAAAAAGCTTGTATTATGAGCTTTTTCAAAATTAGCAGTTTCACCACAATCCGCTCTTTCAATCCGCTATTTACCAAACAACAATATTAGTGGATTTGACTGGTGAAACCTCTAATTATGCCTCAAACCTCTAATTTTTACTCAAACCTCTCTTTACCAAACAAGGCATAAACCTTTTTCTATTTTAATTCTTCGTCCTCACGTATTTACATTGTGACATTTGTAAATTAATATATTTTTTTATTCTAACACATTTATATTTGTATTTAAATTTAATAATTAATTAAATTGTATTAAAAATAATTACATAAATAATAAATTAATATATAAATCCTTCAAATATGTTTAGTTATGTTATATTAAAAAATATTTTTCATAATCAAATTAATTAAACAAGTATCAAATATAACCATGTCCTTATATGTCATTTTACTTGTTTAAATAATCAAACAGCTATCAACTGTCGATTAATTTTACCAAACACTTTTATACAATCAGTTAATACAATCTGCTAGTCAAATCGACTATTAGCTAATATAATTTACTATCGGCTATCCGCTAATTGCCAAACAAGGTCGTTGCTTAAAATTTATTTAAGTCTAAATCTTAAAGATAATCCTAAAATTTAACTTTTTAAATTTAAACACAAAATTCTAAATTCTAAATAAACTTATAAATTGTATAATTGATATATATGTATTAACTTTTAGTTGTATCAAAATATTTTTAACAAACTATATCAGATGCCACTAAACTATTACTATTGACTTGAAAAAACCATTAAATTTTAAAAATATTTAAATCTAACACTGAACTTTACTTTTTGACTCGTTTTATGCCACTCCGCTGTTAACTCTTAACAAAATTGTTAACTCAAAACAACGTCATTTTGGTGCGGCTGTTTTGAAGCCTAATTTGTGGTTAAGGCTTGCTCTTTGTATTTGAAGGTCTTGGGTTCAAACCTCCCCAAGTGTATAGGTTTTATTTTTCTCTCCAGCAAAACGACGTCGTTTTAGGCTGAATTAAGCTTCAAAGCAGTCGCACCAAGACGACATCATTTTGAGTTAACGGTTCTGTTAGAGTTAACAACGGAGTGCCATAAACGAGTCATAAAGTAAAATCCAGTGTTAGATTTAAACATTTTTAAAGTTCGATATTATTTTCGAGTCAGTAATAATAATTTAGTAGCATCTGATGTAATTTATCCAAATATTTTCTTAAAAGTAATACTAGTTATTTCTTAAGGATCTTCACACTCTATCCTACTAAATCAACTGATATTGATCAGAAAATTATAAATCTCCTCAATTGTGCAGTTACAAATAATTAAGGATTATTTGGATTCAACAAAACCTAACAATGGGCTAGCTTGATCTTATGGGATTTATAAGTGGGCTATAGTATTTTAAGTGTCATTGATGACATGATCCAAATAATTTCAGCCCAAGAATGCACACTTTTCCAAATAACAAAGGAAGGATAGTAAAGATTTGAACAGTTTAATTTTGAAGTTGGTTTTAGTATCTTTAACTATTTTGAAATTTGATATTTGATTTTCAATTTTAATTAGGCATAATTTAGTGTCTTTATTTTTATAATATCATAAGTAGGTTTAAATTGATAATAATATTCTTTCTTTTAATTAATGATATGAAAATATTTTATTGTTATTTGATCGCACAGTCATGTTCAACTAATAATAAATTTATATTTCAGTCGCATACTTAACTTTTTTTTGAAAAGGTTCGTATCATGATTTTAACTATAATAACTAATAGTAGTAACAATTTAGACCTACCGATAACATTATAAAAATATTAAAAATAAAAGAATTCAAATTCATAAATTCAGCCAAACTTGAACTATTTAAATTCTCAAGCTAAAAAACAATTTATAATAGAATCTTCTTATTTCGAGTTTCATTCATATGACTATTATCATTTTATTTTCGGTGTCTTTTTCTATGCTTAACACTAAAAAATTAAATTTTAAACTCTAACCCTATTTTAAATCCTAAATTATAAATTCTAAACCCCTAAAAATGCATACTATTTCTAATACCCTAAACTATAATCTTAAACCTTAATCTTAAACCTAATTTTTAAATACGAAGACAGAAGATATCTATTCCACTAAAATAAAATAAAAAACAAATCTATGGACCACCACCAACTACCAATTATCCTGGTTCTTGTCATTAATTAATAATGTGATCCCTTCTATCGTATTTGATTCGAGTTAAGATCTTATTCATTTTTTTATCATTAGTCATTAATATATCTATTAAAATATATAAGATATATCCAAGAATTACGGAAATATTATGGATAATTATTTGATATACTGGCAGTGAAAATTAAAAGTTTCCACAAGCGCCTTAATTTTAGAGTTTAGATACTTAATTTAGGGTGTAGGGTTTAGTGGTTTAGGTTTAGTACTTTAGATTTTAAGGATTGTGAATAAAATTTAAGGTTTAGTGTTAGATTTTAGGGTTTATACGTTAAAACATAAACCCTCAACATATTACACTAAAACCTAAACCTTAATCTTTAAACCCAAAATCTTAACCATAATCCCTAAATTCTAACCATTGCTTCTAAATTCTAAACCCCTACACCCAAACCCCTAAACTCTACACCCTAAACTAAGTCTCTAAACCCTAAAACTAAAACGCTTGTAGAAACTAAAAGTTTCTACCGTCAGTGTATTGGATATAAATCTAACTATTATTTATTTAATAATAACTAAACGTATATTAATCGACCATAATTAAGTGTAGTGATGAGGTAAATTATACTTTCCTACGTCAAACTTTTAAAAACACTTTTTTTTAGTTATCATTAAATGAGTCGATAACATAAAAAATAAAAGTGAGATTAGTTTAGACCATGACATTGATTGATGTAATAAAAATGATTTATGGTGTAATTTCTCTCGAACAACACACTAAATATGAGTTTGTGACATGATCATTAACCGAAATGCTTGGGGCCAAAAATAATTATTACTGCCTTGAGGAATGGAGAACATCTTCCTCGAAAATTTGTTAGGTAAGGTTGGTATTACATATTGTCACGGGGCTAGGTCTAGGCCGGTCTAGCCTCGTGCGGCCTTGGTCGTGAAGCACTCGAAAGGGGCTTGAAAACGGCCAAGTCAGCCTTACTCACTAAGCTTGGAAGGCTTAGTCTCGGATTGCGGAAGCTCTCTTGGAAAAATGGGAAAGGTGATGGCTAACAAAGTAAAGTAAGGAATGGGATGCACACGCTCGTAAGAAAGCTAAGGCCTCGTTAAAAACTCCCCCTAAGCCTAGATGGGGAGAAAAGAGTGCCAAAGCTCCTTTATTAACAAAGAAGAGAAAGATTACAAAAGTAAGAAAATGGTGAAAGGTGGAATGACTAAGATGGATGGAGGAGGGCTCTATTTATAGCCTAATCCCCCTCGATCCAATGGCTAGCAATGACTTCATCCAAGGGCCATGGATGAGTCATCCAATAGAATCTCCTATTCAAGGCAAGCTTGTCATACTCATGTTGACTTGCCTTGTTTACAAACAACATTGCCCCTAATACAAAGCCTATGACATCATTGCATTGTTGCCCTAGAATACTTTCCCCATGGATGGCTTGCTTTCCATAAGTGTTTCTCCAAGGATGACAACTTGGCATGGGATGATGGTGCTTGGGCGGATTGGGCCTCTCATGGTCCAATCTTGGTGTCCAAAATCCCCTCTCTTGGATGCCTTTGGCTGAATCGGGCCCTAGGGGTGTGGGCAACTCGGATGGGCAACCCCTAGGCCTGTTGGCGCGCACATCGGGTGCGGGCTTGGCTCCTTGGGCGTGCACGTCGGGTGCAGGCTCGGGCTCCATGCTTTGGCCGGCATGGAGGGTGCATGGCAAAGGCCCCTCGGGTGCTTGTGTTGGGCCCCCTCGGGTGCAAGGCTCACGGGCAGCACATGGGGTGCTGGACAAGGCCCCATGGTGCGGACGGACTGGCCCAGGTTGGATCACTTGGGCGCGGACGACACCAAGGGCGTTGGGCATGGCCCCTTGGTGTGCGAACTCGGCAACTACTTTGGCCCCTCGGGCGGGTGGGAGGCATGGTGCGCAAGGGTCCGCACCTATGGGTGCGGCTGGCTCGGTCGCAAAAAGTTCCCCTGTGACATTCTCCCCCACTAAATCTATCGACGCCCTCGTCGATAGGCATTGAAGAGACTCGGTCGTCTTTCTCTCGAACGGCCTCGGCTCGTCATCGTGTTCCCTCTTGGCTAAGGAAACTCTCGTACAAAGGGCAAGGCTCTCATGCCTTGACTCTTGATCCTTCTCGAACGGTTGCCACTCCTTGGCAAGTTCTCGATCTTCGAACGGTCGCCACTCCTTCTCATAATGGATGCTCGCCTTGCTTTGTGCTCGGCTCGATCGCATCGGCGGCCTGAGGAGAAAACCAGAGTAAGTTAGTCTTATGTCATCGAAATAACTAAACTTACTCACCTTGGACACAAAGTCCTTGTTGGCTTGGGTCACTTCGATGGATGGTTCGCCATGTTTCCGCTTGGCATCGGGAAACAACCTCCAAAGCTCAAGGCTCTCATGCCTTGGTCCACGATCAAACTCGAGTGGTGGCTTCTCGTCTCTTGTGATGTCCGCCATGCTTGGTGCGTGGCTAGCCTCGAACCACTCTCGACCATACTCGTCTAACGACTTGGGGACGAAGTTGTGGTCCACTTGATCGATTGTTGGCAAACCCAACTTGTAGGCATCTTCGCCTACTCGCTCTTGTATCGACACTCGACTTGAACTCTCGAGCAACCTGCGCAATGAACCAAAGCAAGTTAGTCCGAAATTTTCACACAAACTTGAAGTACTTACCTTGGACGCAATGTCCTCTTTGGATGGTGTCACGATGTCTTGTCGATACTCAAGACATGTGATGATGGCGGGATCATGGAATAGTCCCTCTTCGGTGTACTCTTGCACTCGCTCGGATGGCAACTCGTCTAGGTAGGCCGTCGTGCCTACTTGCTCCACGGAATGGCTTTGTTCTTCGCACGTTCTCGTTGGCGATCTACAAACAAAACCAAAGTGAGTTAGTCCCAAATTGGATTGAAAAACAGACTCACTTACCTCGGACTCTAAGTCCTCATCGTCTCGATCCACTTTGCCTTGTCGATACCCAAGGCAAGTGTTGGCATGGCTTGGCCCCTCATCGTTGGGCTTGGGCTCCTCGGTGCTTTGACTCGCTTCCATGGACTCATGCCACTCGTCCATGGAATTCGACCACTCGTCGAACTCGGCTTGCACTTCTTCAAGGAAAAGTGCTAACTCATCTCCGTCGGCAACTTGATCCGCTTCGGATGGGCACTCCATCTCACGAACCGCTTCGCTCTTTGGCGCCTTTGGCAGCTCCAAAGACTTCTCCTCGTCTTTGATCTCTTCAAAGACACGTCCCGTTGTGTTGGGAATTTCCATAGACTTTTCCATGGCTTGTTCATCATTGGCTCTCTCGGATTCGCACACTTGTTTGCCTTTGTCTTGGCTTAACAACTCGTCATCGCCTTGTTGCAAACCTGCATCATACTCACCCTCGGCTTCTAGCAAAACAAGTGCGTTAATCTGCTCTAAGCAAGTTAAACCAATAATAACATCATCATCAAGACAATGGTTAGAAATTACCTTGATGTTGGTTGTGTCGCACCACTCTCCGATGCAACTCCATCGATGAACTCTTCGTTAAAGTTGATGAACTCGGTCTCACCATGAACCTTCTCCACTTGAAGATTCAACCAATCTGCAATTTGATCGGAAACGACCAACGATGTTGCACTAGAATCCACTAACGCCTCAAACTCAATGTTGCCAATTGTGATCTTAGCAAACTCACGCTCCTCCTCATCGTGGCCACTCTTGGCTAGAGTTGGGCGGATTTGCTCCTCAACGTCTTGTCGGTGTGGATCTGCAATACACCTATCTTCGGCTTCGGACAAGACAAGTGCATCAATTTGTTCTAAAGAAGATGCACCAATAACAATCTTATATACATCAAGAAATCCACAAGAGATTACCTTGATGTTCGTTGTGCCTTGGAATTCGCCGATTTGATGGAACACATCCTTCGCGATTCCCACAACTTTCTCGTCCCTAAAGTTGGCTGTCGCAACTTGTTGTTTAACCCTCCGAAATTGAAGGTTTAACCGCTCGGCTGTTTGCACGGACACGAGCACTCCTTGTGCACTTGGATCAACTAGTGCACTCAACGTCGCCTCACGGAACACTATGTCAACATACATAGGCCCCTCTTCCTCGTAGTCGCTCCCGACTACACTTGACTCCCAAGACTCGTCGTCGTCGCTGGAACACCCCACATAACCTGGTTTCTCCCATGGTTGTGTGGCCTCGTTGCACTCTTGCAACCTTTCCCTTACTTCACTCTTGAAGTTGGACGCCCCAACCATCATCCTCGCTGATGATTGTTCCCCGAACAAGGAAGCAAGCTTCATGGCCTCGGTCTCATCGGGCAAGCTTCGCTCCTCGAACGCCTCTACCATGCTCGCTGGTAGCACATTGCACCTCGCATCAAGCTTCGAAGCCTCGGTCTCGTCGGGCTCGTCCTGTACCTTGGACTGCTTGAAATGGTGCGGGCATCGGAAAGACTCGTGTGGCTCTCCACACTTCCAACACTTTGACGGTCTCCTCTTTGGAAAGTCAAATTCGCTCACCTCGCTTTCATGCGAGACGCCTTGTGATTCCACTATCTTCTTTGCTGCAACGTTCCTTCTTCTTTGCGCCATCTCTCGACTCGGTAGGATGCGGAAAATAGCTCTGATACCACTTGTCACGGGGCTAGGTCTAGGCCGGTCTAGCCTCGTGCGGCCTTGGTCGTGAAGCACTCGAAAGGGGCTTGAAAACGGCCAAGTCAGCCTTACTCACTAAGCTTGGAAGGCTTAGTCTCGGATTGCGGAAGCTCTCTTGGAAAAATGGGAAAGGTGATGGCTAACAAAGTAAAGTAAGGAATGGGATGCACACGCTCGTAAGAAAGCTAAGGCCTCGTTAAAAACTCCCCCTAAGCCTAGATGGGGAGAAAAGAGTGCCAAAGCTCCTTTATTAACAAAGAAGAGAAAGATTACAAAAGTAAGAAAATGGTGAAAGGTGGAATGACTAAGATGGATGGAGGAGGGCTCTATTTATAGCCTAATCCCCCTCGATCCAATGGCTAGTAATGACTTCATCCAAGGGCCATGGATGAGTCATCCAATAGAATCTCCTATTCAAGGCAAGCTTGTCATACTCATGTTGACTTGCCTTGTTTACAAACAACATTGCCCCTAATACAAAGCCTATGACATCATTGCATTGTTGTCCTAGAATACTTTCCCCATGGATGGCTTGCTTTCCATAAGTGTTTCTCCAAGGATGACAACTTGGCATGGGATGATGGTGCTTGGGCGGATTGGGCCTCTCATGGTCCAATCTTGGTGTCCAAAATCCCCTCTCTTGGATGCCTTTGGCTGAATCGGGCCCTAGGGGTGTGGGCAACTCGGATGGGCAACCCCTAGGCCTGTTGGCGCGCACATCGGGTGCGGGCTTGGCTCCTTGGGCGTGCACGTCGGGTGCAGGCTCGGGCTCCATGCTTTGGCCGGCATGGAGGGTGCATGGCAAAGGCCCCTCGGGTGCTTGTGTTGGGCCCCCTCGGGTGCAAGGCTCACGGGCAGCACATGGGGTGCTGGACAAGGCCCCATGGTGCGGACGGACTGGCCCAGGTTGGATCACTTGGGCGCGGACGACACCAAGGGCGTTGGGCATGGCCCCTTGGTGTGCGAACTCGGCAACTACTTTGGCCCCTCGGGCGGGTGGGAGGCATGGTGCGCAAGGGTCCGCACCTATGGGTGCGGTTGGATCGGTCGCAAAAAGTTCCCCTGTGACAATATGCAATATGAACAATTGTACATGATTTAATTTTTTTAAAAATAAATTAAATTAAATGATTGTAAATAAAAAACTAATTATGGACTAATGTGATTCTACGAGCTTGTGATTAAATTAGTTGCATGATCTTCTTATTTTATCCATGTTTCAAGACTGTAAACTTCATTACTTTTTAATAAATTTGTTTCTAATTAGAGAAAAAAATGAAGAGTACGAGAAAAATTAAATATTGGTGTACTTCATATATTCTGAATTATGTTATATTTATTGTTTATTTAAAATCCAACCTGCTACACACACATTCATTGACGAAGCTATGTGGGGTGATGAAGGGCAATTTTTCTCTACTCCAAAAAATTTTCACCTTCGTCGTCCTATTTAATTAAAAAAATAGTTTATTTATGAATTTCTCCCACTTTTAAACATTTGTGTTTAGTTCATCAACCTCAAATTTTGACTCGTCCGTACACACAAGTTAACAAACATTTAAAATTTTGAACTTATAAGTCTCATTTTAATAAAGGGTAAACTACTCAAATGACCACTCAACTATGGGGTTGGTCTCAATTTGACCACTACACATTCGATTGTGGCAATATGACCACTCAACTATGTAAGTAGTCTCAATGTGATCATGTGCCGTTAAAACCCAACAGAGAGAGGGACGTGACAGTTAGTAAAAAATTATATAATTACATATTTGGTCCTTGTTACTTATACATATTATTTATTTGGTCATAATTTGAATTTAAAAAAATAAATTAAACATCCAATTAGGTGATGACACATGTCAACACCTTAAGCAAATGTGTCATCACCTTAAGCAAAGTGACTTAGCCACCACGCCTAGCTAAGTTTGTGCTATGAATCACTGATTTTAATATATGTATTACTTGTTTTTTATATTTTTTTAATTTCACATATATAATCATTGAAGTAAGCCCAACCATCATCACCTTACCAGCTTGCAACCCAATCTGTTATCCATCAAGTAATCACCTTTGAGAAGCGCCATGGCTCATAATTCTGCTTGCAACCCGGACCTCGTTCTTGTTCATAAGTTTAGCGAGGTATCTCTTTCTCTTGAATGGAATTTTCAAGTTCTATGCTTCAGACATATATTAAAATTAGTGATTCGTAACATAAACTAGTGCTAAGCGTGGTGGCTAAGTCTCTTTGTTTGCCTTGCTCTACTTCAATACTTGGGTTCAAATTAAAATTAGGATCAAATTAATAGAATGTATAAGTAACGAGAACCAACTGTATAATTATATGAATTTTTACTAACTGTCACATCACTCCCTTAGTTAAGTTTTAACGACAAGTGGTCACATTGAGACTACTTACATAGTTGAGTGGTCATATTACCACAAATAAAATTATAATGTTCAAATCGAGATCAACCCCATAATTGAGTGGTCATTTGAATAATTTACTCTTTAATAAATTACAAGTAATTTTGTAAAACTTCTACTTTGGGTTGCAATACAAATTCACGTTCACCCAAAAAAAAAAAAACAATCACCACTTAATCATTTATAAGCGTTAGATCCACTTAAAATGGGGATATTTTAAGATGAAGCATTCTTATCGTGCACTTAAAATGGGGATATTTTAAGATGAAGCATTCTTATCGTGCAATTAAAATAAGGTAAACTATATGAATGACCACCATACTATTAAAAAAATCGTGATTTGAACACCTTATTTTTTTCCGAAGCAATTAAACCACCATATTATTAAATTGGGTGCAATGTGACCACCAGCCGTTAGAGTTTAATGGTAGGGTGACGTGACAGTTAAAAATTAAGGGTATAATTACACATTTGATCCTTACTATTTACACATTCTTTCAATTTTGTCCTTACTATTTACACATTCTTTCAATTTAATCCTAATTTTAAACTAATAAAATAAATTAATTAGGTGGTGACACATGTCAACACCTTATTGGAGGAATTTAATTTTTTATATTTAGAGGAGAAAAACAAATTTAAGGACCAAATTGAAAGAATGTGTAAATAGTAAGGACCAAATGTGTAATTATACCCTTAATTTTTTAACTGCCACATCACCCTACCGTTAAACTCTAACGGCTGGTGGTCACATTGCACCCAATTTAATAGTATAATGGTTTAATTGCTTCGGAAAAAAATAATGTGGTAAAATCGCGACTTTACCAATAGTATGATGGTCATTTATGTAGTTTACCCATTAAAATAAGGTATATTTACACAAATTCTTATTCATTTAGTAATAATTTGTATGATTACACAAATTCTTATAATTTACACAAATTTTACCAAAATCTACACAAATTCTTACCCATTTGTTAAGAATTTATGTAGTTACATAAATTCTTACCCAATTAATAAAAATTTCGATTTTACTTAAATTATTGTTTAATCTTATATAAGTTTTTATTATTTTAATATAAATTTATGTCACGCCTATTTTAATCTCACCTAATTTCCCCAAATGGTGTAAATTAAATTATCGTTAACTTAATTTGATACAAACGAATAATGAGTGGAAAAGAAGAAGAGAGTTTGACCCATGCAACTAATACGGTGGACGTCACACTTTTTTCTTTTCAAAACCGGATCGGAGTAGAGGAGACCGTTCCTCGATATTTGTACCGTTATTTATTTAATTTTCCCCCCACATATTTCCCCTATCTTTTAATTTGACCCAGTCCCTACTCTATAGTTTTAAATTCATATTTTTCAACGTTCCATTTCCCTTTATTTATTTCTTCAATTTGCATTTCTAAAACCTTTTTCGCAAATTCCCAAGTTTAAACATCTCACTGTCCGAGAAATCCAACAAGACAAAGCAACCATTTTTTGTTTCCCTGTCGGAGAAACCAAAAGCTCACCTTCTCATGGTGGCGGGTAAGGTAAGGTTAGCAATGGGTTTGCAGAAATCACCTGCAAACCCTAAGCACCAAACTCCCTCCAAACCTCCATTGCCATCTTCAACAACCTCAGCTACCAAATCCAATTCTTCCCAGAAAACCGTTTTTTCCCGTTCTTTTGGTGTTTACTTCCCTCGATCCTCAGCCCAAGTTCAACCCCGTCCACCCGATGTCGCCGAACTCCTCCGGATAGTCGAAGAGTTGAGAGACCGGGAGTCCCGGCTGAAAACTGAGCTTTTGGAGTGCAAGCTTTTGAAAGAATCGGTTTCCATTGTTCCTGTTTTGGAAAACGACATCGCAGTTAAAAATGCAGAGCTGGAGCGAGCTTTGAAAGAGATTGAAATTCTGAGGGGCGAAAACGAGGGGCTGAAAACGGAGGCGGGGGAGATGAAGGGAAAGGTTGAAGAAGAGAGGAAAGAGGGGGAGAGGAAAGTGAGGGAAATGGAGGAAGAGATAACGGAGTTGAAGAAAACGGCGCCGTTGCTGCGGGCTGAGTGTAGCGGGAAAGGTGAGAGCTTGAGGAATTTGAAGAGGAGTAATAGTAAATGCTGGGACGCCGTCGTTGTTTTCAGTGCTTCGAGTAATGAAAAAAGGGAGGAGCTTGAAACCGAGTCGGAAAGACAGTGTAACTCGGATGAACTCGTTGAGTCTACTCTCCTTAATATCAGATCTCGTGTTCCTAGGATACCGAAACCACCGCCGAGACCGTCGTCGTCGTCGACTTCATCTAATAGCTCCCCTGATTCAACAGAGAAGCATATTCCTCCGCCGCCGCCTCCACCTCCACCATCTGCATCAGTGGCAGCAGTCAAACAACTTACACCCGCACCTGTAAAAGCCATTGCGCCGCCACCTCCACCGCCGCCTCCGAAAGGGAACAGAGCGATTGCGGCTAAAGTGAGGAGAGTCCCGGAGGTTGTGGAGTTCTATCACTCGCTTATGCGGAGAGACTCGAAGAGGGAAGCCGGTGGCTGTAGCGCGCCGGAGGCTTTACCGGCAACCGCCAATGCCCGCGATATGATCGGGGAGATTGAGAATCGGTCGTCTCATTTGCTCGCGGTGAGTTTCGGTTTTCGGTTCTGTAGTTTATTACGATAATGCCACTGTGGTCACACTGTCTGGTCGTTCATGACTTTTTTCTGCTTTTGTTGGATCTATTGTCTTGCCAGATAAGACACAATTTAGATTCAATGTAGAAATTAAAAAGAAAATTACAAAAGTTAAGAGGACTAATTTTATAAATATCAAATAATAACTAAGGTACAGATTTAACATTATTTTGATGTTACTCAAATTTAGGTACGGGGACATCATTTTATACTTGAGTGGAGCGAAATTAAATCATCAACATAGAAATACATTATTTAAAAAAGAATATATGAGAATTTAAAATTTTCAGTGTACGATTGCCCTTAGTACCCTTCAGTCCATCCGTGCTCGAGTTAGATGTGAGATTTAATTCAAGTATGATCAGATTTTGATGTTAACTTTTGTGATACTATACAGATCAAGACAGATGTAGAAATACAAGGGGACTTCATAAGGTTTTTGATTAAAGAAGTTGAGAATGCTGCATTTACAGACATTGAGGATGTTGTGCCTTTTGTTAAATGGCTAGACGATGAGCTCTCCTACTTGGTACAGTTTTCCTTTCTATCCTTTCGGTTTTTATCGAGAGTTTTTCCGTTTCGATGATTCGTGTTTCTGTTCTTCGTTTAGGTGGATGAAAGTGCCGTGCTGAAACATTTCGACTGGCCGGAGCAGAAGGCTGATGCGTTGCGCGAGGCAGCCTTTGGTTATTGTGATCTCAAGAAACTAGAATCTGAGGCTGCATTGTTTCGCGATGATGCTCGGCAACCTTGCGGTCCGGCTCTCAAGAAGATGCAGGCTCTGCTTGAAAAGTACGTGTAATACTTAGATCAATAAATTCCTTTTTTATGCATTCTCATTTCATATTTATGGAATAATGGCAGGCTAGAGCATGGTGTTTACAATCTCTCCAGAATGAGAGAATCTGCTGCAAATAGATACAAAAGATTTCACATTCCTATGGACTGGATGCTTGAAACCGGAATCGTAAGCCAGGTAAAATTATCGGATTAACCAATATCTCAATCGGTAAAACTCATTAATATGCATACAAATTATGGCAGATTAAGCTTGCATCGGTAAGATTAGCGATGAAGTACATGAGACGGGTATCATCGGAGCTCGAAGCGGTCAGGGGTGGACCTGAAGAAGAGGAGCTGATTGTTCAAGGAGTCAGATTTGCATTCCGTGTACATCAGGTAAACATTCTCATTTAATTTCGGTTTGTTGGCATAGACAAGGTAACCCATTTTTTTCATTTGTTAACAGTTTGCCGGCGGATTCGACGTCGAAACGATGAGGGCATTCCAGGAACTGAGAGACAAAGCTAGATCATGCAACGTACAATGCCAAAACCAACATAAATCTCTGTAAACAAACTCTGCTTCAGAGTTCAGAAAACATGCACCGGTTTTAGTTGTAAAGATCGAAACATCAAATGTTTGTGAATACAACGCCGGCTGCTATTATTCGAATGTTTGTGAATAATCAATCACTTTACAATTGATCTTTCCCCCCCTAATTATCACCCTAACTTTCACCACTTTGCTGAATATTGTACACAATTTAATTCTGTATGAAGAAGAACAGATGTAAATTCTTTGTTTTTTTTTTCCCTTGTGGACCTTCACATTACCAAAGCTGCATATAGAAGCTGGTTCCATGTATCAGGCAAGCCAGGAAGACACCAGTGGCTGCAGTCGTTGCCCGAATGATCTCCGCTATAGGTCGAGGGATGAGCATCTTTCCTCAACTGCGACAGCGTTGTGATATCAAGCAAGAAAGCCAGATTCTTCATCGACCCCAAAACTTTGTTCACAATAGCAGCAGCTGGAGGAGCCCCTGCAGGGTATGTCGGACCGGACAGTGGCCCAAGCTCTCCGTAACAGTTCTTTTTCGGTTGGTTCCACTCACTACCCCTGGTTGATCCAAAACAATCGCAGTAAAAAAAGTTACAGTTATGTTCTCATGACACGACTCAACAGACTAGATCAGATCGTGACGTTAACGTCGAGCTTGGTCTTACTCGTAGTGGGTGGGGGAAATGCCCTGGAAGAAGACCCTGGTCTTGGTAGGATCAACATTGCTATCGACCCAATTAGCCCAAGTTGTAAGCCCTTTGTAGAATGCCTGTAAACGATCCATATCTTTGTACAGTGCAGAGCCATCTCTAATGTAATCCCATCTACATTAAGCAACATGACATTTATAAACCGATACGACGTAAAAGTGCGTAAATAAAAACAATCGAGACCAAAATTCCTACGTCTGAGATTTCCCTTTGTGTGTCCACCAATGCCAGCTGTTGAAAATCAACACGTCCATCCCTTTCCATGCATTGCCGCCGTTGATGGAGCCTAGGTTGAGCACTTCACCAACACTTTCCCTAACAATATCCACCAAGTACGGTGTTCGATACAAATACACAGTCACCCCATACTCCTGCACGGTAAGAAAACAATTAAACCAGTAAATTAAGACCAGCAGTGACGGTGAGCAACGTCCAACTAATGAGATTAAACAATTAAGATTAGGTTAGATATTGTATTAAAAAAAACAGATTAGAACAGCTGTCGGTGTTGTTGCAGTGCTGGATGATGGTCTGGTTTCATGTTAATCATGTCACTAATTGAAGCTTTGATGTTTCAACACAAAAACATTCACTGCAGTGAGTGTAAAAACTGAGTTCAATTTCCAAAAACAGAACAAAAGACAAGAACTCACCTCAAAGATAACAAAAGACAAAGGGCTTTTCCTGACAAATGTGGTCTTGGAGTTTGGCACAGAGGCATGGATCATACAGGCCATGGATTCCCACATGTTCAGACTCAGTGAGTCACCCACAAACATTATCTTCTTCCCCCTCCATTTTGCCAGAAAACTCGCCCCGTCAAATCTAACAACATAGAAGAACATATATATATTAACAAAGGGTCTAAATTTAAAAACAAAACCAAGAGGGAAAAAGGGGTACCTTGGCAGGCTGCAGCCATCAGGTTTCCAGGCATACTTAAGGTACTGCTTGTCTGGTCTGCCATATTTAAGGCAATCGAATTCGGCATCGATGAAAGGACAGCCCGAGGAGTCGTAGAACGGATACGAAGGATCAAACACCCATTGGCCTTGAAACAATTTGCATCCGGCCACTTGTTTTCGACCTTCTAACTCGGTCGCATTGTCGTAATGTTGCCGGGCACTTGTCTCTTGCAGTAACATAAGCACAACTATGGGAACCCAACACAACAGGGTTTTGCAACTGAAACCCATTGAGGAATTTGTGTTCCTTGATGAGTTTGGTTTAAAGATAAAACAAGCTCTGTTTTGAGAACAAAGTTGTCTGTAGACCCAGAGGTTATATACAAGTGGATGAGAGAGTGAATGTGTCAAACAAAGAGAAAGAGATTGGTAGGTGATTAAGCCAAGGGCAAAAGGCTGCTTGGTGGGTTCACATGGGATAAGCTAGACGCCATCTTATTTAACAAATTTGAAAAATAATAATGTTGTGTTGTAAATAAAGTAAAAATAACAAGAATAAGCACGAACCAACTTTCTCAGTAGTTAAAAGAACGGACGTTATTTTTAGAGGTCACGAGTTTGAGTAACAGCAGCTGCAACATGGTGATTGAGCATGCATTGTAAAATGATTAAAAATACGTATAGAACAGATACTACTTGTAATCACCTTAGCTTTAAAAAAACAAGAATAAGAGCGATATAGAGATAAATTTGTATTGTATTCTCGATGTAAGGTGTGTACAATAATTTTTCCAAATTTTATATTTATAGGCATACGAAAAAAATCCTAATTTTAATAATATTAAACTCTAATAATAAAGTATATTAAAAATTTTATTTAATACATGTATATTCATCATAAATAAATATTCTTTATTAGGGAAGATATGGAAATATGATTTATTTTTTTTAGAAAATGAAAGATGATTTATTAAAACACACTTATTTTTTTATATGGATTTTTTTTATACACAAGTTGTGTAAAATTTAATTTACATAAGTTTGTTAGATTTAGAATTTAGGGTATAAGATTATGGTTTAGAGTTTAAGGGTTTAGTTTGTAGTGTTTAGAATTTAGAATTTTGAGTTAAAATTTAGAGTTTCGAGTTAAGGTTTATAATTTAGGTTTTAGAATTTTATGTTTAGTAATTTAGAATTTAAACTTTAAAGAAGGGTCGTATAATATTTTATTTACATAATTTGCGTATCAAAATATAACCCTTTTTACATTACCCTAGAGGTTGATATTCTTTTTATTTTTGTTTTCTAGTTCTTAAATTAAAAAACTCTGCTTTTGTGACACATTTTTCTCTACTTTTTTGGTACGTTTCATGTGCTTTTTTGCACGTTTTCTTCTCTTAATCAGTCGTTTGGCCACTTCTTTTTTTATTTAATTTTTTTATCAGGGTTGCCTTAATTTTCGTGTTTGTTTGTCTATACGAATATGTCCGGATAAAGTTTGTTTACCTGAGTTGTAAATCCTCATTGTATTTTTAGGTTTTTCCTCTTTTAATAAAACCACTATACTCGTATTGAAAAAATACTAATTATGTTGTATACAAAAAAATTACTTAGATTAAATAGAGAAGGTCGTCTTCTCCTAGAGGTGGCAAACGAGTCATTCGGTTCGGGTTCAGTTCGGGTTTGATACCTTTTGGTTCGGTTCGGTTTTGGGGCTAGGAGTTAGTCGGGTTTTGTAATCCGAGTCAATAAAAATTAATTAAAATAAATAAATAAATTCAACCTAAAGTGTGACCTAATTGGGTTTTGAAATAAGGAGGAAGGATCACCTTGGTAATTTAACCCAAATGTTTTGAAAAAGGAAGACCACTTTTAAAAAGGTAAAAAGAATAAAAAGAAATGTTATCATCTTTCCCATTTCTTATTCTCCACCATGAAGAACACCAAACCCATTCCCCAAACCCTAGTTATTATCCCCTTTGATTTCTTCACCAATTCAAGGGCGTTTTTAAAGGTAAAATCATTTTCTAAATCTCCTCTTCATTTCCTATTCATACATTGTCTTAGATTTTAAAAATATGAACTTTTGAAAATTAGGGTTTATGTCAAAGTTTGGGTTTTTAAGGGGTTTTCCATTTTGTTTTGATAAATTGAGTTGGGGCTTTGTTTAGCCAAGTTGAAATACACATGATATGTTAATTTGGTTAAGTTTTGGTAAAAATCCGAAGTGAGCCCTTATACTCATTTTTGAGTTGTCAAAAACACCATTTTTGGTGGGTTTTAGGTTGGAAACAAAGGGCTGATGGTTAGGGTATAATAGGAGGGTGATTTGGGATGCTTTAGAGGTCATTTGGGTGTTTGAAAATGAAATTTTCTGCTGGGTAAAATGGGAGTACGAAAATGAGAATTTTGATGATTGTTTGGGTTGAAAATTGTTGGAGCTTGGCTTGCACCTATAGGTTGATGTTGTGGCTGAATTTAGTGATCATTTGTGAGTATAAAATGTGTGGGAAACTTGGGTTTTCATCAAGGATTATGGGCTGCTTGAATTAGATAAAGTTGGGGTTTGGTCATGACTTGAAATGTTGAGTTGATATTTGAATTTGTATTCCGGGTTAGTTACCTTGATGTTTGAGTTGATTTGAGGTTGTTTTGCTTGTGTTGAGGTGTTTAGAGGCTTGGTTTTGGGTCGGTGAAGCCTTGGGAACAAATCCGGAAAATTGAAGACCATGGTTGCTTAGTACTTGAGCTTGGAGGTGGAGGTGAGTGGTTATTGTTTTTAAATGGTTTTAAACATTGGTTCAAGCATGTGGACTAGGTTGGGCTTGGTAGACCCACCTAGAGTTAGGATTAGGGTGGTAGCCTAATCCTAAGCTTTAGATAGAGACCTTGGATGTACTCTTTAATCATTGTTATGCCTCATGATGAGTATGTATAATGTGATACACATGTATGCGAAAGTATGGCTTAATGTATTGATTTTATATGCATGTTGATGATAAATAAAATGTGGATATATGATGAGATGATTGTTCGGTCGACATACATGTGGTGTTGGTTTGTGAAATGAGGTTATGTTGTGGATGGCATGATTGTGGAGAATCATGGTGAGTACGTGTTAGGCACGAAATTTATATTGAAATTGATATTGTAACAAGTTGTGTGGTTTGATTTATATTGGCAATAGTATGCTTGGGTACAATGATCGATCATTAGGATGAGTGTGCACACAAATTGAGTCAAAACGTATGTGGCCTTGGCGGCGTTAAGGCACCAAGGAGGAGTACGGTGATGTAATATTCCACCGGAAGCTTTTATATATTTCTACGTGATGATGAGTGAAATCCCATCCGTAGGGCATGTGGCGATGAGTGGAATCCCGCACATGCAAGGACCGGTGATGAGTGGAATCCCACCGAGGTAATGTTGTTGTTGGAAATGCGTTCCAATGAGTTATCCACGTATTCGGGTCATAGCTAGGTGCTAATATGAGATCGTATGAATATACTAATATGAGATTATGTATACATGCTTATATGATACGAATGTGATGCCTTCATGAATTGATATATGATGTGGTTAATGCATGAATTATGTATCATGGTAAGTTGAGCTTATGGGTGTTGAGCATGTCATAATGTTGACTATATGTTCATGCATCATGTTCATTTTGGCTTTGCGGACCGGAGGTAAGATCATGCATTTCAATATGGAAATTGCTCGTGCTTGGACCCTGCATTGTCGAAAGTTTGTTTTATGAGCTACCCTCACTAAGCTTTTATGCTTACGCTCTCTTTTGTTCGACAATGCAGATAAATAGCTTGTGGGTGGCAAGGGCAAGGAAAAGGTCTCCAAGTGATGCTTACGGTTAGCTCAAGTATGATAGTTAAATTTAAAGATTGTAATAGTAAAGCAATGGGATAGGTGTTGTTGTTTTGTGCTAGTGTTGGTTGTGTAGGAGCATGTTTAGACTCCCTTCTTATGTTGTTTTGATTGGCTTAATGATGCTATGTTTGGATTGTAACCATGTTTAAATTGTTTACCTTGTGTGTTGGTCACGTGCCTTTGAGGTTGCCCTCATGTTAGAATATTGAAGCATGAGCTTTGAATGTTGGAATGCCATTTGTTGGAATGTCATGCTTGAAAGCTTATGTTGCTTGTATGGTTCGTGTATCATCATGGGTTGGATTGTGCCTTTGATTCATGTTAAAGCATGCTTTTATGGTTGGTTTGCATTAGGGTTGATGATAGTGTGCTGGTTGGGGTTGTTAGAGGGATTTAGGGGCCTCTTTGTGCTCTAAATCAGCTCAAACCTGCAGATTCGTAGCTGGGGTATCGATACCGTTGGTCTGGTATCGATACTGCCCCTTTGGTTTCAGGCCTCGTGTATCGATACTCGAGGAGAGTATCGATACCTTTTTGGCCACTGGAGCCACTGTCGATTTCGGTATCGATACTGGTCTCTAGGGTATCGATACCGTTGTCTTAACTTTGACCGTGGGAAGTCAACTTTAGGGGAGGGTATCGATACCCTCATTGGGGGTATCGATACTGTCTCCTCAGGTTGACAAAACCCTGTTGACTTAGTCAAGGGGTATCGATACCCCCCTCAAGGGTATCGATACCGCCTGCAGTTTAACTTTAAAAATGGGCTTTTAAATGTTAGCTTGGGTTCGTTTGACTGCTTCGTAAATATTGTTCCGCTGTATGATCACTTAGGATGCAATTTTCATCTAGACAAGATTAAAATGAAAAAAAATATAGGGTTGCTAACCGAGGGAGAGTTCCTTAGGGAGTTTTCACTCGGTTTTCCCCGTGTAGCTCACTCGGACCGGTCATCCGGCCAGACCGGGACGAGGGGGTTACATTTGTTGGTATTAGAGCCTAAGGTTACCGAGACCTTGGGTAGGTAAGTGAGGTAAGTTAAGTTCTTGTATTGAAATTGCACGGTGTTTGCTTGCCATGTAAGCATGTTGCTTGTTATCCGTGGATGCTGTGATGTATGATTGCTTGATTGAGAATATATGTTGTTTGATTGTACGCATATGTTTGCTTGTTTAGCAAGTAAGCCTTGTTATATGCTTGTTTTAGCATGTATGTGTGTTGAGTTGTCTGGAACATGCTTAGTAGAGTCCCATTGCTACTATTACATCGGAAAAGAGATTTTAAGTGAGGAAACCATACTTGAGCCACTTGGGAGCCTTGCCTTGCTAACCCAATCTTGTATGTTTTACTGTTGGTGTTGTTGTTGATTTAATTGCTTTTCGGTAAGTAGAAGTTGTAGTTCTGAAAAGGTGGACAATGTAGAGGGAGTCCATCACCTTAGGCAGGGAGGTATGGTTGTACCGGAATTGAGGTACAATTTGTTCGTTTGAGACGGTGTGTATATGGGTTGATTCTTGTGGATGAGGGATGGTGTGATCAACTCTGGCATTAGTTAGTAAGAAGAAGTGAAAGCCTATGGGCGGGGGTCAGAGTGGTGTCAATGTTTTATCGAATGAGCCCTTAGTACAGTATCAAGTTGTTTCCTCCAGTTGATTCTGAATCCGTATCTCTGTACATTGTTAGCAAGTATGCAAGTTGAACATGCCTGGTGAGGTGTTAGTTGGTGACCATTGGGGTTGGCCTATGATTTTAACGCAAGACAGCCGGTCAGTGTCCGTGAGTGGGAGCTAGTTTGTGTGATTGAGTCAGTGCACGTTGAGTTGTTTTCCAGCAAGCGGAAGAGATGAAGTCACTTCCGATATAGTTGAGCCGAGGAGGGAGCCTTGAGCTTTGACTTCAGGATTGTTTGGTAGGGGTAGAACAAGTCCAGCAAGACTGTTTGTGTGCGATCAGAATTGAGTCTTGAAGTTACGAGATGCTCTAAGAACAGTTTAGAAGAGTCAGATTCTGTTGAAGAACCGGTCTGAAGACAAGAGGACCGAAGACTATCAGTTGTGTACATGTGAAGTTGCAATTTCTGCGGATACCTCCTTTTTTGTGTGAGCATGTAAGAAATTAGATATCTTGTTGGGACCTTAGATGTAGGGACACATGTGACTAGCCTTTTGGGAGACATAAGTGATCAGAAAGATGTACAGAAGATGTTTGTTGGTGGTCTAGAGTTACTAGTTTCTAGTAGGTGTGAAGCGATCGTCTTCCTACGGTTTTGATGTAACTTTTGACAAGGTTCGGCTTGAAGGGCACGGAGTTAGTGTGTACGTTGAGACAAAGAGAGAGTTGCCTTGAAATTGTGGATTTCTGTGTGACTGTAGTAGTAGGTGAGGAGGTGAACTTCTTGTCGAATGTTGATTGAGTTTAGTTGGCAGGCTTGCTAAGCAATTGTGATGGATTTGAATTTTGAATGAAGATTAGACCGCAGAATGTTGGGATAGTTTGTGTTTTCTATTCGTAGAAGTATTTGGAAGAATTGCCGGTTTATCTCTTGATAGAGAAGAGAAGTTCGTTGTTGAGACCGTCTTCGAGGTTGCTTCAGTTTTGTTGCTCTGCAACTTATGAATTCCGGAAGAATTGAGAATGTTGAAGAATTAACTTCGAGACTTGTTAGACCTTAGATTCATTAGGCCTAGTGCATCATCTAAGAGTTCTACAGTGTAACTTGTGTCGAAGAAAGAGTGACAGTACGAGAATGTGTTTAGATTACATACAGTCGAAACAGGTGTCGGTGATTTGTTGATCAGTTAGTGTGTGCTCCAGTCAAATTGAAGATTAATTTGGATTCGATTAGTACCAGTTGAAAGTGAGAAAAGTTGAAGTATCGAAGACATCTTTCGAGGCAAGATATGATCGCTTTGAGTTCCGAGTTATGCCGTTTTGTTTGACTAGTGTAGTAGTTACCTTCATAGAGATGTTGAGCAGAATAATTTCAGAGTTCCTTGATCAGTCGTAGTAGTTCTCATAGTTGACACATGAGCATATTCAAGTACCAAAGAAGACCATGACAAGCTTGGAAGTTAGTGTGGTAGATTCTATTAGAGAATTAATTGTATATCAAGTTGTGCAACACGAACTTCGAGTTAATGAAGATGTTCACCTATGACATGTAGACCAGCTGAGTGTATTAGAGTAAATCCCGAGTAGGCGAAAGAAGATATGAGGTTGAGGAAATTGAAGACTGTGACAGATATCTATAGATCCTAGGTCTAGCATTGTCACTTTCAGAGAATTGTAAATAGTCGTTCGAAGATAGCTGCTCTTTTGTCAGATTGCTACACAAGACTGTTCAGTTGTGAGGTTAGATGCGAGTTAATGAGCCCTTGAGAAACTGAAAGAAACTTTGAAGAGAGCTTCGACCTTGAATCAACTTATATCAGAGAAAGGGTTGCGAACCATAGTGATGCATTACAGGTAGAGTTAGGTTGTGTACTTATGCAAGACAGAAGATTGTGGCTTGTTCATCAAGATAGTTGGAAGACCGTGAGAAGAGTTATTCGAAATGAGACATAGAGTTACTTACAGTTGTATTTGCTTCGAAGACTTAGAGACAAAGCTTGTATAGTAAGAAATGCACGGTGTGTTTGTACATATCATCAGAACTTGAAATATTTGAAGACTTAGGAAGGGTTGAAACTTGAACAACATAAGTGTTAGAACTGCTTGAAGATTGAAATATCAAGATTGAATACCATTCGATGATAGTCAGCGTAGTAACCGATGTTTCGAGTTGTAATTGTTGTTAGCTTGGTAGTTAAGTTGCGAGTTGTATTTGCCGAATTTAGTTACCGAATGCCAGTATTCTTGTGGCTATGTTTCATGTTGAACCTACATTGAGTTAGAATTCTTGAAGAGAAACAGTTGCAAGACAGATTCTTGCACCTCACGTGCAAGACATTGTGGAAGGAAGACCGTCAGAATACAGTTTCAGAGATGATAGAGTTTGCATTGTTGAGATAGAATTGTTGTACTGATTGGCATAGTGTTTTGAGACGTATTGCGTTGGCCGAAGCATACGACAGTTCATTTGTTTTGCATCTGAGTAGTATGAAGACGTATTGTGGGTTGAAGATGAATGCTTCTGAATTGAGTGGATGAATAATGTGGTTCAGTATGAGAGTGAGTATGTAAATTGCCAGCGTGTCAAGACTGAGCTTCAGTTTTCTTCTAGTTTGCTACATTCGTGGAAGATTGTTAATGAAGGTGAGTAATAGAGATCCGAGATTTCAACTAGAATAATTTTGAAGACGTCTGCATAGTGTTTGGTTAATTGATGAAGACAGAGGATCAGTCAGAGAAAGATATGAGTCACGTGTTCAAGCAGTATTGTATGAGTTTGTGAATCGGGCTAGTTCTGTTGTTATCTGTTGCGGTTACCACCAAAGTTAGAAAGGGGTTTGAGGTGTGTTACGTGTATCTATGATTCAGAAATGTTAGTCAGATCTGTTCCGTGCTATACTTGTTGAAGAGATTGAGTTGAGTTTGAAATTGGCATGCCTTGCAGAATCAGTTGAGATCTTAGTGTAAGATAGCAAGTGTTGTGTGGTAAGTCTTTCGAGTTGGTTAGTACGTTGTGGTGAGAGGGGAAGGCGTGGAGGTGCATGTTTCAGTGGCCCTCCGTGATCGATGAATTTCGGGGACGAAATTTCCTTAAGTGGGGGAGAGTTGTAACACCCGTGTTTTGGGGCTAGGAGTTAGTCGGGTTTTGTAATCCGAGTCAATAAAAATTAATTAAAATAAATAAATAAATTCAACCTAAAGTGTGACCTAATTGGGTTTTGAAATAAGGAGGAAGGACCACCTTGGTAATTTAACCCAAATGTTTTGAAAAAGGAAGACCACTTTTAAAAAGGTAAAAAGAATAAAAAGAAATGTTATCATCTTTCCCATTTCTTCTTCTCCACCATGAAGAACACCAAACCCATTCCCCAAACCCTAGTTATTATCCCCTTTGATTTCTTCACCAATTCAAGGGCGTTTTTAAAGGTAAAATCATTTTCTAAATCTCCTATTCATTTCCTATTCATACATTGTCTTAGATTTTAAAAATATGAACTTTCGAAAATTAGGGTTTATGTCAAAGTTTGGGTTTTTAAGGGGTTTTCCATTTTGTTTTGATAAATTGAGTTGGGGCTTTGTTTAGCCAAGTTGAAATACACATGATATGTTAATTTGGTTAAGTTTTGGTAAAAATCCGAAGTGAGCCCTTATACCCATTTTTGAGTTGTCAAAAACACCATTTTTGGTGGGTTTTAGGTTGGAAACAAAGGGCTGATGGTTAGGGTATAATAGGAGGGTGATTTGGGATGCTTTAGAGGTCATTTGGGTGTTTGAAAATGGAATTTTCTGCTGGGTAAAATGGGAGTACGAAAATGAGAATTTTGATGATTGTTTGGGTTGAAAATTGTTGGAGCTTGGCTTGCACCTATAGGTTGATGTTGTGGCTGAATTTAGTGATCATTTGTGAGTATAAAATGTGTGGGAAACTTGGGTTTTCATCAAGGATTATGGGCTGCTTGAATTAGATAAAGTTAGGGTTTGGTCATGACTTGAAATGTTGAGTTGATATTTGAATTTGTATTCCGGGTTAGTTACCTTGATGTTTGAGTTGATTTGAGGTTGTTTTGCTTGTGTTGAGGTGTTTAGAGGCTTGGTTTTGGGTCGGTGAAGCCTTGGGAACAAATCCGGAAAATTGAAGACCATGGTTGCTTAGTACTTGAGCTTGGAGGTGGAGGTGAGTGGTTATTGTTTTTAAATGGTTTTAAACATTGGTTCAAGCATGTGGACTAGGTTGGGCTTGGTAGACCCACCTAGAGTTAGGATTAGGGTGGTAGCCTAATCCTAAGCTTTAGATAGAGACCTTGGATGTACTCTTTAATCATTGTTATGCCTCATGATGAGTATGTATAATGTGATACACATGTATGCGAAAGTATGGCTTAATGTATTGATTTTATATGCATGTTGATGATAAATAAAATGTGGATATATGATGAGATGATTGTTCGGTCGACATACATGTGGTGTTGGTTTGTGAAATGAGGTTATGTTGTGGATGGCATGATTGTGGAGAATCATGGTGAGTACGTGTTAGGCACGAAATTTATATTGAAATTGATATTGTAACAAGTTGTGTGGTTTGATTTATATTGGCACTAGTATGCTTGGGTACAATGATCGATCATTAGGATGAGTGTGCACACAAATTGAGTCAAAACGTACGTGGCCTTGGTGGCGTTAAGGCACCAAGGAGGAGTACGATGATATAATATTCCACCGGAAGCTTTTATATATTTCTACGTGATGATGAGTGGAATCCCATCCGTAGGGCATGTGGCGATGAGTGGAATCCCGCACATGCAAGGACCGGTGATGAGTGGAATCCCACCGAGGTAATGTTGTTGTTGGAAATGCGTTCCAACGAGTTATCCGCGTATTCGGGTCATAGCTAGGTGCCAATATGAGATCGTATGAATATACTAATATGAGATTATGTATACATGCTTATATGATACGAATGTGATGCCTTCATGAATTGATATATGATGTGGTTAATGCATGAATTATGTATCATGGTAAGTTGAGCTTATGGGTGTTGAGCATGTCATAATGTTGACTATATGTTCATGCATCATGTTCATTTTGGCTTTGCGGACCGGAGGTAAGATCATGCATTTCAATATGGAAATTGCTCGTGCTTGGACCCTGCATTGTCGAAAGTTTGTTTTATGAGCTACCCTCACTAAGCTTTTATGCTTACGCTCTCTTTTGTTCGACAATGCAGATAAATAGCTTGTGGGTGGCAAGGGCAAGGAAAAGGTCTCCAAGTGATGCTTACGGTTAGCTCAAGTATGATAGTTAAATTTAAAGATTGTAATAGTAAAGCAATGGGATAGGTGTTGTTGTTTTGTGCTAGTGTTGGTTGTGTAGGAGCATGTTTAGACTCCCTTCTTATGTTGTTTTGATTGGCTTAATGATGCTATGTTTGGATTGTAACCATGTTTAAATTGTTTACCTTGTGTGTTGGTCACGTGCCTTTGAGGTTGCCCTCATGTTAGAATATTGAAGCATGAGCTTTGAATGTTGGAATGCCATTTGTTGGAATGTCATGCTTGAAAGCTTATGTTGCTTGTATGGTTCGTGTATCATCATGGGTTGGATTGTGCCTTTGATTCATGTTAAAGCATGCTTTTATGGTTGGTTTGCATTAGGGTTGATGATAGTGTGCTGGTTGGGGTTGTTAGAGGGATTTAGGGGCCTCTTTGTGCTCTAAATCAGCTCAAACCTGCAGATTCGTAGCTGGGGTATCGATACCGTTGGTCTGGTATCGATACTGCCCCTTTGGTTTCAGGCCTCGTGTATCGATACTCGAGGAGAGTATCGATACCTTTTTGGCCACTGGAGCCACTGTCGATTTCGGTATCGATACTGGTCTCTAGGGTATCGATACCGTTGTCTTAACTTTGACCGTGGGAAGTCAACTTTAGGGGAGGGTATCGATACCCTCATTGGGGGTATCGATACTGTCTCCTCAGGTTGACAAAACCCTGTTGACTTAGTCAAGGGGTATCGATACCCCCCTCAAGGGTATCGATACCGCCTGCAGTTTAACTTTAAAAATGGGCTTTTAAATGTTAGCTTGGGTTCGTTTGACTGCTTCGTAAATATTGTTCCGCTGTATGATCACTTAGGATGCAATTTTCATCTAGACAAGATTAAAATGAAAAAAAATATAGGGTTGCTAACCGAGGGAGAGTTCCTTAGGGAGTTTTCACGGTTTTCCCCGTGTAGCTCACTCGGACCGGTCATCCGGCCAGACCGGGACGAGGGGTTACAAATATTATGATACATATTGATTCAAATTTAAACGATTTTCTCTAGTCATATAAGATATACATGTATATTTCTTCGTAGACATTCTATAGTGGTAGTGAAGCATGTGGTTCAAATTTAATCAAATGGACTTACAACGGAAGAGGAATGGGAGAATAAAAAAATAATACAAAGTTGAGAGACTAAATTGCAAAAAGAGGAATTAAAGCTACATAAATATTTTACGGTGGTTAAAGAGCATGAGGTCCAAATTTAGTTAAAATGAACTTAAAATAAATGAAGAATTGAAGAAATAAAGAAATCATAGACAAAATATAGGGATGGGCACGGGGCGAGGCAAGCCGGTTTTTTGGTCGTCCCGACCTCGCCCCGTTCTATAAGCCCTTAAATCTGATCCCGTCCCGGATTAAATATTAGTTTACCCGCCCGTCTTGATTACCAACTCTTAAACCCGGCCCCAAATCGACCAGACCCAAAAAATTTAAAAAAATCTTAATCTCCGACGACGATAAAAGTTAGATCCGATCAATCAACCATTACGCCCACAAAATTTAATTTCAAAAGACTTTAAACCTCTCTCTCTATATATATATATATATAAACCAATTTTAAAATACCTACATGAAAAATTATATATATATAAAAAATAAACTTGAACCACTGACCGTCAGAAACAAATATATTAAAACTTGAACAACATCTATTTTTTTACAACAAGCACAAACAAAAAAAATTAGGTTAACAACCATAAAAGTGTTTATATATAATAATATTTTTATAAATATAATAAAAATATATTTATTTAAATATATACCAGGCGCGTGAAATTTCTAGCATATACCCTAGCCTACCCCGCCCAGACTCAACACTATAAATAACCCGCCCGCCCCGCCCCGATCTCCGAAATTCAAGACTAAAAACCTGATCAGGGAACATCGGATCAGTTTAGATTCAGGTTATTTGACCATCCCTAACTAAATAGGAAAACAATAAAATTTGATTTTTAACGTTGGTAAAATCTAAACTTGTCTCAAACTCAAAAACCGACTCATTAATTTGAGAAATATGAGTTGACTTGAACAACTCAACTCAAATAATTTAAAATAAAAGAAATTGATTTTCTCGAGTACACTTTGGTCACCAATAACACTATATCACATGAACTTGAAAGGTATTTTCTGCAAATATTTACCCAATAATTGAGGGTAGAGACTGGAGAAGTCAGAATTCTTAGGAGAGCACATGGAATTCCAAAAAAACCAACCAGGGAATGCAAGTTGTGCAAACTTTAATCAAGTCCCGAAACAAAAGAAGCAAAAACGAGCAACGCCAAGGTCAGATTGTGGGGGCAATATAGTTGGTAGTTATCTCCAATATAGTTGATGTTATCTCAGCCATCACCGCCGCAGGCCCACCACTTGGGCGGTTGTGCATTTGGCAATCGCCACTGAGCAAGCTAAGCTTCACGATATTCCCTTCACCAGGGCTGTGTGGGACACCCATTTCCAAATCAAGACCCTACATTTAAAGTGAATCACTGTCATATCAAAGGTTTGGTCACCAGTCATTTTTAGGGCATTACAATGCAACCTTTATACGTAAATCATCATTTGTCTGAATCTGGTGCTGTCACTCATTGCTTCAGACTGCAGGATTCTCCATGTATTCTTTTCAATTGGAAACATTCATGGGACCTTGGAACTGAAATCTATTCTTTTCAAAAAATGTCATTTTATGCATTCTTAGCATTATTTGCACTAGTACTACCAATAGGTTAGTTAATGATCCATTAGTAGGATCCCTATATTCGAAAGGAACAGTCGCACTCTTAGAAATTTTTTTTGGTTGTTCTTCTGATTTTCAGGGCTTCTCTCCGACTAATTCAGACCGACCTGCGTCGCACATCTAGTTTTGGTGGGTGAGTCTCCCAACAAGGATTTTCTGCATACACAACGCCTCGAACCCGAGACCTTACTTAAGCAATACCAAGTTGCTTGCCACTTGGACCAATAATCTAATTTTATATTAATAATCTAATTTCATATATATAAAATTTTCAAATTTTCTTATAATTTTATTAAATATAAAAGTTTACACCCTTAACATAAAATCGTCCGCCCTATCTGTATGTGACTTAAACTCAAACCTCTTTTGACAAAAATGGTGAAATTAATAGTTGTATAAGCAAATATAGCTATGGTGGGAAAAATGGTGAGAAACACTTTCAATAGTGGGGTTGGAAGAATAGATACATTTTTCTTTTTATGTAAAGTAAGTTATAGGTTCGAGTCTTATGGCAGGTTAACTTTTAAATAAAAAACAAGCCTAATAGGTAGGGGCGGAACCTTTAAGGGGCTAGGAGATATGACCCTTGGCATTTTGGTAAATTCAAGTTTTGCCCCTATATTTTAAGAAAATTAAATTTCTCCTCAAAATTTGTAAAAATTCATATTAAGCTTCAAAAATTTTAATATTTTTAATTAAATTGCCTCTCAAAAATTTTAAAAATTTTGATTAAATCTCTCAAAATTATTAAAAATATTAGTTAAACCATCAGAAAATTTGAAAGTTTTCGTTTAAGCCTCCAAAAATTTTAAAAATTTAAACTGCCCCTAAACTCTTACTCCAAGTTCCACCACTGCTAATAAAACTCAAACTCATGAATTACAACATTATTTTACTTTTCCAATTAATTTGCTTTACAGTCATAACAAATCTTTTGTTTTTCCTTGACAAGGACCTTTTTTTGGGTGTCGTACGGTCATTCATATTGCATTTGTCCAGAACTGCTATTGTTTTTTTGCAAAGCAAATTCTAGAGTTGAAACCTCACTAACCATATTAGTGTTAAAATCTGAGAAGATTCCTCCCCTTACATAGTCAAAAGGAGAAGGGAAACAAAATGATTGAAAATTCAAGGGTGTTTCTTTTTCTTCTATTGTCTCCTTGCTCCTAAACCACAAAACTAAACAGCTCAGCATTAGGGTTTTTAAATGCTTGCTGAATGTGAACTTGATTCAGCTTTCCACCCAGAAAAATTCTGGTTTTATAGCTAATTAATTAACAAATGCCTTGGTGGTCAGAGTCCACATGCTTAAAACAATAATTCAATGGTTGGTTAATAAAACTCACTCACAAGATTACCCAAGCCAAGATGTTCCGTGACATAAAGTAATACTTAAAGAGATTATGATTCATGCAGTTGCCAATTTTTTCTGCAATGTATGAAGTGAGTGATGGGATAAATCTGCAGATTACAACGCAGATAAACTTTTAGAGTGCCGAAATTCAACGTTATTTATTGAAGAGACATTTTTTTTAGTTTAGAAGAACCAACGATATAAATTATTTCATGTTTTCAAGGGACCAAAATATAATTTTACTATTAACTCAATTTAAAATTTATTTAATTTTAAAAATTATTAAGGGACGAGAGTCTAGAGTTGGGCGTTTGATCGAGTCGAGTCAAAAAATTTCAAGTTATTCGAGTTTGCAAGTCATATTTTACGATGAAAATTTTATTTGAAATTCTTTCGAGTTGAGTTTCGAGTTTCTGTACAAATTTAATTGTACATATATATTTCTTTGTATATATATTTCTATATCAGGGCCGGTCCTGTCCTTTTGGTGGCCCGGGGCGAATATAAAAAATGAGCCCTAAAATAAAATTTTAATTTTAGCTTGCGGTCGTATTTACAGTCATGTTAACTTTTATTATGGTTGTGGACATTATAGATGTTATTTTGGTCACTGCAAGTATCGCGGTTGTGAAATCTCTTAATAACACACGCTATTGTGGATACAACATTTGCGGGTATCGCAGTTTCAGATGATGCCGCCACCCATGGGCGGATGTAGCATATAAATTGGGGGTGCAATTGAACCCACTTAATTTGTTGGGGCATGGGGTTTTCAAGGAAGTAATATAGAATTTTGCATAAAAAATATTATATTTGACCTCACTTAATTTGTTGGGGTATAGAGTCAACAATGCTTATTTTAGTGGTATAGAAACCCTCAATGCCTCATACTTCACTCATGACCCCACTATAAGAAAATACTGGCTCCGCCACTACCGCTATCGTCATTTAACGGTCGTTGTTGCGGTTGCATACCGTTATTTAAATCTATGTACCTGATAACAAGTAACAAAAAAATTAATTTTAAGACTAGGTCCATAATAATAAGTATTGAAAAATTGGGCCCCTAATAACAAAAATTAAAAAAAATAAATTTTAAGAGTATATTAAAAATAGTAAATATTAAAAAAATTTGGCCCCTAATACAAGTATTAGAAAAAGTTAAATTTTAAGAGTATGCCCCTAATAATAAATATTAAAAAAAATTAAATCTCTATTAACAAATATTGAAAAAATTAGGCCCCTAATGACTAGTATTAAAAAAATTAAAACCATTAAAAACAAATACAATTTGAATAAAATTAAAAACATATAACTTTCTTGAACGTGGGCCCTAGGCGGGCGCCCTTGCTGCCCCTTCCCAGGGTCGGGCCTGTTCTATATGCATATACATAGCGGTGCATGTATATATTTCTATATGCATATATTTAGGGCTAGACGTTGTACATATTGATTCCAATTTCAACAGCTTTATATATATATATATATATATATTTCATATTTTCACATGTGTGATATATAACATATTAGACATAATTGATAGAATCGACTCGAACTTAGAATTTATCAACTAATAAATAAAAAATTCGAGTTATTCGAGTTATTCGAATTTCCATTTTATAATTCAAACTTTATTTGAATTTTTTTCGAGTCGAGTCGAGTTTATGAAATTACGAGTCGAGTCAAAACGAATTAATTTTTTTCGCCTTAAGTTGAGTGAAATAATTTGATTTTTTTCGAGTCGAGTTTTGTCCAACCTTAAACGAGACGGACCGATGTTCATTGAGAACCGCCCGTGTAGCTTAGAAGGTGCATCGTCACTCAAAGCACAGACGTCTCGCCCCCGTGATGCTTGTCGGCAATGGGACAAAAATCCGTGACAATGTGACCCAATGCTCAGTCATGGTTAAAATATTTACTTGTACATGCCAACAATAAGTACTAAATATAGTGACAAAATACATCGTAATACTCCCAAGTAGGGGTCAAACTAAATATAGTGACAAAATTCGCGTATTCTGAAATTTCAAGTACCGGAAAATTTTGGGTATTAATTCTTCGACCTGTTATTTGGCCCATGTAAATTGAGTACCTACAAATCGGGTACCTATAAAATTTGGGTACCTGGTAATCCGAGTAATAGGGTACTCGAAATTTTGTTTTTTTTTAATTTTTATTTTAATTTACATTTTATATGAAATTAATTGATTTGTCAGGATCTTACTGTTTTTTTTTATAGAATTGTCTAGTCCTATTACTGTCTTTTAACTTCTAAGTTATAAAATTTGCATGGTTGAAATTAATTGAGTTTATAATATTACTATTAGTTAAATATTTGTTGAATGAATTTTTTACATAAATATAATTGCATGGTTGAAAAAAATATAAATAATTACTTTAACGATGGGGACATGGTAATAATGCTACCATTTACAAAATAAAAAAGTAAATTATATTGAACTTTACTCAAATTGACATGATCTTGGCGGTGGACCATTGCCACTAATCCTTGGCATACAATAAAAAATACACCATATGACACGTACCATAATAATTTAGATATCAAAGTGAGACATAAAAAGTACTAAAATATAAACTTAAGAGTCAAATAATAAAAAAATAAAAATAAAATTATATACAAATCGGGTATCGGGTAGTTGAGTACCCGGTTAAGGGACAATTTATGACCCGGGCCCGACCCAAATACCCTAAAAAATAGTGGGTCGGATACCTAGCGCGAAAAATCGAGTATTTTCATTTTGGGTACCCGATAATTTTGTTTCAGGTATACAGATTGGCGGGGTGGGTAATTCAAACCGGCTGATTTTAAACACCCCTATTCCCAAGTATTAAATATATGAACTTGGGCGAAGTGAGGGGACTGGTACGGGCCTTTTCCCATAATGGTAAAATCATGCATAAATTTCTATCGTGAAATTATAAATCATATTGTGAATAAAATAACGAAGAACAATAATAAGAACAAAGAACAAGAATGGAAGAACAAAGAGATGATAGAAAGAGAAAGATTTGTATTATTCTCAAATATAGACTTGTGTACAATGCCTTTATCAAGTCATCTATTTATAGGCATAAGAAGTACATATTACATTGAAATCTAATTAAATAAGATAATATTCCTAATGATAAAGTAAATCAATCTCCTTACATAAAGTTCTAATCTTGATAGGCACCCACATAGATAAATATTCATAACACTCCCCCTTGGATGTCTATATGTAGATAATGTGCCTCGTTAAATTCTTACTAAGATAAAAACCCAGTAGGAAAAAAATTCTTTAGTGAAGGAAAAAGAACACACATCTTTGATACGCATTACATGTTGCCTCATTAAAAACCTTATTAGGAAAACCCATTGGGACAAAACCTCGGTCAAGGGAAAAAAGTTCAACGCCTATTTACTCTCCCTCGTGAAAACACCACAGAAGGTCTTTGAATCTTCATAATTCAATCTTGAATACTATTTTCTAAAGATCGTGAGGGGTGAAACTTTGGAGTAATATGTTCCATGATATATCCATATTTCAATTGAGATATTCATCTTGCAGTATCTCTACACAAGATAGCTTTGTATCATATCTTGTGAAAGTAAATCCACATATCTTTTGGATATGTTGGGTCAATGGTCTTAGGTAAACACATTTTTGGCTTGCCTTGTGCATAAAAATTATTTCTACAAGATTTGAGGAGGCATCGACGAATGTTTGAAGATCTAAATGTAATGATCTTTGTATATTCATAGATATTTCTTGACCAACTAATATATAGTGCTTCAAGACCAAGAAAAGATATAATTACCTTTATTCACATCCAACAATCTTACAACTATTGGGATACTCAATAGATATGGTCTATTCATATTGAATCTTCTTAAGATTATTTCAGCTTATGTCTATTCATAGACAAAAAGAAATATACAAAAATGCTCGATCTTCAGGTCGAGATAAACTTGATGTCAAGATTCAAGTATTGAAAGTACTTCACGAGTTTCCAATTTGAAGCTCTTTAGGAGTTCTAAAATTATCATAATGGATCTTGATCCAAACTCTTTTATAAAATACATAAGGAAATCTGATCATTCTTATAGTATTTTCTCAATTGGTATTCACCAAGGCGATTATACCAAATGCGCCAAAATATTCATGAGACACGTCTAAATAAATTTCCTCGGAAATTTCCAAATGCTTCTAGCATTTTAAATCCTTCAAGGATAAATATAGATCCACAAATAATTAGATGCATGTAAAAAAATTCATAACTGCCAAAGTAATTGCATCCACCATGAAGTAACTAAAACTTTTCATAAATCATAGTTCAAGTCGTATTTACGACTACTTATTTGTGCCTCACTTGCATTACACCTTTAGGTCTTTGGATTGCTGGTCCAAACACTTCTATTTTAGAAGTTCAAAGCGTCTTTCAACTTCAGCTAATTCAATATCTATAATGGATCTTAAGGGGCATCTCCGAAAGTAACTAATTCTTGCATCCTTGGGGCTTCAGTCCCCTGATAATGCTTTAGTCTATGTCCATTGACTTTGAACTGATACACGTTCTTTAAGGATTTGATTGTGATGGCACCATGGGGAAAAACCTGGATAACTTGAAAAAGGCCGGAACATCTAGATTTAAGCTTTTCTGGAAAAAGTTTTAACCTAGAGTTAAACAACAACACTTGTTGCACTGGGCAGAGCTGTCGTGGCAGCAGTTTCCTATCGTGCCACCTTTTGGTTTTATCTTTGTATATCTTGGCATTGTCGTAGGCCATTGCTCAAATTTCTTCAATTTCATTCAAGTCCAGTAGCCTCTTTTGTCCTGCCTTATCCAAGTCCATGTTTACTGCCTTGATAGCCCAGTAAGCTCTGTGCTCTATCTCAACAGGTAAGTGGCATGTTTTCCCATATATAAGCATGTAGGGTGACATTCCCAATGATGTTTTGAATGTTGTTCTATAGGTCCATAGTGCATCATTGAGGTGTAAAGACCAATCTTTTTTAGTAGATTTAACCATCTTCTCAAGTATGTTTTTTACTTCTCGGTTGGATAATTCGGCCTGTCCATTGGTTTGAGGGTGGTATGCTGTTGCAATCTGGTGCTTTACTCCGTATTTTCTCAAGGCAGCAACAATTACCCTTTTATCAAAATGTCTCCTTTCGTCACTGATGATCGCCTTAGGAATGCCAAATCTAGAGAAATTATTCTTATGCAGAAATCTCTGAACAGTTTTGGCGTCATTTTTTTGAGTGGCGATCGCTTCAACCCACTTGGACACTTAATCCACCGCCAGTAAGATGTAGAGGTTCCCACAAGATGCTGAGAATGGTCCCATAAAATCGATCCCCCATACATCGAAGATTTCAACTTCTAAAATGTTATGCAGTGGCATCTCATGCCTTCTCGAGATGTTCCTAGTCCTTTGGCACTTGTCACAGCTTTTGTAGAAGGCTTGTGCATCCTTGAACATTGTGGGCCAATAGAGACCAAATTGCAAAACCTTGGCAGCAGTTTTGTTTCCACCTAGGTGTCCTCCATATGGGGAAGCATTGCAGTGGTGAAGCATGGCTTCCTGTTCATCATGTGGTACGCATCTTCTGATAATTTGATCTGCACAATGTTTGAAAAGAAGAGGTTCACCCCAATAATAATATTTTGCATCATTTTGGAATCTCTTCCTTGCTTGGTAATTAAGTTCAAGAGGTAGTACTCCGCTAACAATGTAATTAACAAAATCAGCGTACCAAGGAAGTTCAAAAAACTTACCTGCCACCATAGTTGTCGCGACGGCGCTGGTGGCAGCAAACAGTTGCTCATCCGGGAAGGTCTCCAATATGTTTGTCCTGTCTGTAGGTAGACTCTTTCCCATCTCTAATCTCAACAAGTGGTCTGCTACTTGGTTTTCTGTCCCCTTTTTATCCTTGATGTCAATGTCGAACTCTTGCAACAGCAAAATCCAACGTATCAGTCTAGGTTTTGCATCTTTTTTTCGTGAATAGATACTTCAGTGCTGAATGGTCTATATGGACCACCACCTTCGTTCCATGTATGTATGGACGGAACTTGTCGATTGAGAACACCATTGCTAATAGTTCCTTTTCTGTTGTGGTGTAATTCACTTGGGCATCATTCAGTGTTTTGCTGGCATAGTAAATCACATGGAAGAGCTTATCTTTCCTCTGCCCTAGTGTTGCCCCTACAACATAGTCACTGACATCACACATTATTTCGAATGGCAAACTCCAGTCTGGTGGTTGTACGATCAAGGCTGTTACCAGCTTCTCCTTCAGAATTCTGAATGCCTCAGTACATTCAGTATTAAAGTCAAAGGGACGATTCTGCTCCAATAAGTGGCACAAGGGCTTGGTAATCTTCGATAAATTAGAAATAAATCATCGATAAAACCCAACATGCCCTAAGAAACTCCGAATCCCCTTGACTGTGGTGGGTGGCAACAGCTTTTTGATGACTTCTATTTTCGCTCTGTCTACTTCTATGCCGCGGCAGCTTACCTTGTGCCCTAGAACTATCCCTTCATCCACCATGAAGTGGCATTTTCCCCAGTTCAAGACCAAGTTCGCTTTTTCGTATCTTTCAAGCACCTTCTGTAGGTTGCCTAAACAACCTTCAAAACTGTCTCCAAAGACGGAAAAATTGTTTATGAAAATTTCCAGGAAGTCCTCCACCATGTCGGAGAATATCGCCATCATGCACCTTTGGAAGGTTGCTGGTGCATTGCAGAGTCCAAATGGCATTCTCCGAAAAGCATAAGTGTCGTATAGGCATGTGATGGTAGTTTTCTCTTGATCCTCTGGTGCAATGGCTATCTGATTGTAACTTGAGTAACCATTAAGAAAACAATAATAAGGTTTCCCCGCTAATCTATCAAGCATTTGATCAATAAGAGGTAGGGGAAAATGGTCTTTCCGGGTAGCTTTGTTAAGCTTCTGGTAGTCCATACAAACCTTCCAACCGGTCACAGTCCTGGTTAGGATTAGTTCATTCTCTTTGTTGGTCACCACGGTTATTTCTCCCTTTTTAGGTACACACTGCACCGGGCTCACCCACTTACTATCCGAGATGGCATAAAATATCCCGGCGTGAAGCCATTTGATAATTTATTTTCTCACCACCTCTCGCATAGCGTCGTTTAAGCGTCTCTGGGCATCAATGGTCGGCTTATGATCATCTTCCAAGAGGATCTTGTTCATACATAATGCTAGATCGATGCCTTGGATATCAGCTATCGTCCATCCAATAGCCTTCTTATGCTGTTGTAGCATTCCAGTTAACTGATGTTCTTGTTTCTGCATTAACTTGGAAGAGATGATTACGGGCAACATATCATTTAAACCAAGAAAAACATATTTAACCTACCCTGGCAGGGGCTTAAGATCTAAAATAGGTGGTACTTCAACTGAAGTCTTTTGGATTTTGTATTCATTCGAGGTATAGTTTAGGGGCTCGAATAACTTACATGGACGATTGCCTATCCAATTTACCTCATCATGACCTTCAGTGTCGGATATGTCTGAATCGAAGGAGTCGCTGTCGTCGTTGTTGCCGTGACAGTCTTCCAGATGACTGCTGTGGTAGTGACCAAATTTTATGTCATGGCAGCTCGACCTGATGCAGGGTTGGTCAAGGGTTACTTCAGTGATGACCTTGCACTCTTCTTCTGCATCAGCATGTTTGATTGCTTGGAGAACATTGAGTTTGATTTCTTGATCATTTACTCTTATGGTCAGTTCTCCTTTTCTACATCAATTAGAGATCTGCTTGTGGCTAGGAAGGGTCGCCCCAGGATGATTGGTGCATTTTCATTTGCTTCACAGTCTAAAACAAGAAGGTCACCAGGAAAAATAAACTTATCCACTCTTAACAGAATATCTTCGATATTCCCTTCTGGTTGTACGTAAGAGCGGTCTGCCAGCTGCAGCATGACTGTAGTGGGTCGTGCTCGTCCAATAACACAGATTTTGGCATTAAATTTATACTAGCACCTAGATCACAAAGTGCCTTACCCACAAATTTGTCACCAATTATGCACGGTATGATGAAGATCTCAGGATCCTTCTTCTTCTGGGGTGGATGCCTGTGCAAGATAGTCATGCATCCTTCTGTCAATTTTACCGTTTCAAATTCCCCAAGTTTGGATATTTTTGACATATCATCCTTGAGAAATTTGGCATAACCGGGCATCTTCTTGATGGCCTCTAACAACGGTATATTAATGTGCACATGCTTAAAAATATCATATATCTTTTTGAGCTGGTACTCATGTTTCTGTTTTTGTAACTGCTGTGGAAAAGGAGGTGGAGGACGGTAATCTTCCAGACGTCCTTCACAAGGTATTCGGATCCGAGGAGGCTTATGTTCTTTAGCATTCTTTTCTTGCTCCTCTGTTCCCTCTGCTGCCGTGACAGGTGTGTTGGCAGCAGGTTACTCTTTTTCTGCCGGGGCAGTGTTCGCGGAAGGTGTATCTAGGGTCGGTTCCTCAATCGGTATGGTTTTCATCTCCAGCCCTTGTAGTTGTTTCCCACTCCTAATTGAAATTCCTTTACACTGCTCATGTGTGGGTTTTCTAGCAACTTCAGTATCACTAGGGAATCCTCCGTTTTGCCTTGGCTTAATATGTGTGGAAACCTGGCCCATCTGTGTCTCCAGTGATTACAGTCTAGCCTTATGGTTAGTCATTCTCATCTCTGTCTTGTCCATGAATGACTCAGTTTTCTTGACAAAGTGATCCATGTTTGCCATGTAAGCTCATGTCTGTGACATGAATGTGGCCAAAGTCTGCTTCAGTATACTAGGTGCGGCTACCGGCTGCTGTTGTGGCTGCTGTTGTGGTTGCTGCCGTGTCAAGATTCTGGGTGCCCCTTGGTTGTGGTTGTTCTGCATCTGAGGATTAAGTGCGTTATTTGGATTGCTCCAAGAGAACGTGAGATCTTTCCTCAAGTTGGGATTGTAATTGTTGGAGTCGTAATTTCTTGGCTTATTGTAATTTCCAACATACATCCCTTCTTCTAGCTGTAACGGACAATCTTCCGAACTGTGTTTCCCACTGCAAGTCTCACATACCTCTTCAGCAGAGTATATAGGTTTAGTATCTTTTTTCAACAAATTCTTCACTTCCTTTGTGAGGTATGCAACTTGTGTCTTCAGGGAATTGTCGGCTTCATAATCTTTTACAGCTATCCCTCGTTTACCTCTCCTTGCTGTAGGGAATTGCTCGTCATTCTTTGCTAAGTTTTTCAACGCTACCATGGCTTCGTCTGGATCTTTATCCAACAACAGTCCATTCGATGGTAAATCTATTCTCATACGAGTGTGTGTTAGCAGCATTGTAGAATTTAATGACTTGATTCCACACGGGGAATCCATGCATCGGGCAGTTCCTTAGAAGAGTTGTAAACCTGTCCCATGCCTCATGCATTGGCTCGTCATCTTCCTATTGAAAAGTAGCAATTTCATTACACAATCACTCAGATAAGTGAGAATGATTAAAACGAGATAAAAATTCACAAGAGAGATCTGCCCAATTTCGTATTGAACCCGACGTTAGTTTATTCCACCAATTTTTAGCTCTGTCTCTCAGTGAATGAGCAAATAACTGGTGCCTTAGTATTTCCGGATTTATTCTTGGTAATCAAAATGATCCACAAATTTCTTGGAACATTTTTCAGATGTTCTCGGGCATCCTCTATTGCAGCACCACTAAATTGGCCAGCGGAGTTTATCATGCTGAACATAACAAGTTTCAGCTCGAAGTTCTCAACTTCCACGTCTAGCAAGGTGGTCTCCAGTTCAACATGATCATTGATCATGTAGTCACGGCAGGACCTTCGTTCGGCCTCGGCAGCGGCATGTCGTCCATTCCGGTCATCTATGGGAGGATCTTCATCATTCCTCAAGTTATTTACCCCATTATGCATTGCTTCTAAATGTTCCTCAAGATAATCGTTTCTTGCTATCAAGAGGCGGACTCGGTTCCTGAGGTTGCACGTACGTTCAATTTTAGGATCTAGTTCGTACTCAGGTTCTTTGCCTCGTCTAGATCTGCGCATAAGCAAGCGGAAAACCTTGTGAAAAGCACAGGGTAAACAATCCCAATAAAAAAAGTGCAATAAAAGTATGAGTAGAGATATGTTGCCAGTCCCCGGCAACGGCGCCAAAAACTTGTTGCATGTCAAAAGTCCTATCGCAATGTAGTGCAAGTGTACACGACGCAAGTAGTAAAGTGATACTCGAAGTATCGGATGTCGAATCCACAGGGACTGGAAATAGCTTTATCCTCGAATTGCTACACAAGATAGAAAGAAAAGAGTTTAGATTGTTTGGAAAATAATATTGGAGGATGATGAATATAAAAGAATAAAGATTCAGGGTTAAAAGATAGTCCGTTATTGATTTGCTCGGTAGTGCAGGTGTTGTATGGAAGAGAAACTCCTGTTCTGTCGTTTTCCCTGTCGCGGCAGCACCTGTCGTGGCAGAAGTCTGTTGTTGTCGCGACAACGATCACACAACTCTGTACTTCAAGCTTGGCAAGAATCCCTACTACGACTTGTCATATCCCTAGGCCCAAGTACTGTTGATGAACACTTCTTGGATGATACCTCCCGGTGTGAATCGAAGGGTGAACACCAATGTTGTTGAATTCTTCCTTAGTCACTTAACCTCTTCCTATCCCTAGGTCCGAGATAGTTCAACCATAAACTGGAGAACCCGTGCTTACTCCTTTCGTACACTTAACTCTCATGATTAAGTAAATAGTGTAACCCCCTCGTCCCGGTCTGGTCGGATGACCGATCCGAGTGGGCCACACGGGGAAAACCGAAGCGAAACCCATTAAGGTTCCTCCTCGGTTAACAACCCAGAAAATTTCATTTTAATTTACTCTTCTCTAAATGCACACTTAATTCCTATGTGATCACAGCAACGAAAGACGAGCATTCGCAAAACAGTAACTCGAACAACCTAAGAAAAACAGCTCATTTTTATGTAATTTAACAGGCCGTTTCGAAACACCCTCAAGGTGTATCGAAATGCCTTGACCTGGTCAACCCAACTAAGCCTACACGAGGAAGCCGTTTCGGAACGGGGGTCAACCGTTCCGAAACACCATCCCTGGTCAACTTCTCGTGGTCAATGAGATTTGACCGTTTCGAAACATCAAAGGCCCGTTTCGGAACGCCTTTATCTCGCCAATTTCTCAAAATTCCAGTAGCAAAAATGTTCCGAAATGACCCCTATCCATTTCGAAACGGAAAGCCAAATGCAAAGGGACCGTATCGAAACAGGGTAGCCCGTTTCGAAACGCCCCCTGTCTACAGACTCGTTTTGGCTGTTTTAAGGCACAAGGGTGCCCCAAAACACCTCCACAACCTATAACAACACACTAGTAATGAAACTTAAGGCAACCCAACATACAAGCATGCTTTAACATCAACAAAACGAAACTAATCACCAAGGCATAACATCTCAAGCCATACATCCATGCATGTCATTAAAGATATTAAGATTTAACATACCCAACACTTAGGCAATAATGAGCATACATAAAAACTCAAAAGGCCTTAAAAGGCACAAGGCAACATGAGAGGTTTGCATTTACCATCAAGGCAACCTAAACACCTAAAGCATGCCATCACACTCAAACATCCAACATAGTATCACATGCCTTACAATCCATAATCAAACTCAAAACATCCACATTCAAATGAGTCATATAAAGCTCATACAAAAACCCTTGCCACATTGCTAACTAATACGAAATTGATAACCGTACTTGAGCCACATACTTGGAAAGCCCTTCTTGCCTTGCCTCGAGCTAACACCACGCTAATGATCTGCATTGTTGAACATTGAGAGCGTAAGCTATAAGCTTAGTGAGGGTGCTCTAAAACGAAAAACATCAACAATGCAGGGTTCAAGCATGTAAATCCTAATCTCACATACATCAAGCATAGGCATAAAATCAAGTAGACCTAGCTAGTCTTTCAAGTGGCATAATATGGTTTCTCAATCCTACCAAGCTCAATCATCAATATCATCATCATATAACAATACCATATACCACAATCATATATCAACCTCACACATCACAATGTATGAACAAGTTAATTGGCCACTATTAATTACTCCGATTGTGCAGATTTAAACCTCAACAACACTTTACCTCAGTGGGATTACACTCATCACCGGACCTTGCATGTGCGGGATTCCACTCATCGCCACATGCCCTACGGATGGGATTCCACTCATCATCCCGTAGAAATATATAAAAAGCTTCCGGTGGAATGTTACATCACCGTACTCCTCCTTGATGACTTGACGCCATCAAGGCCACATACGTTTTGACTCAATTTGTGTACACACTATCCTAATGATCGATCATTTACAACCGATAATTATTTTAGTGCCAATTATCATAACCACATTATATATATATCATCAACCACCATTCGTGCTCAATCTCATAGATGCATATCAAGATAAACTTACACCAATCAACCACAATCACAATAACATAGTTAAGCAAGCATAAATGCATTCATGGATATCAATGGTTAAACCAACAACTTGAATTAACTATAAGTGGCCTACCAAGCACAGTTCACACACACCCACTACACATACTCGAACCAAACTTAAAACAAGTTGAAACCACTCATCGCCCTTCCTTAGCAATAGAAACGATCCTCCTACGAACCCGGATTCGGTCCCAAAGCCTCTTCCACACTTCCTCTTGCTTCTAGTCAAACAAAACATATACATTATTTCCCAATTCAATGCTAAACTCAACCATCCACTTACTTTGCAAACACAACCCAATTTCCACAAATTCCCAAACCACATAATCTCCCAAAATCCCAATTTTCGTGCTCCCCTAAAGCCTTGCTGAAAACTCAACTTCCAAACACCCAAATGACCTCCAAAAAGTCCCAAATCATCCTCCTAACATACCATAACCATCAGCCCTTAGTTTTCAACCTAAAACCCACAAAAAAATGGTGTTCTTGACAACTCAAAAATGGGTAATAGAGCTCACTTCGGAAATTCATTAAAAATTAACCAAATTTACATATAATGTGTATTTCAACTTGATTAAACAAAGCCCCAATACAATTTATCAAAACCAAATAGAAAACCCCCTTAAAAACCCAACCTTTGATATGAACCCTAATTTTCAAAACCCCATAACTTTGAAATCTAAGACCATGAGTTGATAGGGAATAAAGAGGAGATTAAGAAAACATAATTACCTTTGAAAAACACCTTGGATTGAAGAAGAAAATGAATGGAATAGTAACTTGAATGAAAGAGAGAGTTTGGAGAGGGGAAATGGTTTCCAACGTAAAAAGGGAGATGGGAAAGAGAGAAGACAACTTTTTCTATAAAGTTGTCTTGCTTTTGAAAGTTTTTGGTCTAATTACAACTTAGGTTCTTCCCCTTTTTACAAAAGCTCAATTACACCACATTTTAGGTTGAATTGATTTAATTAAATTTTATTGACTCCAACTATAAACCCAGTTAACTCCTAGGCCCAAAACACGGGTGTTACAAATAGATAATCTTACAATGCTCTTCCGATACTCTTGCAAGATGTTGAAACTAGAATAAGCAAACTTGAAGTTTTATTTCATTGAATAGAAAATTCCTAAAACAGTACAATCCTTGCAACTACTTTACAGAATCAACCCTTAGTCCTAGGGGAAGTTTATAACATGATGAGAAGGAGGAAAATGACAAGGGTTTTGGGGAAGACGACTAGAGATGAGATATCCTTCTCTAGGTCGAATTACATGTCTTTATATAGGCCTTGGGTCCAAGTTTTCTAATATGGCAAGAATACAAGTTCAAACTAAAGTACAACTCTATTTAAGATTAAATCTTTTGAGTAGATGCCTTTAATTCGTCCTCTTTTCTTGCTTTGGGTTTCTTCCTTGAACTTTGGGCTTGGCCTTCATTCTTCTCTAGGGCTCAGAAAAATATAGGAGTGGTCCACGACAGGCCGGCTTGAATTCCTCTATATATCGAGCTCTACTTCACTTTTCCCTTTCACCAACGCTGTCGTCATGGCTGCCACGACAGTGGCCACAACAACATCTTACTTAATGACTCCAGTCCTGTGTTCCAGCTCTGCTCCTTCGTTGTCCTGAGTCTGCCACATCAGATACCTGAAAAAGTAGCCAAAATCAATAGCAACTGTGCTATTTTATCTAATTGTGATGTATATGCGAAACTTTACCTAAATACAATGAATTATGCTTGAATGCAACAGAAATATGGGTTAAATAAGGGGGTAAAATGTAGAATTTTTGCACACTCAACACTTTCTTTACTTTTATAGAAGTGTTTTATGTAAAATTGTTTGTAAAATCGTTGTCGGCAACTTTCCAATTTTCTTGTTCCATTCTCGTAATGACATATCTCATCGAGATCTCTCCAAGATTTCAATCTTTATTTCAGGTACCTGAAACTCTTCAAGAATTTTATTATTAGTTATGCCTTGGATCTCTTTAGGAGCACCCGCCTCCAATATATGACCATCTCATAATACTTTTCATTTACGAGAATTTTGATCATTGGAACCATTTCAACTATCATGCTTCAAGCATGATTTACATCCACTTGCTCTAACATGTAATTTAAACTTAGAGCATTTCAGCTGGTATATAAGATGTTGAGTGTGTAAAAGTTCTATTATTTACACCCTTTTTAACCCATATTTCTGCTGCATTCAAGCATCATTGCATTGCATTTAGGATAGTTTTCAATTAAATATCACAATTATATAAAAGGCACGGATTCTACTAAAAGATGGTGTATTTTGCAGGTAGCTGCCAAGGTTGACAATGAAGGCAGGCGAAGGGCAGATAAGCAGGAAGGCGAAACTGAACAAGCAGCTGAAGATGACGAACCTGTCATGGACCCGTCACGACAGCATGGTGACAGCAGATTATTGAAGAGGAAAAATGAAGTGGACCTCGATAGATAGAGAAAAATCTGCTCGTCTGTCGTGTGGCAGCCAAATAATTTTCCAAGCCCCGGATCAAAAGATATGTCAAGCCAAAGCTCAAAGGAGAGGAAATCCCTAAAAGCAAGGAGGCAGCTAGAAAGTAGGATACTTTAGAGATTTAATCTTTATTAGAGTCTTACTTTTAATTAAAGTTGTAATCCTTGTTACCTTAGATATCTTGAGCCCAAAGCTTATATAAAGGGCATAGATTAAACCTAGGATATAGCCGACTACCCCATAACCGAAACCTAAACCCTGCCGTCCACCCGTCACCGACATGTTCTAAATTCCCCCTAGGGCCACGGGTTGTTTTGTAAAGTAGTTGCAAGGATTGCTTTGTTTTAGGATTTTTCAGTTTCAATAAAATAAACTTCAAGTTCTTTTATCTTGGTTTTAATATCTTGCAAGAGCATCGAGAGAGCATTGTGAGGTTATCTATTTACTTAGCATCGGGAGAGTTAAGTATACGAAAGAGATAAAAGCGCGTTCTCTAGTTTATAGTTGAACCATCTCGTGCTTAGGGATAAGGCGAGGTTAAGTGGCTAAGGAAGAATTCATACACATCGGTGTTCATCCTTCGACTCACGCCGGGAGGTATCGTCAAAGACGTGTTCATCGACAGACTTGTGCCTAGGGATAGGGCAAGGCAGATCTGGGATTCTTGTCAAGCTTGAAGTACTGAGTTAGTGTCTGCTGCCGCGACAACTAACGGACAGACGCCGCGACAGGTGCTGTCGGCGACGGGAGCGACGACAGAACTGGAGATTCTAAGCAATTCAATACCTGCACTACCGAGCAATTCAATACCAGCCCATTCTCTCTATCTTGATTTCTCAATCTTTTATTTACGTTTTACTTTATTATTCGTGACAACTCTTTAAAATATTTCTTTTACTTTGTGCAGTAATTCAAGGTGAAGTCATTAGCCCAATCCCTGTGGAGACGATATCCGATACTTAGTATCACTTTATTACTTGCGACGTGTACACTTGCACTGTAATTGCGATAGACTATTTTACACGCAACAAGTTTTTGGCGCCGTTGCCGGGGATTGGCAACATAACTACATCTTTATTTTATTGCACTTTTTGTTTTTATTTTTTTTATTTTTATTTTTGTTTTTCGTTCTTTGTTTTTCTTTAATTTTTATTTTTGTTTTTCAACTCTTGCTTTTCACAAGGTTCTCTTGTTTATGCGCAGATCGAAAAGAGGCGAAGATCCTGAGTATAAGTTAGATCCGGAAATCGAACGATCATTCAATCTCAAGAAACAGATTCGCCATCTTTTGGACAGGAACGAATACCTTGAAGAACAGCTAGAGCAGATGGCCCGTAACCAACCTGCTGGAGGAGATATACCGCCTGTCGGCGATCCGCCTGGGGCAGGTGGACGACGGTCATGTCGTGACTACATGCTGAATGACCATGTAGAGCTGGAGACCACGCTGCCGGATATTGATGTTGATAACTTTGAACTTAAACCTGTCATGTTTAGTATGATCAACAACGCCAGACAGTTTAGTGGCTCTGCGACAGAAGATGCTAGGGAGCATCTCAAAACGTTCCAGGAGATCTGTGGTTCGTTTAGGCTACCAGGAGTTAGTCCGGAGATACTGAGGCTTTGGTTATTCCCTCATTCATTAAGGGATAGAGCTAAAACTTGGTGGAATAAACTTACACCGGGTTCTATTATGACTTGGGCAGATCTAACTCGTGAATTTTTATCTCGTTTTAATCCTTCACATTTATCTGAGCGATTACGTAACGAAATTGCTACTTTTCAACAGGAAGATGACGAGCCGATGCACGAGGCCTGGGACAGATTTACTACTCTTCTACGGAACTGCCCAATGCATGGATTCCCCGTCTGGAATCAGGTAACTAAGTTTTATAATGCTGCTAACTTACAAACTCGCATTCGCATTGATTCTGCAGCAAATGGACTATTATTGGATAAAGATTCGGACGAGGCACTACAAGTTCTGAAGAATCTAGCTAAGAATGAGGAGCAGTTTCCGACAGCTAGAAGAGGGGGTAAACGGGTACTTGCTGTCAAGGACTATGAGGCTGACAACACTATGAAATCACAGGTAGCATTCCTCACTAAAGCCATGAAACATTTATTAAGTGAAGAGGAAGTACGAGGGTTTGTTGTCGAGGAAATTTGTGCCACTTGTGAGGGAAATCATAGTAGGGATGAGTGCCCTATAAACGTAGAAGAAGGGAAATATGTTGGAAATTACAAGCCAAACTACAATTCCAACAATTACAACCCTAATTGGAGAAAGGATCCCAAATTTTCCTAGAGTAATCCTAACAATGCCCTGAATCCGCAAGCATATAATCAGAATCAGGGGGGTCCTAGATTGTTGACGAGACAGCAACTGCAGCCGCAGAACCTGCCGCAGAACCTGCCGCCTCAACAACAACAGCAGCCACCACCTGCCACGAGTAGTGTATTGGAGCAGACTTTGGCTACCTTTATGTCTCAGACTGGCACTTATATGGAAAATATTAATCAGTTTGTCAAAAAGACGGAAAATTTTATGGACGAGACTAAGATGAGAATGACAAACCATGAGGCCACCTTGAAATCTCTAGAGACACAAATGGGTCAAGTGTCGCAACATATTAAACCGAGGCAGAATGGAGGTTTCCCTAGCAATACTGAAAATGCTAGACCACCCCCTCATGAGCAATGTAAGGCAATTACTACTAGGAGTGGGAAAAAGTTACCAGGGCCGGAAAAAGAAGCTGATACGGAAAAGGACCCTGCTTTGAACAAACCTGCCGAGGAAGCTGCCCCGACAGGTAATAAACAGACTGCTGCCGATGATCCTGTCACGACAGCAGAAGCGACAGAGGAGAAAAAGGAAGATCATCGTCCTCAGATTCGCATGCAGTGGGAAGGACGCATTGCTGATTATCGTCCTCCACCACCTTTTCCTCAACGGATACAACAAGCTAAGAATGAATCTCAACTCAAAAAAATTTATGATATTTTTAAACAGGTTCATATTAATATTCCGTTGTTAGATGCTGTTAGGGAAATGCCAGGTTATGCTAAATTCCTCAAGGATGTTATGTCTAAAAAATCTAAACTTGGGGAATTTGAAACGGTAAGGATGCAAGAGGGTTGCATGAGTATTCTTCATCGACAACCACCCCAGAAAAAGAAGGATCCAGGGAGCTTCCTCATACCTTGCGTAATCGGCGATAAATTTGTGGGTAAGGCACTTTGTGATCTTGGTGCTAGTGTTAATCTAATGCCCAAATCTGTTTTTCAGAAACTAGGTATTGGCAAGGCGCGGCCCACGACAGTTACCCTACAGCTAGCCGACCGCTCTTACGTTCACCCCGAGGGAAAAATTGAAGATATTTTGGTAAGAGTGGATAAACTTATTTTTCCTGCTGACTTTCTTATTTTAGATTGTGAGGCAGATGAGAACGCACCAGTCATCCTCGGACGACCTTTCTTAGCCACGGGAAGATCGTTGATTGATGTGGAGAAGGGAGAACTCACCATGCGCGTGAACGATCAAGAAATTAAGTTGAATGTTCTCCAAGCAATGAAACATGCCGATGTGGACGAGGAATGCAAAGCCATCATCGAGGTGACCTTTGATTACCCCTGCATCAGGTCAGACTGCCGAGATATTAAATTCGGTCACTGCTACGACAGCCATCTACCAACCTGTCACGACAGTGACGACGACAGCAACGATGGCAGCACAGACGACAGTGACCCCTCTGAAACCGATACATCTGATACTGAAGGTCATGAGGAGGTAAACTGGTTAGACCATCGTCCATGTAAGTTATTCGAACCCTTAAATTACACTTCGGATAACCATTTAATCCAAAAGCCCTCCACTGTTGAACCACCTGTCTTAGAACTTAAGCCCCTGCCAGGGCAGCTTAAATATGCTTATCTTGGTTGTGATAACACACTGCCTGTAATCATCTCTGCTAAGCTGCAGCAGGAACAGGAGCGACAGCTGGTCGACATGCTAAGGCAGCATAAAAGGGCGATAGGATGGACGATAGCAGATATCCAGGGCATTAGTCCGGCAATCTGTATGCACAAAATCCTCTTAGAGGAAGACCATAAGCCGACTATTGATGCCCAAAGGCGGTTAAACCTTGCAATGAAGGAGGTAGTGCATAAAGAAATAATTAAATGGTTAGATGCTGGTATTATTTACGCCATCTCCGACAGCAAATGGGTAAGCCCAGTGCAATGTGTTCCCAAGAAAGGAGGCATGACTGTAATAACCAACGAAAACAACGAGTTAATCCCAACCAGGACTGTGACCGGGTGGAGGGTTTGTATGGACTATCGGAAGCTTAACAAAGCTACCCGAAAAGACCATTTTCCTTTACCCTTTATTGATCAAATGCTTGATAGATTAGCGGGTAAATCTTATTATTGTTTTCTTGATGGTTATTCAGGTTATAACCAAATTGCTATTGCACTGGAGGACCAAGAGAAAACGACTTTCACATGCCCCTACGGAACATTTGCATTCAGGAGGATGCCATTCGGCCTCTGTAACGCACCTGCCACCTTCCAAAGGTGCATGATGGCAATATTCTCCGACATGGTAGAAGACTTCCTTGAGATCTTCATGGATGATTTTTCCGTCTTTGGAGACGATTTTGAGAGCTGCCTCGGCAACCTTCAAAAGGTACTTGAAAGATGTGAAAAGGCTAATCTTGTTCTTAATTGGGAAAAATGTCATTTTATGGTAGATGAAGGGATAGTTTTAGGCCATAAGATTAGCTGCCGTGGGATAGAAGTCGACAGGGCAAAAATAGAAGTCATAGAGAAGCTGCCGCCGCCAACAACAGTCAAGGGCATTAGGAGTTTTTTAGGGCATGCTGGTTTTTATAGGAGATTTATTGCCAATTTCTCAAAAATCACGAAACCCCTATGTCATCTCCTAGAGCAGAACCGACCCTTTGACTTTAATGAAGAATGTACTGAAGCATTCAAGGTTCTGAAGGAAAAGTTAGTGACAGCCCCCATAGTACAGCCACCAGACTGGACGCAACCGTTTGAAATTATGTGTGATGCTAGTGACTATGCTGTCGGGGCAGCACTTGGGCAGCGCAAGGACAGGCTATTTCATGTCATATATTATGCCAGCAAAACATTGAATGATGCCCAAGTGAATTACACCACCACGGAAAAAGAGCTGTTAGCTGTGGTGTTTTCCATCGACAAGTTTCGTTCTTACATACTTGGAACGAAGGTTATAATCCACACCGACCACTCTGCCCTCAAGTATCTATTCGCAAAAAAAGATGCTAAACCTAGGTTGATACGATGGATATTACTATTACAAGAGTTCGACCTTGAGATAAAAGATAAAAAGGGGACAGAAAATCGGGTGGCAGATCACTTGTCGAGGTTGGAAACGGGACAGAGTCTACCGCCAGATGAGACACACATATTGGAGACCTTCCCAGATGAGCAGCTCTTTGCTGCCGCACTAGCTGTCGCGACAGCCATAACGGCATGTAAGTCTTCTAACCTTCCCTGGTATGCTGATTTCGTTAATTTTATAGTTAGTGGAATATTACCTTCTGATCTTACTTACCAAGCCAGGAAGAGGTTTCAAAATGATGTTAAACATTATTATTGGGACGAACCTCTTCTTTTCAAAATGTGTGCAGATCAGGTTATAAGGAGATGCATACCACAAGAAGAACAAGAAGACATTCTCCATCACTGTCATGCTTCACAATATGGAGGACACTTAGGAGGAAATAAAACTGCTGCCAAGGTGCTGCAGTCAGGGTTCTACTGGCCGACACTGTATAAGGACGCACAGGAATTTTACAAAAACTGTGACAGGTGCCAGCGGACAGGTAACATCTCGAGGAGAAACGAGATGCCACTGCAGAATATCTTAGAAGTCGAAATCTTCGATGTTTGGGGGATTGATTTTATGGGACCTTTCCCATCTTCTTGTGGAAATCTTTACATCCTCCTAGCAGTGGATTATGTCTCCAAGTGGGTAGAAGCAATCGCAACCCAACGGAATGATGCCAAAACAGTCCAAAAGTTTTTACACAAAAACATCTTTTCTAGATTCGGCATCCCTAGGGCGATTATCAGTGATGAAGGGAGACATTTTGACAACAAGGTAATTGCTGCCGCCTTGAGAAAATATGGTGTCAAGCACAGGATCGCGACAGCATACCACCCACAGACCAATGGACAGGCCGAGATATCCAATAGGGAAGTAAAGAACATTCTTGAAAAAATGGTTAAACCAACTAGGAAAGATTGGTCTTTGCTTCTGAATGATGCATTATGGGCATACAGAACAGCCTTCAAGACTCCATTGGGCATGTCTCCATTCCGTTTGATTTATGGGAAAACCTGTCATCTGCCTGTCGAGATCGAACACAAGGCATATTGGGCGATCAAGGCAGTAAACATGGACTTGGACAAGGCAGGCCAGAAAAGGTTGTTGGATTTGAATGAGATCGATGAAATACGGACAATGGCCTACGACAATGCAAGGATTTACAAGGAAAAAACTAAAAAGTGGCATGACAAGAAGTTGCTGCCACGACAGTTCTGCCCAGGGCAGCTTGTGTTGTTGTTCAATTCTAGATTGAAACTCTTTCCAGGGAAGCTCAAATCTAGATGGTCTGGCCCATTCCAAGTAGTTCAAGTTTTTCCCCATGGTGCCATTACAATTCAATCACTAAAGGACGGGCACCAATTCAAAGTCAATGGACAACGCCTCAAGCACTATCAAGGGACTGAAGCCCCAGGAATACAGGAAGTGGTTACTTTAGGTGATGCCCCACAAGGCATCCCTAATTTAACCTAATTCTCTTATTTTTTATTATTATTATTATTATTAATATTATTTATTAGGAATTAGATTTTATTCGAATAATGTTTTATTTTTAAATTGCAGTTTTTAGGAAATAAAGAAGGCAAGTGAGAAAGAAGAAGTGGCCCAAGCCCACCGCCCATCCATCAGCCCAAATAAAGTCCATTTATAACCTGTCGTTTCGGCTGCCGGCGCAGACGGAGTTGACAGGCTGTCAACAGACGCACAGCAGACGAAGAATCGTGCGGCAGACGCAGCATTAATGTCCGTCAGACGTGTCAGACGCAACATTCAATCTGCCGCTCCGTTATTCCCGCCTGCCGTTGCGCCATTAAATGGGCAGCCCCCGACAGCTATATAAACCCCTTCTACTTTTCATTTTTCCTCACTTCAGATTTTCTCTCTTGCTATTCTCTTCTACTTTGATCTCTTTTCTTTCATTTTCAGCCCTTGCAACCAAACATGTCTTCACGACAAACCCGACAGAACGCTGCTGCCGCCTCCTCTTCCGCAGCAGCATCTCCGTTCGCTAACAAGGAACTGTGGGAAGAGCGCAGCTTCATCTACAACAGAGATGCCCCTCTGTTGGGACTCCGGCCGTTCATCCTGCAGGCCATTACAGCCCAACTGTGGGAAGACTTCGTCGAGCAGCCGGCAGAACTTAACGACACCCTAGTCAGGGAGTTCTATGCGGTGATCGAGAGCAAGACGGCAACATCTGTCACCGTCAGGGGAGTGACAGTACCTTTTACCGCCAGCAGCATCAACCATGTCTTCGGCCTCTTCTTTGGCCCCAACGATGATGCCCATCAACAGTTTTGGGACACCCTTGACGCTGCCGGCCATGATGCCGTCATGAGGGAGTTGACAGAAGCAGGAACGACGTGGAGCACGAGTAAGAAGAACCCCCATTCTGTCAATAGGGGGCAGCTCCTACCTGAGGCAAAGTTATGGAACGCTTTTATCAAAAAGCGTATCCTGCCCTCGTCCCACCATACGACAGTCAACAGGCAGAGACTGGCCCTCATCCACTCTATCATGCACAACAGGCCCATCAATGTGGGCAGGTACATGAGGGACAGCATTCTAGATTGCGCCTTCCGCTCGGACTCACGGCTCTGCCTGCCCTGCACCATAACCGCCCTCTGCCGCTGTGCTGCCGTACCGGAGGAAGCTTCAGACAACATCAAGAAGGGCAGCGGCTGGACAGACAACAACATCTCCAGCCTCATGGAGCTAGTAGTCGTATCGCCCCTCAACGCCTTCGATCCCAACGCCCCTCCTGCCGAGTCGGATGATGAGCCTGCCACCCAGCCTGCCACTGAGCCTGCCCCAGAAGCTGCCACCAACACCGCTCCGGCAGATCAGAACGCCCACATCCTTGCTGCCGTCCTGCGAATCGAGGAACGCCAGATGGGCTTAATGACATTCATCCGAGACTTCTCCAATGCCACGGTAAACTTTATTACCAACACTTTGAATTTTTCGGATGTCTTTTTCCCTACCTTCCCCGCCCATTATTTCAATATCCCATCCCCCACTCCCACACCACCTGTCTCTCCCCATGGAGAATCTGCCTCCTCCACACCTTCCCCGACGGCAGCCGGCAGCCCACCGGCAGACACCTCCCCTCGAGGAACAAAGCGAGCTGCCACTGACGACAGCCCCCTTGTCCGGAGGAACTTGGACAGCGCCTTCACACGGGTGAAGCGTATCAAGCATGTGGCAGACAAGAGAAAGCTGTCCAAGGCCATAATGTCCACCAGCTGGGACAGCAGCAGCAGCAGTTCTGATGTCAGGCTAGTGGAGCCATCTGCCCTTACACCTGCTGACGACCCTGTCCCCCAACCGGAGGAAGATCCTGCCCCTCAACAGGCTGACGAAGCTGTCGATCAACCTGCCCCGGAACCTGCCCAGCCACCTCCTCAACGCAGACGCTACCATCAGATCCGCGTCAGCAGCAGCAGCGAGGACAGCGCATAAAATTTAAGTTTTATTTCTTTTTTTTTCTCCTCTTATTGCTGCCTGCCCTTATATAATTGTGATGTACTTTTTCTTGTTTTTCTAAATCTGTTTTTATGTTGTTTTGCATTGAGGGCAATGCAACCCTTGAGTTTGGGGGTGGCAACCCTCCATATTTAATGGCATCCTTAGCACATCTTTTGTTTAACTGTTGTGTCTTTTTATTTGCCTTTATCTTAAAAAAAAAATCAGAAAATTAAACTGTTGGCTTAAAACTGTGAAGTTAGCTTACCTGTCATGACGGCTCTGTCGTGGCAGCATCTTTAGGACAGGTTAAGGAAAAGTTTAGAGCCTTTCTATAGTTCTGGAAACTTAAACACTTTTGTGACTGTTATATTGCTTAGATTTCTTTTAGCCAAACTAGAATAGGATGCTTAGAACTTGAATAGCCCCTAGAGGTGCCTAACACTGGCTCTAGGAAAGAAGTTTAGTAAAAGAAAATCAAAAACCTAGAGGTGCCCGAAACCGGCTCTAGGAAGCTAACTAGAGGTGCCCAAAACTGGCTCTAGAAAAATTTTAGCTTGAAAATAGAAGAAAAAGAAGCATGAAAATGTGCCTTCTAAAAAAATAAACTTTGGCATAAAAATTCGAGTTAAGGAGTTGAAAATTCTAGTGAAACTAAGAGAGTCTTAGCATATAACTGTTCACAAGCATGCACACACTGCACGAGAGCTATAGGGAGATTCCGGACAGGTCCTAGCCTTTCCGACAGGTTGCTGCCGCCATAGAGAATGAGCGACGGGTAAGGGACAGTTCACTGTTTGAAAGCCAACACAAAAATTTTCATTTTTCTTTAGGTTTAATTGCTTGAGGGCAAGCAAAGACTTGAGTTTGGGGGTGTGTTGAGTGTGTAAAAGTTCTATTATTTACACCCTTTTTAACCCATATTTCTGCTGCATTCAAGCATCATTGCATTGCATTTAGGATAGTTTTCAATTAAATATCACAATTATATAAAAGGCACGGATTCTACTAAAAGATGGTGTATTTTGCAGGTAGCTGCCAAGGTTGACAATGAAGGCAGGCGAAGGGCAGATAAGCAGGAAGGCGAAACTGAACAAGCAGCTGAAGATGACGAACCTGTCATGGACCCGTCACGACAGCATGGTGACAGCAGATTATTGAAGAGGAAAAATGAAGTGGACCTCGATAGATAGAGAAAAATCTGCTCGTCTGTCGTGTGGCAGCCAAATAATTTTCCAAGCCCCGGATTAAAAGATATGTCAAGCCAAAGCTCAAAGGAGAGGAAATCCCTAAAAGCAAGGAGGCAGCTAGAAAGTAGGATACTTTAGAGATTTAATCTTTATTAGAGTCTTACTTTTAATTAAAGTTGTAATCCTTGTTACCTTAGATATCTTGAGCCCAAAGCTTATATAAAGGGCATAGATTAAACCTAGGATATAGCCGACTACCCCATAACCGAAACCTAAACCCTGCCGTCCACCCGTCACCGACATGTTCTAAATTCCCCCTAGGGCCACGGGTTGTTTTGTAAAGTAGTTGCAAGGATTGCTTTGTTTTAGGATTTTTCAGTTTCAATAAAATAAACTTCAAGTTCTTTTATCTTGGTTTTAATATCTTGCAAGAGCATCGGGAGAGCATTGTGAGGTTATCTATTTACTTAGCATCGGGAGAGTTAAGTATACGAAAGAGATAAAAGCGCGTTCTCTAGTTTATAGTTGAACCATCTCGTGCTTAGGGATAAGGCGAGGTTAAGTGGCTAAGGAAGAATTCATACACATCGGTGTTCATCCTTCGACTCACGCCGGGAGGTATCGTCAAAGACGTGTTCATCGACAGACTTGTGCCTAGGGATAGGGCAAGGCAGATCTGGGATTCTTGTCAAGCTTGAAGTACTGAGTTAGTGTCTGCTGCCGCGACAACTAACGGACAGACGCCGCGACAGGTGCTGTCGGCGACGGGAGCGACGACAGAACTGGAGATTCTAAGCAATTCAATACCTGCACTACCGAGCAATTCAATACCAGCCCATTCTCTCTATCTTGATTTCTCAATCTTTTATTTACGTTTTACTTTATTATTCGTGACAACTCTTTAAAATATTTCTTTTACTTTGTGCAGTAATTCAAGGTGAAGTCATTAGCCCAATCCCTGTGGAGACGATATCCGATACTTAGTATCACTTTATTACTTGCGACGTGTACACTTGCACTGTAATTGCGATAGACTATTTTACACGCAACATAAGACTTAATTACTCTCATTGGGTCAATAAATATGTCTTGCAGTTGACATGAAATAAAATGAATTATCTTACGAACTTTTAGTTCATATTCGAGGATCTAGATAATGATAATTCATTTCCTTCTTTATCCAGCTGATTATTCTCTCCCCTTGATGTTGAGAAAAATCATCTAATAAATGATTCTCCAATTAATGTTTAAGAGTTTAAACATAAAAGGAGAGTCGTACTCAATATATATTCTCAGCCCTTTTATTTATCCATTTTGTTCGTTGTGGTGGAGCAATTCATATCGCACATTCAAAAATTATAAAATGGGAAATGTATGGCTTCTGACCAAATACTATAACTCGTTGGCTTTGATGCTTATAAGTGTTGCTATATGAAAACACCATATAAATAATAATTCGTTTGTTCTCATAGTTTAGCTATTAAAGAGGAGACATCCAATTGAAATTTTGCTAAACTATATTTTTCATAATCAATAGGCTTTGTAACAACTGATATAGCCTAAAATATAAATCACTAGCTTTTGCAAGACGAATAGTCTAATTGCATAATCTGAATCCTTTTAGAATCAATCTCACAAACTTCTGGTTGTAAGTTGATAAAACAATGTAGATGCATCTACAAAAATCATATAAAACTTTCCACATTTGTGGATATATGGGCCCACATTTCATTCAGATATGCAAGACATGCAGTCTCAATTTCAGTACAAGAACTTCAAGTTCTAGTTCTTTTGGTAAGTGGGATCAACTAAATCCTTTGAGAACAAACAACAGAAGAACTTCAGGTTCTTTTAGTAAGTGTAATTTAATCAATTCCTTTAAGCAACATAAGAACTCCATGTTCTTTAATAAGCGAAATTTAATTAATTCCTTTAAGAATAAGCACCACAAGAACTCTAGGTTCTTTTAATACACGTGCATGTAAATTTCCATAATTTTCGCATCATTATTGATCAGGACGGTCTAACCGATCATGCCAAATATATACATGTATGTGTATATATATTTCTAAATTTGGTAAACTTCTGGTTTACCATAACACGTGATTCAATTTCACACGTACATGTCTAGTACAATCATCAAAATTATTCATTTGAATAGGAATATATTTAACTCTATCGGAGCTTTCAGTGAAAATTATCTTTTGGTAGCAATATATAGCTCTTCCAGAGATTTCCACTAACTTTTGGCTACCAAAATTAATATCCACGTTGGCTTATTTCAAATGCCAATTGATAACATATGTTATCTATAATTTCCAAAGGAATATTTTGCGAACTCATATTGCTCTCTTAAAATTTCCACTTATAGTGGTGACGATATTATTACCATTTGAGGTAATTATTGCAATATTCGCAATTCTGCACTTTTCATAATGTGCTTTCACTCAAGAATTTATTGCTCTTCTAGAGCATCAATATTTTCAGTACTTTGAGATATAGTACTCACATTATTCTCTTGCATTTAAATGGAAAAATATATCTTATGCTTATGTCGAGCATAAATCGTCACCATATATTGTATTTGACAAGTAATCATGTTAAACAAAATAAATAAATATCATAATATATAAATATAAAACATAAATAATTAATGTATGTAAAATAAATAAACGTAAAGTAAAATAAATATAAATAAATAAATATTTCTCTTCAAAGTTATGAAAATAATTAGAAGATGATTTATTCCTTTTGAGGGTTATAAGAGAATCAACAACGTCCAAATGAGTTGGACCAACAATGTTCAATTAAAGTTGAACTAGTATCATCTTCGTCATGTTTTGCAAACAAAATTTGCTTCTATTTTCTTTCCTTTATCATTTAATGATTCTTTATTTTACAACGTACAACACGTACGAGACTAATGGTTTACAACATCACATTGGTAATAAGAAGAGTTTTACTTCAATAGAATGATCTTTATCACTCTTGTCATCCTTATAACCTCACTACCGGTGGGTAGAAGTATTCTTAAAATTACCGTATTTTTCATGTCTATATTCATAGCCTCAACCACGACCACAACTTCTAATGTGGTTTGTATTTCTTTCATAATATAATCTCACATTCACTTCAGGGAATGGAGTAGAGCCAGTGGGCCTTTGAAATTATCACAGAGAACAAAGATTTAATCCTCGTATGCGACATTGTTAAATCTGTCCACAACGTCCTTTAAAAACCTCCTTTGAGACCAGTAGCCTCGCAGAATGGGATGTCCAGCCAATATACTTGGATTATATAGAAATTATCTCTCTAATTGAATAATGATTTATCATGTTTGCATTCACTTCAGGGAATGAAACAGTTCCAATAATCGCATGGAATAAACATCATGCTTGCATTCACTTTAGGGAATACTCCATCATTGATAATTTGCATGGAATAAACATCATGCTTTGCATTCACTTCAGGGAATGCCCCATCATTGATAATCACATGGAATAAACATCATGCTTTGCATTCACTTCAGCGAATGCCTCCCATAAAACCTTTTGGATCAAGACGAATTTTCGTAACTTGAAATTGGGAGAAGTCTTTGTTTGAGTTTTTCGACGAAGAAGAAATATTGCTTTTGAGCAAATATAAACTTTATAACAATCTTTTTATAGATTAAAATTCATCATGATTTATCGCACATTAAAATCATAATTTAAAGAAAAATAAATAAAATTTACCGATAATAATTTTCCTCTCGAGAACAACGAAGACATACCAAATGAGCGAAATAACTTCTCATAATTTCTTTACGCCATGTCTCTCTGGCTACACTAACACGAGCAACCAATGATTTTTCAAAAATTAAAAATCAAGTTTAGATCAAGAGAGAAAGATAATCGATAATTAAAATATAATTGAGGGAGAAGAACTTATCTTTGATTCATACTAGAATCAAATTCTTTTTGGCAAACTCTTTTTGGATTCGAACGACAAACACCTCAGTTGGTTAGAGTCTCATGTTGATAACATGTTGTGAATAAAATAACGAAGAATAATAATAAGAACAAAGAATAAGAATGGAAGAACAGAGATATGAGAGAAATAGGGAGATTTGTATTATTTTCAAATATAGACTTGTGTACAATGCCTTCATCGAATCATCTATTTATAGGCATAAGAAATACATATTACATTGAACTCTAATTAAATAAGATAATATTCCTAATGATAAAGTAAATCAATCTCCTTAGATAAAGTTCTAATTATGATAAACATCCACATAGATAAATATTCATAACAAATCAATACATGGTAAAAATATAATTTATCCCCTAAAATGAAAATGTAATTAGGTCCTAAAAACTATATAAAATTATAAGTTGATACAATATTAAATTATATTTCGACTCCCATGAAAATTATAATTCAATTTTGGTCCTAAAAAATCTCTTTTAAGAATGAACAAGAAGAAAGTCGACAATTGATTCTTTCCAAAGAATATTTACTTAAATTCGCAAAAAGAAGTTGTTGAGTGGACCAAAGATGACACAAATTCGGAATCTATATCGAACAATTCATGTATTTGTGTCCTGTTCATATTATTTTCTACGAATTCGTATTAATGTTTCGACGTAAGTCGTACTTTGTGACCAACGTCGCCGGATCCCACCGCCGAGTTTGATTGAGGTAGGATAAAATTAGTGCCATTTCTGGGCATGGACAGAAGGAGCGCTCTCCTAGGGGTCTTATTTTTTTAATAATATTTAATCTTAAGATTTATTTTTTTAATATTTTATTATTAGGGGTGGACTCTTAAATTTTTATTTATTTAACACTTATTATTTGGACTCAATTTTTTTCAACATTTGTTATTAGAGGCCTACTTTTAAATTTTATTTTTTCTCAATATTTGTTATAAGGGGTCCAATTTCTTCAATAATTATTATTAAGGGACTATTTTCCCAATATTTATTACAATACTTGTTATTAGATCTATTTTTTTTTCTAATACTTATAATTAGGGGCTCAATTCCTCATATTGGTTATCAGAGACATTCTCTTAAAATTTAATTTTTAATATTTGTTATTAAGGGTCTAATAGGGGCATGATTTTTTTTCCAATATTTTTTATTAGGAACATACTCTTAAAATTTAATTTTTTCTAATATTTATTATTAGAAACTTATTTTTTTCTAATACTTATTATTAGGGGCCACTTATAAAATTTATTTTTAATATTTATTATTAGGGGCTTTTAATACTTGTTATTAGGAGCCTGCTTTTAATTTTCATTTTTTAATATTTATTATTAAGAATCTAATTTTTTTAATTTATCTTTAGGCCACTAAAATTTCAGAAACGGCTCTGGATAAAAGCGGGCAAATTGAGCTGTATCCGTGAGGTGGAGGACCATTTCAAAAAAGCTTTACTACAAATTGCATATTGCTCAAGGACAGCGTTAGGGAAGAACATGTCTATTTTTTTAAGCTCACATGTACGATAACAACATCTTATACGTATCGTATAAGCTGCGTGTGATTGACTCATTCAAAAGTGTTGGTCTTCTATAATTATTAGATGAACGAAGTTGTGAAAGTTATTTATCTCTTTTTTATAATTAAATTAAATTAAATTAAAATATTTGTTGGCAGATGATGTGTACACTCACAATATTTTATATTAAAAAGTCATTTAAAATGTAATTGAACTCGATTTTAATTTTTTTTGAATTATAATAAGGGAGTTAGAGTTGGGCGTAAGAGATAAAATATAAATGTTAAAAGGTAAGAGTAAATTTATCATTAATCTATCTTTTAAGAAAGAAATTATATAAATTAAAGATATTTTTTGTGCGTGGGGAGGTAAGAGCCACTCCTAAAATATACATGGATGAGAGAAGTATTTTAAGAAAAATAAAATTAATTTTTATCCAATACACTCATACTATTGTTGAAATTTAGCCCTAGACTTGAGAATGTTCTAATTAAGTAATTAAAGTAAGGGTAATTATTTTATGCATAAGCGCATGTGGAAATTTTATTCACACAAGCATTTTAGTTTTAGGGCATAAAGACTTTGTTTAGGGTTTAGGGGTTTAAGTGTAGTAGTTTTGAATTTAGGGGCTATTGATAGAATTATAGGTTTATGGTTAATAATTAGAGTTTATAAGTTAAACCCTAAATCCCTAACCATAAACCTAAAACATAAACAATAACTCCTAAATTCTAACTCTAAACCTTAAATTCTAGCTATAAACTATAAATTCTAAACCACTACACTAAAAATCTTAAACTCTACCCACTAAACTAAAACCCTAAACTCCAAAATTGAGCCGCTTGTGGAAATAAAAAAATTTCCACCGCCTATACATGATATAATAATCCTTAAAGTATTACCATTGTATCAATTGATACATATTAAGCAAGCCATTAACTTGAACATTAAATGCGAGTCAAATATAAAATGAAGTATATTTAAACAACATGGATCAATTCGTAAAATAAAAGATGATGTTACTAACATCTAGTAGTAACTGTCACCAACCCCAAATATTCGATTTATTTGGTTTTTAATATATAAAAATTAAATCGACTAAATCAATCGAATACACACCTATAGTTAGTCGCTTAAAACCACCGTGTCAAAGTTGAACAAATCAAACCAAACCCCAAGTCGTGTTTAGGTAGCGGTCTCAACAAGCAAATGTTAACCTTCACCAGCATTTACATGTCTGGATAAACTCTAATCCTGGATAGACATAGGTCTTAAATTTGGACCTACCATGTTTTATGTCCTCATCAAGCAACATTAATAAATAAATCATTTTTTTAATAAAAGATTCTCTTAGTGTCCACTACATAAATTAAATATCATGATTGGTTTTCAAAGTGGACTCAATAATTTTCTTAACCTAACGAATTTGTATACTTCCGGCCAATGGGATGTTGTGTTGTGACTTGTAAGGTCGAAATGGAAAGTAATCAATGATCGTCCATTATCCATGGATGTAAATCCTCTACCCTTTTCGGTGCGCCTATTTATGCCCCACACTTAAAATTAAATTTATGATTTAAGGTTAGAGTTTAAAAAATTTAAGGTATGATATATTTTTTAGGGTATAGGGTTTAAGATTTAAAATTTAAGGTTAGAGCTTAAAATTTAATTTTTTAGTACTTGAGCATATATAAAGGCACCGAAAAGGGTAGAAGATTTTTATCATTATCCATGAGTTTTTTTCTCTTTATTAGTGTTATGAAATTAATACACCAATTTTGTAAACAAACCGGCGTGCATTAAGCAATAATGTTATTAACAACAACATCGTCACATTACGGATTGAGTTTAACTCCGTTGAATATATTACTGGTATAGTATTTAGTAAGACGTAAAATTAAATATATTTAAACGTTTAATATCATACGATTTATACATTAGAAAGGTTTTGGAAGCCGACGCGAAACAAACAAAAACCAAGGCCTCACCTCTATGATTATTAGTGTTTTTGATGGACCAATAATTTGGGCCTAGTTAACCCCACATTGGGCTCAGCAAGAAGTTCAAACCCAACCCAGTGCGACGAGTATATATATATAACATGTTTCTTAAGTTCGTGTTTCAAGCCAATATTTGCACATAAAAACAAACACCTGCAGAAAATAAAAGAGATGTCGCAGTGGATTGACACAAACGAAAAGAGGGTAATCTTTCTTTCATGAAGATGAGCTCGAGGAATCAAAGAACGAGATCCGTTGCCTCTTCGTCGGAAATGCCGAGTACAACGAGTATTCCTGCGAGATACAAGCCTTCTCCAGGACAGAATTCATGGACTGACGAATAGAACGTGCAAGACATTCCCGTGCCTCAACGTCGTTATCGGTTCCCGCTGTTCGGTATCCGGTGAAAACGAAATCGTTCCTTAGCCGACTTCCCAATGTCGATATTTCCGCCTTCACTATCTTAACCGGAAGGGCATCGAGAGCTCGCCGTAGATCGATCAGGATTTCAGGTCTATATTCGCAACAGATAGATGCCTTGAAACGATACGTCCCGACGGCTTCATCGTCATCGTCATCGTCGTCACATGCATCAACTCGGACCTCATCATCATCCATTGGAACAATAAACCCTTTGCTGGCTTCAGTCGCGCTCTTCTTCAGTTGTTTCACTTGTCTAACTACTTCACCAAGTAATGTGGCCTTATCCATCTACAACGACCAGCATTTGACTTTGTTAATTATTACAGAAAAAAAAAACATGGACAATTGATTAATTATTACAAAAGGACAGGTTCATTTGTCAACTGCATTATTTAATACATGAAGACATAGACAGAATCAAGAGCAGAACAGCTGCTACGTTAAGGTTTAACTGAAAAAAACAATATTTTACGAAGTTATATGTCAACTCATTATATTATGATTATGTTAATTGTCAACTAACACGAAGATGTTAGTTGAGGAGAAGTTGAAGGTAGCAACAGAGAGTTGCTAACCATTAACTGATGCAATCCTCTTAGTTGACTCTAGCAATAAAATTCAGAGTTGACCTTTTCAAGAGTTAGGATTAGACAATAATAGAGATAAATTCGTTTAACTTCAAAATTAACATAGATAAGACTTAATTTGAGAGGGGAATGACTAAAATTTGAGAGGAACTGAATTTAATTTGACAAATATTCAAATTGATACGAACTAAAATTATAGCTAGATAAATATTTGAGAGAAACATAGCCTTAGATTGTCTCAATACATCCTCTTTTCTTCTCTTAGAAACATGTTTTGATCTGTATATGATCTTGTTAGAGATAGTAATTAGTTGTTAGTAACCAATTATTAGTTAGTTAGTATCCGTTCCAACTGATATTAACTAACTAATAATTAGTATTTAAAAAACTAATTACTAATGTCTAACGGATGAACTGCTTTTAAAACTTATATGAACTGAAGAACTATAATAATCACATAACATATATAAATCAAATTATAAGTTATGCTTATGTCTTCGGATTGAATGTTAGTAAAAAATTTGATATCTTTAAATTCGATCTTATTTGACTTTAAATATATTCGAAATCCAATACTACTTCAAGTACCTTTTCTCTGTTGGGCAAGAGAGTACGGAGCGTATTAAGATGAGCATTGATCCTTTCTCTTCTCCTCCTCTCAGCCTCGCTATGGCTCTTCAGAGCCGCAATAACTTTCTCTTCCGGCACACTTTTCTTCCCGCCCTTCACCGGCGTCTTCACCAGCTCTCCTTTCTCACCATCCAACACCAACGACTGCGACGCCGCCGCCGACAAAGATCCCCCATAGGAAACCCCATCGCACGGTCCCAAATCACGCGAAAACGGATCGAGAAAACCAGCATAACAATTCTCAAACGAAAAGTTATTGTTGAAAGAGTAAGCAGCCATATAAAACACCAAAAAAAAGGGTAACAACAACAAACAAACAATTCAAAGCTGTATACGAGTTTCTGTACGTAGGATTAGTTTTACGAGCCGGAGGTGAAAGAAAGCAGACCGGGTGGACGTGTGGTGGGGGCGAACCAGAAGGAGAGCTTGTGGAGAGGGAAGTTTTGATGGTTGACGACTTTCTTGTTGTTGTTGATGATCAGAGCTATGGCTTCCATAACGGGAGAGGACAGTTGCAGGGGAGATAGTTTTAAACCAGACGGAAGATTACAAAGAAAACATCCACATCTTCTTCTTGATCATCTTGAATCCCACCATTTCTTCGAGATATGTGTGAATCTTTTGCGAGGTTTGAGACTTTGAATGTCAAAAACAATACGAAAAAACAAGTTTTGTTTTTAGTAGATGGAGATGGACAAACAAGTTGAACAAAACTGTGGTTTAGAACCAAATCCAAGTAATAGAGGGAAGAAGAAGAAGAAGAGAAATTGTGTAGAACACTTTGAGATTTCAGTGTCCAACTCAAGGGACATAAAAAGGTTTTAAAAGGTCAATGCATTGAAGTTAAAGAAGTTCCTTTTTTTTTTTAATTTAAGGTGTCTTAATGGTCTAATAAATCCAAATTACTTGTATAATCACACTTCTAATTTCAACCACACAAAAACCATGGTGTGTTTGATAAATAAATAAAAAAACCATGGTTTCATATACTTTATTTGGTCTGTAATAATTGGGTGTTATATAAAATATGGACATTTTTACTTAAATAATGCACCATTTGTTAAACAGGAGGTTTTTAATTTTGAAAGGAAAGAAAATTGGGAATTTTGGAAGATAGAACGATTGGTAGAAAAAAAAAGGAAAAACACATGCTTATTATAAAAAAAATTCTATATTATTGAATGATACAATACGTTGTTTAAATAGTAATAAAAAAAATTAATATGACTAATTCTTTAATTAACAGCGGTACAATACCTTAATTATAAGGATTTGTTAGTCCCTCACGTTGGAGCATATATATTGTGTATGCCCAACTTAAAAATAAAATTATGAAAAAAGAAGTTTGACAATGCCTTGATAAAGCAGTATGCAAGCTAGTTGTGAGAGGAAACAAGCAACAACTTGACAAGTCCTTGTTGAACCTTCTCCCGAATCAAGTGACAATCTATTTCAGTTTGTTTCGTACGTTCATGATGAACACGATTCTCTGCAAGTTGAATAGTAAAAAGATTATCACAATAAAGGTTTGCATAATTACAAGAAATTTGTAAATCAGAAAGTAAATATCGAAGTCATTGTATTTCACATGTAACAGTAGCTAAAGCACGATACTCAGCTTTACTAGAAGAACGAAAAATAGTATGTTGCTTTTTAGATTTCACATGTAACAATAGTTAAAGAACGAATCGAGAATCTGGACAGGATGCCCAATTAGAATCAGAAAAGACTTTTATTTTAATCTAATTATCAGTAGGGAAAAATAATCCCTGACTAGGAGTACCCTTCAAATAGCTAAGAATTCGATGAGTAGCATCAAGATGAGTGTTAGTAGGTGTAGATAAAAATTGAGAAAGTTGTTGTATAGAGAAAACTATGATAGGTCTAATGGTTTTAAGATACAAAAATTTTCCTATAAGCTTTCTATAATAAGTTATATCCTGTAGAACTATACCATTAGTTTTGGACAACCTTTTAGTTCTTCTAGTAACAACAATAGGAGTAGAAGCAAGCTTTGAACCCAAGAAACCAGTTTCTGTTAACAATTCTAAAATGTATTTACGTTGACAAAGATTAATTTCACCAGCAGACCTAGCAATCTCAAGCCCTAAAAATATTTCAAATCTCCCAAGTCTTTAATTTTAAACGTATCATGTAAAAAAGTTTTAATAATATCAATTTGAGTTGAACTAGGACTAGCAAGGATGATATCATTCACATAAACAACCAAAGTAATAAAGGTACTTCCTTTCCCTTTTGTAAACAAACTAGTATCAGATATGACTTGTTTAAAACACTGTTAAACTAAAGCAGTAGTTAATCTTTCATTTCACTGTCTACTTGCATGTTTTAAACCATAAAGACTCTTTTTTTATTTGTAAACCAAACCATAATTAGCATGTGAGAAACCATGAGGTAAATCTATATATATATATACTTCTTCTTGTAAAAAAACATGAAGAAAAGCATTATTAATATCTACATGTTGTAAAAACCAGTTTTGAGTTGCAGCTACTGTCATTATAGTCCTAATTGTAGTAATCTTAGCAACATTATTAAAAGTGTTTAAAAATCAACCCCATGTTACTGAGTATATCCCTTAACAACTAATCTAGCCTTATATCTATTAAGAGTACCATTTGATTTAAGTTTTGTTTTAAAAATCTACTTACACCCAATTGTTTGTTTACCATGAGAAAGGGAAACTAAATCCCATATATAATTAGTTTCTAAAGCTAAAGTTTCTTCTTTCATTGCATCTTTCAACATTCATGCAAGATAGACTGTTTATAACTTTTAGGTTCAGTTAACATATCAATATTTTTAATAAAAGACTGATGCTTAGAAGAAATATTGTGGTAAGAAAGCGCCTGAAGCAACTGTGTATGGTGTAGTTTTGGCCTTGGGTAGACTGACTTGATAGTAAGTGTATTTCTGTGGCATCTTAACAACCCTGGATGGCCGAGAAGGAGCAAGAGGTAAAGGCTGAACTTGATCAACATAAGCAGCTTGATCATCAGAAGTAGCAGACGAAAATTGAGCAGGAACAGTAGACAATGAATGATCATCAAAAACAGAAGCAGTAGGCAAAGATTCATCAATGTGAGTAACAATAGGTTGTTTAATAGATAAAGAATCTAAGTTAGGACTATTTCTCAAAGAAACAATATTTTCTATAACAGTATCTAAAGTAACATTATCTTCAGCTGTATTATATACCAAGTCTTCCACTAATACAGATTGTTCACAAGTTGGTAAAATTATATCATTTGAAGAAAGCAAGTTTGTCTTCTAAAATTGAAAAATATTTTCATCAAAGGTAACATCCTTCGAAACAAAAACAAACTTGGTTTCTAAGTCAAATAACTTATAACCTTTCATGTGTTTAGAAAATTTAAGAAAAATACAACAAATAGCTCTATGATGCATTTTAGTAGTAGCCTTTGACAACTGAGAAGTATAAGAAAGGCATTCAAAAATTTTATGATGATCAAACCTTGGCTTATTCTGAAAAAAATTCTTCATATAGGGTTTTATTATTTAAAACAGGGGTATGAGTTATGTTTATCAAGAAAGTAGAGTGTAATTTACAATCTATCCAAAAAGTTAATAGTAAATTTGATTGTATTCGTAAAGCTCTAGCAACAGCAAGTAAATGATGACGTTTTCTCTCAACTATGATGTTTTGTTGAAGAGCATGTACACATGATGTCTGATGTATTATGCCTTTAATTATGAAAAATTCAAGCATTTCAAATTTTTTTGCATTATCTGTAACGCCCGGGTTTGGGGCCCGGGAGATATCCGGGTTAGGTAGGCTGGTTCGGGTTAAATAAATTTGGGAAAAACTATTTAAATTACCTATTTTAAAGACTTTAAGAGAAAAGATGAATTTTAAAAAGGGGTCTTTTATTTAAAGGGGCAAAATGAGAATTTTGAGTAAATGATATAAAGAAAAGAAATTTGAAAAGTATCATCTTCTCCAAAAAAATCTCCTTTTCACATAAAACATCTCCTAAACCCTATTTCACTATTCCATCGCCTCAAATTCTTCATCCAAGCAAGATTTTTCAAGGTAATCTCTTCCTTGCTTAGATTCTTACATATTTAACTTGTACCCATTAAAAACTTTCTTTTAAATCCATTAAAATGCATTTTTCGTTTTGGGTTGGAGAAATGGGTATTTTTATGGGATTTTCGTTTGGGTCTTTTGATACCATGTTTAAGTGTGTTTTTAATCATGTTTTGGTGTCTTAAAAATGCTAAAATGGTGGCTAATAGTAGAAAACCCGAAATGAGTCTAAAAATGGGATTTTTGAGTTGAAAATGTAGAGTTTTTGGCTTGGTTTTGGGTTGAAATCGTGGTTGGTGGTTCCTTTGATGTTGGGGGATGTTTCTAGATGATATTGGATGTGTTTTGACGGTTGAAATTGATGGATTCAGTTTGGGTTTTGTTTAGAACGAAATTGGTGAAGTTTTGTGTGAAATTTGGGTTTAAATCAACGTGTTTTGGTTGCAAAGAGTGGATTTCCGGGTTGTTGCTGGTTTACAAGTATATTAGCATCCTAATATTCTGTTTTGGGTTGTCTTGAAGCAGAAGAGAATGATTCGGGTACTTTGGGTGCAATACCGGGTGTTGCGGAGGCTTGAGATCGGTGGTTCGGCTTTCGTTTGGGCTCTATCCGTGAGTGGTAATGTTTTGAAGTTTAAAATGATTCAAAGAGGTTTTCTTGGGGGTTTGGGTGGAGCCTTAAGGGCTAACCTAAACCCAAGTGTAAGTTTGCTTAATTTACCTTCTTTCGTTAGTCGTTGGTGTGTGCGGATATTTGTGTTGTTGTGTGGAATGTGGATTGCTTTTACTATCCATTCTAATGTTGTTGTGTAGTTGTAGTTGATGTCAAGCCTCACGTGATGGCTAGTCGTTGTATACGGTGATGTGTAGTCCTACCGGTAGTGACTAGTAGATGAGTACGGTGATGTGTAGTCCCATCGAAAAAATGCTAGTTGTTGTGTACGATGATGTGTAGTCTCACCGGGATGGTTGTGCATGTGCAAACCACGTTTCGTCTATGTTTCCATTTCGTTGTATCTCTTCCTTAAATGGTCTTGCTTTTAAAACTAAAATATATGTTTTAAACTGCATTGTTGTTGCGTTTTAGAGCTCCGCTCACTAAGCTTTTAAGCTTACGCTCTCTTTTTCCAACAATGCAGATCGTTAGAGACTCCGGGAGGCAAGGGGGCAAGGGAGGAGTTCTTGCTAAGCTCAAAGTATGGTTTTGTGGTTGTAATAATGCTTAGACAATGGGAATACTAGACTTTATGTTAGGGAGTTGGTGTTCAAACTCCTATGTTTGGTTTTGTTTAGGTTGCTAGCATGTTTTAAATGCTGATACCATGATATGTTGAGGCTTGTTATGGCTTTTGGTAGATTACCTTGCATCTTGACTTGTTGGTGTTTTTGAAGCTAAGTGTTCTTATGTGCTTTGGGTTGAGATCCATTTTTTTGCGTTTATGCATGTTTGAAGTCGTGTTTAGGGTGTTTTTGCCTCTAGATTGTTTGTATGATAAGTTGCTATGTGGTTTGTGAGGGTTCGGGGTAAGTTTGGGAATGTTTGGAGATGCCGAAATGTGTTTTCAGGCCAAACTGTGTCTAGGAGTTTCGGAACGCCTGGTATGGTTTCGGAACGGTCGAGCTCTAGGGGTACCCGTATCGAAACGGAGGTGATGCCGTTTCGGTACAATTTGCCACTGGAGGTCTCTGTTTCGGAACCATGTAGGGCCCTTCCGGTACGTTTGGCCACTGGAGGCTCCCGTTCCATAACAAGGTGGGACTGTTCCAGAACGGCTTGGTGCTACTTTTTGAATGAAGCCCGCGTTTCGGAACGGGCAGGCCTGTTTCGAAAAGCAGACAATTAAAACGGTTAAAAGGCATTTTCGGGGGTTTCCAAATGTTATGTTTTAGTCCCTAATGCTCGTATGCTTCCTAAATGAGTTATATGTGCCCCTTTGTGATGGTTTTGCCTCGTGAGCATGCAATTTGACAAATAAGCTACTTGGTAAGTTTAAGTTATCATATGCCTTTTGATTTGGTTCGTATTCCGTTTTCACTTTTTCGTTGTTGCCTTCACACGTAGGATTAAAAGTGATATTTAGACAAGATAAATAAAAATGAAAAAATAGGGTTGCTAATCAGAGTGAGGCTTTAACGGGTTTTACTTTGGTTTTCCCCGTGTAACCCGTTCGGTTCGGTTCGGTTTGTTGGCAAGGCTGCGACGAGAGGGTTACATTATTTGTCCTAATACATTTGATTTTCTTAGAATATTGAGTTTCTATTAAAAAATAGAAGTCAATTATTAAGGTTCTAACCTCAGACTTATGTTTCATAGGATATATCCACACAAATATGCTCTTATCATCAACAATAGTCAAGAAATAAGTGTGACCATACATGATTTTTATTGGAAAAGGTCCACATACATCCATGTGAACTAGATCAAAGGTAGAAGTAGTTACAGAAGTACTAATTGGAAATGACAGTCTCTTATGTTTAGCTAAATGACAGACATCACAGTCAAAATGAACAATAGAAGGAATTTCAGTATGTTGTTTTGAAAAATATTACATTTCTATGATGAAATGGATGACCTAATATAGCATGCCAAGTATTGAAAGAAATAGAACTTGCAACATTACAGAGAGGAAAAACAGATTCTTCAGCAGAATGCAAAACTTGAAGCTGATATAAACCATGCTGTAGTTTAGCTAAACCAATCGTCTTTCAGAGGTTGATATCCTGTATACAACATATATCATTGGTGAAAAATAATGAAATATTAGAATGAGCAGTTAACTGAGATACAAATATCAAATTAAAATAAAAAAGGGAATATGAAGAACATCAGGTAAGATTAAAATTACAGTAATTTTAACAATTCCTATATGCAAAACTTTAATCAAATCTCCATTAGACAATTCAACATATTTATTTTAAGCTACATAATAAGCATTGTACAAATCTAAACAATTGACTATATGATCTGTCGCCCTTGAGTCAATAATCCAAGAAGTGGCAATACTATTAGAAACAAAACAAGTTAAAATGTTACCTGGTTATCAGTAGGAGCAGAAACATATGCAAAATTGGAAGAAAGAACATTGACATTGAACTGAAGAACTAAACTCTAAACATAAGCACTTCTTTCTTGCAATAAGGATATCAAACTTTCACATTGTTCTTTAGTAAAAGAAACATTACTAGCCTCAATCTTTGAGCAAAAAATCACTGTGAGAAAACCTTTCAGAATTCGAAGTTCTTATCTGATTTGCTTTACTAAAAGATGGTTTATATTTATACCCAGGTGGATAACCATGTTTCTTATAACACTTTTCAACGAAATGACCATATAAGACACAAAAGATACACAAGGGCCTTCATTCCTAGAATTACCAAAACTATTATTGAACTTTTTCTGAACCCTATTGTCATATCTAGCATTAGAATCTTCTCTTTTCGTATTACCCCTATCGACAAGAAGGGCATTAGAGTCATGAGAAATAATGGATGGAACAGACCTTTCATGTTGAATGACTACTAAAAATAATTCATTAATCGAAGGGAAAGTCTTTATCATAAGAATTTGGGACTTAGGAACTGAAAACGAATCATTTAATCCTCTAAGAAATCGAAGAGCGAAATCTTGTTTTCTAAATTTCACGGCTAAAAAATCACAAACAGAGAGAGGCTTAAGATTACACAATTCATCCCAAATGACTTTCAATTGAGTATAGAATGTAGTGATAGAATTATTACCTTGATTTAAAGAATAAAATTCTTGCTGAAGATCAAAAACCCTAATCAAATCACCTTGATTAAAACGATCATACAGATCGGTCCAAAGCTCGTAGGCAGTGTCGATCCAAGACACTCTGGGCTATCTTAGGACTAATCGCACGTTGGAGCCAAAATAACACAAGGTTGTTGCACTTGACCTAGGCATGGAGTCGATCATCGTCTTCTTTAGGTTCTTTGATGGAACCATTAACAAATCAGAACTTGTTCTTCGAGATCAACGACATACGCATCGAACACGCCTAACCGTGGTAGTTACTACCGGTGAGCAAGGCAGACGTTAAAACAAGAGCTGAGTTTTCGTTAAGGTGAATGTAATACTCGTAAGACGAACCATCGTTTCAGAATGCTCGACTCGAATTGGAAGAACGTGAAGCGTCGTTTGATACCATGTTAAACCAAATGTTTTCAATTTTGAGAGAAAATGAAATTGGAACTTTTGGAAGATAGAACGATTGGCAGAGAAAAGGAAAAACATGTGCTCTAATTTTATGAAAAGAAAAAAAAACTGCTATATTATTAAATGATACAATACATTGTTTAAATAGTAATAAAGAAAACTAATCTAACTAATTCTTTAATTAACAGCGGTATAAAACTAACTTAACAGCTGTACTATACTCTAATTATAAGGATTTGTTACCATTTTCTTAGATATTTATTCTTATAATGGGCCTATGTAGTACTCAATCCAGATTAGTCAGTCAATGAGTCGGATACTGATGGTTAAATAAAAATATTTATTGAAATAATATTTAGAAAAATAACGTTTCTTGTCCCTATTAAAATGATGTATGTTGTTTTTCATTTCCTACCATGCCATCAATAAATCTAAAAATCGTAAAAAAGTCAATATTAACATTTCGTTAAGAAAAAGTTAGCTAAAATTTTAATTTTTTCTATGAAGTAGCAAAAAAGAAGAAGATAAAATAGCCAACGCCAACTTAAATGTGTCATTACTATTAATAACATTTGGGTCAATTTGAGAAAAAAAGGTTCGAGGGCTAAAAAACACGATAAAAAGTGTAAAGGCTAAAATGACTAAACCGATAGAGTTGGGGGGCAAAAAAGTCATTGTACCATGGTATAAGACATTAAAATATTTAAAAGTAAGTGGCCACCACTTGACCCTGACTACTTTCATCACATTATTAATATAATATTAATCACATTAAGAAAAAAGGAGCAAGACAAAATTTTAGTGGAAGACTTTCTTTATAAAGGCCATGTAGGTCTTTGCTTTGTCATCATCTCACTATTGAAGTGGTCCAAGTTTCCTTATTGGCACCAAATTACATATATAATTATGGGTTAATTAGTCTAGATTCAGTGCATTTTGAAGATAATATTTATCAATTATTTGAGCTTTTGTCTTTAAGTTTGTAAGTTGATTACCTAACTTTTATCACCAGTTTGGCATATAACCCCATTATATATTGGGTTAGGATTCACATACTTTGTGTAAAACTCAATTTGTTTTATACTATTTTTGGACCGTTAGATGATAATAATAAATGGTTAAGATTATTTCTTTAACTTTTTTTTCCATATGATAATCTTCACATTTTCTACTGTTAATCTAATCCATCCATCCATTTCACCCATCCAATGGCCATAGATTATTGTAAAACTAAATGAGTTTTACACCATGTAACTGGATCCCATATATATATATAGGGTTAAGATCCACTTAGACCGTGTAAAAGTCAATTACTTTTACACCTTTTTTGGACCGTTGGATAATGGTAATAGATGGCTAAAATTATTTTTTTTTATCTTTTTTTCCTGTGATAATCTTCACATTTTCTACTGTTAATCTCAACCATTCATTTACCTTCATCTAATGGTCTAAAAAATATAAAATTTTCAAGTTTTATATAATATAAGAGGATCCTATCTCATATATATATATATATATATATATATTACGGTTTAGGTTAATGCAAAATATAAACAATTGATCATATAAGCTTTATGATAAGTGGTTAGAAGATGAATCAAACAACTCTATTTTTGATGTGATGCCTTTGAAACGTTAACCTTGAAAAGGGTTAGTAGCATGTCATTTTCGTGCTTGATAGTGGGGTTTTTTTTACTCAAACCCTAATTTCAATTTTGATTTTTTCCCTTCCAAACGGAGATTGATATGTTAAATTTATTATACATATAGATAATATTTTAAATTTCGAAAATAAAGTTATTATTATTTCTCTTCTAATTGATATATAAAAATATAAAAAAATATCGTCGATGGAGTCTATTGAAACGACAAAATTATTAAGGATTATTACAATATTCACTGACGGTAGAATAAAATCATTCCACTGGTGAGATTATTTTAGGGTTTAAATATTTAATTTAGAGTTTAAGATTTAGTGTTTATGTGTTTAGGGTTTAGAGATTTAGTCACAGTTGTAATGATAAAACTATTATTGATTAGTATTTTATACACCGATGGTGGAATAAAATTATTCCAAAAGTGAGATTATTTTAGGGTTTAGAGTTTATGGTTTATTGATGTAGTCGCAGTTAAAAATGATAAATTATTACGAATTATTATCCTATACACACCGATAGTAAAATAAAACTATTTTCCGAGTGGAGTTATTTTAGGGTTTGGAGATTTAGGGTTTAATCGACAACTTATGAAATAATAACTCAACTATTATTTATTTTGAAGGATTCAATTTTTATCATATATCATCTACCTGACGTTTCTGATTGAATTTCAATTAATTATCACTTATCACTGTCGAAGAAGCCACCCTACCAATGAGATAAATGTAGTTTCGTTATCACTTTCAAATTGAATCTGCTTCATTTGTTTAGGTTTCTTACATCATGCAACTGATAGCAATGTAATACTAAAATGTTGGGTTTGTTGTAATAATAATACAGTTGCAGTAATCTTGTGGCTAGAAATTGAAACTGTTCTTTATTTTTTAGGGGGGGGGGGGGGGGGGGGGGGGGGGGGGGGACGTCAATTGCAAACAATTTATTTATTCCAGAAAAAAAAGAGAGAGATAAAAAACAATCCCAGTGTTGTTCAAATATCAATTTGGCCACTAAAGTTGGGGGTGGGTGACAAACCAGAAAGCAACTGGATGTAAAAGTAAAAAAGTAAATAATAAAATGGATGTAAAAGTACACAAATAATTACTAAACTGAGTAAAAGAAAAAAAATTTGGCCACTAAAGTTTAAAAGTTGTAAAATGATCATTAAACTTATCAAGCCGTTTCAGAATAGTAAAATTTTTTGACAAATTTTAAAGATCATTTTGTAACAGTTCAATAAGTTTAATGGACAGTTTATAATTTCCAAAACTCCAATGGTGAAAAAAATATTTTTTATTTAGTTTAATTGACTATTTGTGTATTTTACCCAAAATAATAATGAAATGCAAAATCTTGGACCTCACCATTTCACTGGACACTAATGTGGCTAGGCAGTGGCGGAATATAGGGGTTAGGGGTTTAATCACTGCCAACTTTTTTATTAGAAATAGAGGGTAAATTTTTTTTGCCCCTGAACGAAAACCCTAGGATGAGTTTTAGTTTTTTTCATGTTTCTCCGGAAATCAATGATACGCAGCCGACAGCTCTGTATAACGACTCCAGCGGTCAGCCGCCGGGAGGAGTGGTCGACGTCCCTATACCAGCACCGTTAGAGAGGTCGGAATCCCCTGTTGCTATGGAGGCCCAACCGATCTTGAAGAAGTCGCGGGAGGATGATGGCTTGCATGCTATACTCGACGTTGATATGGTGAATGATGGGGCTGAGCATGCTGCGAGGGAAGGGCTAGGGGCTGAGCGTGGTGGTGCTTCTAGTGACAGGAGGTCGTATGCGGCCATGGTGGCGGGCTCATCGATGGGAGGGGGTGGTGCACTCGTCGGTGATTCCGATGAGGGAATTGAAGTGTTGGATACGGATTTTGTGGTTGATTGTAGTGGTCTTTTTCCTAGAATTTCGTTTTCGGAAAGAGTACATTCGCGAATTGACGATAGTATGAAAAGGACCATCATAGTTCGACCTCTTGGGAGAACGATAGGTTTTAAGACATTGGTTAATTGGGTGCATGCTATTTGGAAGACGGAAAACAATTTTCAGGTTATAGACTTGGACAACAACTATTTCCTGGTTAAATTTGAATCTGATGATGACTATACTAAAGTGCTTACGGGTGGTCCTTGGACATTGTTCGGATGTTACTTAACAGTGCAACCATGGTGTAGAAGTTTCTCGAGGCGGAAAAACATCCTTCTCAGGTGGTTGTGTGGATCCGCCTGCCGGGCCTCCCTTACCGATATTATTCGAAGGCTTTATTCTGAAGGATTGCGGATGTTATTGGACGTGTAATCAAGATTGATTATAGCACGTCGTTGGGTGAAAGGGGCCGTTTCGCGAGACTTGTTGTGGTTGTGGATCTTAACAAACCTCTGTTAGCATGTATTGGGATCGACGATTTTGTCCAAAAGCTTGAGTATGAGGGACTTTATCTGATCTGCTTCAATTGTGGTAGGTATGGACATTCTGTGGAGTTGTGCACGAATGGAAATAATGGTTGTGAGAAGGATGCGGAACCGCAATCGGATAATAACACTTCGGAAGTGCCATCGAATGTTGAGATATCTAAGGAGGATTTATTTGGCCCTTGGATGGTGGTTGAGAGGCATCGTCGTCGGCCATCTCGGATGACTGAAAAAGGAGATGATGACGACCATGTTGATCGAGGTGGGTCTCGGTTTGGTGTGTTGCAAGGCTTACGTGAGGAGGATGGTGTAGTGGCTGAGGGTATCAATAAGACGAATAAGGAGGTGAGTCATCAAAGGCGGATGATGGACGTGCATGGCAATGTAACTTCGAAAGTAGCGACTGCCGCCAAGAGGCCAAATCCGAGTGCTGTCGCTAGGACTAAGCCGAGTGTTGTTACTGGGACCAAGTCGAGTAGGAATGTGCCTCGTGACGTTGGACATGACGGCCCGGCTAACGCTGGACGGTTGGGATTAAAACTCGATGGTGTAGGGTGTGGTGCAAGGAGTGTCGACAAAGGAAAAGGGGTTGTTTTGGATGGGGCATTTGCAGGGGGTTCGGAGACTTTGCAATCGATTGGAGTACAAGGTGACGCTGGGCAGGGTTCGTCAGATACCTTGGGGGCTCAAACGGTGGTTGTAGTGCCGTCAGTAGTGGGTATTGATACGCAAACAGTTCCACATACGCCTGAGATTGCGTCGGGTTCTCATAGGGCTATATCCATTAAGAAGGGGAGGAATGACTTTAAATCAACAACACGATTACGTAACGGATTAAGCTCGGGTAAGAGTGGGAATGTTCTAGCTGCGGTGCAACGGAAAAGCCTAAAGGTATCGAAGAAATCATAGTCACGAGTGCCTCTACGTCCTGTGTTAACGAAATGGGTTTCTTCGCTCTCTTCAAAGCTTGATAAGTTTCAAGATACTGGGCAAAAACACACAGAGGTTGCGGATGAGTGTGCGCGAGATCAAGCGGTGTATTTCGATATGGAGGCGAGTGTTGGAAATGGCATGGATGTAGGGAAGGAGAATCTTCCTCCCTCTCAGTAAGGTTATTTTTTCTTGGTTTTGTTTTATAATGAATATTATGTTTTGGAATACCCAGGGCGCGGGAAGCGCGGAATTCAGACGTCACTTTAGAAATTTTGTACGATCTAACAATCCACAGATGGTGGCTTTGTTTGAACCAAGGGTGAGTTATGGTGAAGCTGATAGAGTGATTTAGAGATTTGGGTTTCCGAATTCGTTTCGTGTTGAGGCGCGAGGCTTTAGTGGTGGTGTTTGGCTGTTGTGGCGGGATGGTTTGGATGTTGTTATTCTTTCTGTGTCTAATCAATTTGTGCATGGGAAAGCTCGTGAGGTTAGCTTTGAGACTTGGTGCTTTTTTACTATTGTATATGCTACTCCTAATGCTTGTGTTCGACGACATTTGTGGGATAAGTTACTTTTCTTAATCCTGGAGATGAGGTACCGTGGGTTTTAGGTGGTGATTTCAATGCGATTCTTCGTAAAGAGGAACATTGTGGTGGTTCGAGTGCTGTTTTAGGGACTAGCTCGCTCTTTCAAGAGTTTATCGATATTGCGGAGCTGATGGAAATAGAATATAAAGGGGATGAGTTTACCTGGTGTCGGGGTAACCTGTATCAAAGGCTTGATCGATTTTTGGCTAATAACGCTTGGCTTGTGAATTATCCGCTGACGATTGTTGTACACTTGGATCGTGTTGGTAGTGACCATTGTCCACTACTTGTTAAGCCGGGTGGTACTATGGTTTCTAGCATGGAGCGTCAATTCGGTTTTTGGCAGCTTGGCAGGACCATTCAGATTTTCATGCTCTTCTTGAGTCTACTTGGGATGATTCGTCCTCGGTGGTGGATAACGCTCAGAGATTTCTGGAGGTGGTTAAACAATGGAATGTTGATGTGTTTGGACATATTGGGCGGAAGAAAAAAAGGATTTTAGTGAGGCTTCGGGGTATTGATAAGGCTTTGCAAAGATCGTAGTCGGATTTTTTGATTGATTTGAGGAGTAAATTGAGGGCTGAGTTAGATATTATTCTTGAGCAAGAAGAGTCGATGCGGTTTCAGAAATCAAGCAGTCAATGGATTCTGTTTGGCGATAAGAATACTCGGTACTTTCATGCATCTACGATGGCGCACCGAAGAGCTAATATGATCGTAGGACTCAAGTCGAGTAGTGGGTATTGGAATACGGATCATGGGGCTTTGCGAGCTGAGGCAATTGATTTTTACAGGAAACTGTTTACAGCTTATCCGAGTTGTGCTGGTCAGTACCATATTCGCGGATTGTTTCCCAGGATAAAGGACAGTGTGTTTCGGTCGTTAAATGCGCCGATTGCGGATGTTGAGATCAAGGCTGCTATTTTTGATATGGATCCGTGGAAAGCCCCAGGCATTGATGGGTTGCATGCGGCTTTCTATCAGCGAAATTGGGACGTTGTGAGGAATAGTGTGTGCCAATGTATAAGGAGTATTTTTTCAGGGGAACCATTTCCGATAGAGATTAATAGAACTATTATGGTTTTAATTTCAAAGGTTGCATCTCCTGAGACAATGAGCCAGTTCCGGCCTATAAGCCTTTGTACTGTTCTCTATAAAGATGTTACTAAGGTAGTGGTTAATCGAATAAAGCCCTTTCTTTCATATTGGATCTCGGAGAGCCAAACTAGCTTTGTCCTCGGGCGTGCTATTTCTGATAATATCATCATTGCCCAAGAGATTGTTCACTCTATGAATCGAAAAACAGGAAAACACGGGTGGATGGCGTTGAAGATTGACTTGGAGAAAGCGTATGATAGAGTGGAGTGTGGTTTTATCGACGGCACTCTTCGTGATATTGGTTTTCCTGATGATATCCGTGAGCTGATTTTACAATGTGTCTCTAGTGTTTCGACCCAGATTAGTTGGAATGGTTCATTAACAGATTCCTTCTCGCCTTCTCGAGGTATCCGACAAGGTGACCCCATTTCTCCTTATTTATTCGTGCTCTGTATGGAAAGGCTTAGCTAGGCGATAAACCAGAAAGTGGCATCGGGTCAGTGGAAAGGGTTTTGCACATCTGGGCGCAGTCCGGTTATATCCCATTTGATGTTTGCGAATGATATGGTTCTCTTTGTGGAGGCCTCTATGGAACAACTGGATGTGATTCAGGAGGTCCTGATTGACTTTTGCAAGTTTTCGGGTCTAAAATTGAATGTGCAAAAGTCAAGTATTTTTTTCTCTAAGAATGTATCTCGTGAGATGCGTAGTTCGTTAAGCACTGTGGTGGGCTTCTCTGAAGTGACTGATCTTGGGCGTTATCTAGGCATTCCCATGTTACACCGAAGAGTCTCTAGATCGACTTATTCTTATTTAATACAGAAGGTACGTGACCGACTGTTAGGCTAGAAAGCTAAATTGTCTTTTGCGGGTCGGGTAACTCTTGCGAAGGCAGTATTGTCTGCTATTCCATATTATGCCATGCAATCTACCAGGTTACCTATTGGTGTGTGCGATGAAATTGAACGCTTGATACGCAATTTTGTTTGGGGGAATTGTGATGATAAGAAAGGTGTTCATTTGGTGAATTGGGAAGAGTTATGCAAGCCGTTGATTTAGGTGGGCTGGATTTCAAAAAGCTAAGAGTGCAAAACGATGCGTTTCTAATGAAAATTGCGTTTAATTTAATTGATAAGCGGGGACAGCTCTGGATGCGTTTTCTATGCGCAAAGTATAAGTGTAATGAGATTATGCTGGTATCTATTCTTCGAAGTAATTGTTCTCACTTGTGGCGTGGTGTATCGACGATTTGGCAAGATGTTTGTGCTGGTATTATTTGGAGAGTTGGTAATGGGGAATGTATTGATTTTTGACACGACGATTGGGTGCGTGATGTCGGTCCCCTCGAGTTGGTTGCTACGGATCCGGAGCTGATTCCGGATTACTTTACCTCCCTAAAAAAGATGAGCACGAGTGATGGTCGGTGGGACATGGGCCGATTTCAACATGCTTTTGCTATGGATGTTGTCAATCAAATTGTGGTCGTTAAAGCCCCCGGAGACAGTGATGTGGTTGACTCGCCTGGGTGGAGGTGGAATGACAATCTGTCATTTACGGTGAGATCGGCTTACTTCATGAAACAACCACAAGGTGCAGCTCATGGGAATGGAGTTTGGCGATTGTTGCAACGTTTTCAAGGTCCGCAACGTATCAAGCTTTTTATGTGGTTGGTATGCAAGGGTAGGATTTTAACAAATAGTGAGCGCTTTCGAAAACATATGGCGGAGTCGGCAGTGTGCTTGGTGTGTGGGGCGAGTGAAGAGGACGCTGATCATCTTCTACGTCATTGCTCAATGGCGAAATCGGTTTGGCTAGGATTGGTGTCGCCTGCGCATCGGTTGAGTTTTTCAGCGGTTCGACGGTGGAGTGGATTGCCACTAATTTGCAGCATGCTAACACTACATGGGGAGGGGATGATCGATGGGATATCTTGTTTGGTTCGTTATTTGGCAGTTGTGGTTAGCTAGGAATAGCTTCACCTTCATGGATATGGCTAGGGGGATGATGAGGTTCTGGCGCGAAGCAGGCGACTTGTACAGGAGGTGACACGAGCCTTGTTGAATCACCGGGCAATGCCGTGTCAAGGAGCGACCAGCCGACAGCATCATCGGCAATGGCTGCCACCGACGACTACGACTTGGAAAATAAATGTCGATGGTGCTTGCGATAAAGGGTTGGGTTTGGCGTCATATGGAGGTGTTATCCAGAACGTTGCAGGTACGTGGGGTGGTGGTTTTTCGAAATTCATAGGACGTTGTAGTGCTTTTGAAGCGGAGCTTTGGGCGGTTCATGAGGGGTTGGCCTATGCTTTGCATCGTAATATTGATGTAGTAACCGTGAAATCTGATTGCTTTGAGGCGATCCGCATGATGTAGAAAGGCGATGGTAAGGTTGGTCAGTCTTCGTTGTTGAGTGCGATCCGTAGCTTGATACTAAGGTTCAGGATCTGTGAGTTTCATCATGTCTTTCGAGAGGCTAACCGGGTTGCGAATGTTCTTGCTAAGTTGGGGCCTTGGCAGGGTTATGAGGCGACATATTATTGTTATCCGCCTGATGCGGTGCTGGGTTTGTTGCATGATGAATTGCCTAGTTCGGGCTAGTATTTTATGTCCATGTGTCGGATTTTCTGTTTGATGTAATGCCATGGTGAGTACTCTTTTCCTCCATCTAGGTTAGAGAGGTTTTTAACGAGACTCTCCATAGTATCTTTCCCCTTTTTAATCAAATTTTTTTACCCCTTTTATGCCCCACACTAAAAATGACTTAAATATTAAATTTTAAACCCTAGTTCTAATATTCACATCCTAAACCTTAAACCCTACACCCTAAAAATACACCCACCCTAATTTCCTAAACCCTAACCACATCCCTTAATATTAAACCCTAAACTCTAAACCCTAAACCCACTATTTTAAAGTGTGGGCATAAAAGGGCAGACGATTTCCATCCAAGAATAGGATAGATTTTTTTTAAAAAAAGATAAAATTACTTTTATAATCCCTTCAAAGTTTGTAAAATTTTAGTATGACTCCTCTTAAAATTTTTAATTTCATTTTACCCCTTTATAAATTTTTAGTTTTTTTAAATTTCATTTTAGTTTGCTTTATAAATTTTTAGTTCCGCCATGTGGCTAGGAATCATAGTTTCTGATCACACAAAGAATTGGTGAGAGCAAGTCCTTTATGAGTGTTCATCGATTCTAGAAGGATTTATTATCATATTTTCAAGCAATTTTAGTCAAATAATACAATAATAAAACTGTTGTCAATGATAAAACTAAATAAATAAACATATTTAGTCAAATAATAAACTAATAAAACTAATGGGTAAGGTTCATAAAAGAGTCCATCAGTCTGCCGGCCCAAAAGACTTGGTTGTTTACTGACCAAGAGCCCATCTTATTATTTAAACCTTTAACAGGATTTTTAAAGCAAATTATTTATATTTATTTTTCAATTTTTGATATATTTATATCAATGTCAATTTTTGTAACAAAATAAAAAATTTAATTATCACGGAGTATCTTTTTGAAATTTTGGTTATAAATTGAATTTTTAAACAAAGTTTAGTGATATTTTTGTAATTTATCTAATTTAAATTGAGGGTTATAATTTGAGAACACATTATGGAAGTAAATCGAAAATAAAAATAAAAATATTTAAAATATGAGCAAGATTCAACTGAAATATTCAAAATTTTCCCGGCCTATTTTAACTTAGGATTATTATTTTATACACAGTCGGTGGAAACTTTAGTTTCTACAAGAGGGTTAATATAGGGGTTTAGATTATAGGCTATAGAATTTAAGGTTTATAGTTAAAATTTAGGGTTTAGTCTTTAGGGGTCTAGGATTCGAGATTTTAATTTTAAATTTTAGCCTTGCATTATGCACGTTTGTGTAAAAAAAACTTTACACCTCATGCGTATAGAATAATTGTCCTTCAACTTTATAATATGTTTTTTTCTTTTCTATATAACATACATAAATTAAATATATTTTAATACAACCAATGAGGTTGCTCGGTTGGTCTAAGTGATAAGCAACTTTGTATCGCTTACGTAAGTTTTAAATTCGAAGTGTTGTGTATACAAAAAATTTCGGCTGAGAGACTCACCAACCGAGTTAGGTGTGCGACGCAGGTTGGTTTACTTAGACTTAAATCGAACGAGGTAAAATTTAAAATTCATATGCGACTCTACTTAAACAAGTATATATAAAGTAAAATTAGTAGTCCACAGTGTTGAAAAATCACGACAAAGTATTATTCGTTGGCGTAGCGGGAAAAAATGGTAGTACAATTTCAGACTTAACTTTCTCAATGAGGGGTTCTAATTTGTATAGTTGCAGATTTAGATTTCATGTAAAATGCAATCAGCTAACTTGCTCCATCAGACCATCTCTTTATTTATTTAACGTTTCGGACACCTATTTTGTCAAATTTTAACCATCTCTTACAACATCATTAAACTCCAATCATCTCTTGCTCAGTTATTTCCAGGAATTATGAGAAACTTTATAAAAATAATTTCGTCCTAATAAAAATAAATATTCAAATTAAAAATAATAAAAGAGTTTATTAAATATATAATTAAGGGTTGAACTAAAGAAAAATGAATCTGTATTTTCAATTTTTTTGGTTCGATAACAATTTAGGTTCTTACAAAGTTTAAATATTAGACAAATTAGACATTGTCTCATGAATTTTGAGTTTAAATACTTAATAAACCCCTACATTTTTAAATTTAATATTTTGGCCCCTACCAATGTTCGATCCTGGCTCTGTCTATGTCTGTCGAACGAGATGCTTTACGAAGTGAAAGGAGTTGGTGAGCGAACCAAACTATCTGGCTTGCCGCTTCGCTACACAATTCTGATTCTATCGACAAACAACCTTTTACCAAAGAGCAGGCCCATTTCTGAGATTTTGGTGGCCCATGGGCGAACTTAAAAAATAGGCCCCTAATTAATGGCGAGCCTTCAATCGGGTTAAGTTGAGTAAAAAAATTTCAAGTTATGCGAGTTTACGAGTCCTTACGACTCAAACTTAAAAATTTATCTACCAAATACTAAAATTTTGAGTTATTAGAATTTTTATTTTACAACTCAAACTTTATTTGAACTTTTTTTCGAGTCAAGACGAGTCGAGTCAAAAAAATCAATTTTTTTCAAGTCGAGTGGAGTTTTGCTTACCCTTTCCCCTAATAACGAGTACTAAAAAAAATATTTAAAATTAGACCCTTAGTAACAAGTGATATATAAAAAATGAGTCCCTATTAACAAATTTTGAAAAAAATGAATTTTAAGAGTATTCTTGTAATAACAAATATAGGGAAAATAGAACCCTAATAACAAGTATTGAAAAATTAAAATTTAAGAGTATGCATGTAATAACAAATATTAGAAAATATAAGCCCCTAGTAACAAGTATTGAAAAATTTGTACCATAATAACAAGTATTGAAATAATAATAAATAATAAAAAATAGGCCCCTAATTACAAGTATTTGAAAAAATGAGCCTATAATAACAAGTATTAAAAAAAATACCCCTAATAAGAAACATCGAAAAAAATAAATTTTAAGAATATAACTCTAATAACAATTATTAAAATTTTAAATTTTAAATAATAAATATTAAAAAAATATTAAACCCTTACTATAAATATTCGAAAAAAATGAGCCCTGAGCGGGCGCGCCTATTGCCCATGCTCAGAAACTATAGATTTAGATTCAGTTGTTAGGGTTTGAAAAAAAGGGGAAAAATATCCCTTAGGGATTTTGTTTATTCGATATCTGAAGCTTTGAACAATATCAAGTAAAAAAGAAAATAGATCTTTTATTAGACTTCAATAAAAGTCAAAAGTCAAAAGTAACTATTGACCAAAGTCTATTATTTATACAAAAATAAAACCTGAAGAAACTAAAAAGAAAATAAAGAAAATATTCTAACTAATTAACAACTGTATCCTAATAGCCCCCCTCAAGGTGGAGCATATACATCGTGTATGCCCATCTTGAAAATGAATGTTGAAAAAACAGAAGGAAGTAAGGCCTTAGTAAAACAGTCTGCTAGTTGATTTTGAGTAGAAACAAGAAAAAGCTTGATAATCCCATTCTGAACCTTCTCTCGTATTAGATGACAATCTATCTCTATGTGCTTCGTGCGTTCGTGATGAACTGGATTCTCAGCTATCCTTATTGCTGACTGATTATCACAATATAAATGTGCAGTATGTAAAGGAACATGCAAGTCAGACAGGAAAAAGTTAAACCATTGCAACTCACATGTGACAACAGCAATAGCCCTATACTCAGCTTCAGTAGAAGATCGAGAAACAGTATTCTGTTTCTTAGACTTCCATGACACTAAAGAATTTTCTATGAAGATACAAAATCCTGTTGTAGATTTTATGGACTCAAGACATGAAGCCCAATCAGAGTCAGAAAAGGCTTGTAAAAGGAAATTATTATCAACAGAAAAAAAAATAATCCCTGCCCTAGAGATCCTTTTAAGTATCTAAGAACACGATGAGCTGCCATGAGATGAACAGAAGTTGGGGCAACAAGATGTTGAGACAATTGTTGCACAACATAACAAATGTCAGGCCTAGTATGGGTTAAATATAGAAGTTTACCTACAAGCGTTCGATATGTTGTTATATCAGTTAAAGGAGACCCTTTATGCTCAGCAAGCTTAGAAGTATACATTATAGGGGTGGAAACAGATTTAGATTCTAAGAAACATGTTTCTTTTAAGAGATCTAATGTATATTTTCTCTGACATAGATTTATGCCAAGATTAGATCGAGTAACTTCTAAGCCAAGAAAGTATTTAAGATTACCTAAATCTTTAATCCTAAAGGTATCATGTAAAATACTTTTAATACTTTTTATTTCATCCATATTAGGACTAGCAACAATTATGTCATCAACATAAATGGCAAGAGCAACAAAATCAGAACCAGATCTTTTAACTAACAAAGAGCAATCAGAACCGGCTTGTTTAAATCCTAATGAAAGAAGAGTTTCAATTAATTTTTCATTCCACTTACGGCTAGCCTGTTTTAAACCATACGGACTTTTCTATAATTTTCAAACTAGACCAGGACTAGGAGGATTAAAACCAGGGGGTAAATCCATGTAGACTTCTTCTTTTAAATGTCCATGTAAGAAAGCATTGTTTATGTCTAATTGGTGTAAATGCCATTTCTTAGCAGCAACAATAGCAAGAAGTGCTCTAATGGTATTAATCTTAGTAACAGGATTAAAAGTATCAAAATAATCAATTTCTGACTGCTGAGTATACCCTTTTGCTACAAGACGAGCTTTATACCTTTCTAATGTTCCATCAGACTTTAACTTGGTTCTAAAAACCCACTTGCAACCTACTATATTTTTACCAGGTAGAAGAGGAACAAGCTTCCAAGTTTGATTAAGTTCTAAAGCTTTAATTTCTTCTTGCATTGCTTCTTTCAAACAGTCATGTTTAATGGCTTGATTATAGGTTTTAGGTTCAGTTAACAACATAGTATTGTTAATGTAAGACTTATGAGCAGAGGATACATTGTGATAAGAAAGAACTTGAGCAATATGATGAGGAGAAGTTCTTACCTTAGGCAAAGTAACACTAAAATCTTTAAACCCGTATCGATACAGTTGTACCCGTACCGATACCTTTTTGCCTCAGTTTGGTCACTGCCAAAAACCCGTATCGAAACAGATGTTTCGATACAGATCGCGATCGTTTCGATACGCTTGGTAAGCGTACCGATCCCCTTTCAACCACCCCAACGGCTATTTCCCAATGGCCTTTTAAAAGTGAACTCGTACCGATACGCCCTCAAGCGTATCGATACGCCCAGGCTGACAAGAGCCCAACGGCTAGTTTCTGATGAAGGTCGTACCGATACAGTTCCACGCGTATCGATACGGATAGCTGCAGAACAACATTAATGAAGGGAAATAAAGTCCTCAACGGCTCCAAATCATCCCCAACGGCTAGTAACGGCTACAAACTCAATTGGGAGTATAAAAGGGACCTCCAAGCATCTTGTAATGGTTAATGCTTCAATTGTTACAACATTATGATGTCAAAATTTGTCTAGAGCTTTAATTGTACATTTCTTGCTTATACAACACTTGTGAGCTTACATTGTTAAATTTGCTCAAGTGTTTAGGTTTTGGGTGAGTGCTTATAATTGCAAGCAAACACCTATTAGAGGGATTTCTTGTTTGCTAAGTCTTTCTTTGTAAAGAGAGTGTTCCTTCAAGCTTTGCGTAGAAAGCTTTGAGGGTTGTAACGGTTTCCTCCTAATCCGAGAAAAGGGGACGAAATTGTTAGTGAATTTGTTAGAAATCCTTAGTGGGGAGCTAAGGTAGTGGATGTAGACCTTGGTTAGAAGGTTGAACCACTATAAATCCTTGTGTCAAATTGCCAAATTTTCACCTCCCACTAAAACACCCAATTATCCAACTTCTCCACACTTGGCGAGCAAGAACAGTTGATCGAATCGAGCCCCTAAAATCTCAACAATTGGTATCAGAGCTTGGCTCAATCGAAGGGGATTCACATCCTATTGAGAAGATCCAGCAAGCTCGATCAACATTTCACCAACCGGCTCAATGACACAATCAATCGACAAACCGCCTTTCTTCGACGGAAATCACTATGCCCATTGGAAGATAAAGATGAAATTCTTCTTGAAGTCAAGAGATTACAAGCTATGGGACATAGTTGAAGATGGTCCGTTCGTGCCTCAAGGAAGCAAAGCGCAATGGAGTGCTGACGATCGCAAGAAGATGGAGCTTAATTGCAAAGCCTTGCACATGCTCTTTTGTGCTTTTGGCCTAACCATCTATGAGAAGATGTCTTCTTGTGAGAGTGCCAAGGAGGTATGGGACAAGCTTGAAGTCACATACGAGGGAACCGATGAAGTTAAAGAGACCAAGATTGGGCTCCTAACCTTAGAGTATGAGAACTTCAAGTTGGATCCAGAAGAGAACATCGAGAAGATGTTTGATAGGTTCTCCACTATCACAAATGGTCTTAAAGGTTATGGAGAAGCCATCCCGGAAGAGAAGCTTGTCCGAAAGCTCATATACTCTCTTCCTGAGTCATGGGACTCAAAGAGGACCGCCATTATCGAAGCCAAGAATCTCAAAACCTTGAAGCTTAATGAACTCATGGGGTATCTTCTCACTCACCAAATAATGAAGAAAAACAAAGAAGATGAGAAGAAGAAGGAAGAGATTAGAGCGATGGGGAAGAAGAAGATCATGGAGCTAGGCATCAATGCTAGTGTCGTAGCTCTCAAATTCTCCACATGCCATCATGTAGATTCAAGTGAGGAGGAAAGTGAAGATGAAGAGATGGCTTATCTTTTCAACAAATTTGCCCGGTTCATGAAGAGAAAAATGGAAAAATCCAAGCATGAATCGATGAAGAAGATGAAGGACTCCCACAAATCCAAAAAGAAGGGTTCGACTTCAAAACAAGCATATGTGGCCACATGGAGTGATGAAGACTCCACCGATGATGAAGTAGCCCACCTATGCTTGATGGCCCTCAATAAGGGGGAGGTAACTTCTAACTCATCTATTTCAAATTCTTATACATTTGATGAGTTACAAGATGCCTATGATGATTTGCTTTTGGAATTCAAGGCATAATTTTCCAAGAACAAAAAGTTGATTTCAAAAATAAAAATTGAAAATGATTTGCTTTCCAAAACAAATCTTGAACTTGAAGCAAAATTGAAAGATTTTGAACAAAAATGTCTTGATTTACAAAATTTGCTTCTTAAAGTTCAAAAAGAAAAAGATTTGATTTCCAATGAACTTGAAAAGAAAAATAATTTTCGAAAATCAAATTTTTATGTAAGACAATCTAGTGCCCCTAGATTTATGAATGGTAAATGTTTTAGAAGTGTTTGGGTCCCAAAAGGACTAACCACTTCAACAAAAAGGGGACTAAATTTTGTGTTACTAATGTCTATGGATCCAAAGCAATTTGGATACCAAAAATTACTTGATTGTCTTTTGCTAGGTGTGATGGAGAGTGATCAACAAGTCAAAAATTGAGAGGGAGCTCCATGCACACAAGAAAGAACACTTGAAGAAGGAAGGCTTCACATCCTCCCTTTGGGTTCAAGTGTGGTAAAATCTAGTTGCTTTTGCTTTTATTTGTTTAATTTTTCATTTAAGTCAGCTAGATAATCATATATGTTGAACTAACATTCTTATGATGCTTTGAGTAAGGGGGAGCCAATTTAAAACCAAAATTTTAAGTTTGTCAAATTTCTTTTACATCCATTTTTATTTTGAAACTTAATGTTTTAAATTCTTTTTGTTATAACAAAAAGGGGGAGAAATGGTTTGAAAAATTGAATTTTCAAATGAATAAGGGGGGGCTTTATTTGATTTCATATCTTTAATCTCTTATTCACATTTTTAAAGATAAAGGGGGAGAATCCCAAACAATTTTTCAAGTTAGTTTTATTATATCAAAAAGGGGGAGATTGTAAAACTAGTGTTTTGATATAATAATTGAAAAATGTTTTGGACTAATTTGAAAAAAATTTAAAACTTGTTTTTAAGTCCAAACAACTTGGAATTATGTTTGAGGTATTTTAAGAGGTTTTTGGCAAGATTTTTCATGTTTTTAATAGCCAAACTTGTGTTCTCAACGTACCCGTATCGATACGGTTGTACCCGTACCGATACCTTTTTGCCTCAGTTTGGTCACTGCCAAAACCCGTATCAAAACAGGCTTGGCCGTTTCGATACGGATCAGGATCGTTTCGATACGCCTGGTAAGCGTACCGATCCCCTTTCAACCACCCCAACGGCTATTTCCCAACGACCTTTTAAAAGTGAACCCGTACCGATACGCCCTCAAGCGTATCGATACGCCCAAGCTGACAAGAGCCCAACGGCTAGTTTCTGATGAAGGCCGTGCCGATACGGTTCCACGCGTATCGATACGGATAGCTGCAGAATAACATTAATGAAGGGAAATAAAGTCCTCAACGGCTCCAAATCATCAGTAACGGCTACAAACTCAATTGGGAGTATAAAAGGGACCTCCAAGCATCTTGTAATGGTTAATGCTTCAATTGTTACAACATTATGATGTCAAAATTTGTCTAGAGCTTTAATTGTACATTTCTTGCTTAGACAACATGACTTGTGAGCTTACATAGTTAAATTTGCTCAAGTGTTTAGGTTTTGGGTGAGTGTTAGAATTGCAAACAAACACCTATTAGAGGGATTTCTAGTTTGCTAAGTATTTCTTTGTAAAGAGAGTGTTCCTTCAAGCTTTGGGTAGAAAGATTTAAGGGTTGTAACGGTTTCCTCATAATCCGAGAAAAGGGGACGAAATTCTTAGTGAATTTGTTGGAAATCCTTAGTGGGGAGCTAAGGTAGTGGATGTAGACCTTGGTTAGAAGGTTGAACCACTATAAATCCTTGTGTCAAATTGCCAAATTTTCACCTCCCACTAAAACACCCAATTATCCAACTTCTCCACACTTGGCGAGCAAGAACGGTTGATCGAATCGAGCCCCTAAAATCTCAACATTTAGGATATCCTAAAAAAACACATTTAGAAGCACGAGGATGCATCTTTTTTCTGGGCTTAGGCAAAACAGACACATAAGCCAAACAACCAAAAACACTTTAAGTGTTTTAAATTTGGTTTTGAATTAAAAAGTAATTCAAAAGGTGTTTTGTTTTCTAAAATAGGAGTAGGGGTAAGATTGATCAAGAAAGCAGAATTTAGTATGCAATCTATCCAAAAACAGAGAGGTAGATTAGCTTGAAACCTTAATGACCTAGCAACATATAATATATGATGATGCTTTCTCTCAACAGTACTATTCTGTTGAGGTGTATATGTGCAAAAAGTTTGATGTATGATGCCCTTATTTTGAAAAAACTCAGTCATGTCAAATTCCTTGGCATTATCACTCCTTATGCACTTAATTTGTTTAGAAAATTGAACTTCAACAAAAGAATAGAAGCTAATTATAAGGTTTCTAACTTCCCCTTTATTTTGCATAGGAAAACCCATAAAAATCTAGTTTTATCATCAACTATGGTTAAAAAATATGAATGTCCATACAAACTTTTAATGGGAAAAGGTCCCCAAACATCCATGTGGACAAGATCAAAAGGAGAACTACTAACATAGTTACTTATAGGAAAAGAAGGCCTCTTTTGTTTGGCTAAATGACAAACCTCACACTCAGAAATATTACCTAATGGTATGTCATTATGTATTTCAGTAAAGAATTTCATCCTTCTAGGAGAAGGATGTCCTAGTCTAGCATGCCACAGAGATAAAGAAGAAACACTACTAGGAGCAGAAGCATTGCTAGAACTAGAAATTGTATCAGCAAAATTAAAACTACCATCAGAGGAATTATTAAAGACAATATTAAAAGCAGAAGAACTACAAACCAAATTTGAAATATCAAGATGGTACAATCCTTGAATTTTCTTAGCTGTACCAATCATCATCCACTGAAGTGTATCCTGTATAACACAACAATTGTGTGAGAAAATTAAAGAATATACACTATCTTGTACAAGCTGAGACACAAATATCAAATTAAATCCAAATTTAGGAATGTGAAAAACATTTTTCAAAATCAGAGAATTAAGAACAACAGTCCCAACATGATGAACTCTAACTAATTCATTATTAGGAAGCTTCACAAACTTATCATGCACAATATTATAATCCTTAAAAAAATCAGATCATTGACTATATGATCAGTGGCACCTGAGTCAATTATCCATGAAACACTTTGATAAGAAAAATCATTATTATGAGAGATATTGTTAGAAACACCATTGCAACAATAAGAAACATTTTGACAAAAAAAAGAACATTACCTGACTCAGAAGCTTGTTTAGCATCAGAAGCAAATGCTGAAGACAAAGCATTGACTTGTGGCTAAACATTCTGGTTTTGACTAACAACAATATGGGGAGAAACAGAGGAAGGACGTTCTTGAAGCAAAGAAACAATGCTTTCATACTGTTCTTTTGTAAAGATAGGGGGATAACCAGGATTTTGATTAACACAAGACTCACTAGAGACATTGGTTTCACAAGAACCTACTTGATTAGATCTAGGAGTTTGAAACTTACTTTTATAACCTGGAGGATAACCATGCTTACGAAAGCATTTCTCAACAGAATGCCCAAAGAGACCACAAAAAGTACATGTCGGTTTTTTATTCCCATAATTACTATTATATTTCTTTCCAGTAGAATCAGAATTAGAATTTTTGTAAGAGGAAAACCTATTAACATTTTGGGATTGAACGCGACCAGCTAAGAAAATAGAGGAATCACAATTCGAAACACTAGACCCTCAAGTTCTCTCATGTTGAATAACTAGGGCAAAGATTTCATTTATAGATGGCAAAGGCTTCATCATAAGGATCTGAGACTTCTGAACAGAGAAATTATCATTCAGCCCTCGCAAAAATCTAAGAACAAAGTCATGTTTCCTATACTTATTTGCATCACAATCACAATGTATTAAAGGTCGGAGGTTTGAGATTTCATCCCAGAGTACCTTAAGTTGCGTGTGATAAACAGTGACAAACATGGAACCTTGTTGAAGCGAGTCGAAATCTTGCATCAAATCAGAGATGCGTACGAGATCCCATTGGTTGAATCGATCGAACAGATCAGCCCAAAGTTCGCTGGCGTTGTCGATCCAAATGACGCTTTGAGCAATCTCATTGTTTAACGCACGCCGGAGCCAAGAAATCACAAGATTGTTGCACTTCATCGAGACGTTGTAGGAAGAATCACCCTTCTTGGGTTCTGTGATCGAGCCATCAACGAACCGAAATTTATTCTTCGAGATGAGAGACATCTTCATAGATCTTGCCCAGCCGTGATAATTGTTTCCGGTGAGAAGCGACGAAGTCAAGGCTAATGCTGGAATCTCATTGGGATGTACATAGTACTCGTTATTCGGGTCGTCAACACGAACGGAGCGGCCGTCGTTTGTCTCGGAGAAGTGCAGCGGAATAGAGTCGATTGATACCATATCAGATTTAGATTCGGTTGTTAGGGTTTGAAGAAAAGGGGGAAAATATCCCTTAGGGATTTTGTTTATTCGATATCTGAAGCTTTGAACAATAACGAGTAAAAAAGAAAATAGATCTTTTATTAGACTTCAATAAAAGTCAAAAGTAACTATTGACCAAAGTCTACTATTTATACAAAAATAAAACCTAAAGAAACTAAAAAGAAAATAAAGAAAATTTTCTAACTAATTAACAGCTGTATCCTAATAAAAACAACACTACCAAAGAGAAAATCTGATTATACGTGACTACGAATAAACCAATTAAAAAACAAATGTTGCGAGGGTTATTGAGCAAGCAACAAAACGACCGCAAAAAGTTTCACCTCAAATCAATTTAATGCTTGCAGAAATTCAAGAACAACAAAGCATAATGAAGACTTACGAGATCACAATTAAAAAATTGAAATTCAATGTCGAAAAAAATACAATTAAAAAGATTGTCTTACAACTGGATATATAACTACAACGAGAAGAGAAGACCAATCAGACTGCTATCAGTTAACGTTTAATAAAAGGGTAAATTACATAAAGGACCACTATACTATTAGAAAAGTCGCGATTTGATCACTTTACTTTTTTTCCGAAGCAATTAAACCATCATACTATTAAATTGGATGTAATTTGACCACCAGCCGTTAGAGGTTAACAGGAGGGTGATGTGTCAGTTAAAAAAATAAGGATATAATTATACATTTAGTCCTCGTTACTTATACACTCTATTAATTTGATCATAATTTTAATTTAATAAAATAAATAAATTATTTAATTATTTGGCGTGTCACCACCTTATTTGAAGACTTTAATTAATTTAATTTAATTAATTAAATCTCCCTCCAATCAGGTTGTGACACATGTCACATGATTGGAGAAGAAAAATTGAAAGCAAAGAATTAGGGGTAGGAGATATGAACCAAGGTTGGATTAGTGAGAGGAAGCTGGGCTTACCACTAGGCCAAACTTGCTTTTGTGTCTTAAAGTATTACATATAGTATATGTTTATATCGTTATTAATGCTTGGAAAAAATGAAAGTACCAAAAATGGGGCCGAGGGGTTTAAACCAAGGATCCATTGATGGAAAGAAGCATATGCTTACTAGGGGTGTTCGCGGTTAACCAAAATACTATAACGGTTAACCTATAAGTTATGTTCTTAGCGTAAAAGTTATATGTTCTTAATGTAATTAGAGGGGAAATGCATAGAGAATGTATCTAAGAATGCATAGAAAATTAGAGACTCATTCTTAATGGTTAACCAACGGTTAACCATGAACACCCCTAATGCTTACCACTAGGCCAAGGTTATTTTTTGATATGAAGTACAACATATAATATATCTGTTATATTACTGTTAATGCATGTAAAATGGAGGAAATACGATTTTAGGGAACTCGAACACAACATACTTATGATGCATAGAAACATCTAACCTAATTAAATAAATTTAATAATTAAATTAAAATTAACAATAATTTATATATATTTTAAATTATATTTTAAAATTTAGCTCTCACAATTCAAATTACAATCCATCTCTTTATTATTTAACGTTTTGGACACCTATTTTGTCATATTTTAACCATCTCTTACAAGTTACAACATCATTATACTCGAATTATCTCTTGGTCAGTTATTTCCAGGAATTATAGAAATCAAAGCATTGGTATATCTCACATTCTTCATCTTCACTGTAACATTGTGGACTCTGCTTTCAAACAATGGCTTCTGCAAGTTCATGCTTGGTCCTACTCTTTGTTTTGGGAATCTGGGCTTCTCAGGCCTCGGCTCGTTCGGTTCCCGAGGCATCCATGTCGGACAAGTTTGAACAATGGATGGCTAGCTACGGTCGAGCTTACCAGGATTCTTCTGAGAAGGATAAACGATTCCGGATATTCAAGGAAAATTTGGAGCATATCGAATCCCATAATGCTGATACCACCAAGAAGTACAAGCTTGGTGTTAATGAATTCACGGATTTGACCAATCTCGAGTTCAAATCCATGAGGAATGGTTATAAAATGCGAGGTTCCACTTCCACCATTGTTGCATCTTCCAAAACATCTTCGTTCATGTACGAGAACGTTACAGCAGTTCCAAGTAGCATGGATTGGAGATCTAAAGGAGCTGTTACCAACATCAAGGACCAAGGCCAATGCGGTGAGTTAGTCAGAGTAGCGGAATTCATTATGAAGCTAATTCAATTTCAATTCCATAATGCTTAATTATTAATTGTTTCGATTCGAAACTTTCGAATGGTTGGTGTTAGGATGTTGCTGGGCGTTCTCAGCTGTGGCTGCCATGGAAGGGATTACAAAGCTCAAAACTGGTAAGCTTGTGTCCCTATCAGAGCAAGAGTTAGTCGATTGTGATGTCAATGGAGAAGACCAAGGCTGCGGTGGTGGCCTCATGGACGATGCATTTGAATTCATCATTTCAAGCAAAGGACTTACAACCGAATCCAATTACCCCTACCAAGGTGTTGATGGAAGCTGCAACAAGCAGGAAGCAGCCAACCATGCTGCCACCATCACCGGTTACGAAGACGTGCCTTCGAACAGCGAGTCGTCACTATTGAAAGCAGTGGCCAGTCAACCGGTTTCGGTTGCCATCGATGCCGGTGGTGCTGACTTCCAGCACTACGAAAGCGGTGTTTTCACCGGGGAATGCGGCACCTCCCTGGACCATGGTGTGACAGCAGTTGGGTATGGACAAGATGATGATGGGACCAAGTATTGGCTGGTGAAAAATTCATGGGGCACGAGCTGGGGCGAGGATGGATACATTAGAATGCAGAGAGATGTTGCTGCTGAAGAAGGACTTTGTGGCATTGCAATGGAAGCCTCTTATCCCACTGTTTGATGCAGCAGAATGGCCACCCTTTCAATATTGTTGGGGATGAATTAGCCATAATGTACTTGTTGGCTTATTCATATACATGTATAGTTCTTATATTATTGTCCTGTTCTTGTTACTCCATACAGTAAAAATATAATTACTTCTCAATTCTTATTTTTGTTCTTCTCCTCGCTCATAGATAGAAAGTGTCAAAATCATTTTTAAGGATAAAAATCATTAACCCCTTTTCGGTGCCTTTATATATACCCCAACACTAAAAAATTAAATTCTAAGTCCTAACCTAAATTTTAAATCCTAAATCCTACACTCTATACCTTAAAAAATACACTCTACCCTAAATTCTCTAAACCCTAACCTTAAACCCTAAACCATAAACCTATTTTAAGTGTGTGGAATAAGTAGCGGTACTAAAGAGGGGTTGATGATTTCCATCCCATTTTTAGATCGATAAAATAACTTTGACAATTAATTTTTGAAATTAGGGTTTTCTTTAATCTCGTTCATTTTTAAAAGATTTGGAGTCGTCATCGGTCACTTTGGCAGACCGGACAACATAAAAATAACCAGAGATTCTTTCTTTTAAAAATTGGGGTTCGAAATTCGATTACGTGTAGGGAAGGACTAGCACCTCGCAAACGCCTGATATCGGTACCTTTTAGCTTGGACGGTTAATTTTAAAAGTATAAACTACTACAGTGACCACCCAACTATTGGTCGCGACCTGTTTTGACCACCCAACTAAAAAATTCAAAATTCAACCACCCAACTATTTAAATGAACTTATTTTGACCACCAGCCGTTAAAAACTAACGTAAAGGTGACATGGACGTTAAAGTAGAATGTGTATAACTACACATTTGATCATTGTTAGTTACATATTATATCAATTTAGTTATAATATAAATTTAAATAAATAAAATTAATCAACTAATCTGGTGATGACACGTGTTGTCACCCGATTAAATTTATTTAATCTAATTATATTATTATTTTATTTTTAATATTTATTCTCCTCCAATCGAGTGGTGACTCGTGTCACCACCTGATGGGGTTTGAACCCACAACCTCATGGGTGAAAACCCATGACTTTACCACTGCACCAATCCATTATTAATCAATCGAATTGCTCAAGAACCTAGACCGTAATAAACAAAACATTATATAAGTAGTTGTAATTAAATGAATTTTTAAATGGTATGATTATATGTTAAACAATTTGTACCTCTCAATAGGATACATCCACCGATAGAAAACAGGTCCACCAACTTTAGCTTCGTGAGGGAGATGAATCAACAAATGCACCATAATTGTAAAAAATGAAGGTGGAAATATCTTCTCCATGTTGCATAAAGTCAACGCGACTCGATCTTGTAATTTGTCAAGTTCTTCAACCATCAAAACTTTCCCACAAATAGCTTTCATTACATTAGAAAGTTCAATAATACAAGATGTCACCTCCGTTGACATACAACCGCGTAATGCAACTGGCATTAAATCTTGCATCAATATGTGATAATCACGTGACTTTAGAGAATAAAGTCTTCGATCTTTAACACTGACACATCGAGATATATTTGATGCATACCCATCTGGGACCTTTATATCTTTCAACACCGTGCAAAATACTTCTTTTTCTTTCTTCGACATCGTAAAGATAGAAGGCGGTAAAGAAAATTTTCCATTACGAAGTTCTTGAGGATGAAGATCATGCCGAATTCCCATGTCAACTAAGTCAAGTCGACTCTTTAGATTGTCTTTATATTTTCCATCGACATTGAGAATGGTCCCAATAATGTTCTCACAAACATTCTTCTCAATGTGCATTACATCAAGATTATGTCTCAAAATGTTATGCTTCCAATAAGGCAATTTGAAGAAAATACTTCTCTTTTTCCACAACTCCGCCTCATTTGGATCATCCTCTTCATCAGAGTCATCATCACTAAGCTGCTCAAGCTCACGGTCATACACCTCTTTTGTCTTCTTCTTTGATCGTGGGTTTGGTGGTTGGGTCGTTTTTCCATAAGTGAACTTGATGTGTTTCAACATCGACAAGATATCAGACCCGATTGTTTGCTCAGGAGCTTTTCTGAACTCTTCAGTACCATCAAACAAATTTTTTTTCATATCTAAATCTATGATTTTCATCTAACCATCGACGGTGTCCCATGTAAGAGAACTTCTTTCCATTATACAACCACTTCGAGCATGTCTGTGCAGCGCAACAAGGACAAGCATAACGGCCTTTGGTACTCCACCCAGATAAATTTGCATAAGCGGGAAAATCATTAATAGTCCACAATAAAGCTGCACGTAAATTAAAGTTCTCTTTCTTCAACACATCATATGTTTCGACACCCACCCATAATTGTTTCAGCTCTTCAATAAGAGGTTGCATGTAGATGTCAATATCATTCCCTGGACCTTTCTCACATGGGATTATCATGGATAAAATAAATGATGATTGTTTCATGAAAATCCATGGAGGCAAATTGTAAGGAACAAGTATAACAGGCCAAGTACTGTATGAAGTACTCATGATTTTAAAAGGATTAAACCCATCGAATGCAAGACCGAGCCTAACATTGCGAGGATCTCCTGCAAAACTTGGAAATTTTTGGTCAAATGTCTTCCAAGCTAAAGAATCTGCAGGATGCCTTAATAATCCATCATCTGTTCGTCCATCGTGATGCCACCTCATAGACTCAGCAGTCTTTGAAGACATAAAAAGTCTTTGAAGTCAGGGTATTAGAGGAAAATATCGCAGAATCTTTATTGGCTTCTTTCTTGCTCGTGTTGCAACTTCGTCTTCACTCACATTTTCTGTGTCCCCATTCGTCCACCGAGATTTACCGCATACATGGCAGGACTCTTGGTTTTTTCTATCACCCCAATACAACATGCAATCATTCGGACAACTATGAATTTTCTCATAACCAAGCCCCAAATCGTTTATCATTTTTTTCATATCTTTGCCAGATTGAGGAATTTTTGCAAAAGGAAAAATTTCAGTCAACAACTCTAATAATTGTGTAAAAGAGTTGCCGGTCCACCCTCCCAAGCATTTTAAATGGAAAAGGGGAATGCAAAAGGAGAGCTTTGAATACTTTGATCCCTCGTAAAGTGGTTCATTCATTTCATTAAGCAAATTGTAAAACTTTGACGCTTCTCCATTTGGCTCTTCATCACATCCACTTCTTCTCATCTCGGTGAAATCAGTAACACCAATATCACAATATTCTCTAACAGACTGATGATAATCGTGCATATTAAATGCATCTCGTAACATACCCTCCATGTCATCTTCTCTAGGAGATCCATGATGAGAATTATAATGAAAAGGTGGATTGCTCGTGGAAGAAGCTATACGAGATGACAACTCTCCTTGGAATGTCCATTTTCTATAACCCAGAACAAAGCCAAAAATAACTAGATGTTCGTGCACAACTTCACGAAAGTGCCAATTAACGTTAGCACACTTCTTACAGGGACAAAGAATCATATTTTCTTGGCTTGCATTTGCAAAAGCTAAATTCAGAAAATATTCTACCCCATTTCAATAGTCAGCGTTTACCCTTGGCAAATTCATCCAACTCCTATCCATTTTCAATTTCTGTCATATCCAAATTAAAGATATAAACTACCTATCAGTCAACCCTAGAATTGTAGCTCAACCAAATATCAAATTGTTTTGAAAAAAAAATACCAACTATCAAATTGTATTATTTAGAAAAATAAAGACAAAATCTATGTTTTGAAAAGAAGAAGAAAATAAATACCTGAACTGAGATGACCAGTGGTGCTTGGTGTTGGATTATCAGTTGGAGAACACCAGCAGATTCCCGCTTTTAAAAATCTGTTAACCCCAAACAAAGCAAATTTGCACTTAAGAATTATAAATAATAAAAGAAGCAATTGGGTAAATATCAGTTCAGGTATTTATTTGTTAGGTCGGGATGCTGATCTATTAACTTGAAAAATTGGGTTCAATTATTTGTTATTTTAGATAGTGGAAACAGTAAAGGTTGTATAATAATTAAATTCCTTTTTTTGAACATCAATAATAATTAGATTCAACCATGTGTCATGCATGGGAGTTGGCTAGTGGGAATTTGGCCTAGGAAAATAACCAAAAAGCTGCTTATCATCTTCCTTTTCACACAATACGCCGAACCATAAAAAAAAAAGGGTGGAATTGCTGCTTAGAATGTGTTTATAATGTTAGGGTGGAATTGCTGCTTAGAATGTGTTTATAATGTTAGGGTGGAATTGCTGCTTAGAATGTGTTTGATAAGCTGCTTATACTAACAGAAAAAACAAAAAGGCTTAACTGTCTTAACTGTGAATTGCTGCTCATCTAATTATCTATTTTTTTGTGTTCTAATTATCTAATTTAAATTCTAAGTTTAACCCTTACAAGATGCATCTCACACCTAATTCCCTAGACACTAACCTTAAATTTTAACCTTAAATTTCACTAATTAGAGCATAAATAAAAAACTGAAAAGGAAATTCCTGAAACCAGTAAAATCACATTTAGTGATTAAAATCACATTTAGTGATGCAGAATTTGAATAAAAGCTGTGATGGGAGTTTAGTTACAGTGCAAAAAGCTGTTACAGTACAAATTACACCGAGGTTTAGATTAAGTTTTCGTTTTAATTCTGGTTTCACCCTTATTTCAGACACGACTAACCTAGGGCAGAGCGGAAATGGTGGTCGACGACATAGAAGCAAAACGGCAGAGAAGAAAAATGACTAACCTGGAAGCACGGCAGAGAAGCTTGAGCGAGAGCAGGGCCAGTCGACGGCGAGGAGGGACTGTCGACGGCGAGGAGGGACGGCCGACGGCGAGGACCGAAGTTCGACAGCGAGGGGCTAGGGCAGAGCGATTTGGGTATTTTTAAGTTTAATTTCGACGATAGATTTGTCTGAGATTGACATTCGGGGGATTTAAGTTTAACCTAGTGGCGTTTACAAACTGAAACGCCGTTAACACAGTCCTATTGCGGCGTTTTTCATTAAAAACAAATCCCTATATTGAACCTTTAATTTCATTAATTGTTTATCCGTGATTACATACGTTATGCGACTAAAAATACAAATCCCTATATTGAACTTTTAATTTCATTAATTGTTTATCCATGAATACATCCGTTATGCGATCGAGAATAAATGTTGTAGGTAGGGTTTAAGAAATCTATGGCGGCGTTTCTATTAATAAACGCCACAAAATCTATACTATTGTGGCGTTTGTTTAGACAAACGCCGCTATCCCGAATCCTATTGCGGCGTTTATGATAGAAAACGCCACTAACATGAACATATTGCGGCGTTTATTGGCGCAAACGCCGCTATATGTGACCCTATGGCGGCGTTTCTTGTACAAACGCCGCTAATGTTGCCGTTTTGTGGCGTTTGCTTTAAAAACGCCGTTATAAGTGAAATGGTGGCGGCGTTTGTATCAAAAACGCCACAAATAGCGCCGCCATAGAACAAGTCTGGTGTAGTGAAGACTCGAAACGTGACAAAATATATAATTAACTCTATTTTTTGTGAAAAAAAAATCTTAGTTTTAGATTCCTTTAATTTCTCAACGATGAAGCAACTTCTTCCAAATCACAACAGTGGATATTGTAGATTTGAGTAGATTGAGGTTTTGCACATTTTAGGTCTTGAGTTTAATTTTGTGTGTTTTAAAGTGCTTTTGGGAAAGGCTAAACTGATAGAGTGTAGGAGACATTGAAACAAGTCTGTTAGTGTATTGAGTGGTTGAGGAAGATGCGAGAGAATGACTATTTCAGAACCGATTTAACAAAGGGGTGGAATTGTAAAACTTTCATTTTGGGGAAGAAGATAAAAGGGATAAAAAGAAGAAATGACGTGGAAGACATTTGGCTGTCATGTCAATAAAAAACATTCCACATTAACGCACGTGGCTACCATAGTACCATGCCACTCTACCATTTTCATTTTAACATTTGAGTAACTAAAATAGGAACAAATAGAAAATTTAGTGATTAAATTAGAAATTTTAAACTTCATGACCAAAATAAGAATGAAAAGAAAAACAAGTGATGACATTTGTAATTTACCTAAAAAAATTTGATTCATAATCGAGCCGGGCATGACTTTTTTTGAACAAGAAAAGTCGACTGAATTGAATTCAAAGTGAAAAGGATTACAAAAGGATTGCACCACGACCATTGAAAATTCAATGTGAAAAATAAATAAAGTAAACTCCAAAGGGTGTGAAAGACATGAGAAGCAAAACCCATCACTTTGCAAAAAACTTACACAGTCTTCCGCTATGAGTTCTTGGCACATCGGTAAACTACCATAAAGGAATCAGAAAAATATCAGACCGTCGATCGCCTTGTGACTAGAAAGGCTCGATGATTCTTGTTATTTAAACGTTAAATTATCATACTAGCAAACAATATTGTCACAAAAATAGACAAAACTGTAAAAATACAGACAAAATATTACCATACAACAGAAGAAAAAAAGCCAGAAAGCAAATGTAGAATAACTTTGACAAAGCAAAACAACGAAGAAACAACAAAACTAAAAAAGAACAAACCATTCTTCATCAAAGAAGAAGAACCTTATTATCTTCAATAAACATAAGTATTAAAATCTAGTCGACGATATAAAAGTCGTCGCCTAAAATGATTCTGACGAAGAAAAAGAATTTAAATGAATTTATTTTTTTGAAAAAGACTTGCTTAGAGAAAATAAAAATAAAGAGGGTCTGACGTGACTTAAACAAGTATATAAGGTAAAATTAGTAGTCCACGCCAGTGTTGGAAAATCAATACAACATATTGGTCGTTGGACTTGGCGTGGCGGGCAAAAGTGGTAGTATAAATTCAGACTAATTTTCCATGGAGGCTTTCTAATTTGTGTAGTTGCAGATTTAGATTTCATGTAAAAACAATCAGCTCATCTCTTTATTATTTAACGTTTTGAACAATTATTTTGCCATATTTAACCATCTTTTACAACATCATTAAACTCCACCAGTCCTTGTCAAAGTGTTTTCCAGGGCACGTAGAATTGTGGGAATTTGTCTGTTACAATTCTAGGAAAAGCTATATAAACCGCAATCCATCTCTAGATTGACATATCTCACATCCCTTTTCACTGTAATATTTCTTGAACTTTACTTGTGGACTCTGCTTTCAAACAATGGCTTCTGCAAGTTCATGCTTGGTCCTACTCTTTGTTTTGGGAATCTGGGCTTCTCAGGCCTCGGCTCGTTCGGTTCCCGAGGCATCCATGTCGGACAAGTTTGAACAATGGATGGCTAGCTACGGTCGAGCTTACCAGGATTCTTCTGAGAAGGATAAACGATTCCGGATATTCAAGGAAAATTTGGAGCATATCGAATCCCATAATGCTGATACCACCAAGAAGTACAAGCTTGGTGTTAATGAATTCACGGATTTGACCAATCTCGAGTTCAAATCCACGAGGAATGGTTATAAAATGCGAGGTTCCACTTCCACCATTGTTGCATCTTCCAAAACATCTTCGTTCATGTACGAGAACGTTACAGCAGTTCCAAGTAGCATGGATTGGAGATCTAAAGGAGCTGTTACCAACATCAAGGACCAAGGCCAATGCGGTGAGTTAGTCAGAGTAGCGGAATTCATTATGAAGCTAATTCAATTTCAATTCCATAATGCTTAATTATTAATTGTTTCGATTCGAAACTTTCGAATGGTTGGTGTTAGGATGTTGCTGGGCGTTCTCAGCTGTGGCTGCCATGGAAGGGATTACAAAGCTCAAAACTGGTAAGCTTGTGTCCCTATCAGAGCAAGAGTTAGTCGATTGTGATGTCAATGGAGAAGACCAAGGCTGCGGTGGTGGCCTCATGGACGATGCATTTGAATTCATCATTTCAAGCAAAGGACTTACAACCGAATCCAATTACCCCTACCAAGGTGTTGATGGAAGCTGCAACAAGCAGGAAGCAGCCAACCATGCTGCCACCATCACCGGTTACGAAGACGTGCCTTCGAACAGCGAGTCGTCACTATTGAAAGCAGTGGCCAGTCAACCGGTTTCGGTTGCCATCGATGCCGGTGGTGCTGACTTCCAGCACTACGAAAGCGGTGTTTTCACCGGGGAATGCGGCACCTCCCTGGACCATGGTGTGACAGCAGTTGGGTATGGACAAGATGATGATGGGACCAAGTATTGGCTGGTGAAAAATTCATGGGGCACGAGCTGGGGCGAGGATGGATACATTAGAATGCAGAGAGATGTTGCTGCTGAAGGACTTTGTGGCATTGCAATGGAAGCCTCTTATCCCACTGTTTGATGCAGCAGAATGGCCACCCTTTCAATATTGTTGGGGATGAATTAGCCATAATGTACTTGTTGGCTTATTCATATACATGTATAGTTCTAAGTCCTAACACTAAAAAATCCTACACTCCTTTTCGGTGCCTTTATATATACCCCAACACTAAAAAATTAAATTCTAAGTCCTAACCTAAATTTTAAATCCTAAATCCTACACTCTATACCTTAAAAAATACACTCTACCCTAAATTCTCTAAACCCTAAACCATAAACCTATTTTAAGTGTGGAATAAGTAGGGGTACTAAAGAGGGGTTGATGATTTCCATCCCATTTTTAGATCGATAAAATAACTTTGACAATTAATTTTTGAAATTAGGGTTTTTTTTAATCTCGTTCATTTTTAAAAGATTTGGAGTCGTCATCGGTCACTTTGGTAGACCGGACAACATAAAAATAACCAGAGATTCTTTCTTTTAAAAATTGGGGTTCGAAATTCGATTACGTGTAGGGAAGGACTAGCACCTCGCAAACGCCTGATATCGGTACCTTTAATTTTGTGTGGCATATTTTGCATTTGTCTAAACCATTTTTAAGCGATAAAATAGTTTGGACGATTAATTTGAAAAGGGTAAACTACTCCAGTGACCACCCAACTATTGACCGCGACCTGTTTTGACCATTAAACTAAAAAAAATTCAAAATTCGACCACCTAATTATTTAAATGAACCTATTTTGACCACCGGCCGTTAAAAACTAACGTAAAGGTGACATGGCCGTTAAAGTAGAATGTGTATAACTACACATATGGTCATTGTTAGTTACATATTATATCAATTTTCTTTTCTTTTCTAATCTGGTGATGAAGGAATTTGTGGCATTGCAATGGAAGCCTCTTACCCCACTGTTTGATGAAGCAGAATGGCAACCCTTTCAATATTGTTGGGGATGAATTAGCCATAATGTACTTGTTGGCTTATTCATATACATGTATAGTTCTAATATTATTGTTCTGTTCTTGTTACTCCATACAGTAAAAAAAAGAATTACTTAACTTCTTATTTATGTTGTTCTCCTCAGTCATGAATAGAAAAGATATCAATTTTTTTTTTGGCCAAAGTAACTTGCATGCATTAATAAAATAAAAAGGTCTTACACAAACACAAGCATGGAGAACCATGCGAACGAGAAACCAGAAATAACAAAGCATAAACAACAGCTCTCGAACTCAAAAGAAAAAACAAACGACAACAACACAAGTCATCAAATGTGCGCACAACGCAACAGGACCATGCTTCCAGTGGCAAAGCCCTGGGAAGCATCATAACAACAGCGACATCCAGCAGAAAGGACGAAAGATCCGAGACCAGCCCTCGCATTCTTTGGCTACCATGAACATGACTAACTCCGCCGGAGAGCTCTATCCAGAGGCAGGCTTTCACACCATAGGTTGTGATCCTTATCACGGCGCTAGAAGACATGAGCTTTGATAGACAGTTTGGGAATGCGAACCCGGAAAGATCCCCCATCCAGGACCAAAACGCGGAAGCTCCTCTATTTAAACAACAACAAACAACAACAACACAAAGACAGCAAGGAGAAAAGCTAAACCACAAAACCCTACGAAAGAGGCTAGTGCTAACGAAATTAAGGATTCTTAGGGAAGGCCTCAGAGTCACCGCCACCAACTTCACCTTCCATACGTTGGTAGCGGGATAGAAAGGGATCATTCGTACTGCGGATAGCTCCCACCCGAGCTATCCGCAATCATAAAATCAGTTCCATAGTTGCCAATAATATTACTCCAATAGTAGACGATATAAAAACCAATACAAGCATAAATCCACATTCTTGGCGAGAGAAACTGGATAAAGTTAACCACCTGGCTGAGGGATATCAGAAAGCCGGCACAAATCTTGAAAAAAATACTCCATATCTCGCCAAATCTAGAGCTTGATCGCCCCACCTTAAAAGAATCACGGGATTTACAGTTGTCCCGTAGCCCAAAGTCAAACTTTCCTAAAGAGGAAACCAGAAATGACAATATGGAAGGGGATCCAGCTGTCCCTGTCAGCCTGCAGATGTCCTTGAACGCTTGAATGGACGAAACTGTCCCTGGTACTGTAATCTTTTCCCGTAACACGTCGAAAACAGTCATCGGTTTGGAACACGACATCTTCCCGGCGGGCAAGCACACGCCAGGCCGTTCATCGGAGCTTACGGTGGCCAGCAACACCTCATCCTTCACCGTTTCCTCGCCCTCAAGATGGCCGAAAACTCGAAACAGCGATGGTTCTGGGCCATCTCCGGCAAGAAGACGAAGATCGATCTCAGCTCTGACTATCCTACCGAGGTTCCGAGTTGCACCAAATTATTTCTTTTTTGGTGCTCACTTTAAAAAAGTGGGTTTAAAATTTAAGGCTAGGGTTTATGGTTAGGGTTTAGGGAGTTAGGAGTACTAAGGTGTGTTTTTAGGGTGTAGGATGTAAAATTTAGAGTTGTTCAACTTTGTCCAGGACAAAACTAAAGATATTAGACTTATTTCTTCCTATCAGCAGAGGCATACCTAGATAATGGCCCAAATCTTACTCCTCTCGCAGCCCCAATCTCATCGTCAATTGGGCTCGTCTTTTAGATATAGTGCCTTTGCTGAAGAGCAACATTGACTTCTCATAGTTAATCTTTTAACCGAAAGAACTTTCATACAAACTAAGCACCTCTTTAAGTCTATCTGCCTCTGTATCTGAGTTCCTGATGAAGATGAGACTATCATCTGCATAGAACAAATGGTTTACTCGAGGGCTTTTTTTATTGGCACGGATCCCCCAGATGCGATTAGCCGTCTGTTCAGCCGAGAGCTCATGCAAGCATATAAGGAAAAAATATGGAGATGATAGGTTTCCTTGCCTCAATGCTCTCTTAGGACGAAAAGAGGACGACAATTCTCCATTTATTTGGAAGCAATAAGAAACAGACGTTACACACCTCATGATTAAATTTACTTAAGCTGGTGCAAAACCCATTTTTAGCATGACTGGTTCTAAAATATTTCACTCCACTCGGTCATAGGCTTTCTCTATATCTAACTTAAGTGTTGCTCCTTCATAAGTTCTAGTCCTATCTTTATTCATGAAATGAAAAAGCTCATGTGAAATAAGAACGTTATCAGAAATTAAACGACAAGGCACAAAGACACTCTGATTTTCACTAATACACATAGACATAAAAGGTAGGAGCCGGTTAACTATCGTTTTAGCCACCACTTCGTAAACGACAGTACACAAACTAATATGCCTAAAGTGTTTCATCAGCTTAGGTTCATCAATTTTAGGTATTAGAACTAAGACAGTTCGATTAACCGACTCAAGATCACTAGTGCCGTGAAGAGGACTAAGACACCTGTGATGAATATCATCACCAATAACCAACAAGAACTTACGAAAAAAAGAGGCTAGTAAACCATGAATACATGGGGATTTGTTGATGGAGCATTAAAGGTAATGTGGATGGAGCATTTATTCCATATACGAGAGTTGATGCAATAGGAGTAGTGGCTCGTGATCATAATGGTTTAGTTTTAGTTGATCATGTTGATGCGTGTCGAATTCGTCAAAAATAAATACCTGTTTGAACTAAATTTTTTGTAGTAGCGGTAAGCATGGTCGATCCCTGTAACACCCGGGTTTGGGGTCGAAACAAGTTTCGAAACACTTTGACTACTGGAATTGCATGTTCCGAAACGGGTATCGAAACGCCTAGGCAAAATGGGACCCTGTTCCGAAACGGGGTGGATGCGTTTCGGTACGGGTGTCTGGCTTTTTAAACTGGAGCCCGTGTTTCGAAATGGGCTATGTCTGTTTCGAAACACTGGCCTGTAAATGGGCTTTTTGATATCTCTAAAGGGATTTCAAGGGTTGGGTTTAGGCCTTGTTTGCTGTTAGGCTTCTCGTGAGCCTTGTTTTCGATGTCGTTTCACGCATAGGTTTAATTAACGCATCTAGATAAGATATTAAATGAAAAAGTTTTTTCTTGAGTCGGTAACCGAAGTGGAGTCTTAACGGGTTTCACCTCAGTTATCCCCGTGTAGCCCACTCGGATCGGTCAAGCGTCCGGACCGGGACGAGGGGGTTACAATCCCACAGAGAGCAGTAAGAAATTAAATATAAAAAAAATAAAAGACATTGAAATAAATAGGGGGTTGTGTTTGAGTGAAAGTCTAAAGAAAGCAATTTAAAAGTAAAGGAGTTCGATGATAAGATGAGTTCTAGCCAAGGTAGTTCTCGGTATATTAATCCAAGTAATTAGATCATCGATCTTCAGAAGATAAACCTTCATAAATCTCAAGTAGCTTGGTTTCAAGTTAGATGATAGACCATAAATAACCCGAATCTCTTCTTTGATATATAGTAACTTAATAATCCATAAATCACTAACTCTTATTATCAAGATTAAAATTCTTTAGAATAATCCACTTAAGAATTAAAACCTATCAAATAGCATTAATGAACTTAAGAGACCCACATCACATAAACTAGGAAAGCGATAATCCACACTTATCAAGAATATCAAATGATACCTTCAAAAATCAAAATTCAGGTTTTCTTACCACTTGCATCAATAATTCATGATTTGGTTGTTGCATACATATAATCCAACATACGCAATAAGAATAAGCTCGGAAGATATAAAAATACTTGTAGATAAATGAAGAAGATGAAGAACAAAAATTCTCACTAAAACTTGAATTAAAAACCTTGAATCTACACTTGTCTAGAAATAAAAGGTTTAGCTACTCATAGAGTAGACGGCAGCTACAAGGGATTTTAGGGTTTGATATATCGTGCTTTTCTCTTCCCATTATGATCTTATTTATAGGGTAAGTCTTTTACGACAATAAGGAGAATGAATTACATTAAAGTGCAAAAACTCTAATTCTACAATAAATGCAATAAAGTAGAAGTCTATTTTGAGTAGGATTTCTTCTTCTCCAAGGAATTCCGACCGCTCCCATGCCTTATCTACTGAATGCTACTGCCTTGCGCAAGTAAATCTCTCAAAGTGTTCAAATTATGCTAAAACTCTTCTTTTATGCATGAAACGTCTTTTAACCATAAAAACACTCGAAAAATCAAATAGAAATTAAAACAAAGGCTTTGAGATAGATTAATGTCCTAAAACATATGAATTTATATTGAAAAACATGCAAATATACGACTTATCACATGCTTGTCCCCTGTTGGCTTTACAAAATGTGAAATTGGTTGAGGCTCGAGCATTTATTACTGGCATCACACTAGCTATAGAAGAGGGATGGCAATGAGTCATTTTCGAGGCAATGCATCCACCGTGGTTAATAAACTTCAGGACCTTACAAATAATTTATCCACTGTGGGCTTGATTTTACAAGATGCTCATAGTCTTCTTGCTCAGAATGATGGATTCTAGGTTCAATTTGTTCGCTGTGAAGCTAATCAAGCGACACATGATCTTGCGCCATGGGTGTTATCCAAAGATGCACCGTTTTGGTTTTTTCTTGATTACCCTTCGTGTATCTCGAATTCTGTAATTCGTGACGCTATTTATGGTTAATAATATATATTTATGCCCTTAAAAAAAGATACCACGTGTTTAAGTATGTTTGAACTCATGGTTCTCTACATGTTAAAATATAAATAGTTGAGCTCAAACCATTTAAATATTAAAAAATAACCAACGTCAACTAATCTAATACTCAACTGACTCAAATATTACTATTAGAGCTAGTTTAATATTGTTTTTGAAAAGTACTTTTTAAAAGTGTTGTTAGAAACATACTCCCTCTGTCCCACTAAAACTGTCACATGTTGACTTTTTTTGGGTCAAACTTTTTTAACTTTGACCTCTTATAATTTAAAATTTATTAATGATAAAAATATGAAAAAATAAATTTTAAAAACCTTGAATCAACTAGTTTTTAAATATATTTTTTATAATTTTTAATTAATTAAAATATTTAAATAAATTATAGTCAAAGTTGAAAAAATTTGACCAGAAAAATGTCAACATGTGACAGTTTTACTGGGACGGAGGGAGTATTTTTTTAAAAGATAAAAGGCCTGATTAAAACCCCCCTTCCTATTAAAAGGGGGAAAAGAGTGCCTATCCTATATTATTATTAATAAGTAATCCAAAAACTTGCAGATGTTTTCAAGCAACACACTGAAAATAACATCCTAGATATTACACCCTTCATTATAAGTGGTTTCAATCTAACCAATCCCTTTCTTTGCAAGAGAGTCTGCCTCAATATTGATAATACGGGAAATGCTTCGCACAATGATGCTTTTCTCCAATATCATGTTCATTATATCCTGGACTGCCTCACCGTAAACCTGCGGAGGAACTACTTCCCCGGAAAGCCACTGAATAACCTGTCTACAATTCGATTCAACTATGAGGCGGAAGTTGTTGGCCCACCTCGACGCTAGAAATCTAGTAATTTCAACCTTAACAGCTTGCAGTTCCACAAGTGTTACAGGGCAGCCTCCACATGGTTCCGAGAAGCACATCAGCGTTTGCCCCCTCTCATCCTTCAACACTCCTCCGATCCCACCTTTCGACCCCCCTCTAATAGAAGCACCATCCACGTTCAATTTGAGGTAACCTGGAGGTGGCAGGCTCCAATATATCTTAGCCACTGAGCAAGCCGCCTTGTTAAATGGTATGTGTGCCCGGGAGGGGTCTGCGAAAATCTCCTCCAAAGTTACTTCTTTACCCGGGAATTTTGCCTTAACCCAGAATGCAAATCATGTCCTGATAGTAAACCACAATTGAAGCCAATCCATTGACTTATTTTTGAATATTATCTCGTTCCTTATCAACCATAAAGACCATATAGTAGCGTAAAGTAATAGGGAGAACCATTTTACATCTCTTGGAGATACCAAGTGTTGAACAAAGGAGGAAACCCTAGAAATTAGAAAAGGGAAAAGAGTTATTCTGAGAGAAATTGAAGAAAAATAGAATGTGGGCTTCCAAGAAAGTTGAAAGCCTGGGTCGGGTAACCCTTCTTTAATATAGCCCAATCTAAGCCTAACAGAAACGGTTATTATTTAACCGATCCGTTGAGCTTAGTTAGCGGGCCTAACTGAAACAGTTTGCATAACCACCAGCCATCAGCCATCTTCATCCATATACCAGACGGCCCATATAGTACTTGACCCAAGTACACATACACAGACTAACATTCCCCCTGCTCCCCTTCACTGTTCTGTAGACGAATGAACACTTATCTTGCATCAAAACAGCTAAAAATAAGCTTTAGACAAAGGCTTGGTCAGCCCATCCGCTGCTTGATGTTCAGCCGGAACATAATTGACTTGCACCCTTCGATCAGCAACTTTTTCTCGCACAAAATGAACGTCCAGTTGAACATGTTTTGACCGAGAATGAAACACAGGATTCGCGGACATAGCTACCACACTTGTATTGTCGCACCACACCACAGGAACGGATGAACAACTGATGCCCATATCACGCAGCACTGTATCGACCCACATAATTTCAGAAACGACATCAGCGACGCTCCTGTACTCGGCCTCAGATGTTGATCTCGAAACAAACTTTTGCTTCTTAGAACTCCATGCAAGTAAGCAATTATCAACATAAACACAATACCCTGTTGTTGATCGTCTATCATCGGAACCATTAGCCCAATCCGCATCGGAAAAAGCCACTATATTCCCAACACCCAAATCCGATGGTGAAAACAGTAAACCATAATCAAGAGTGCCAACCAGGTATCGAAGAATCTGCTTTACTGCCTCAAGGTGCCCTTCACACGGTTTGTGCATGAACGGAGCAACACGGTTCACACTAAACGCTATGTCAGGCCTTGTATGACAAACATAACAGGGCTCCAACAAGACTACGATAGACGTACGGGTCAGAGAAGGGACTCCCAGCATTTTGACTTAGTTTAGTTGTTGAAAGCATTGGAGTGGGCGAGGGTTTAGCTTGACACATCTTAGCTTTAGCCAACAACTCAAGAACAAATTTCTTTTGACTCAGTAACAAAGAGTCTCCTATCTTCAAAGCATTAATGCCAAGGAAAAACGTAAGTTCACCTAAATCTTTGAGTGAGAACTTTAGATTGAGCTCTTGGATAATCGTTTCAACAACTTCATCCGATGACCCAGTGATGATGATATCATCTACATACACTAAGATGTATGTAACAACAGAATCTCGACTGCAAATGAACAACGAGGTGTCAGCAGCGGACTCCTTGAACCCGAGAGAGATGAGACAACCTCTCAATTTTGTGTACCAGTTGCGAGGGGCTTGTCGCAACCCGTACAGAGCCTTCTGAAGAAGACACACTAAATTGGATCCATCAGCAGCTTTCTCAATAAAACCAGGCGGTTGTTGCATAAAAACTTGTTCTTCTAACCCACCATTGAGGAATGCGTTGTTCACATCAACTTGACGCAACTTCCACTTTCGAGAAACAACAACAGAGAGAAAGATGTTGAGGGTAAAGAAGCGAACTACTGGACTAAACGTATCACTAAAATCTTGCCCCGGAACATGAGAAAAGCCTTTGGCAACCAAACGTGCTTTGTAGCGTGAGATTGAACCATCAAAATTGTACTTAATACGGAAAAGCCATTTGCATCCTACAGTCTTGCGACCTTCAGGTAAAGGAACGAGTTTCCATGTACCATTCGATATCAAGGTATTATACTCAGCCAACACAGCTTCCTTCCAAGATGGGATTTGTAAAGCCTGCTCAATTGTCTCGGGAACAACAGTAGCAGCAAGACTAGCTGTGTAAATCTTGGGTTTAAATATACCCAACTTACTCCTAGTTACCATGTGGTGACCACCCAACCCAGACAAGCCTGGTAGACTAGACTCAGGAGCAATACAACTAGAACTACGAGGCAAACTAGAGTCATCAACAGCATTATCGGAGCCAGAATGTAAAATAGATGAACCACCAGCATTAGGCAACTCAATATTAGTAACATGAGTACCAGGATCAACATTAACAAGAGACTCAGGGACATCACACTCAGGAGTAACATGAACAACAGACTCACACCCAGATGCAGCAAGCAGAGGAGACTCATCAGCAGAACAACCAGACTCAACACGCACATCAGACTCAATATTACAACCAGATCCATCAGCCTCAGGCATAACAAAAGTATCATTACAAAAATGTAAAGCAGTGTCATCAACCACATTATCAGACTCAACACTACAACGAGGCCTACCAGCATTATCAACAGGACCAGCAGTAACAGCATTATCAACAAGACCAGTAGTAACAGCATTATCAACATCATGAGCAACAGTATCAACAACATCACGATGCATACAAGTAATATCAACAGATTCAGACTGACTTGAAACATTAGTTGCAGGAACTGACATGGAGGATAATGTGTTACCTTGATTTGAAGAACTGGACCTACCACAAGCACGGTTATCCATAGCAACCAGTGAAGACCCCTTAGCTGCCACTGCTGATGAAGAGGTAGGAGAAGCACCACCCTTGCCCATTTCTGCAAACGGAAAAACAGTTTCGTCAAAAACTACATGCCTCGAAATTACAATTTTTCCTTGAGATGTAAGGCACTTGTAGCCCTTAAGCTGTATACTGTAGCCTAAAAAGGTGCACGGCTCCGATCGAAACTCAAGTTTGTGCTTCCGAAACGATCGTAAATGGGGAAAGCAAACACACCCAAAGACACGGAGAAATGTATAATCAGGAGTACAACCAAATAGCTTCTCATATGGGCTGACATTGCCAAGGACTCGAGTGGGTAATCGATTAATGAGATGCACTGCTGTGATGACAACGTGTGACCAAAACTCAAGGGGCAAGGAAGCCTGACTCAGAAGGGTAAGGGCCATTTCTACAAGATGCCGATGTTTGCGTTCCACCACACCGTTCTGCTCCGAAGTGTGGGGACACGTGACTCGATGTTTCACCCCAGACTCAATAAGCAAAACAGACAAAGAACGATACTCTCCCCCCAATCACTCTGAACCTCTCGAATTTCAGTACCAAACTGAGTACGAACCAGACTCGCAAACTGCTTATAAGCTTGAATAGCTTGTGACTTATTCTGAAGTAAATACAACCACGTATGTCGAGTACAAGCGTCAACAAAGGCTACGTAATATAAAAAACCATCTGACTTTGGGCAAGCAGGGCCCCATAAATCTGTGTACACTAACTTAAATGGTTCAGTGTAAATAGTAGCAGAGTCATGAAATGGTAGCTTGTGACTTTTACCATTACGACAAGCAACACAAACCACATCTTTATTAATATTGGAACTAACAGACATGTTACAACCATGTAAAACCTTAGTCAGCACAGCATGGGCAGGATGCCCCAACCTACGATGCCATACATCAACCTCTTCTTGCTTACACATACGAACATTAGACTGAACATTATTCACAGAAGGCACAGAATTATTAAAAACATACAAACCATCATTCTCACCACCACGCAACAGCTCAGCACCAGTGCACTCATCACGAACCACACAACCATCAGCGTGAAACTCAAAGTACACATCGTTGTCCTTAGCACACTTGGACACCGAAACAAGATTTTTAGTAATCTGCCGCACTAATAACAAATCATGTAAACGTAATTCACGGGAAGTAGTAAACAAAGCAGTAGAGCCTATTTTACGAATGTCTAACCCCTTACCATCACCAACCAACAATTTACCTGGACCAGTGAAGTCAGCACTCTGATGAACATTCGAAGGCTCAGCAGTGACATGGTGAGTAGCACCAGTTTCAGCAAACCACTGACCTTCAGAGCTTCCAGAGCCGTGAGAAGTACTCACATGATTACATTGATGACAAGCCGAGGACGCAGATCCAGCACCAGACACAGACACAGAGGAAGACTCAGGCACAGTTTCATTCAATGAACACAAATTGACAGCAGGAAAGGAATCTGACCGATACAAGCTAGCAGACACTCCAGCGAAGCTCTGATCGAATCGACGGTAGCATCTATCCACCAAGTGGCCCATCTTCCCACACAATTGGCACTGGAACCGGTTACGACCACAGCCAAACCCACGACCAGATCCACTTCCACCAGATGTCGTACCCTGTCGATACGGACGCTGACCAGATCCACCGCCACCAGCATTCGTAGCAGTCGTAGCACCAGTCGAAGCAGACAGAGTCACCGCAGCAGTGTTAGCACTCATGAGAGGCCCTTGTTCACGATCAAACAAACCTTGCTGAGCTTCAGCGTCAATTAGAATTGTTGTAACCTTCTCAAGAGATAAAACATCACGGCTGGCCGTGATAACCGCCACGAACGGCTTGTAGTCACCCGGTAAGCCCCCCAGAATTGTAGCTATATGCTCAACCTTTGAAACCGGACTACCACACGACGCTAGAGCGTCACAAAGCTCGTTAATCCGAGAAATGTACTGCCGCATGGAGAGATCGCCTTTGCGCACTGTCCGAAGAAGGAAGTGCAGACTCATGACAGTCGTAGTAGACTGGCTGCTGAAAGATTCAAGAACCAGGGACCAGATCTCCGCCGTAGAGGTAGCACCGACAAAGTTCGTAAGGAGTTGAGGACTCATGGTGGACAGAATCCAAGAGGACAACGCGCTATCTTGCGCAAGAAACTCCTCGTAGTCATCGTTATCACACTCAGATCCGTCGGCCTGACGAACTTTGGCCGGAGGAGCCTTTCGAGAACCCGTGAGAAATCCTTCGAGATGGTGACTGCGCACCGTGAGCAACACTTGTTGCTTCCACACTAGAAAGTTTGATTCATCCAATAGGATGTTGATTGCTTGTTCGCGAAGAAACGACCGCCGGACCGGACCGACGAATCACCATCACCGTCGCCAGACGCCATATCTCCAACACGTACCATTATAAAGCAGCCAGAGAAAGCAACGAACAATCGAAAGACAAATCGACAAGCAACCGCCACAAAGAGAGACCAACAGAAACACAAACAAACGACGGAGCGACGGAGCGGCGGCACCAGGATCAGACCACGGCGAATGATACCATGTTGAACAAAGGAGGAAACCCTAGAAATTAGAAAAAGGGAAAAGAGTTATTCTGAGAGAGATTAAAGAAAAATAGAATGTGGGCTTCCAAGAAAGTTGAAAGCCTGGGTCGGGTAACCCTTCTTTAATATAGCCCAATCTAAGCCTAACAGAAACAGTTATAAGCTTGAATAGCTTGTGACTTATTCCGAAGTAAATACAACCACGTATGTCGAGTACAAGCATCAACAAAGGCTACGTAATATAAAAAACCATCTGACTTTGGGCAAGCAGGGCCCCATAAATCTGTGTACACTAACTTAAATGGTTCAGTGTAAACAGTAGTAGAGTCATGAAATGGTAGCTTGTGACTTTTACCATTACGACAAGCAACACAAACCACATCTTTATTAATATTGGAACTAACAGACATGTTACAACCATGTAAAACCTTAGTCAGCACAGCATTGGCAGGCCATTCCAAGCCTCGACAAAACAAGCTAATTGATCCGGGAAAGCTGTTTGGATTCCTACCAAGCTTCCTATCTTGCACCAGATTTGCCACACCCCTTCACAAAAAAAGAACAAGTGGGAAACAGTTTCAGGAAAGGTTTTGCACAAGGGACATACTACATCAGTGATTGCTCGTACTCCCCTTTTGAATAGTTCGACCTTTACTGGAATGCGACCTTTTATCAACGCCCAAATGAAGCACTCAACCTTAGGGGGCATTCCCGACCACAAATTCTTCTCCCACCTAGGAGGGACTATCCCTTCGATCGTCTCGAGATTGAGTTGGTGTCTCAAAGACCTTACTGTAAAAACCCTGTCACTAGCACCCTTCCAACTAACCCAGTCCGATTCAAGACTGATCGCCCTGAAATTGTTCAGTACATTCATAAACTCATTCCATTGGCCGATTTCCCAGTCGAAACATCTCCTACGTAGCTGGACATTCCATACCCATGAAGAATTAATCCTTCGGCCGAAATCTTCAATAAAGCCCTCCTTATTTGTTGCCAGTACAAAAACTCTGAGGAATCGAGTTTTTAGTGGAATTTCTCCAACCCATACGTCCGCCCAGAACCGAATTCGCTTCTCGTTACCAACTTGGAGAGATAGATTAGTTCGAAAGGTATGTGCAATCTGGTTCTCATTGAAATGTTCTTTCGAAATTCCATTCCACACCCAAGATGTATGTTTAGTCGCTGAAGGTCGAGGCAATATCCCAATAGAATTACCGTATGCTTTTGCATCAATGACCCTTCTCCATAAATTATTCGGTTCGCTACAGTATATCCAACACCATTTGTGTAGAAGGGTTTGATTTAGAAGAGTGATATTTGTCACTCCGAGCCCTCATATTGATTTAGGTGTACATATTTGGGACCAATTAACCCAATGGATTTTGCTATTTTCGACTGGTCCGCCCCATAGAAAGGTCGACATCATATTGTTCAGTTTATTCGAAACCTGTACTGGCATTTTAACCAGTGACATAAAATAAATGGGAAGGCTAGAAAGTACCGATTTTATTAAGACTAGTCGCCCTGCAAAAGAAAGAAACTTGTTCTTCCAACTCGCTAACCATGTCGAGAATTGCTTGATAATTGATTCCCATAAAACAGCATTGTTCCGTCTCAAGCCCAGAGGAAGCCCCAAATATTCTGTCGGTAGTTGTCCATGTGCGCATTCTACAGCTTCTACCCATTGTTTTAGTAATTCATTGGAGGTATTGATGCCAAAAATTTTGCTCTTCTTAAGGTTCAAGAAGAGACCCGAGGCTAGTTCAAAGACCCTTAACACTCTTTTGACGTTCCGAATTTGCATCTCCGATCCACCACTAAAGATGAGTAGGTCGTCCACGAACTGAAGATGGGAAATAGTTACGGGGTCCCCGCCCCTACCTAGCTTGCATCCTTCAAAGAGCCCAATATTAACCGCCTTGGGCAGCATTAGGCTAAGGACTTCGCCCACCAAATTAAATAGTAAAGGAGAGATAGAGCAACCTTGTCTTAACCCACGACTTATGGAAAATATCTCTGTCGGAGAACCATTCACTAGGAACGATATAGATGCCGTTGTAATACATTTATGGATCCACCCCTCCATCTTTCGCCAAACCCAAACTTGTCGAGTGTCAGTAACAGAAAATCCCAACTTACCGTATCATAGGCCTTTTGAAAATCCACTTTGAAAGCTAATCCCATCCGTTCTGATTTCAACATCGTGTCGATTACTTCGTTTGCTATCAAAGCGCAGTCCAGAATCTGCCTTCCAGGAATGAAGGCGAATTGGGACTCGCTCACAAGAGAGCTCATAACAACACTCATCCTTCTGGCTAAGACCTTGGATAATAATTTGTACATTACCCCAACCAAACTAATTGGTCTAAATTCATCCAATGAGATGAGATTTTTTGTTTTAGGGATAAGCGCGATGAAAGAGTGATTAGTACCGGGATCCCACTCCCTTCCTTGATAGAAATCATCAAAAAATGACAGAATATCACTCTTCAGTTCATGCCAGAATTTTTTATAAATCCTATGTTAAATCCGTTCGGGCCTGGAGCGCGGTCTCTATCCGCCGCTAGTAAAGCCGCTCGAATCTCCTCTTCTGAAAAAGGCCTATGTAATGAATTAGCCCGATCTTTTGTTAGCTTCTTGAAATCCAGGTTCATGTTTATCACCTCAAGAGAATTCTTCATGTTATACATCTCCTTAAAATGATCCAACACCGCTACTTTAATTTCCGTAGGATTGGAGGTGCTTCGCCCTGCAATTTTCAAACTAGAAATTGCATTGCTTCGTCTCCTGTTTGAGGGTGATAAATGAAAGAAGCGCGTGTTTCGATCTCCCTCCAGATGCCAACGCAATCTAGATTTTTGAAGCCATTCATTTTCCTCTTGTCGATACAGTGTCCACAAAGTCGACTTTAATTGGCGCAATTTATCCCAAAGAGGGATCTCCGAAGCCCCATTCTGAATTTGATGTTCGAATTATGATATATCCTGTTCGATATTCATAATCTTATGTCCTGGTTTTGGCGCACATCTATCAAACCAACCTTTAATTGCAGATTTAAAACCTTTGAGAATCGCCCCAATTCTTGCGCAGCAGCCTCTGTTTTTCCTATCTCTGATAGCTTTACCACTGTATCTTCGAACCCCTCTACATCAAACCAGTAGTTGAAGCATTTAAAGGGCTTCGGACCCCAGTTTATTTTCTCAGAAACTAAAACTATTGCATGATGATCTGATATAGACATATCAACAGGTTTCTGTTCTAAGCTGGGAATTAACAAACTGAGAGAAGTCGAGATTAAAAACCTGTTGAGTCTTACATAGGTTGGTGGATCTCTGTTGGTCAGAAACAGATTTTGAAAAGGGATTTTAAAAAGTTGACCTTAAGATTTTAGGGTTTGACATTGCTCTCAAAAAGTACTATTAAAAATATAAATGACTATTTTAGACATGGTATTGTAAGTTATATACATATGCACACATATATATAAATGCTATTCAAATTCTTTAATGTTAAAATATATGAAATATATCTGTTTAAAATATTATAAAAATATAAAATATTTTATTAATAAATATATTTTTTAACAATTGTACGTGTTCCATGAAAATATAATAGACTAAAGGTATGTTTTTATCAACCAAACATATATTGGGAATTATATAATTCCATGCAACTACAAGAGAACGTAATCATGTGGTGTTCAAACATACCCTTAACTCAATTATTTCTTTATTTTGTCTCGAGATCATTTACAAATTACAAAAATCATAATTATCTCATAATATAATTATTTTGTTTAAGGGTCAAATTAATTGTACAGGCCTAGTGGCTTGATTTTTCTGGAGTTTGAAAAAAAATATTATACTCGAAACGTGAGTTTAGACAAAAAAATAGATATCTTTAAAATATGAATGAGAATCGAATATCTATTCGATGTCTAAACCTTTTCTAATCTATATTAATTTAATGACACATTTTTTTATATAGCATTTAAAAATTAAATATACTAGAACGAACTAATTTACCTTAGTGGTTAAGGAAACAATTGTTGTTCTTAGAGTTTACGAATTAAATATTACTTGTAATCACTTTAGCTTTAAAAATAATAAATATACTGTACCAGATGTAAGTACTAAATTATGTTAAATTGTTAACGTTTAGAAACTAAAAGAAAACATTTTTTGTTTTTTGGTGTAACGATTGGTATCTAATTGACAAGTCGTCGTTTAACCGGTCAAAATAAATAAATAAATTAACCTCTTTCGACTAACAATAAAATAAAGAAATTAAGTAGATATAGAGAAAGAGGGTCGATCCGCAGGGAGATTAGCTGGAATTGTTGACTTGAATTTGTTGAATCCGAAATCCCAGGAATATCTGAAAAAGCAAAGAAATAAAAGAAGGGGGTGATATGATTTGTGGTGAAGTAATAAAATAAAATGCTAGAATTAAAAATAATAAGAAATATCAAATGTGCAAATTAGCCTCGAGCTAGCCTTGTCAATTCCTTCGATCATTGAAATAGATTTTTATTTCGGGGATCATGTCGGTTACAGTCTGCGAGGCCCAACCCGTCGCAACTTGCTTCTCTCTCGAGTAACCAATCCTCCCAAGACTATCTTCGAAGGTTGATTCTTAAACAAATTAGCCACGTCTATCGCCGTTAAAGTGTTTAGTTTTGAAAGCAGGAAAAGCCCGACTCAGAAATTGTCTTAAAAAGAATCGCTTCTGATTTTATCTTTCCTTAGCGGACCGCCGCTAAGAGTGTTCACAGGAAGTCGAAATTGCCACAGACCGATCCTTCCTCCCAACTATGTCTTTAAACGATTCCATATCAACGAGCTCTTTTTGATTTGAAAAACGATTAAAAACTTTAGTAAGGCCGATTGCCAAACTATCTAAACAGAAAGATAAAAATGTATTCCCGAAAGAATTTAGGCAATGTTCAATTCTCACGATTAGAATTGATTTGGCTAGCTCTTGGCTCAAGAAATTTAGTTAAGCATGATATTAATTATCATACTTAACTTGGTTTTTGGAAAATAATTAAATAGCATAAAAAAGTGGAACAAGAAAATAAAGTAAAATGAACTTGGATTAAAGCTAGAAATGTTTACAAAGATAAAAACTAAAAATGATTGATGATCTAAGCCTTTACCAAGGGTGGTATTTATAGGCTTAAATTTACAAAGATAAAGTGATGAAATAATTTAAAATAATAAACAAAAGATAAAACAATTCAAATGTTTTAAAATTTAAATGCAGGAATCTAATCGGATAAGCTGATAACATCTTCCAGAACGTTCCAGAAGCTTCTAGATGTCGCCACGTCATTGCCACGTCAGACGCGTCGTGCCCGGTGTCGTGCCCATGATGCCAGTCATGACAGAATTATAATAAAAACTGCAGAAATGCCTCATTTTCACTGTTATTTCCAGAATTGGGTCCCTGCACAAAATATAACGAAAACAACATGGATTAAGCAGCAAGAAGTCCCAATAGCTAGAAAAATAACAAATGAAATGTGTCATATTTGAGAACTCATCAAATTCCCCCTCACTTGTCTCATACTTGTCCTCAAGTATGTCCGAAAAAATCATAAACCTAAGAATGCATTTCTCAACCATTACAAGCATCAAACATAATCATAAGAGTTCTAGCACGAAAGGAGGTTCATGAAAGAAACATAATCAAAACCAAATAAATACAAGCAAAGAGCAGCCCTTGTCCCTTTCAATTACCTATCAAGCATTAATCAAATTCTAACCTAGTCTTAATCCTCACCAAGGTACACTCAAGAGCACTCAAAGTGTTTATAGTTAAAAGTGAAGCAGAAACACTCAAAGTCAATCATGAATAAAGGTTTCCATATGCTTGTAACAAGTTCAATTCTCCACTACTTTAATAGAATCGAGGTGCAAAAATCATTAGGTCTTTTATTCAAGGTGTAATGTGGGTTTAGAAAAGGGTAAAAAGATGAAAAGGAAATAATCAAAGAAATGATCAATGCAAGATTTTTTCAAACAACAATCAATGAAAACAAATGAGGAGCTTAAAGGTGAGCAAGCAAAATACATTTTTCTGTTCTTCGAAACTGTTTTTCTCGTGTTTTTTTTCTTTCTTTCGAAGCAATTGCTTCCTTATTCTGTTTTTTCTTTTTTTTTCCGAAGAATTATGCCCTTAGTTTGAATTTCAACTCCTTATTTGCCTAGTAATATAGTTTCTAGCATTTGATCAATCAAAAAGTGGTTAAGTCAAAGGAATGGGATGTAAGGCTAACAAAGGCTCACTAGGCGATGAGAAAGGGTAAATCAAAACGAAAGGGAAGAAAAAGGTTTAAAGCCTAATGCCTAAATCATTTTAAAGCACCTCGTTCTTATTGTAGTCTCGAATTGTAAGCAAGCCACAAGTTCTAGATTCCTAAAGTTCAGGATGACACTTGTTGAGTGTGTAAAAGTTCTATTATTTACACCCTTTTTAACCCATATTTCTGTTGCATTCAAGCATCATTGCATTGCATTTAGGTTAGTTTTCAATAAAACATCACAATTATATAAAAGGCACGGATTCTACTAAAAGATGGTGTATTTTGCAGGTAGCTGCCATGGTTGACGATGAAGGCAGGCGCAGGGCAGATAAGCAGGAAAGCTGAACTGGACAAGCAGCTGAAGAAGACGAACCTGTCATGGACCTGTCGTGACAGCATGGTGACAGCAGATTTACGAAGAGGAAAAGTAAAGTGGACCTCGATAGATAGAGAAAAATCTGTTCGTCTGTCGTGTGGAAGCCGAATATTTTTCCAAGCCCCGGATCAAAAGATATGTCAAGCCAAAGCTCAAAGGAGAGGAAATCCCTAAAAGCAAGGATGCGGCTGGAAAGTAGGAGTCTTTAGAGATTTAGTCTTTATTAGAATCTTACTTTTAATTAAAGTTGTAATCCTTGTTACCTTAGATAACTTGAGCCCAAAGCTTATATAAAGGGCATAGATTAAACCTAGGGCAGAACCGATTACCCCATAACCGAAACCAAACCCCTGCCGTCCACCCGTCACCAACATGTTCTAAGTTCCCCCTAGGGCTACGGGTTGTTTTGTAAAGTAGTTGCAAGGGTTGCTTTGTTTTAGGATTTTTCAAGTTCAATAAAATAAACTTCAAGTTCTTTTATCTTGGTGTTAATATCTTGCAAGAGCATCGGGAGAGCATTGTGAGGTTATCTATTTACTTAGCATCGGGAGAGTTAAGTATACGAAAGAGATAAAAGCGCGTTCTCTAGTTTATAGTTGAACCATCTCGTGCTTAGGGATAAGGCGAGGTTAAGTGGCTAAGGAAGAATTCATACACATCGGTGTTCATCCTTCGATTCACGCCGGGAGGTATCGTCAAAGACGTGTTCATCGACAGACTTGTGCCTAGGGATAGGGCAAGGCAAATCTGGGATTCTTGCCAAGCTTGAAGTACTGAGTTAGTGTCTGCTGCCGCGACAACTAACGGACAGACGCCGCGACAGGTGTTGTCGGCGACGGGAGCGACGACAGAACTGGAGATCCTGAGCAATTCAATACCTGCACTACCGAGCAATTCAATACCAGCCCATTCTCTCTATCTTGATAATTCAATCCTTTTATTTACGTTTTTACTTTATTATTCGTGACAACTTTCTAAAATATTTCCTTTACTTCGTGCAGTAAATCAAGGTGAAGTCATTAGCCCAATCCCTGTGGAGACGATATCCGATACTTCGTATCACTTTACTACTTGCGTCGTGTACACTTGCACTACAATTGCGATAGTCTATTTTACACGCAACAAGTTTTTGGCGCCGTTGCCGGGGATTGGCAACATAACTACATCTTTCTTTTATTGCACTTTTTGTTTTTATTTTTATTTTTTGTTTTTATTTTTAATTTTTCTTTAATTTTTATTTCGTTTTCAACTCTTGCTTTTCACGAGGTTCTTTTGTTTATGCGCAGATCGAAAAGGGGCGAAGATCCTGAGTATAAGTTAGATCCGGAAATCGAACGATCATTCAATCTCAAGAAACAGATTCGCCACCTTTTAGACAGGAACGAATACCTTGAAGAACAGCTAGAGCAGATGGCCCGTAACCAGCCTGCTTGAGGAGACATACCGCCTGTCGGCGACCCGCCGAGGGCAGATGGACGACGGTCATGTCGTGACTACATGCTGAATGACCATGTAGAGCTGGAGACCACACTGCCGGATATTGATGTTGATAACTTTGAGCTTAAACCCGTCATGTTTAGTATGATCAACAACGCCGGACAGTTTAGTGGTTCTGCGACAGAAGATGCTAGGGAGCATCTCAAAACGTTCCAGGAGATCTGTGGTTCGTTTAGGCTACCAGGAGTTAGTCCGGAGATACTGAGGCTTCGGTTATTCCCCCATTCATTGAGGGACAGAGCTAAAACTTGGTGGAATAAACTTACACCGGGTTCTATTATGACTTGGGCAGATCTAACTCGTGAATTTTTATCTCGTTTTAATCCTTCACATTTATCTGAGCGATTACGTAACGAAATTGCTACTTTTCAACAGGAAGATGACGAGCCGATGCACGAGGCCTGGGACAGATTTACTAATCTTCTTCGGAATTGCCCAATGCATGGATTCCCCGTCTGGAATCAGGTAACTAAGTTTTATAATGCTGCTAACTTACAAACTCGTATCGCATTGATTCTGCAGCAAATGGACTATTATTGGATAAAGATCCGGACGAGGCGTTGCAAGTTCTGAAAAATCTAGCCAAGAATGAGGAGCAGTTCCCGACAGTTAGAAGAGGGAGTAAACGGGTACTTGCTGTCAAGGACTATGAGGCCGACAACACTATGAAATCTCAGGTAGCATTCCTTACTAAAGCAATGAAACACTTATTGAGTGAAGAGGAAGTACGAGGGTTTGCTGTCGAGGAAATTTGTGCTACTTGTGAAGGAAATCATAGTAGTGAAGAGTGCCCTATAAATATAGAAGAGGGCAAATATGTTGGAAATTACAAGCCGAACTACAATTCCAACAACTACAACCCTAATTGGAGGAAGGATCCCAAATTTTCCTGGAGTAATCCTAACAATGCCCTGAATCCGCAAGCATATAATTAGAATTAGGGGGGTCCTAGATTGTTGACGCGACAGCAACTGCAGTCGCAGAACCTGCCGCCTCAGCAACAACAGCAGCCACCACCTGCCACGGGTAGTGTATTAGAGCAGACTCTGGCCACTTTTATGTCTCAGACTGGCACCTATATGGATAATATTAATCAGTTTGTCAAGAAGACAGAAAATTTTATGGATGAAACTAAGATGAGAATGACAAACCATGAGGCCACCTTGAAATCTCTAGAGACACAAATGGGTCAGGTGTCGCAGCATATTAAACCGAGGCAGAATGGAGGTTTCCCTAGCAATACTGAAAATGCTAGACCACCCCCACATGAGCAATGTAAGGCAATTACTACTAGGAGTGGGAAAAAGTTACCAGGGCCGGAAAAAGAAGCTGAAACAGAAAAGGAACCCGCCTTGAATAAACCTGCTGAGGGAGCTGCCCCGACAGGTGACAAACAGACTGCTGCCGATGAGCCTGTCACGACAGCAGAAACGACAGAGGAGAAAAAGGAAGATTATCGTCCTCAGATTCGTATGCAGTGGGAAGGACGCATTGCTGATTATCGTCCCCCACCACCCTTCCCTCAACGGATACAACAAGCTAAGCATGAATCTCAACTCAAAAAAATTTATGATATTTTTAAACATTTTCATATTAACATTCCGTTGTTAGATGCTGTTAGGGAAATGCCCGGTTATGCTAAATTTCTCAAGGATGTCATGTCTAAAAAATCTAAACTTGGGGAATTTGAAACGGTAAGGATGCAAGAAGGTTGCATGAGTATTCTTCATCGGCAACCACCCCAGAAAAAGAAGGATCCGGGGAGCTTCCTCATACCTTGCGTAATCGGCGATAAATTTGTGGGTAAGGCACTTTGTGATCTTGGTGCTAGTGTTAATCTAATGCCCAAATCTGTTTTTCAGAAACTAGGTATTGGCAAGGCGCGGCCCACGACAGTTACCCTACAGCTAGCCGACCGCTCTTACGTTCACCCCGAGGGAAAAATTGAAGATATTTTGGTAAGAGTGGATAAACTCATTTTTCCTGCTGACTTTACTATTTTAGATTGTGAGGCAGATGAGAACGCACCAGTCATCCTAAGGCGACCCTTCTTAGCCACGGGAAGATCATTGATTGATGTGGAGAAAGGAGAACTCACCATGCGCGTGAACGATCAAGAAATTAAGTTGAATGTTCTCCAAGCAATGAAACATGCCGATGTGGACGAGGAATGCAAGGCCATCATTGAGGTGACCTTTGATCAACCCTGCATCAGGTCGGGCTGCCGAGATATAAAATTTGGTCACTGCTGCGACAGCCATCTACAAGCCTGTCACGACAGTGACGACGACAGCACCGACGATAGCACCGACGACAACACCTACGACAGTGACCCCTCTGAATCCGATACACCTGACACTGAAGGTCATGAGGAGGTAAACTGGTTAGACCATCGCCCAGGTAAGTTATTCGAACCTTTAAATTACACTTCGGATAACCATTTAATCCAAAAGCCCTCTACTGTTGAACCACCTGTATTAGAACTTAAGGCCCTGCCAGGGCAACTTAAATATGCTTATCTTGGTTGTGATGACACACTGCCTGTAATCATCTTTGCTAAGCTGCCGCAGGAACAGGAACGACAGCTGATCGACATGTTGAGGCAGCATAAAAGGGCGATAGGATGGACGATAGCAGACATCCAGGGCATTAGTCCGGCAATCTGTATGCACAAAATCCTCCTAGAGGAAGATCATAAGCCGACTATTGATGCCCAAAGGTGGTTAAACCTTGCAATGAAGGAGGTAGTGCGTAAAGAAATAATTAAATGGTTAGATGCTGGTATTATTTACGCCATCTCCGACAGCAAATGGGTAAGCCCGGTGCAATGTGTTCCCAAGAAAGGAGGGATGACCGTGATAACCAACGAAAACAACGAGTTAATCCCAACCAGGACTGTGACCGGTTGGAGGGTTTGTATGGACTATCGGAAGCTTAACAAAGCTACCCGAAAGGACCACTTTCCTTTACCCTTTATTGATCAAATGCTTGATAGATTAGCGGGTAAACCTTACTATTGTTTTCTTGATGGTTATTCAGGATACAATCAAATTGCTATTGCACCGGAGGACCAAGAGAAAACGACTTTCACATGCCCCTACGGTACGTACGCATTTAGGAGGTTGCCATTTGGACTCTGTAACGCACCTGCCACCTTCCAAAGGTGCATGATGGCTATATTCTCGGACATGGTTGAGGACTTCCTAGAAATTTTTATGGATGATTTTTCTGTCTTTGGAGACGATTTTGAGAGTTGTCTAGGCAATTTACAAAAGGTGCTCGAAAGATGCGAAAAAGCTAACTTGGTTTTAAATTGGGAAAAATGCCACTTTATGGTGGATGAAGGGATAGTCTTAGGCCATAAGATTAGCTGCCGTGGGATAGAAGTCGACAGGGCAAAAATAGAGGTCATAGAGAAGCTGCCGCCGCCAACAACAGTCAAGGGCATTAGGAGTTTTTTAGGGCATGCTGGTTTTTATAGGAGATTTATTGCCAATTTCTCAAAAATCACGAAACCCCTATGTCATCTCTTAGAGCAGAACCGACCCTTTGACTTTAATGAAGAATGTACTGAAGCATTCAAGGTTCTGAAGGAAAAACTAGTGACATCCCCCATAGTACAGCCACCAGACTGGACGCAACCGTTTGAAATTATGTGTGATGCTAGTGACTATGCTGTCGGGGCAGCACTTGGGCAGCGCAAGGACAGGCTATTTCATGTCATATATTATGCCAGCAAAACATTGAATGATGCCCAAGTGAATTATACCACCACAGAAAAGGAGCTGTTAGCTGTGGTGTTCTCCATCGACAAGTTTCGTTCTTACATACTTGGAACGAAGGTTATAATACACACCGACCACTCTGCCCTCAAGTATTTATTTGCAAAAAAGGATGCAAAACCTAGGTTGATACGATGGATCTTACTATTACAAGAGTTCGACCTTGAGATAAAAGATAAAAAGGGGACAGAAAATCAGGTGGCAGATCACTTGTCGAGGTTGGAGACGGGACAGAGTCTACCGCCAGATGAGACACACATACTGGAGACCTTCCCAGATGAGCAGCTCTTTGCTGCCGCACTAGCTGTCGCGACAGCCATGGCAGCAGGTAAGTCTTCTAACCTTCCTTGGTATGCTGATTTCGTTAATTTTATAGTTAGCGGAATATTACCTTCTGATCTTACTTACCAAGCCAGGAAGAGGTTTCAAAATGATGTTAAACATTATTATTGGGACGAACCTCTTCTTTTCAAAATGTGCGCAGATCAAGTTATAAGGAGATGTGTACCACACGAAGAACAAGAAGACATTCTCCATCACTGTCATGCTTCACAATATGGAGGACACTTAGGAGGCAATAAAACTGCTGCCAAGGTGCTGCAGTCAGGGTTCTACTGGCCGACACTGTATAAGGACGCACAGGAATTTTACAAAAACTGCGACAGGTGCCAGCGGATAGGTAACATCTCAAGGAGAAACGAGATGCCACTGCAGAATATTTTAGAAGTTGAAATCTTCGACGTTTGGGGGATTGATTTTATGGGACCTTTTCCATCTTCATGTGGAAATCTTTACATCCTGCTAGCAGTGGATTATGTCTCCAAGTGGGTAGAAGCAATCGCAACTCAAAAGAATGATGCCAAAACGGTCCAAAAGTTTTTGCACAAAAACATCTTTTCTAGATTTGGCATCCCTAGGGCGATTATCAGTGATGAAGGGAGACATTTTGACAACAGGGTAATTGCTGCCGCCTTGAGAAAATATGGTGTCAAGCACAGGATCGCGACAGCATACCACCCACAGACCAATGGACAGGCTGAGATATCCAATAGGGAAGTGAACAACATTCTTGAAAAAATGGTCAAACCAACTAGGAAAGATTGGTCTTTGCTTCTGAATGATGCATTATGGGCATACAGGACAGCTTTCAAGACTCCATTGGGCATGTCTCCATACCGATTGATTTATGGGAAAACCTGTCATCTGCCTGTCGAGATAGAACACAAGGCATATTGGGCAATCAAGGCAGTAAACATGGACTTAGACAAGGCAGGCCAGAAAAGGCTGTTAGATTTGAATGAGATCGATGAAATACGGACAATGGCCTACGACAATGCAAGGATTTACAAGGAAAAGACTAAGAAGTGGCATGACAAGAAGTTGCTGCCACGACAGTTCTGCCCAGGGCAGCTTGTGTTGTTGTTTAATTCTAGGTTGAAACTCTTTCCAGGGAAACTCAAATCTAGATGGTCTGGCCCGTTCCAAGTAGTTCAAGTTTTTCCCCATGGTGCCATTACAATTCAATCACTCAAGGACGGGCACCAATTCAAAGTCAATGGACAACGCCTCAAGCACTATCAAGGGACTGAAGCCCCAGGAATACAGGAAGTGGTTACTTTAGGTGATGCCCCACAAGGCATCCCTAATTTAACCTAATTTTTTATTTTTTATTTTTATTATTAATATTATTTATTAGGAATTAGATTTATTTTATTCGAATAATGTTTTGTTTTTAATTTCTGTTTTTAGGAAATAAAGGAGGCAAGTGAGAAAGAAGAAGTGGCCCAAGCCCACCGCCCATCCACCAGCCCAATAAAGCCCATTTATGATAACCTGTCGTTTTGGCTGCCGGCGCAGACGGATGTGACAGGCTGTCAACAGACGCACAGCAGACGCAGAAGCGCGCGGCAGACGCACAACAGATGCATTAATGCCCGTCAGACGCGTCAGACACGCTACATTCAATCTGCCGCTCCGTTCTTCCCGCCTGCCGTTGCGGCATTAAATGGGCAGCTCCCCAACAGCTATATAAACCCCTTCCCGTTTCCATTTTTCATCACTTCTGATTTTTCTCTCTTGTTATTCTCCTCTAGTTTTATCCATTTTCTATTCTCTTTCAGCCCTTGCAACCAAAATGTCTTCACGCCAAACCCGTCAGAATGCTGCTGCCGCCTCTTCTTCAGCAGTAGCATCCCCGTTCGCTAAAAAGGAACTATGGGAGGAGCGGAGCTTCATCTATAACAGAGATGCCCCCCATATGGGACTCCGGCCGTTCATTATGAAGGCCATAACAGCACAACTTTGGGAGGACTTTGCCGAGCAGCCGGCAGAACTTAATGACACTCTGGTCAGGGAATTTTATGCGGCGATCGAGAGCAAGACGGCGACATCTGTCACCGTCCGAGGAGTGACAGTTCCTTTCACCGCCAGCAGCATCAACCATGTATTCGGCCTCTTCTTTGGCCCCAATGATGATGCTCATCAACAATTTTGGGACACCCTCGACGCTGCCGGACATGATGCTGTCATGAGGGAGCTGACAGAAGCGGGAACGACATGGAGCACAAGTAAGAAGAACCCCCACTCTGTCAATAGGGGGCAGCTACTCCCTGAGGCAAAACTATGGAACGCTTTTATCAAAAAGCGTATCCTGCCCTCGTCCCACCATACGACAGTCAACAGACAGCGGTTGGCCCTCATCCACTCTATCATGCATGACAGGCCCATCAATGTGGGCAGATACATGCGGGACAGCATTCTCGACTGTGCCTTCCGATCAGACTCACGACTTTGCCTGCCCTTCACCATCACTGCCCTCTGCCGCTGCGCTGCCGTACCGGAGGATCCTTCAGACAAAATCAAGAAGGGCAGCGGCTGGACAGACAGCAACATCTCCAGCCTCATGGAGATCATCGTCGTATCGCCCCTCAACGCCTTCGATCCAAACGCCCCTCCTGCTGAGTCTGATGATGAGCCTGCCACCGAACCTGCCCCAGAAGCTGCCACCAACACCGCTCCGGCAGATCAGAACGCCCACATCCTTGCTGCCGTCTTGAGGATAGAGGAGCGCCAGATGGGTTTGATGACTTTCATCCGTGACTTCTCCAATGCAACGGTAAATTTCATTACCAATACTTTGAATTTTCCGGATGTCATTTTTCCCACTTTCCCCGCCCATTATTTCAATATCCCCTCCCCCACTCCCACACCACATGTCTCTCCCCACGGAGAATCTGCCTCCTCCACACCTTCCCCGACGGCAGCCGGCAGTCCACCGGCAGACACCTCCCCTCGAGGAACCAAGCGAGCTGCCACTGATGACAGCCCCCTTGTCCGGAGGAATTTGGACAGCGCCTTCACGCGGGTAAAACGTATTAAGCATGTGGCCGACAAGAGAAGGCTGTCCAAAGCCATCATGACCAGCAGCTGGGACAGCAGCAGCAGTTCCAATGTCAGGCTAGTGGAGCCACCTGCCCTTCAACCTGCTGACGACCCTGTCCCCCAACCGGAGGAAGACCCTGCCCCTCAACAGGCTGATGAACCTGTTGATCAACCTGCTCCGGAACCTGCCCAGCCACCTCCACAACGCAGACGCCGCCATCAGATCCGCGTCAGCAGCAGCAGCGAGGATAGCGAATAAATTTTAAGTTTTTATTTCTTTTTCTCCTCTTATTGCTGCCTGCCCTTATATATTTGTGATGTACTTTTATTTATTTTGTTTTTCTTTATTTGTTTTTATGTCATTTTGCATTGGGGGCAATGCAACCCTCGAGTTTGGGGGTGGCAACCCTACATATTTAATGGAGTCTTTAGCACATCTTTTGATTAGTTGTTGTGTCTTTTTAATTTACTTATTTTTTCTTTAAAAAAAACAGAAAATTAAAACTGTTGGCTTAAAACTATGAAGTTAACTTACCTGTCATGACGGCTCTGTCGTGGCAGCATCTTTAGGACAGGTTAAGGAAAAGTTTAGAGCCTTTCTATAGTTCTGAAAACTTAAACACTTTTGTGACTGTTATATTGCTTAGATTTCTTTTAGCCAAACTAGAATAGGAAGCTTAGAACTTGGATAGCCCCTAGAGGTGCCTAACACTGGCTCTAGGAAAAGAAGTTTAGCAAAAGAAAATCAAAAACCTAGAGGTGCCCGAAACCGGCTCTAGGAAGCTAACTAGAGGTGCCCAAAACTGGCTCTAGAAAATTTTAGCTTGAAAATAGAAGAAAAAGAAGCATGAAAATGTGCTTTCTAAAAAAAAAATATAAACTTTGGCATAAAGATTTGAGTTAAGGAGTTGAATATTCTAGTGAAACTAAGAGAGTCTTAGCATATAACTGTTCACAAGCATGCACACACTGCATGAGAGCTATAGGGAGATTCCGGACAGATCCTAATCTTTCCGACAGGATGCTGCTGCCATAGAGAATGAGCGACAGGTGAAGGGACAGTTCACTGTTTGAAGGCCAACACGAAAATTTTCATTTTTCTTTTAAGTCTTGATTGCTTGAGGACAAGCAAAAACTTGAGTTTGGGGGGTGTGTTGAGTGTGTAAAAGTTCTATTATTTACACCCTTTTTAACCCATATTTCTGTTGCATTCAAGCATCATTGCATTGCATTTAGGTTAGTTTTCAATAAAACATCACAATTATATAAAAGGCACGGATTCTACTAAAAGATGGTGTATTTTACAGGTAGCTGCCATGGTTGACGATGAAGGCAGGCGCAGGGCAGATAAGCAGGAAAGCTGAACTGGACAAGCAGCTGAAGAAGACGAACCTGTCATGGACCTGTCGTGACAGCATGGTGACAGCAGATTTACGAAGAGGAAAAGTAAAGTGGACCTCGATAGATAGAGAAAAATCTGTTCGTCTGTCGTGTGGAAGCCGAATATTTTTCCAAGCCCTGGATCAAAAGATATGTCAAGCCAAAGCTAAAGGAGAGGAAATCCCTAAAAGCAAGGATGCGGCTGGAAAGTAGGAGTCTTTAGAGATTTAGTCTTTATTAGAATCTTACTTTTAATTAAAGTTGTAATCCTTGTTACCTTAGATAACTTGAGCCCAAAGCTTATATAAAGGGCATAGATTAAACCTAGGGCAGAACCGATTACCCCATAACCGAAACCAAACCCCTGCCGTCCACCCGTCACCAACATGTTCTAAGTTCCCCCTAGGGCTACGGGTTGTTTTGTAAAGTAGTTGCAAGGGTTGCTTTGTTTTAGGATTTTTCAAGTTCAATAAAATAAACTTCAAGTTCTTTTATCTTGGTGTTAATATCTTGCAAGAGCATCGGGAGAGCATTGTGAGGTTATCTATTTACTTAGCATCGGGAGAGTTAAGTATACGAAAGAGATAAAAGCGCGTTCTCTAGTTTATAGTTGAACCATCTCGTGCTTAGGGATAAGGCGAGGTTAAGTGGCTAAGGAAGAATTCATACACATCGGTGTTCATCCTTCGATTCACGCCGGGAGGTATCGTCAAAGACGTGTTCATCGACAGACTTGTGCCTAGGGATAGGGCAAGGCAAATCTGGGATTCTTGCCAAGCTTGAAGTACTGAGTTAGTGTCTGCTACCGCGACAACTAACGGACAGACGCCGCGACAGGTGCTGTCGGCGACGGGAGCGACGACAGAATTGGAGATCCTGAGCAATTCAATACCTGCACTACCGAGCAATTCAATACTAGCCCATTCTCTCTATCTTGATAATTCAATCCTTTTATTTACGTTTTTACTTTATTATTCGTGACAACTTTCTAAAATATTTCCTTTACTTCGTGCAGTAAATCAAGGTGAAGTCATTAGCCCAATCCCTGTGGAGACGATATCCGATACTTCGTATCACTTTACTACTTGCGTCGTGTACACTTGCACTACAATTGCGATAGTCTATTTTACACGCAACAACACTCTCAAGCAAAAGAAATGAGCAAAATATGAAGAATGCATGCTCAAGGCTCAAAGTCTCACAAATTGGGCTAATTTTGATTAAGCTAGGCGAGAAATCTAATCAACACAATCCAGAGTAATTTAAAAGAGAATGCCAAGCTGCAGATTACCCATATCAGTTGGTTATCAAAAATGCTCCAAGTCAATCACTCCTAAGTACTAGAGCAAGTATAATATGCTAGATAATCATGAAATGGCAAGAGAAGTTCAACTCAAGTTCAGTCAAAGTCAGACATATCATCAAACAAGCATAGGACAAGTGTAGTTGTACCCTCCCCCTCACTTAAATGAATTGCCCCAATTCAAAATAAAATAGGAAAAATTAAAGCAAAGAGGGGTAAAGGAAACTCCCCGTGATCAATGATGACTGCGACGATGGTGTCGAGAAGGCGGCCGGCGGGTGGAGCTTGGTCCATCGGTGCTGTTGGAGAGCTGCGAACGGCGGCTGTCGGCTGGGGGAGAAGGCGGAGGTGCGGTGGAAGCCATAGACGTGGGGTTCTCGATCGAGGGCTGGGGGCTTGCCGTCATCGACCACCGCGGCGTGGAGGAGGTGCGGGGCATTGCGGCTGAGTGAGTTTGCAGCTGGGTGTGTTGTGTTTTTAGGGATTTGGTAGTTTTGCGGGAAAGAAAGAAAGGGAAAAGGGGGAGAGTTTGACGATATGCTTAAGGGGGAGGGCTTGGGGCTATCGTGCACCGTTCATTGAGCGTGCTAAAGTGCACCACGTTTAATGAAACGGTGCACTTTGGCTGTGGAAATTTGATTGTCCTGCTGCATTCGAAATGAATCCTGCAAATAAAAAAGAAAATTTATTAAGGCAAAAAAAGAGGAAAAAATGAAGCATAAATTAAATTAAAAAAAGTAAAAATTAACGAAAAATAAACCAATGGGTTGCCTCCCATTTAGCGCTTTGTTTAACGTCGTTTAGCTCGACGACCTTCGCTAAATTTTTGGCTCTTCAAAATAAAGGTCTTCAAATAATCGATAATGTCCATCGCTCGTCGTTTTAACGTCTTCCTTCATCTTTCTTTTTGTGCGCAAAGCAACAACTAAGCTTCTACCTCCTTCCCAAGACGACAACTTACTCAAGATGATGTTTGGCAAAGTTTGGTTGTCGCCTAAAAATATATAATCAAACCATTCCAACCTTGGCTTTGGTTCCTACAAAATTGATGGAAAATGTTTAGTTCGAATTGGAATTAATCGAAAATCAGAAAGGGAAGAAAGATTTGAAATGATTTCGCCTTTGTTTTTATCGTTGAGATCTGCGAATTCCCTACAAAATTCATAACACAAATTAGTTTCGATCAAATCATCAGCTAACGGATCTAAAATATCAATGAAATTTAAACTTGCGACCGAATCAGGATACTTCATAGCTTTATACATATCAAATTTAACTACTTCCCCATCAAATTCCATAGTTAAGATGCCGTCGTAGACATCAATCTTTGTATGCGCAGTTGATAGGAAAGGTCGGCCAAGCAAGATTTCGGATCCGTTATTGCTGCGATCATTTTCCATGTCAATAATGTAAAAATCAGCAGGAAAAATAAGATTTTTTTACATGTACCAACACGTTTTCTAGTACTCCCTCGGGGTAGATGACTGATCGATCAGCTAATTGAACCGTCACTCGCGTTTCTTTCAATGGTTCAGTCGAAAATTTGTTGTAAACGCTTAACGGCATGACGTTGATAGATGCGCCTAAATCGCACATCGCCCTTTTTATCCCAACATTCCCAATTTTACAAGGAGCCACAAACATACCTTGGCCCTTGTACTTCCCCGGCAACGGCGCCAATTTTGACAAGTCGTCGTTTAACCGGTCAAAATAAATAAATAAATTAACCTCTTTCGACTAACAATAAAATAAAGAAATTAAGTAGATATAGGGAAAGAGGGTCGATCCGCAGGGAGATTAGCTGGAATTGTTGACTTGAATTTGTTGAATCCGAAATCCCAGGAATATCTGAAAAAGCAAAGAAATAAAAGAAGGGGGTGATATGATTTGTGGTGAAGTAATAAAATAAAATGCTAGAATTAAAAATAATAAGAAATATCAAATGTGCAAATTAGCCTCGAGCTAGCCTTGTCAATTCCTTCGATCATTGAAATAGATTTTTATTTCGGGGATCATGTCGGTTACAGTCTGCGAGGCCCAACCCGTCGCAACTTGCTTCTCTCTCGAGTAACCAATCCTCCCAAGACTATCTTCGAAGGTTGATTCTTAAACAAATTAGCCACGTCTATCGCCGTTAAAGTGTTTAGTTTTGAAAGCAGGAAAAGCCTGACTCAGAAATTGTCTTAAAAAGAATCGCTTCTGATTTTATCTATCCTTAGCGGACCGGCGCTAAGAGTGTTCACAGGAAGTCGAAATTGCCACAGGCCGATCCTTCCTCCCAACTATGTCTTTAAACGATTCCATATCAACGAGCTCTTTTTGATTTGAAAAACGATTAAAAACTTTAGTAAGGCCGATTGCCAAACTATCTAAACAGAAAGATAAAAATGTATTCCCGAAAGAATTTAGGCAATGTTCAATTCTCACGATTAGAATTGATTTGGCTAGCTCTTGGCTCAAGAAATTTAGTTAAGCATGATATTAATTATCATACTTAACTTGGTTTTTGGAAAATAATTAAAGAGCATAAAAAAGTGGAACAAGAAAATAAAGTAAAATGAACTTGGATTAAAGCTAGAAATGTTTACAAAAATAAAAACTAAAAATGATTGATGATCTAAGCCTTTACCAAGGGTGGTATTTATAGGCTTAAATTTACAAAGATAAAGTGATGAAATAATTTAAAATAATAAACAAAAGATAAAACAATTCAAATGTTTTAAAATTTAAATGCAGGAATCTAATCGGATAAGCTGATAACATCTTCCAGAACATTCCAGAAGCTTCTAGATGTCGCCACGTCATTGCCACGTCACTGCCACGTCAGACGCGTCGTGCCCATGATGCCAGTCATGACAGAATTATAATAAAAACTGCAGAAATGCCTCATTTTCACTGTTATTTCCAGAATTGGGTCCCTGCACAAAATATAACGAAAACAACATGGATTAAGCAGCAAGAAGTCCCAATAGCTAGAAAAATAACAAATGAAATGTGTCATATTTGAGAACTCATCACTAATTTATTGTCAGATTAATCCAGATCCGATACTATAAATGTCCATTATGAGAGCGACTCATCTAATTCAGTTTACACCATTTATAATGGACATGATTCAAACTCGTAACTTTGCTGAAGAGTTCTGGTGCCTCATTCACGTGAGCAACAACTTGTTGGTTCAATAAAATAATATAAATGTATATAATGGAACTATGGAAGCAAAGTATATATAATTAAATATATTAAGGGTTTTATTTTGATGCACAAGCTGTGTAAATTTTTTTTACACAATCCTTTTATAAAATTTAAAATCTAAATCACAAACCCTAGCAACCTAAACCCTAAACCCTAAGCCCTAAACTCTAAATTCTAACCATAAACCTTAAATTATATACCCTACATACTAAACCCCTAAACCCTAACATAAAACCCTAAACCCTAAACCCTAAAATTAAAGAGCTTGTGTAAACTTTAGTTTACACAGCTTGTGCATCAAAGTATTTTCCATATATTAAACAAAAAGAAAATATTTTGAAATAATTAAAACAAACGGTAGATCTAACTACCAATTACAATATAAACGAACGAGATAAAATTTAGGCTGAATTAAAAATTTATCATTCAACTTTTGTCTTGCTCTTACTTTGGTTAATCAGGTTTACTTTTTTTAATTTAATCATTGAACTCTCAATTTGTTTCTATTTTGGTCATTCTTCCATTAAATACCTAACAACGTTATGACTAGTTCATCTATCTTATAAATTTTTTGTAAAAACTCCCTTGGTTTTGGATTCCTTTGATTTCTCAATGTTGGAGCATCTTTTTTTCAAATCTCAAAGGTGGGGAACTAGAGAAGGAGGAAGCGAGTAGCATATCTTAATTCCATGTTGATCGAACTGTGGATATCATAGATCGAAGTAGTTTTAGATTTTGGGTTGAGTTTTGCGAGTTTAAAAATGATTTTTGGAAGAGCTAAATTGATAGAGTGGTAGGAGACGATGAAGCGAGTTTGTTAGTGTCTTAAGTGGTCGGAGAATGGTTATTTTAACGTCAGAGTAATAGAGGGGTGAAATTGCAAAAATTTCATCTTTAGGGGAAAATGACGTGAATGATGCCATGCTAGTAAAAAGCAGTCCACATCAGCACACATGGCTACCACATCACCCTACCATTTCCGATTTAACGTTGGAGTGACCAAAATAAGACAAATCAAAAGTTTAGTGATTAAATTAAAAATTTTAAATTTTAGTGATCAGAATAGGAATGATAAGAAAATTGAGTGATGAAGTTTATAATTTATCTAAAAATTCAAGATTCAAATGTTGAACAAGTACATAAAGTAAAATTAGTAGTCCACAGCGTTGGAAAATCATGACAAAGTATTAGTAGTCGGCGTCAGCGGGCAAAAATAGTAGTACAATTTCAGACTTAACTTTCTCAGGAAAGGTTTCTAATTTGTAGGGATGTAAAAAAGGAGAATTTAGGGGTGCGAAATTAGATTATTAATAGAAAATATAAAGAAAATATATAAAATATAGAGAAATTTAAAATTTTTAAGTGGTGCGGCTGCTCCCATAACCCTGTGTCCGTCCCTAGCGGGCAGAAATGGTAGCACAATTTCTGAGTTAACTTTCCCAGGGAAGGTTTCTAATTTGTATAGTTGCAGATTTAGATTTCATGTAAAAACAATCAGTTAGATTTCTCCATCAGATCATCTCTGTGTTATTTAACTTTTCGAACACTTATTTTAACCATCTCTTACAACATCGTTATACTCGAATCAGAGCTTCCGGTCCTTGTCAAAGTGTTTTCCAGGGCACGTAGAATTGTGGGAATTTGTCTGTTACAATTCTAGGAAAAGCTATATAAACCGCAATCCATCTCTAGATTGACATATCTCACATTCCTTTTCACTGTAATATTTCTTGAACTTTACTTGTGGACTCTGCTTTCAAACAATGGCTTCTGCAAGTTCATGCTTGGTCCTACTCTTTGTTTTGGGAATCTGGGCTTCTCAGGCCTCGGCTCGTTCGGTTCCCGAGGCATCCATGTCGGACAAGTTTGAACAATGGATGGCTAGCTACGGTCGAGCTTACCAGGATTCTTCTGAGAAGGATAAACGATTCCGGATATTCAAGGAAAATTTGGAGCATATCGAATCCCATAATGCTGATACCACCAAGAAGTACAAGCTTGGTGTTAATGAATTCGCGGATTTGACCAATCTCGAGTTCAAATCCACGAGGAATGGTTATAAAATGCGAGGTTCCACTTCCACCATTGTTGCATCTTCCAAAACATCTTCGTTCATGTACGAGAACGTTACAGCAGTTCCAAGTAGCATGGATTGGAGATCTAAAGGAGCTGTTACCAACATCAAGGACCAAGGCCAATGCGGTGAGTTAGTCAGAGTAGCGGAATTCATTATGAAGCTAATTCAATTTCAATTCCATAATGCTTAATTATTAATTGTTTCGATTCGAAACTTTCGAATGGTTGGTGTTAGGATGTTGCTGGGCATTCTCAGCTGTGGCTGCCATGGAAGGGATTACAAAGCTCAAAACTGGTAAGCTTGTGTCCCTATCAGAGCAAGAGTTAGTCGATTGTGATGTCAATGGAGAAGACCAAGGCTGCGGTGGTGGCCTCATGGACGATGCATTTGAATTCATCATTTCAAGCAAAGGACTTACAACCGAATCCAATTACCCCTACCAAGGTGTTGATGGAAGCTGCAACAAGCAGGAAGCAGCCAACCATGCTGCCACCATCACCGGTTACGAAGACGTGCCTTCGAACAGCGAGTCGTCACTATTGAAAGCAGTGGCCAGTCAACCGGTTTCGGTTGCCATCGATGCCGGTGGTGCTGACTTCCAGCACTACGAAAGCGGTGTTTTCACTGGGGAATGCGGCACCTCCCTGGACCATGGTGTGACAGCAGTTGGGTATGGACAAGATGATGATGGGACCAAGTATTGGCTGGTGAAAAATTCATGGGGCACGAGCTGGGGCGAGGATGGATACATTAGAATGCAGAGAGATGTTGTTGCTGAAGAAGGACTTTGTGGCATTGCAATGGAAGCCTCTTATCCCACTGTTTGATGCAGCAGAATGGCCACCCTTTCAATATTGTTGGGGATGAATTAGCCACAATGTACTTGTTGGCTTATTCATATACATGTATAGTTCTAAGTCCTAACACTAAAAAATCCTACACTCCTTTTCGGTGCCTTTATATATACCCCAACACTAAAAAATTAAATTCTAAGTCCTAACCTAAATTTTAAATCCTAAATCCTACACTCTATACCTTAAAAAATACACTCTACCCTAAATTCTCTAAACCCTAAACCATAAACCTATTTTAAGTGTGTGGAATAAGTAGCGGTACTAAAGAGGGGTTGATGATTTCCATCCCATTTTTAGATCGATAAAATAACTTTGACAATTAATTTTTGAAATTAGGGTTTTCTTTAATCTCGTTCATTTTTAAAAGATTTGAAGTCGTCATCGGTCACTTTGGCAGACCGGACAACATAAAAATAACCAGAGATTCTTTCTTTTAAAAATTGGGGTTCGAAATTCGATTACGTGTAGGGAAGGACTAGCACCTCGCAAACGCCTGATATCGGTACCTTTTAGCTTGGACGGTTAATTTTAAAAGAATAAACTACTACAGTGACCACCCAACTATTGGTCGCGACCTGTTTTGACCACCCAACTAAAAAATTCAAAATTCAACCACCCAACTATTTAAATGAACCTATTTTGACCACCAGCCGTTAAAAACTAACGTAAAGGTGACATGGACGTTAAAGTAGAATGTGTATAACTACACATTTGGTCATTGTTAGTTACATATTATATCAATTTAGTTATAATATAAATTTAAATAAATAAAATTAATCAACTAATCTGGTGATGACATGTGTTGTCACCCGATTAAATTTATTTAATCTAATTATTATTATTTTATTTATAATATTTATTCTCCTCCAATCGAGTGGTGACTCGTGTCACCACCTGATGGGGTTTGAACCCACAACCTCATGGGTGAAAACCCATGACTTTACCACTGCACCAATCCATTATTAATCAAACGGATTGCACCAGTTTTTAAATTAAATTAATTATTTGAATTGGTTAAGTGGTTTATATGATTTTACACATCCCAAGTAATTTAGGTTCGAATCCCTTTGCAACCATTTTTAATTCTTTATTCCCTAACATTTTACTGGATTATAAGATATATAAAAACTGGTGCAATTCATTTCATTAAGAATGGATTTGTGCATTGGTAAAGTCATGGGTTTTCACCCATAAGGTTGTGGGTTCAAACCCCATGCCAAGCACTTCTCTGATGAAAATAAATATATTAAATATTAAAAAATAAAATAATAATTACATTAAAACTACCCAATTGGGTGACGTCGCGTGTCATCACCAAATTAGTTGATTAATTTTATTTATCTAAATTAAAATTAGGACTAAATTAATCTAATAAGTAACTAACAAGGACCAAATGTATAATTATACACATTTTACTTTAACGACAACGTCACATTTTCGTTAGATTTTAACGACCGATGATCAAAATAGGTCCGTTTAAATAGTTTTTTTTTAAAGGTAAACGACCTTATTATGAAAACCCCTCTAGACCTAGGTAGGGAGAAAAGAGTGTGCAACAACTTATATTCATAGCCAAATAAAAGTTCAGTACATAGCAACATAAAAACCATTACCAAAATGCAACCTGCACATAAACTAACGATGCTAAACTTAGCCAATCCCGGCTTTGGCGAGGGCATCAGCCTGTACATTACACAACCGAGGCACCCACCTAACTACAGCTCCAGTTTCGTGTATCTTCTCCCTCAGGCAGCCTAGCTACCTCACCATTAAGATTAGGAGGGGGAGCCAAGGCACCTGAAAGCCAGTCCACAACCAATTTACAGTCTAATTCAACAATGAGACGTGACACATTACTCCATTTCGATTCCTTGAAGGCACCGAACTAGCATGGATTGCCATAGATGCCGGTGGTGCTAATTTCCAGCACTACGAAAGTGGTGTTTTCACCGGCGAATGCGACACCTCCCTTGACCATGGTGTGACAGTAGTTGGGTATGGGGAAGATGATGATGGGACCAAGTATTGGCTGGTTAAAAATTCGTGGGGCACGAGTTGGAGCGAGGATGGATACATTAGAATGCAGAGAGATATTGATGCTGATGAAGGACTTTGTGGCATTGCAATGGAAGCCTCTTACCCCACTGTTTGATGCAGCACAATGGCCACCCTTTCAATATTGTTGGGGATGAATTAGCCATAATGTACTTGTTGGCTTATTCATATACATGTATAGTTCTTATATTATTGTCCTTTCTTGTTACTCCATACAGTAAAAATATAATTACTTCTTAATTCTTATTTTTGTTCTTCTCCTCGCTCATAGGTAGAAAGTGTCAAAATCATTTTTAAAACAATAAAATAGTTTGGACAATTAATATTTGAAATTAGAGTTTTTTTTTAAAAAAAAAAATTGGTTCATTTTTAAAAGATTTAAAGTCACCATCGGTTATTTTGATAGACCGGGCACCATAAAAACAACTAGAGATTCTTTCTTTTAAAAATTTGGGTTCGGAAGTCGATTACGCGTATGGGAGGATTAGCACCTCACAAACGCACGATATCGGTACCTTTAGTTTTGTGTGTCATATTTTGCATTTGTCTAAACTATTTTTAAGCGATAAAATAGCTTGGGCGATTAATTTTAAAAGGGTAAACTACTCCAGTGACCACTCAACTATTGGTCGCGACCTGTTTTGACCACCCAACTAGAAAAATTGAAAATTCGACCACCCAACTATTTAAATGAACTTATTTTGACCACCGGCCGTCAAAAACTAATGTAAATGTGACATGACTGTGAAAGTAAAATGTGTATGATTACACATTTGGTCATGGTTAGTTACTTATTGAATTAATTTAGTTATAATTTTAATTTAAATAAATAAAATTAATCAACTAATCCGGTGATGACATGTGTCATCACCCGATTGAATGATTTTTGTAACACCCGTGTTTTGGGGTTGGGAGTTAAGCGTGTGTGTTTGGTTCGAGTCGTCAAAATCGATTTAGTTTAATTAGACCTTAGTTTTGATTTAAATGAGATTTAAATTTAAAATGATGGCATTTTTGTAAATAACTTAAAATAAAGGAAGACACCTTTTTGAATCAAAAAGAACAAAAAAAAAGAAAGTCATCTCCCCCCTTTGTGCTTCTAACGTGGAAAAACCCCAAACCCCTCCCAAAACCCCAATCTACTATTCCATCCATTTTCTCCATCAATCCAAGAGCTTTTTCGAAGGTAATTACATTTTTGAACTCTCATCACCATCCCAATCATTTCCATGGTTTTAGATTTCAAAACCATCATCTTTTTAATCTTCCAAGTTTTTCAAGTTTGATGAAAGTATGAATTTTTAATGGGTTTTCAACTTGTTTTTTGTTGGTTGAGTTAGGTTTTGAGTTAATCTCACTTAAATACACCTAATATCTTAATATGGAAGGATTTTGGGAAAAATCTCGAAGTGGGTCTTTGGGGCATTTTTCAAAGTGTCAAAACTTGAATTTTTTGGTGTGTTTTTGTGTTGGGTTGAAGGGCTGATGGTATAGGGTTGTTATGAAGGTGTTTTGGAAGCCTTTAGATGTCATTTGTGTGTTGGAAATGGTGGATTTCAGCTGGGTATTTGGGGAGTACGAAAATGTGAGTTTTGTTGTTAGTTTGGGTTTGAAACTATGAAGTTTTAGCTTGTGATTGTGGCTGAGTTTAGCATTGATTTGATTGAGTAATACCTTTTCTTTTGATTGGTTAGAAGCAAGAGGAAACATCAGGGAAGGTTCGGGATCGAATCCGGAAATTGTGGAGGCTTGACTAGCTTTGCTTGGTTTGCTAAGGAAGGGTGGTGAGTGAAACTTTCATATTTGATTAAATTGGTTCAAGTGTGTGTAGATGAGGTTTAGGGATGTGCATGGTAGGCCATTCCTAGGTAGAAGTTAAATCGGTAGTTTAACTTCTTGTGTGTTTATAGCTTTAAATGTTTATGCCTATTCTATTCTTGTGAAGCATGATTTGGCTATGTATGAATATACATTGATGTGTGTGATGATGGACGTGTGCTATAAATGATGGTTGCTATGATGTGGTTTAAAAGTATAATTGGAACTAGTTAACTTATTGGGTATAAATGATCGATCATTAGGATTAGTGTGCACACGGTTGAGTCAAATTCGCGCGTGGCCTTGGTGGCGTTAAGCCATCAAGGAGGAGTACGGTGATGTAATATTCCACCGGAAATGTTTATATTATACGTGATGATGAGTGGAATCCCATCCGTAGGGCATGTGATGATGAGTGGAATCCCATCCATGCAAGGTCCGGTGATGAGTGTAATCCCACTGTGGTAATGTTGTTGTTGAGTGTAATCCGCGTATCCGGGTAAATCTAATAGTGGCCAATATACTTGTTCATGTGGTTATGTTGCTTAGATAAATGCTTTATCTTGTTGAGCTTAATATGAAGTAAGATGCCATATTATTATCTCTTGTGTTGCAAGCTAGATCGCTATGTTGATGCTTATGTATGTTGGGTGTGATGTCAAGGATTATATGCTTGAACCCTGCATTGTCGTTGTTTTTGGTTTTAGAGCATCCTCACTAAGCTTCTAGCTTACGCTCTCATTTTCGACAATGCAGATCATTAGCGTGGAGTTAGAAAGGAGCAAGGAAAGGGCCATTCCAAGCTTTTGTAGTTGCTCAAGTATGGTTTAGTAAATAAAGTAGCAGTTTAGCAATGAGGCGACTATGTGTTTGTATGAGCGTTGTATGACTCATATATGTTGAATGTTGTTTATGCTACATGATGTTTTTGGTTTGGCATATAAACCTTATGTGTGAAGACATGTGCCTTTTGGCTTTTAAAGATTTTGAGTATGCTTGTTATGCAATATCTATCATTTTGTGAATGCCATGTGTAAATGCCTTGTCGTTCATCTAAATTGTCCTACATGCTAGCTCTTGGTTGTGTAATGTTGTATGAATGCTTGTATGTGGCTAGGGAAGACATAAAATGCATTTAGTGTTGAGTCTTGTGTTGTTTTGCTGCCAATTGGTGTCTTGCAGTGGAGGGCGTATCGATACGCCTAAGGGCTGTATCGATACGGTCCTACACTTTGGGACACAAAATTGGCTAGGGGTACCGATACTCGGGGGTGTATCGATACGCCCAAAGCTCACTGGAATTCTGAGATTTTCACGAGTCTTTGGCGTATTGGTACGGGCTATAGGCGTATCGGTATAGTTTTGTCTCGTTGACCGCGAGATATTGAACGAGAAGGGTGTATCGATACGCCCAAGGGCTGTATCGATACGGTCTTCCTGTGTTAACTGAAGGCAATTGACTTTGTCAAGGCGTATCGATACCCTTGACAGGTGTATCGATACGGCATGCTCTGTAAGTGTAAAATGGGCTGTTTAACATGTTGTTTTGGCTTGGTTGCTTTTACTTCGTGATGTTTTCCGCTGTCGTGATCAGTTAGGAAATAATATGCCCTTAGACAAGATTTAATTAAAAGAAATTTTCTAGGGTTGCTAACCGAGGTGGGACCTTAACGGGTTTCACATCGGTTTTCCTCGTGTAGCCTACTCAGACCGGTCAGCCGACCAGACCGGGACGAGGGGGTTACATTTGTTGGTATCAAAGCCTGAGGTTACCGAGACCTCGGGCAGGTAAGTGAGGTAAGTTTGATGTGTTAAGTAATTGTTATGTTTCGGTGTATGCTATGCCATGTATGTTTGTTGTTTGTTCATTCGTATGGTGTTTGGAAGCATGATTGTTGTGTCTGGTGTTGTATCGAGTTCCTATTGCTACTATTGCTTAATTTGAAAAAGTTTTGTAATGGAAAATACTTCATCACAGTTGGACCCTTGCCTTTGCTAACTTATTCCTTGTATGTTTGTTTATTGTAGTTGTTATCTCGCTAGTAATAACATGAGACCACGAGGGAGGCCTAGGATGGTTCAACCGGAACCATGGGCACAAGCTCTGGGAGTTGAGCAAATTGGTAGGGCACAGGCTCCTCAACCTCCTCCAGCTTCTCCTCATCAAGAGGGAGGCGAGGCGGGAGCCGAGGGCGTAGAACCTCATGTTGGCCAAGGACCGGCCGAAATAGATTTAGCTCCTCTAGTTCAGGCGATAGCCGGGGCTTTTCAGGCTGCAGTGACTGGGGGTCAGGCAGTGGCACAACCCCAGGGAGAGGGTAGTGGTTTACCATTAGAGAGGCTCCGCAGTTTGGGAGGTGAAGAGTTTAGAGGATCTACGCCGAAGAGGTCTGAGTTGTGGTTAGAGAAGACCGTCCGTATTTTGGCACATATGGGATGTACCGGGCAACGCAAGCTAGGGTGTGTTGTATCTTTGCTTCAGGGTGATGCCTACACTTGGTGGGTCACCATCACTACGGGTATGGAAGAGGCTGAGATCATTTGGGAGTTTTTCGAGTCAGCTTTCGGTAAGAAATATTTGGGCCCTCGATATCTCCTTTAATTATTATTTTAATTTTAATATTTATTCTCCTCCAATCAAGTGGTCACCACCTGATGGGTTTAAACCCACAACCTCATGGGTGAAAACCATGACTTTACCATTGCACCAATCCATTATTAATTAAAAGGATTGCACCAGTTTTTAAATTAAATTAATTATTTGAATTGGTTAAGTGGTTTATATGATTTTACACATCCCAAGTAATTTAGGTTCGAATCCCTTTGCAACCATTTTTAATTCTTTATTCCCTAACATTTTACTGCATTATAAGATATATAAAAACTGGTGCAATTCATTTCATTAAGAATGGATTGGTGCATTGGTAAAGTCATGGGTTTTCACCCATAAGGTTGTGGGTTCAAACCCCATGCCAAGCACTTCTCCGATGAAAATAAATATCTTAAATATTAAAAAATAAAATAATAATTAGATTAAAATCACCCAATTGGGTGACGTCTCGAGTCATCACCAGATTAGTTGATTAATTTTATTTATCTAAATTAAAATTAGGACTAAATTAATCTAATAGGTAACTAACAAGGACCAAATGTGTAATTATACACATTTTACTTTAACGACAACGTCACCTTTCCGTTAGCTTTTAACGACCGGTGATCAAAATAGGTCCATTTAAATAGTTTTTTTGGAAAGGTAAAGGGTCTCATTAAAAACCCCCTCTAGACCTAGGTAGGGAGAAAAGAGTGCCCGGCAACTTATATTCATAGCCAAATAAAAGTTCAGTACATAGCAACATAAAGACCATTACCAAAATGCAACCTGCACACAAACTAACGATGCTAAACTCAGCCCATCCCAGCTTTGGCGAGCGCATCAGCGTGTACATTACACAACCGAGACACCCACCTAACTACAACTCCAGTTTCGTGTATCCTCTCCCTCAAGCAGGCTACCTCACCATCAAGATTAGGAGGGGGAGGCAAGGCACCTGAAAGCCAGTCTACTACTAATCTGGTGATGACACGTGCCGTCACCCGATTAAATTATTTTAATCTAATTATTATTTTGTTTTTATATTTATTTTTCTCCAATCAAGTGATGACTTGTGTCACCACCTGATGGGGTTTGAACCCACAACCTCATGGGTGAAAACACATGACTTTACCACTGCACCAATCCATTATTAATCAAACGGATTGCACGAGTTTTTAAATTAAATTAATTATTTGAATTGGTTAAGTAGTTTATATGGTTTTACACATCCCAAGTAATTTAGGTTCGAATCCCTTTGCAACCATTTTTAATTCTTTATTCCCTAACATTTTACTTCATTATAAGATATATAAAAACTGGTGCAATTCATTTCATTAAGAATGGATTGGTGCATTGGTAAAGTCATGGGTCTTCACCGATAAGGTTGTGGGTTCAAACCCCATGCCAAGCACTTCCCCGATGAAAATAAATATATTGAATATTAAAAAATCAAATAATAATTAGATTAACATCACCCAATTGGGTGACATCATGTGTCATCACTGGATTAGTTGATTAATTTTATTTATTTAAATTAAAATTAGGACTAAATTGATCTCATAGGTAACTAACAAGGATCAAATGTGTAATTATACACATTTTACTTTAACGACCACGTTACCTTTCCGTTTCCTTTTAACAGCCGGTGATCAAAATATGTTCGTTTAAATAGTTAGGTGGTCAAATTTTGAATTTTTATAGTTGGATGGTCAAAATAGGTCGCGGCCAATATGGTCACTAGGGTAATTTACCCATTTTAAAAATTAGGGTTTTTCTATTAAACTTTAATTTTTGAATAAAATTAGAGTCGCTACCGATCACTTTGGAAGACAGGAAACCATAAAACAACCAAAGATTCATTGTTTTAAAACAATTGTGGTTCGAAAGTCGATTACGTGTGTGGAAGGATTATCATCCCACAAACCATAAATATACTAGTGTATATTGTGTGCGGGAAAGGCCTCCTTTGGACTCGCTAAAGTTCAACGTGGATGGAGCCGTGGAAGGGGGTTTCGGCAATGCTAGTATAGGCGGGATTTTGCGGAACGCGGATAATGTGTCCTTGATCATGTTTTTCAAATCAGTAGATATCATTGATGCTACATCGGCTGAGCTTCTCGCTTTAAAAGAGGCATGTGTCTTATTCAAAGATTCGAGATGGTCTCGATTGTTCAACCTTATTCTTGAGACATATTGCAGTGTCTTAATTGATTGGTTCGCTCGGCCAAATGTAGCACCTACTGTGTTCAGGCCTATCATAGAGGAATGTTTAAGCATCTGCTCAAAATTCTCATGGTCCATTCGAGATGTGCCGAGGGAAGCCAATGCAACAGCAGACAAACTAGTCAAGTTGGGTATCTCCAAATACAAACCGCTATGCTAGATTTCATGCTCCTAACTCGGGTCAGGTTTGTTGCTGGGAAACTATGTTTGGATTACTAAATAAGGTACAAGAAAGCACGTGTTTTGGAAATAGGTGATAAGGTGCATGATAGCTTTATGCTACTGGTTCTTTATGTTTCTTGTATTGTTGCTAACTGAGGTTTGGACTTCACCATTTGGTTGGTTAGACTCTTGTGGTGTTTTGTGATCGAATATATCATTGACTCGTTGCACTCTTTTTCTGTAACCCCCTAGACCCGCCTATGCATTTCGCGGATCCTAGGAAGTCACGTTAGGGTCACAAGAGCGACCCACCGTAAAAATCAACATAAAACATTTCCTCTGAAAAAAACACATATTAAATTATAACAGTAACTTTTGTTGAAAATACTCTTTCAAGAACTTATTTAAACATATAACAAAAATTTCAGAAAAATAATTTTACAGACACTGGCATGAAACAATAGTGACATGCATGCCCACTAACTATGTCGGTACCGTACTCCAAAAGCAACACCGCGAGAACTCCAAACACTGATGTCGGTCATCGAGCCATGTTAGATTTCTTTTTAACCTGCGACGGTAAAAACAACGTGAGCTTCGAAAAGCTCGGTAATACAAACCTACCAATGGATGCTATAAGTAACATGCATGAAGATAATATAATTGTTCTTTATTCAATCACTGAGTATCACACTAGGAACATATAGACCAAAGAGTTAGACAAGATATAGAATACGATAGTTGAGTCAGGGGCTTAATATGTGTTCCAAAAGTGCAAAGTTAACACATATTAAGTAACGATGTGGTGCACGTTATTTCGCGGTTATATAATGTTAGCGATAAGGTTCATTTTAGATTTTCTTTCTACCCTCCAACCAAACTCTGGTATGCAATTCCCCAGAACTACAACTATAACAGGCATTAACCTAGGCCCATTGGGCGTAGGTGCCAGCCTAAGGGAATACCTTAGGTACGGTAATGAATTACCCTAGCCGAAGCATAGGGACCTGAAACGGTAAGGAATTACAAACCTGATCAGGGCTGAACCTATGGTAACTTCATACTCTATCCCAAATATCCCGATAACGGTCTGTACAGTGACAAAAGTAATCGGTAGTAGTCGGTAATGTTCGATAATAACAATATTCGATAGCAATCAGTGTTAATCAGTAATAACAATGAACATAAAGTAAACTGTAATTTTTCGATGAAACGATAACTAGCGAGCATATAATTTTTTTTTCTTTCATTTTTTCTTTTTTTTTCTAGTTCAAATACATAGGTATATTTTGGTTTGGTAAAAGCCATATTTCGTATCAAAAGACAACCCTTGGGTTCAGGATGGTAGAATATTTATGTGCACTTGGAACACACTAAAAGGAACCATTTATTTCTCTGAGGTACTTGATATTACATGAGGAATGAAAACTCTGAGGTTTTGACATTTTGAACTGGTTCCGATAATGAGGTCCCGATTAGAGGGGACTTTGTAGCCAACATCGCCAACCAGGCATTTGAAAAAAATGCTTTATTATGATCATTCGAGATATCAACTATATTAAGGTTGTTTCGATCACTTTGGCTAACGAGGGCATTTTGGTCATTTTATTATTAGGGCAATTTTGTAACTTAGCCCAATAATGACAAAAAGATGATTTGCAACATTCAAGATTTCCAACGGTTTATCAAACCTCCAAAAACTCACTCGGTCTAACATATCTCAACTCTGCAATACTTACCAAACATTCAGACGTATGCGTTCCACGTGTATCATTTCCAAAATCAACTATATAAAAATGTTTGAACGGTCGTCATCATATTTTTCCACAAGCTCACCATTGAGTATTCAACTTATTTTCCAAGCGAAATCTTCCAACCTTATATTAGTATCATGAGTGATGGACCTATATGAGTCATGCTTCATAACACTTAGGGCATTTT